>VDFB02179234.1:22914159-22957269 GCA_007258455.2 Sequoia sempervirens | reverse complement strand
ATAATCATTTTTCATAGTCTTTAGTTGAGTATGAGAACCACTATGAAGAGGTGTCATTTTAGTCATCCTGGTTGTTGGAGGGTGAGTGTGATGTGTTTGGAATATTACCCTTCATCAATTGTGTCCATTTTATTTTTTAGAGTCCCTTGTAGACCTCCAAGTCTCTAAGAAGAATCTCCATCATTTTCTTGTTTGTTAGAGAGTAAGCATAGTAATATTCCTTGGTATCCTAGTCATTTGTCACTATTTTAAAGTTTGTCCTAGGTTTTAATCATATTTCTAAGATTCATGGGAATTGTGCTTGGGTACATGAGACTTATAAATGGTATGAATGTCTTTATATTCTAGTGAGGAATAGAACATAGGAAATAGGTTTAAAATGCAAAAATAAGACCACAACGTTATTTACTAACTTTAGTGAAGTTTTTAGATTGACACAATTTTAGGACACCCAAGTATTATGGTTTTATTCCTAAGAAGAGTTTCAATTAATTGGGATTAAATTATGATACTACATGAGAAATGTGTATTATGATTTTATTCTTGAGAAGAGATTATTTTATATTCAAATTGTGAAATTTTAGGCAAGAGATAGAGGCCTTGCAAATAGCATTGGTTGTCATCATTATGTGTAGGATAGGATCATGAGCCACACTCCACCAAAACCCACTTAGAAATTCACAATTTTTATAATAGTCAAAAGGACATATAATTAGTGAGAAAATATTAAATAGAATAATAAGATTATTCATACACTTCGAAGGTAAAACAAATAATTATAATTAAATTTTTGACATAAATTAGTGAGGTTATTATATACTTACTAAAATAACAAATACAACATAAAATGATTCTAGTTAGCATTGGTGTGTAATTGTTAAAATAGCATGTACCTATATAGTTTTACTACTTAGTAGGTCCTTATACACTATAACCTCACATAATGAAGGTTGAGGATAATATCAATCATGCTTTTCTACCCATGTAAATCGAATTGGTTGACATAGTATAATATTCAAATGCTTAATATAATCATGTACCATATTCTAGAAAGCATGCTTTAATATTAAATCACATTTAATGGATATTCCTTTTTAATAATTAATCATTTAAATTTTTTTATAAACTATTCTTTTTATCTAAATTTAGGGTAAACAAATAAGGATTTAATTACTAGATAATTAAATTAGATTAATTGGAATGGGATAAATAATTACAATAAATACAGAAAAATTAAATGTAATGGATTGTAGTACTTGCATCTAAAATCAATGATAGGAAAATGGTAGAAAGTTAAGAAAAATTGATGTGCTACTATCTTATAATCAATTGACATGATATGATGACAACTTCATGTTCTATATCATCTTAGATAACTCTCTAGTTCCATCTTGAGTACCATGAGTTTTATCTTAAGTGTTGTGGATGTAATTATGTACATAGATTTAATATGTTTTGTGGCGGAATATGCACCTAAAAAATTTCTCGCCTCTATTAAACTTGTAAAAACAATACATAAAGATATTGTTTAAGAATTTGTTGATTCAAAAGATGAACAAATTCTCCTAGATCGAATCCTTTTAATAAATCAGATTAATAACAATGAACAATATTGAAAATAACATATATCAACTAACAAATAAACTATATAATAATCAAACCCTACTCTATTTATTTTTTCAATACTTTATATATATTAATTACACATTATATGTGTCACACAAATATAGAGATATTCTACACATGCACGTCTATTTTAGTTCAAAAATTGTCCGAATAATCTCTTGTGATGCGGTGAAGTTGACATGTTATCCAATCGTACGAGGATACGTTGTATAAAGTGAGTATATATCGGGAACTGGCGAATATAGGGCATCGTCATCGTAAAGAAGTCGATAGGGTTGTACCATATTCTCTTATCTGAAAAAAGCATATACTCACTGGATATACTTCCTTCTCACCATTTATTACACCCTCCTGCCAACACTGCAACCCATCGACAGTAAGCAGGATAGTTACGGGGGCATTCTCCTTTGGTGGGCATCACCTAAGATCTGAGGTGATACTAACAAAAGTTTCTTAGCCTTTTGTCTGCCAAAGGATAATTACCCTGCAATTCTTCTGTTCATGGCGATGTCAAGATTCTTTTGCATTTGAATTATGTTAAATTGCTAATAATAGCAAGATTGTTCATTCTACTATTATATATTTTCAGAGGATTTTTGGGTTAAATTTTGTTTCAAACGGTCTTTGATTATCTTGATCTTGTACATATGTTCCAATCAAAAGCATTGCTGGTTTTTGGTGCTTGTTTCAGTCTCTCTTCTTGGAAAGACTTGCTTTGATTGTTGCTTTTGTTCTTATCTTACTGCAGGTAAGATTTGTCCTGCTTGCTTGCATCTAAGACTGTCTTGTAATGGGTCGGAACATTTTTCTCCAATTTATCTTATCAAAACATAAATATTTTTTAATAGTCATAACTATCAATAAATTCAAAAGATTTTTCATTTAAATTATAAAAAATACTACCATAACATCCTGGATCAAAGAAGATCCACACTCCTTAACAAGTGCATATAAAAGAAATTAAGCCCAATCATTATGAATAAGTTGAAGAAAATGCTTAGATTTATTGAAAGAGAAAGATCCCATGTATTTATTGTTATGGTTAATTGTATTTTCTGTTATTTATTTAAAATGATAGTCTAGATAATCATGGAGGATGTGCATATGTAATTGGTTTTTTTGGTCGGGTTTTTTTACCCCTTCTTTCCTGAAAAAAAAAATGATAATCTAGATAAATCCTTTAAAGTATAAAGATTATTTAGAATATTATAGTATATATTTTGGTAGAAAATAAAGTATTTTAAATATTACTTAATTAATTTGGATTTATTTTAAATAATTGTTAATTTGGAATAATATTTCTATATTAGGTTTTTATAGATTAATGATATATATATATTTTTATTTTAAAATAAAAGTGACATTTTCTACTTATTGTAATTGATTTGGAAGTTATTCCAAATAATACATAAACATTTTAAAGGAAATGGACCATTTTTATTGATATTTTAAATTATTTGAAATATTGTTTAGATGTTTCAGTTAGTTTGAACTTATTTCTCATGTTTAGAGCTTGGCCAATATTTATTTTGTTATTAAGAATTATATGGAAATATAATATACTACGGACAGTAAATTTATATTATTAAATTTAATTCTTTGCATTTATAGGTTAGTGAAGATAAACTCAATAAGACAAAAGAATTGATGTCTTGATAAATTCCCCCTCTCATCAATATCTTAAAGCTAAATTACAATGATAACAGAAGCAATATAGATGTAGCTAATTGAATAATTGAAAACATACTGTAAAGCTAATTCAAGTACTAAAAATCTTCAAATTGTTATTGATAATGAGATTAAACACATGAGTTGTTCTTAAATATTAAGACTGACATCCAAAATAATATAAATGTATTGCATATAAAAAAGATAGTTAATAGTGGTTATTAATGCTATTAGAAAATGTGGCTCCAAAAGCTAAAAGATGAAAAAAAAAAATGAGGCTAGTTTTATCCACGTTTGATTCACCAAGTTCTTATATTAGGGAGAAAAATGGAATTGTTGATTTCCTATTCAATTATGCCATCGACATAAATGAATAAATGAAAGGGTTGAAATCTAGATTTTAGAATATAAATAAAGACGTTGGAAATATAAACTTATAAATATTTTGTGTGTTGTGGCACATATCACGTCTCACTCCAAGAGATGAACGATAAGCTAGATTTTATTAAAGATCATTGTTTATAATTTTTACATGCAACCATCTTTTTTCTTCATCTTCATCTTTGTGATATGTAAGGAGATTGATATAGTGATAATTGGATATCTAAATTAGGATATAGTTAATATTTGGGTCTATTTTTATTACATGGTCTTGGGAAATAACTAATAGGTGAGATGAGCATGTTTTTCGAAGTTTTCTTGATTTAGAATTTTTTTTAAGAGATTTATAAAATTTTCTATTTAAGAATATTATTTTCAATGTGATAATTAATGAATTATTTAAATAGTATATATATGTTTGTTTATGTGAAAACTAAATATATCATTATTTATTGTAAATTTATTAGAAAGTGCATATAAAGGGATGATTAACCTCTAGTATTTCTAATTATAAGATCACGTTGTAGACATCTTTACCAAGCATCATATTGGGGTTAAATATGTTCAATTGAAAAGAGGATTGGATTTGAAGAGTTTATTATCAAGAGGGTAATTTAGGGTAAGTTACATGATATTTTCCATACATTATGTGTGTTGTTTGAGATATGTGTAGAGGCATGTTAGACAACTCTTTTGGTCTAAATTAAGTAATGAATCATAGCTAATTTGTTGAGATGAATTAATAAGATTTAAATATGAAATTCATGTGATCATGTTGGTCTTAAGAGAAATTGATGTTTTTTCTCTTTTAAGAAGCTAATTTAGAAAGGAATTGTTTCTTTAATATTCACTTATTCATTCAAGAAAGGTTCTATAGTTCCAATATTTTTTAGTGTCTTTAGACATCCACAATATTTTTATTTGTTGAACTTTGGATAGTATTTTTGTTTCTTTCCTTTGAATAGATGCTTGTATATTTGATTATGAATTTTTGTTTAAAATGTTGAATGAAAAGAAAATAAATGCATATACACTATTTATGTTTTTCATACACTAAACTTCATCTAATTCATACAATAAAAATAATTAATATAAATTTGATTTAGATAAATTACTATTTAATTAAAATATAACTAATAAGATATTAGATAATTAGCTCTTTAAATTTTATATCACGATTGTATTGAAATCAATATATTTTTCCTATATTCATACATATAAAAATTTGTGAATTTATTTATATAATTAAACTTACATTTCATTTATTTATCATAATGTATATGAAAGATATCTATACTAAATCTGTAATAATAAAGAATTTATATGCATTGTAATTTTTAAATTATTATAAATAGCGAAAAATAAAAAATTGCTATATTATATATTTTGTCATATAAAATAATCATTGAGAACAATGTGATAAAATATATGATCTTACTTTTATGGATGCAACCCTAATTGGTGGTCAAGTTAAGGTAAGATCAAGGAGGAAATGGACGGATACAATGTCATTTTATTTGAAATCATCTCACATTTGACGGTGCCTTTTTGTTTTCCATTTTGGAAAGTATTATTAGTTATCTTCACTATATCACCTATATATATATATATATATAAACATTAAGGTTTATTATATATATATTTTCCAACTAATATTTAAACCTTTTTATATTTATCATTTCATATTTTTGTGTCCAGGTACAACTTTTGCAACCATGACTACCTCAGTGTTATTTTCAAATTACAACTATGTGGCACCTTTGAATTCTATGCTAAATAGAAATTAATTTTTTGTACTATAAATTAATGTAAAATATTAATTTATTTTAAGAAAAGAATTATTGAGTTTCTTATCCTTGTTATTATATTTTTAGTAGTCAAATTTTTATGATATATAAGAGATCTTTTTCTACTCTTTCGATATTTCTATTAAATTATTAGTATTTTTGATATTATACTTTTAGTATTGAAATTCCTAGGATATCATATAAGAGATTTTTTTCAAACTCTTTTAAATTTTGTATTAAATTTATTATAAATAAAATATTTATACATTTATATACATGTATGAAAATAATATGTTTATATGTATATATAAAAATAATTTATTTAATAAAAAATAATTTATATTTAGGTTTGTGTAAAATAGAAGTGGATATAATAAATGTATTAGTCGATAGGCTTCATATAGTGTGATTTTGAGCCTGAAACAAGTCTCACACTTGCAAATCACTATTGAATCATTGGAAAATAAGTTTTAGCTATCATTTAATGATAAAAAACTGTTATTTAATGATAAAAGCCTCCAAAATATATTTCATTTCTTTATTTAGCACTTATAATTAATTGTTTAATCTATCCACATACAACTAAAAATTTAGCACATGGAATTCATACACATCCATGCACAAGCATGTACTCTCTAACATATTAACATACAGATAGTTTTCTAATGGTGTAATCCTTGAACCTCTTTTAGGTGCAAGTACTAGTAAATAATTTTAAAGTAATTAGCGATAAGCTAGATATAGTGTGAGATTTGAGCCTGAAACAAGTCTAACACATGCAAACTATTAGGATTTCTATCCAAGAGCATAACAACAAAATTATTGTGCTTCCTCAAAAAACACTTGCTCACTATGATCCCAAATCATATTATCAAATAGATTGATAAAAGAGTTGATTAAAATGTACAATATGACCTTACGCATATAGACAAGGAAGAGACAATCCACCTATAATGTGAAATGACAAGTGTCCAATTATAGTTAATTTTTTAAAAAAAATTATACACTATTTAATATCTTTCCTATCTTATTTGAATTTAATAAATTTAAATAAATTTAATGCCTAAATTATATATAAATCATAAAATATATATAGATTATGATGTAGGTTGAGAACAAGAAAATATACCTAGAGGCTCTCTCCTAAAGCCTTCAACATTTAGACAAAAAAAAATAAAATTGAAATCTAAGATTATTGAACTCTATTGTGGATAGCATTAAAAAGTACTTCTATATACAAAAACCTTCAACATAAATAATATTCCAAACATATTATAACAAAATGTAAAATATCATGTTATTAACCAAACAAATAGATATAAAATTCATAGGGAAGATTGTAGGCATTATGATTACAACATGCTATCCCATGATTAGAACAAACATGATTACAAATATTTCCTTGGTATTTATAAAAAAATAAATAATTATTATCTTCAAATGCAAGATTTTTTTTATTAAATTAGTATAATCATGAGGTTGTGAAGATATAATTTTGTGAATAATAGTAGAGTATATATAACTAACATTTTTAAAGTAATATGGAGGTGCTATCATACTTTATGAGGGAATCATATTGTAATGTTGAGGTGCTATCATACTTTATGAGGGAATCATATTGTAATATTGAGGTGCTATCATAATTTATGAAGGAATCATATTGTTATTCTATTTTGTAGAAGAGGTCATACATTTTATGAGGGAATAATATTATGATTTAATTCTATGCAAGTGGTCACATATTTTATAAGGGAATCATACTATGATTTTATTATGTAGAAGATTCGTCTATTTAAAATTTATTAAATTTTAGTCTAGAGATAAAGGTCTTGTAGAAGAATCAATTATTATATATACAATCTTTGTTTATTCTTGTAAAATAATTATTTTTCTTTATCTAATATATTTTTTAGCAATATGTAAACAACATACCCTTTTTTTGAACAAATTATATGTTTAAAGTACATACACCTTCATCATTAGTGTTAGTGAGTAAAAATATATGTAAGAATTACCTCCACAAATATTATAAATAAGTGTGTATGAATAAAAAAGAGTGAAAATTGTATAAATTTATTTTATATTTATTCAAATACTCATGCCTAACAAAAATTCATTATCCCCTTCAACTATCATATAAGTCAATATATAATAAATAATATTGTTAAAAATACACCCTTACCCCTAAATATACAATGGTACATTATATTTATTATGATGTTAAATATATCATAATTAACTCATATGTTATGATATTTACTATTAAGTAACACTCTCAAAAATGATAAATATTACATCTATGTGTTTCCATTTAAATTTATATAAATGATTACTAACTCTTTCTATCTTATTATTATTTTTTTAAATGAGCTAAATCAACTACTCAACTTATATATAAATGGAAAATAACCACCCCACTAAAAATGTAGAATAAAATAAGGGCGGAACATAAAATAATAAATTCATAGGATCTTTATCGAAAGCCTCAACATTTGCACAAAATACTTAAAAATGTACACCTATTGCATTGTATTAGATAGAAAAAAATAATAAAATTCGATGATTTATTACTATAGTCAGTTTAAACATGGAAATACTCAAGTGAAATTCAATAATTGATTGCTATATATAATGACTTTAAAACACAAAGCCTCAACATAAATCATTAGCCAACATATTAGAACATTTTCTTTGAAAATTTGGTATAGGTAGTTTTATTAGATCATATTATCTCATGATTGGATCAAACATAAAATAAAGAGAAAAGCCATTGTCTTGCTAATTATATAAACATGAGAACCCATTATCTTAAAGTGCAACCACTTTATAATAAGTGTAATAATGAGATTTTAGGGGATGTAATAATGGGATCAATGGTGGAGATTTTTCTTAATTAAAAATTTTACAATACTAAGGCTATCTTCATGAGGGAATTATTTTAGAATACTAAGGTTATCTTCATGAGGGAATTATATGATGAGTTTATTCTTGAGAAGAAGATATTTTTTTTAAATTTTGTGAAATTTATAAGAATAAATAACTTTATATATGATACCATATTTGTTTATTATCAAAATTAGATTCCTTACACTTTATTTTATATATTGTTGATGATGTGTTAATATCATACTATTTTTTTAAAAATAAATTATTTATATTTGGAATATGCTTACCTACATCATTAGTCCCCCTAAAAAGTGAAAATGCTTGTATCCATGATTTCCATACATACTATGAATAATTATTCTCCATATCCACATGAACATGAAAAATAAAAGAAACTATAAATATTTATTTATTTTTGCCCAAAATTTTGTAGGCACCTTTAATCAAGACTTCAACCCTTTCCACTATTATATAGGATTTAATATTTTAAAAAATATGAAATTAAAAAAAAAATCCCTCTAGCCCCTAATATATAACGATATGTTCTATAATAAGAACTAGATTTACAATATAACTTTTTGATGTTATGTCTTGAAGCCTAGTACTCCACTAATTTTATGTAAAGGGAATTATGAATACATTTTGTTAAGGAGATTGATTTTTGTGTAATATCCCTATAAAGAGAGTTTGGATGTAACAAAATAAATTTTGGAAGTCCTATTAAACCCTACAAAACATCATTAGTAATTAAAACAATTAGATACTTGGAATTTCAATTATATTGTGAGTCTAGCTTAGCTCTATTTAGGTGTTTTTTAGGTTTTCATGTCTAGGGCGAGGAAAATCAATTATGAATTCAAATGTTTTGTCTCACCATCAAAGATTTTTTCCACTTGGTATTTTGTTTAGACATAAAATTTGATAATATGGACTAAAAAGACATCAAAATGAAGATGTGTAGAAATGATACATCCAACAAAGCGAAAAGAATTATTCACAATGGGATTGTTTAGGTATGAGGGTTCCCCGCCACTTTTTCAATGTGGAGCTAATCATAGCATGTGATAAGAAGTAGAATTTAGGTCAAAGGAATTAGAAAAATATTACTGTAGGGAGTTATTTGATCTTATAAATAGTGCAATTTTAGGGAAAAAATCACATTGCTTTTCATATAGAGGTTATACAACTAACAAGAACCAAATTTATACACTACTACAATTAGGAATCAAAATATTATTTGTGATTTATGTTTATACATTTATAAAAAAAATCTCCAAAACACCAAAGATACTCAAGAGTGATTTTTAAATAGAGTTTGGGAACATGGTGACACTACAAATAATATAATAAATGGATTAATAAATACTTCCATGTTAATTTCATTGATTTTTAAATTCATAATGAAATGGTTCATTAGTATCAACTGGTCAATAATTATATACATTAAAAATTGAAATAGGCGAAGATAAAAGGTGGTTCTACATGAACCCTTATTTGATGTACTATTTAGCTGGGAAGGATATCCTAGGAAAACCAAGAAAATCATATTAGTAATAGTTCAATGAAAGAAAACTAAATATGAATACTACCTCGAACTAGAACATAAAATTTACATGACTTATGATAAGTGAGAATGATGCATTTACTATGTATATTTTGAGAACTTTCGAAAGGGACTTGAATAAAAGGATATCATTAAATGATTCGTAGGAAACCAAGAAGCATGGGAATTGTTTCATACAATTTCTAAAATTCAACTACATTAGAATGGAGGGATTCACAAGTTCCCCATAAGGATTTTCAAAAGAACACAATAAATAAGATGATACTTCAATCTAGTTATCTAGAAAACTTTGTAAAACTCATTAAAACCTTGAAGAGGAGTATAAAATGGGAGTTTATTTTTAAATAATTGGTGTATGTACATGTATTTCCTTCCCAAATAATAAGGTCTTGAATTGTAAAATATAAAGATAGAACTCATAGTTCTATAATCTTAGGTCATCTAAATTGACCCTCATGGAAAAATTGAGAAATATTTTAGGTCTCATGAAATATGTCCCTCATTTGGAGATTTTTTTAAGTTCACCATGATGTATTAAAAATGATATATTTCATATGTAATACATTTTAAATAATTTTTTTTGATGTCGTAGAGGCTCCAAACCAACTATTTGTTAGAGTGAATAATTTTTCTATTCACTATGCTTAAGTGTACTTGGGATGATGAGGTTATGCAACAACTTATCTAACTTAGTTTGCAACATTTAGACCTCTATAGGTACCCAATTTATTTGGTAAACCTCATGTGCTACCTTTTTGAGGTTGTAAGCATTTCCCTCTCACCTCAAAGGTCACTCAACACTTGGCATCAAGGTTGATGACTTGGTCAGATAGGTTGTTGGTTTGCACATTCCTAGTGATCCTAATGCTGACACCTATACAACACTTGTCTACTCATTTGTGCCACTTCATAGGGCACTTGTCAATCCACATCATAGGTGGATTGCCTCTTCCTTATTTATATGCGAGGCTTTGTACTCAAATATGTGTGGGATCATCATGGAAAAATAAGGCCCATAAGTGGCGAAAAATTCAGAAAAATGAGTTAGGCAACTTGACATAAAAATTTGAATAACTAATCTATATTATTTCAAAAATATGTAAAAATATAATTTTTATCAAATTGAATGTAGTTTCTAAACTACTAGATTTATTTAAAAAACAAAAAATCTATTCGGTGAAAATGTGAAATTTCAATGCAGTAGTACTTAAATTTTAGGGAAAAAAGTAATAAGTAGGTGTCTATCTAACCACCCTAACCACAATAAAATGATAATATTTTTTTATAATATTTTAGATATAAGTAGAGGAATCATGTTTGGATGTGATGCATATTTTTTTGTAATTTTTTTCTAAGTAAATAATTAATTATGAATTTTTTATTACAACTTTAAAAACATATAAAAACTCATATGTCTAACCACCTTAACTTGGTCGAAAATTCATGAAATTCAATTTTTTTTAATCCTATAGTATGCTAAGAATATAATGTGACACATGTTTTAGATTCAAAAAATGTGATACCATTTGAAAGCTATAGATGTTTTTCAATCAACCTATCAATCAGGACTTTAGTCGTAATTCAAATGGAAAATGAATAATAATAATTTATTAAATTCAAAGCAAAGCATAATTTATATTGGTGGAAAGCTGAGAATCTCCTTTAAAAACCCTTTTCATTTCATCAATTTTGCATTAAAAAAAAAGTCGCCAACCACATACCCTACACAAACCCAGAATATCTCCACTTTTTGGCCCATCATGATCCTGCACATACCCACTCATTTTAATTTGGGTCATCTAAATACAATATTAGACTTTGTTCATTGTGCTTATTTCTCATCTCCATAATTTCATGTTTATTATACTATTTAATGATGGTATAGTTTGGAAAGAGATATATGAGCGTGATAAAATATTTAAAGACCATACACCACTTTTGAATTGGGTCAAGGAAGAGGTAATCTCATTAGAGGATATCACAAGAGAATTCTTGAAGTCAATTATTACTTGGTTGGAAAATAATGTTGAAAAACTATAGGAGAAAGGTATTAAATTGACCTATACACAAGAATATTATTAGAAGAGATAAAAAAAGATAAAGATAAATAATCCTTTACTAAATAGGAGCAAGTATCTATAGATCAAGAATATCAAGAACCACTTCAACTTCTTAAACAAGAGACAAGATAAAGGAAAGTTACAACAATACAAGACCAAAAGAAGAAATATAAAAGGAAGTCTCTTGAATTTATTGAGGAAGAAGAAGAGGAAAATGAGTTGTTTGTTCCCTTAAGGAGGAAGAATAATAAGAGAATAAATACTACCACTTAAACTAAGAAATATCATTAGGTTATACTACTACTTCCCAACCTCATTTTCCAACTAAAATAGGCCCTTCACTTAATGTACAATATAATATCATGCCCCTATAGGTTCTTCTTAAGGTCACACTCATCTCAGCACATTTGACCATACCTATAGGCTAAACTACTATTCCATTATATATTGCACCTCCTATTATTTCTCCTCCTCTATATTCCCTTGGGACCATTATCCCACTAGCTATCCCTTCAATTGTTATAAATACAACCACTCTTTCTATTGTCATATTTTTAATATGTGAAACATAGAGGATATTAGAACCCTAGTCATCCCTCAAAATTTAAGAGATAGAAGAACAAAAGTCCATTTATAACGAAGTAACCATATATTTTATGAAATAAAATGAACTATTTATCACAAACCAAGAGATTAAAAAAGGAGAAGTACAAGTAAGATAGGAAATATAAAAAGTAATAATTAATGAAAAGAACTAGCTAATCCTCAAGATCAACAATATACAGATGAAATGGATTTGGATAACAATATGGAGGATAATATCTAAAGTAATAAACCACATGAGTAGAGTAACAAGGTCTAAGATGAATCAATTTTACTTTTGGTTTTGATTGTGTTTGAGTTTTTGTCATCAATGTTTTGGATCACACTCCATGATCCATCATCAGGATGAAAGAGAGCATAAGGAAGAGAAATAATAGGAGATAGTAGAGGACACGTCCTAGCAAGATGATCCACACACACAAGTAAATAGTAAGTTATAATTAAGTATGATATTATTGAAGGTGATGCACTTTTAGATCAGGTAGACAGTGAGTTACAATAACTAAATACATCTAACAAAAAAAAAACTATAATAAAATAGAAACCACAAGTTTTCTCCTCTTCATCATAATAATAGGTAATGAAAATGTCTTCATTGGTTATCATATGGCTTGGTTTTAGTATTCAACTTAGAAAACCTATTGTAAATCCTACATCAAAGGATCCCTCTAGCACCCTTACAATGATTAAATTACCTAAAATTAATAAGAAAATAAGGCCACTATTTAATATCACAATAGATGCTTCAAGAATAAGGTTAGCTAAAATAGATACTCATATAGGGGATAAAGATGATGGTGACTTGAGATCATAAAATTGTCAAATAATAATAGTCAATCTAGAACAATAAATTAGAGATCAGGAGATCCATGAGGTACAATATACTATACGCACTATAGTTTCAAAGATGAGTAAATATAAAAAACTAAGATGAGATTAAAGTGTATATTATTGAGTTGAATGCCCATATTGAAAAACTAGATACTCCTTTGTTATCCATTGATGAGGGTGCTAATCTGAGACATAGAATATCACACACAAAAAAACTAGAGAATATTATTGTATTTAGAATAATGAAATGCTTACATGGAGAGGATCCCAAATCCTTGAGTTCTGCAATACATACCCTTACATAAAATTATAGAAGTTCCCTTTTCTTAGTATGCCTTCTTTCCCCAAAAAACCTACCAAAAAATAAAAAACTAGCCCATAAATAACCCGTTTTTGGTTTGGATCCAAAAAAACATTTAACTTATGAGTTTTAGCGGCTTGGAACCAAAAATTAGAATTTAAAATTAAAATTTTAAAACTACATTAAAAAATTAGCACATTTTTGAAAATGCACCAACTTCTGGGAGCCATAACTTTTGATCCAGGACTCTGTTTGACAAACCGTTTGAACCGTTGGAAAGGTCTCAGAGTGAAGAATGTGCTAAGAACCAGCTCCATTGGTTCTGATGATTTTTGGACCCGTACAAGACTATTTAGTGCCTCAAACTGGACTTAGAAGATTTTTCAGGGCAAAAAGAAGAAACTAAAACTTGAATAACTTTCAAACTGGGAATAATCTTGTCATGATTCTTTCACCAAAGTGCTTATTTTTCTATCCTGAAGCTTCCCATAAATTTATGCCTCCTCACGCCTTCAAATTCAAAATTGTTAAAAATAGAAATTGACCAGAAAAAGTAGAAATACAATTCTAAAAGTTTGGAACCCTTGACAAAAAGGGTATCTAGAAATGCAAAAAAATCTACAAAAAGCTAAATAAAAGGAAATATGAAGGAAAACATATTTTTGGTTTTTGGGTGATGCAGGATTACTCTTACACAACTAGATGCTCCTGCATCAAACACCCAGGGTAATTTGAGAAGTGACCCCATCATGTCTCAAATGGTTGAGGAAAACCCAAATGGTCAACCTCTGCCTTAGACAACTAGGATGAATCTTCCACATGACTTCCTCTCCTCTTCACCAGATATTCTTCATACTGCCTGTTTCTGGTACTCCTCCCCACATAGTTATCTAGGATTGCTTCAATCTCCTCCTTCTTTGAAGTAGGTGTTGGAATGCCACACTGTTCCATTGCTAGTACTTCCTCTACATCATCCATTGGATCAATTACTCCTTTGTTCATCATCTAGCAAAAAGAGGCTTTTACTTTGGAAAAAATGATGCGTGTTGCAAAAGAAACTAAAGATTAGATGGGTGATCTATATGATCATGAAGATAATTGATCAAAATTTACCATTAAGGGTCAATTCCAATGTTTGAAGAAAAAAATCCATGATTTATCGGATGAGTGTAAAGAGGAACTAGTGAAAAATGCTCAAAACTATCCAAGACTGAAAATATTGTGTACAGTAAATCCGAAATTACTCATCAAAGAAAAGATAATGGATATCTCTTTTATCAACCATTCCACTAGTCTAGTCTCATAAAACTGAAAAATTATGGTGTAGACAAAGTGATCAATGCATTAAATGATGTAAAGAAATAAATTATTGATAGAAAGTGTGATATTCAAGAGGTGTTGGATCTTTCAATAAGACAAATTTTAACTAGTCGATGAGGTAGGTAAGGAAATTTTTTTAAAAGATCAACTCAAGTAGATCTTGGTAAAT
Source organism: Sequoia sempervirens (assembly GCA_007258455.2). Classification (NCBI taxonomy): domain Eukaryota; kingdom Viridiplantae; phylum Streptophyta; class Pinopsida; order Cupressales; family Cupressaceae; genus Sequoia; species Sequoia sempervirens. Next base: position 22,942,073 of record VDFB02179234.1, on the reverse strand, counting down.
GCTTTTGAGGCTGCTCCCTAAAATTTTGATTTATATTAAATGGGTCAATTGATTAGAATCAAATCCACCCTTATGAAATATGAGAACACTACAAAGAGAAAATTCAAGCATATTTCCTTACTCAAGGTGCACAAAATCTAGTATTATAAGTATACATTGTAGAAGAGCCAAACCAAGATGCGATTTATCTAGCCCTTATTGCACTCATGGAGTATTGAAGGAAGGAATTTGAGAATGATAACATGATTTTATAGTACATATCTAATGAGGAGGAGAAAGGCTCAAGTTTCTTTTGAATATTATATTTTAATATTTTGAATTAAATTTAACTTTTCAAGTATGGGTGCTCAGTGCCCAAAAACTTATGCTAGAGTTATAATTTTCTTTTTTGAAACTACCTAGAAAATTCTATCTTTTGTCTCTACCATAGGACGCCAAGGTTTCTCTAGACAATTGGTAAAGAATTATCCTTCTCCAAATATTTAATGTTTTATAAATATATACCATTGATTGTAAATCCATCCTTGCCATTCAATTTTTTACCAAGTAGGTCTCCTTGCTCTCTAAGAGGAAATCCACTATTTTTCCAAAAGGATTGGAGAGTGTTCATACAAGTTGAACACCTACAAGAAATAATTCTATTTAGAGTTTGTTGAGTTGTTACCAAACACTTAGTATAATTTTCTATTGTTTATGCATGAATGGAATGAGTATTTTTCAGATGTGTTCACAACACTAGTGATTTATTCATTATAAGCTACCTTTTATGGTTAATCTAAACCCTTTATTATTCATATTATGAGAGAATATTATTGATCTAAACTTTTAATTAGGTTCTTAATGAAGATTAATTTGATGGTGTGGAAACATCTCATTGAATATTACATTATTTGTGTAGCACTATGAATTATTTGGTTAAGAAATAATTAGTTTTTTTAATGTTTATCTATTCATATCTCCTTTCTTTTGATATTTTATACTATTGGTTATTTTATTTTTAGATCAATTAGAACAAGGATAAGTAATACCAATAAATAGAAAAAACATAAATACATGATGGATATGGGCACTTACCTTTTAAAATAATTATGGAAAAATGTTATTGAAGTTCATAATTTATTCGTCATTATTGTATAATTAATTGGCGTTATTTGATGGCTACCCAAAGTTCTATGTCATCTCAAAAGACTCTACAACTCATTCTCAAGAACACTAGTTGAAATTTTAGCATTGCAAATGTAATCTTCCATGCAGATTTCATTTGTGTTGCATTGGATTAATCTAATAGAATATGCACCTAAAAATATTTCCCTCTTCCCTACTAGTAGGTAAAATTGTCAAGGTAGTGTCAAAGGAATTTTTTTAGTATTTTGTTGGTTTGATAGGTGAATAAGTTATCCTAAGTCAAAACCCTTTAATGGTTCAAGCATTAATGATGATGATCATTAAAGACACCATACATAGAGATGTGTATCGCCAACATAATGCTAACATAGATATGATTTTTTATTCTTTTAGAAATTGAAGTATGGTTTAATTATTTCTCCTATATAATCCATGTTGATTAATAACATAACGAGTTCTTTTAAATATTGCAATATTGCAATGTCACACAAATACATGTTAAATTTGCTCTAAATATTATAATATAACAATATGTGACACAAACATATATTAAGTTGGCTCACAATGACTAGTAGAAGGGGGCAAGAAAGTTCTAATTTGAATTTGAAGCTTTTAATTTCCACTTCATTTCTACATGTCTCAAGATGGAACTAAGTCTCACTTTGGAATGAACCATAAGATAAAATAATAAATTGAAAATAGAAAAATATGTGAAAGTAAATACAAATAATTGTTTAATTATAATGTATAAATGACAAATATATTATAAAAATTGAAAAATAGAATGAAAATGAATAAAATCGAATGATAAACCAAACCAAATACAAGAATATACCAATTATTGATATATATAAATACAAAACTAATATATATATATACTAATTTCATCATTATACCCAAGTATATTTCAAATAGCACATTGGAAGGTTAAACTCTACAAGCCATCATTGATTTTTATTTCTAAATAGAACGATCGTTGGCCATCCAACCCATGGTAATCTATAGTTAAAATTGGAGGTAGTTTGCCCATGCACGTCAAAATTAACCCATCCGAATAATCTCTTCTGATGCGGTCAACTTGATTTGACATTATATCATACGAGGATACTTTTCTAGCGAAATCGAACCAGATGTTACTGGGAAGAACAATGCCTTTAAAGCGAATATATATATCCGAAACGTGGGCAGGGATGAGACGCATCGTCATCGCACCATATTCTATACTTTGTTAAAGCATATACTCACTGGATATACTTCCTTCTTCCCATTATTAAGACCCTCCTGGCAACACTGCAAGTAATGAACAGGAAGAGTTTGTGAGCAGGATAATTACGGGGGCATTCTCCTTTGGTGGATATCACCTAAGATCTGAGGTATTACTAATCATAGTCTCTCAGGTTTTTGGCTTCAAAATTTCTGGATAAACTGTGTCCATATTTTTGCATCAAGGTTTTGGATCATACTCCATGATCCATCATCAGGATGAATAGCAGAACGATAGAGAAAAAAAATCTTTCTGCCATTCATCCTGATGATGGATCATGGAGTATGATCCAAAATGTTGATGTAAAAATATGCACAGAGTTTATCCAGAAATTTTGAAGCCAACTATCTCTCAGGTTTTCTTTTGCCAAAGGAGAATTACCCAGCAATTCTTCTGCTTATTGCGTATCAAGATCATTTTGAAGCTGAATTTTGGATAAAAGAGAATAGATAATTGAGAATTATTTATTTGAAATAATATAAAATATTATGAATTAATATTATAAATATTTGTTTTTCTCATAAATTTGGACGACTTCTAGATAATTTGGATTGATTTATATTGATGTTTCAAAGGATAGGATATGTCTTAACATTTAAAGTTATCTGGGTTGGTTTGTATGCATCTTCTAATCAACGTAGAACCTTTTTCCCACGTTTAGGGTTTGGCTATTATTTCCTTGTATTTATGAATTTGGTGTATCCAGAATTCCTTCTTTACGTTGGTAATGTTAGAAATGAAATTCTGTGACCCTATATAGACCATTGATTGGTGATTGTGTTTGTGGTTCCATCATTGGCTTGGAATTTTGGAAGGAAAAAACTTCAGCAGAGTGAACTCAAATATCTCCTCAAAGGTCGTTTCAAATGCTTTGGACCTCTTGAAGGACAAAGGACTGGTTAAGGCTGTTGCTGAACAGTTAGTGGAGAGAAATCTTAGAAGAGTTATTTGCTTTAGATGGAGTTGTTAAAGACTTCAGAACAAAATGAAAGGTAGTGAAGAGAGATCTTCCTTCTTTGGCATTAAGTTTTCTGTTCTGAATTGCCCTTTCAAAGGGCAAGAGCTAAACAAGCAATCAAAATTTTCTTGTTAGAACTACTAGTCTAGTTTTGGAGGATAATGTTGAAAGCAATGATGAATCTTCTAGAGAGATGGTGAATGTTGACCAAGCACCCTGGTATGATGGGTTCTATTGTTTATATTGTTTTTGAGTCTAATCTATTCTTAGGGATATGATTTAACTCATTATTAGGTTTTTGAGTTTATTTTATTCTTGGTTCAAATCAGACCCAGTGTTGGGTTTTGAAGACAATTGAAAGGGAGAGGGTCTAATTGCAGCTTACTTTCATAACTGAATAAAAAAATATTAAATGAAATGAATTTGTAATAGAATAGGATATCTGTGAGCATTATGACTCATATATTAGCTATTATATTTAAAATTAGATTCAAATGTAGTTCAAAATTTATATATAAAATATTTTGAGAGAAGTAGATAATTAATAAAAAAATAAATTAAATAGAATAGTTATAAAATAAATTTTATAATTTTATAATGTTATGATATATTTTTTTGATTGCTCATTTAAGCAGTTAAATGCAACTCCTAATGTTTTTCCATTTGTTCTTTCTTACATCTGTCATCAAAATAATCTAAATAGTTTTCATCATCTCTAACATTACTTTTGTCTTGATGGACCAAGACTAACCATAAAAGAGAGAAATTTAGCTCATATTTTTCATCTATATATATATTATCATTGTATTAATTATTTCCCTTACAATCCACGTAGTTGGATTCACCAATTTCTTATTTTAAGGAGAAAAATTGAACTATCAATTTCCTAGACAATTATGCCTTGGACAAGAATGAAGAAAACATATTTTATAATGATGCAAATTTTTGGAAGGGGTTTGAATCTAAATTTTTCATTGCCCTTACAATCCACATAGTTGGATTCACCAATTTCTTATTTTATGGAGAAAAATGGAATTGTCAATTTCCTAGCCAATTATGCCCTAGACAAGAATGAAGAGAATATATTTTATAATGATGAAAATTGTTGGAAGGGGTTTGAATCTAAATTTGACATCATAAATGAATACGTTAAAAATAAAAAACTTAGAATATTTTGTGTGTTGTGACACATGCTAGGTCTCACTTCAAGAGACACAAATTATTGATACAAAGGTACTTGGATATTTGAATTGCGGTATAATTTATATTTGGTGTCTAAACCAATTATGCGGTCTTGAAAAGAAACTAATAGGTTACCTTACTCTTTATGATCTAGAGTTAGAGTATCACTGAGATGTGAATATTATTTGAAATAGTTTTCTTTCAATTCATTAGCTTTTAATAAGGATCGAAATGTTATTTAATCAATGAGTATTCATCTTCTACGTGATAATTAATGAGCTATAAGTAGTTTCTAATATAGTGGCTATGCTAGGACTAAACATAACAATAATAATTATCGTTTGATTAGGAAATACATATAGAAGGGGATGATTAAACTTTAGAATTTTTAAAAATAAGATCATGTTCTACACATCTTTATCAAGCCTCTTATTCCATGGCTAATTATATTCAATTGAAAAACATCATTGGATTTGAGGAAGTTATTATTAAGAGGGGAATTTACATTATGGTATTTTACATATGTTATGTGTGTTATCCAAAACAATGTATGCTAGAGTATTGCATCCAAATTTAATGAGTCATAACTAACTCTAATAAATTTAATACAATTTAAATATTAAATTCATGTGATCATGTTTTGATTAGAGGTAAAAAATGGGTTTGTAGGGGCCCGAAACCCTTTGCAAAATAAAGCAGCTGATAAAAAAAGATAACAACATTAAAAAACAATCAGCCCAATGTCAGCAAACCACCAGCCAAAAAAAAACCAAAAAGAAGGAAACTAACAAGCAACACTACATATATTTTAGAATTTCAACAGCTTCCATTTCACTAGCAGCCAACTTCTACCCCTTAACCATAGTATGAAAAACCTCAATACCTGAGGCCCCAACCTGATTTTTCATTCTGTTTCTTGTCCTAACCCCCGACCCACCAATTTTTACCTCACTACTCAAAATATAACCTTTAGTAGCACCCTTGTTAGCAGCATAATCCACATCCCTCAGCTTACCCCCAGCGGCAATAACATTAGCAGGCACATTCTCCTTTCTCTTTTTAACATTAGTCACAAGGGAAATAGCCTTTGTAGAGTCTGACATAACTAGGACCTTAGGGGCATCTCCATCCTTCATCACAACATTCCAAATCTTATCAATTTTATCCTCAAGGGATAACATTCTTCCCTCCATATTCTGTTTCAAATTGACGGTTTCCTGTACCACAATATTAGCTACAGTATTGAGACCATCCATTAAATTATCGATTTCAATTTGGACAGAAGGTTCCTCATCCTTGCTAGCAACACCTCTAATATGTACAATGGTCCTATTGATCTCATGAAAAAACCATTTAAAAAGTTTAAAAATCACATTAACATTGTCACGAGCCAAACCCAACACATTAGAAAGATCCTCCCTATCAAAGTTTTCAGTACGTTTTCCCACAACAATGTCCTCATCTGAACAACTCACATGAATCTTTTTAGCAAAAACTTCCTTACCTTTACTAGCAAGGACAAGTGACTTCATCTGACGAATGGAACTAGAAATTTCCTTCGCAACAACCTACCTTTTCAAAACCCTATCTGCATCGACTTTACTGGTTCCCACAATATGTCTGCCACCCACAACTCTTTCCTTCTCCTACTTCTGCAACCCAATGTTAGCACTCAGGACATCCTCACCATAGATACCACCAACCAGGGAAAGAGGGAAACCCTTCTCCAGGAGTTGACCTACATTCAACACCCTTCTCTTTTGACTCCCCTCCTCAGGCTTTTGCACAACTCTAGTCATTGGGGGAGGAGAAGAAGCTTCCCCATTAAGTTCATTTTTATCCTTATCCCCCTTAGAAGGAACAATCGCCACCATTTCATTACTGCATGTCGTATATCCTACCTTCTCATCCATCTTCCTTTTCCTAGATTTACCATGAACAAGGGAAATGGGGCCCTCCTCCAAAGAGGTGTACGAATCCAGGACATAATCAGCATAATTATCCCTATCAGACTCAGATTCTTTGTTTAAAATAAGCCTCCTCTTCTTCAGTTTCTTAGAAGCCCTTTCCTCTCCTGACTCTATCTCATAGCCCTCCCTAGTTTTACTAGGATTATCCTTCAGAGACACAAGATTTTTATGTGCATCATGAACTTTAACATGTTCATAAATCGGCAGAATCAACCTCAAGTGTAGGATAGGATTCTTGGGGTTTTTCCTATGATCTTTAATCCTTGAGTCCAATGACATCAACAAATAGTAGGGAAAGGACACCCATTTCTTGTGCCAAAAATGGTTAAGCAAAAGAAAATGGTAATTGTTAATAGTCATGTACCTTTCTTCCAAGGTAACATACCTCAAAATTTATTCGACAACATCCTACCTCAGTGCTCTCAAGGAACTCCTCAAATACCCACCACTCTTCATGGGCTTCAAGTCAGCAGCCTCATTCCTTTTGAAGAAAAGAGACATCACAACTTGCGATTCTTTCTTATCTTTGAACACCTTCATACCCTAAATAGCCAAGCCTGTAATTTGGGCTATGATTTCTTCATCCACCACAATTTCCCTACCACCCAAATTCAGGGTTCTCTCTTTCCACCCTTCAACAACCAAATCGGTGACCTAAGGGTTGTTGCCATGCAGTTTCTCCATATATGGTGTTAAACCACCCTTTTCTAAAATCTCCTACACCTCCTTTCTTTGCTTAGTAGTATCACATGATTTAGGCTCGACACAATTTTTGTCCCCACTCATGACACTAGAAAATAGAGACCAAACATACAATGAGAAAATCAAGAAAAAATAATAGACACCACCTAGAGCTTAAATATCCAACAGAAGACTCTAGAATCTAAGGTGACTAACACCCACAATCCATGTGAAGCTAGCCATAGAACATAAATTCCATAATGAAATTGAACTCTGTGCCTTGTGATAGCCATCCCTCAAAATCATAACTTTAACATCCCTCCTTATGTCATTCAACAATGTGAGTAAGGACATGCATGCCTTAATGAACAAAAAGATAAACATAGAATTAGCCTTCATTAACAATTATAGTTGTAGCCTCAAATGGGATAGGATCATTTAAATCCCACACCTTGTTTTCTTTAACTCCAAAGCTAGAAAATAAATTAGCTAACATATTTCCCTCTCTCAAAATGTGGGATATATAAACATTATCAAAGTATTTAATAATTTCAATAGAATCCTTGATCAAGGCCTCAATTGTCCAAGACAGAGGAGAGACAATCTTCAAATTATTGATAATGTTCAGAGAGTCACCATCCAACTATTTCTTCCTATACCCTTTTCTTTGAGCCAATTTAAGACCATGATATGTAGCAGCCACCTTCGCATAGTGGTTAGTCTAGGTTCCCAAAGGGAGTACCACAGCTAAGACGAGCCTACCATTAGAATTTCTAATCACTCCCCCACATCCAGTAGGTCCTGGATTTCCTTTAGCTACACCATCAAATTTAATCTTACCCTAACCATCCGGTGGCGCCTTCCAAGCAACATCATCTCTTGAGGATTTCCATTTTGAGACCGAGAGAGATATATCAAAATGCAACTTCCACTTTTGAGTAATAGAGAGATCATAGGAGCAGAGATTAATCTTTTGACCATCATGGAAGGAGATCCCAGAAATATTTTTTTCCTTAATTCCCGTACAAATCTTGTAGGCCATAGATAAAGCAGGAAGAGTTGAATTCCTAGATATTTTGTTGTTACATTCCAACCACACCCCCCAAATCAAATGAGGCAAAGTGAGAGACCACAAAATCTAAAAAGTTGGATTGGATGAGGGGCTAACTCATTGAAACCATAAGTCTTTGACAGAGCTAGGGAACACCCAACTAAGATTCCAAAGTGAAAGCACATGATTCTAGATCACACCAACATATCTGGACCCAAACAATAAATGACAAGTGTTTTCTGCTTCCTCTTCACAAAGAAAGCATCTATTGGGCATAACAAAGCCTCTTTTAATCAGATTATCAGTAGTAAGAATTTTATTTTGATAGAAGAGCCAAAAGAAGATATTGATCTTAGGAATCAATCTAGGGGACCAAACAAAAGCCCAAAAAGGAGGCGGACCAGTAAAGGATTCATTAATAAGAAAATATGAAGCAAAAAAAAAGTTACCCATAGAAGATGACTTCAATAAAAACCTATCAGGAGAAGGGATAGTAGGAATTTGAACCATCGATATACCCTTATAAATAATTTCCAGACTAGGGTCTACCTCATACAACTTCCTCCAACAACCTCCATCAATATAATCAACAACAAATATGCCAAACAGTTGCACACAAAGGTCCATAAAGGGATCAGCCCAAGGCTGATCCTTAAGTGGCCCACTACCAAGCTAGTTATCATCCCAAAATAAAATACTCCTCCCATTCCCAATCTTCCAAAAGAGACCCTTAGCAATAAGCCTTTGAGTCTTCAACATACAATTCCATAGCACATAACCATTTGGAGGATTAAACTCATGAGAAACAACATCACGAGTCCCATCAGCACCATGTAAGTATTTACACCAACTAATTTTTTCCCACTCAATTTTGGATAATAAGAGATTCCACAATTGTTTTCCCAAAAGGGCAATGTTAAATGGTCTTATTTTGTGAATTCCCAACCCACCATCCTTTTTCAGCTGACAGACATCATCCCAAGCTACCAAATGAGTTATTTTTTTATGTTCAACCCTAGTCTATAATTTTTTTTCTAAATTCCTTCCAAGATATCCATAAATTTCCTCAACATGTGAAAGAGACTAAGAGCATACACCAGAATATTCTAAAAGGTGCATTTAATCAACTGAACTTTACCCGCTTGGCTCAATAAGGCCCCCTTCCACCCAGCCAACTTGGAATTAAATTTTTCAATCAACCCCTTCTAAAAAGAATCAGGAGCCTTAGAGCATACGGGGAGCCCCAAGTAAGAAGCAGCCAATTCACCAATTTGACACTACAAAATTCTAGCAATCTTAATTTTTCTTTGAATCAGAGTGTTGAAAAAGAAAATAAAACTCTTCTATAAGATAACCTTCTACTCAGATATAACCTCATACATCTATAAAATCTATTTGATAGCCTTAGCTTCCTTAATACACCCCTGCCCAAGCAAAAGAGAATCATGCACAAATTGTTGATAAGAGAAAACAAGGTTAGCATAAGAAGGGGCTAACCCAGACATAAGACTAGAGTTAACAAATCTTTGGATAAGATGACCCAAAGACTCAACCATAATGATAAATAGGAAAGGAGAGATATGATCCTCTTTCTGGAAACCCCCAGAGAAATCAAAGAGAGGAGAAAGAGACACATTGATGAGCACAGAGAACCAAGGGCTAGGAATAAGTTGATGCACCAGAGCCACCATTTTCTCCCCAAAACCAAAGGAGAGAAGGATCTTACACAAAAAACCCTAATCCACCTAATCATAAGCTTTGAGTAAATCCAACTTGAGGATGAAACCATCCTGCTTATTAACAGAAAGAGAATGAATATTCTCATGAACAAAGAGAATGAAATCAAAAAAATTCCTACTAGCCACAAAACCGTTATGCTGAGGAGAGATGATGATAGATAAAATCTTTTGCAACCACAATGCCAAAACCTTTGAGAAAATCTTATAGATCAAGTTGCACAAACTAATAGGATGGAATTCCTCAAAACAAGCAGCACCAGGCTTTTTGGGAATCAAAACAATAAAAGATGAGTTCAACTCCTTTAAAAAGGAACCCAATCTGAAAAAATCCTTAGTAGCCACAACATCTTTCACAATAATTTCCCAAAAGGACTGAAAAAGAACATGGGAAAGCCATTCAGGCCCATGGCCTTATTACCTTCAAAGGAGAACACAACACACTGAATTTCCTCTGTCGAAGGAATACAAACTAACTGCCTATTGGTTTCATCATCCACCAGATCGGGAATATCCCTTAGAATATCCTCTTTACCAGCCATATAAAGCTCTCCCTTCACCAAAAGTAACTAAAAAAAATAGGAAGCCGCAACATTGTACAACTCAACATCCTTTTCCAGAGCTTGGTTGTTATAGTTAATCAAATTTATTTGGTTAGAAGCCTTTTGTTCAACATAGAAATATGAAAGAACTTAGTATTTCTATCACCACTCTTCAACCACATAATCCTCGAACGCTACTTCCAAAATTCCACCTCCTTTGCAATAATATTATACAATTTGGAAAGAAAAAAAATTTCCTTCAAAATCAAATCTTGGTCATACCCAGATGATTGAATGACTTGTTGAACCAAGTGAAGCCCCTCATAAACCCCATATTTCTCTACAAAAATATGACCAAAGGATGTATGATTCTATTTCCTAACATTAACCTTAACATTACCTAGCTTTTTAACAACTCGATACATAGTCGAATCATCCACATTGATATTCCACTAGTCCTTAACCAAATTTCCCAAATCACGATAATATGTCCACATTTTATCAAATCTAAAAGGAAAGTTCTTCTTACAACCCAGAAAATCCATAGATAGAGCCAAGGGCAAGTGATCTGAACCCAATCTAGTCAAAGCGGAAATTTGAGAAATATTAGTGAACTAATCACTTAGGGTTTACAAGAGCATGATCCAACTTGACCTAGATAATGGCATCACCCACATGCCTATTCGACCAGGTAAAGGAAGCCCCTTTCAAATATAGATCAAGAAGAGTCGAATCATTAATAAACTGCATAAGGTCGAATTCGCTATCATCCACATTTTGTGAACCACCCATCTTATCAGCATCATGCAAAGGAGTATTGAAATCTCCAATAACCATCCAGTTACCAATATTATGACAAACTTTAAAAGAGGCAAGATTTTCCCAAAGCCTTTTTCTGGCACTCTTACAATTAGGAGCATAAATATTAGACAATGTCTAGGAAAACTTATCATGAAGGTGGAAAAAAGAAGCAACCACATGATTACTATCATTAAACACCTCCAAACCTCTAATTAGCCGAAGATTCCAAAAAGTTACAGCCCCACCAAAGGCACCCGCTACCTTAGAGAAATGCATACCACATTCTTTCAAGAGCTTCAATTTCAACCTAAAGAGTTTATCCATACCCATTTTAGTTTCTTGAATTAAAACAATATCAGGGCGATGATCTCTTGCCAGATTAGCAAGGAGATCATGCTTATGAGGGTGATTCAAACCCGTCATGTTCCAAGAAATAATCTTCATGTGAGTTTATGGGAAGTGCTCTTAGAGCACATGTCAAACAGAGTTCTCTGCATGCCATCAGCGATATCCATCTGACTCTTTTTATCCCTAGCAACATTAGTTGGGGGCTGACCTCTACCACATGGCTTACACCCACAGTCTGTTCTTTGTTGGTTCCTTGTGAAAAATCCTAGTGAAGGAGAATGTTTCTTCCTATTGCAGCCACATACCATAATATAAGGCATGTTTTCCACTTAAATTGACTCCTGAAACTCCTTAACATCAGGGTTCATCTCTAACCCCTCTATTTTTGACACCACACTTTGAGGAATCCCCCTGAGAGGAGAACCAAATTCAACAAACATAGAAGAATGACTATGAGGAATCCACCCTGCCCCCCCAAGAGAGGAGAACCAAATTCAATAATCACAGATGAATTATTTTCCTCCAACAACACTGACCTATCCACATTAGGAATAGGGGAAAAGCATACCTTTTCAACTTGTAACTCTCGATTCATTTCCCTCGGAGTTGGTTGAAATCCAACACCCTTATTATTAAACTCATCTAGATTTTTGTCCTGACTAACCTCCAAGGGAGGCACACCTTCAAGCTCCACCTCCTGAGTAGGAGGTATAACTAAATCCACCTCCTCAACTGGAGGTTTCTCTTTTTCTCTCGATTGTTTAGTCATTTGTTTGGGAACTTTGAGAGGACATTTCTTGGCCCAATGGCTAACTTTTTTACAGTGGAAGCAGGAAAAGGGAATCAACTCAAATTCAACCATTTCCTCCCACACTCCAAGTTTAGAGTTAATCTTCACCATAGAAGGAAAATCAGTTGATTGCTCCACATTCACACAAAATCTGGCATAAACCAGCCGTTTCCGTGAAGCCTTCATTTGGTCTATCAACAAAAAGCAACCAAACGTGTTGACAATCCCCTGGAACACCTCCTCATCCCAAAATTCTAGCAGGAGGCTTGGCATTTTAACCCAAACCAAAGCAGTTGAGAAAAAGCACAAGTTCAGATTAAAGCTCGTTTCCCATTTCTTGAGCATCAAGGATGACTTTCCAAGGAACCACGAGCCCCCCATCAACACCATCACCATATCATCTTTAGTTAAAGGAAAAAGAGAAGAATCCTTTGGCCATAGCAGCCACATCTATTTGTCCTTTACGTTTCCAACGAGTCAAAGTAAACTTGCGCACCGGCTCAATATGAGGCCGAGGACCAACAAATTTACCCAGTAGAGCCATGTCCATGTTAGACATTCTTTTTTAAACAATACAGTCTGGAATAGAAATAGAGTACTCCCCAGTCTTTTTATTAGCAACAAAAGGCACCAGAGGGAAAGTACTTTTTACTTTAGGCTTAGACCCAAATAGATTTGACCATTCGAGAGAGGATTTCAAAAAGAGATCATTCTTAGTTTTGCCAAGCCCAAGGCCCTCCACATTAGGAGTCCCATCACACCCATTTGAGGAAAGGCCATTCCCTAACTTTTCTAAGCTAGGTACCACATTTTCAGAGCCAGGTACCTTGGAGTGCATTGGGTACACACTCTTTGAAGCCCCTTTTTGATCAGAAAAAAACATTAGCCATAAAAGGGAACCCACTCAGCTTACTTGCAACAAGGGCCTGATCTGACATCAGCCTCACATCAACACAACATCTTCCATTATTTCCTGGAGCATCATCATGATCTCCCACCTTTTCATAATTTGAAAAATTGCCACCGCCATCGCCACCACCTAAAGAGCTACCCATTTTTTTACTATGTGATCATGTTGGTCCTAAGAGAGATAGGTGTTTTTCCATTTGAAGAGCCCTGTTTAGAAAGACATCAATTCCCTATTATTCATTTATTAATTCTTAGTGTTCTTTAGTGTATTTAGACACAATATTTCTATTTCCCAAAAGAACTACAAAAAAACATGGGAAAGCCATCAGGGCCTAGGGCCTTATTACCTTCAAAGGAGAACACAACACACCAAATTTCCTCTGCTGAAGGAATACAAACTAACTACCTATTGGTTTCATCATCCACCAGCTGGGGAATATCCCTTAGAATATCCTCTTGACTAGCCATATCAATCTCTCCCTCCACCGAAAGCAACTGAGAAAAATAGGAAGTCGCAACATTTTGCAGCCCAACATCCTTTTCTAGAGCTTGGTTGTTATAGTTAATCAAATTTATTCGATTAGAAGCATGCGTTTCAATGTAGAAATATGAAAGAACTTAGTATTTCTATCACCACTCTTTAGCCACATAATCCTCAAATGCTACTTCCAAGATTCCTCCTCATTCGCAATAATATTATGCAATTTGGAAAGAAAAACATTTTCCTTCAAAATAAAATCTTGGTCATACCCATACAATTGAATGACTTGTTGAACTGAGTGAAGCTCCTTAGAAACCCCATCTTTCTCTAGAAAATAATGACCAAAGGATGTGTGATTCCATTTCCTAACATTAAGCTTAACATTAGCCAGCTTTTTAACAACTCAATACATAGTTGACCCATCCACATTGATATTCCACCACTCAACCAAATTTCCCAAATCAGGATGACATGTCAACATTTTCTCAAACCTAAAAGGAAAGTTCTTCTTACCACCCAGCAAATCCATAGACAGAGCCAAGGGGAAGTGATCTGAACCCAATCTGGTCAGAGCAGAAAGAGAGCAAGAGTAGTGGACTAACCACTCAGGGTTTACAAGAGCATGGTCCAACTTGACCTGGATAAGGGCATCACCCACATCCCTATTCAACTAGGTAAAGGAAACCACTTTCAAATCCATATCAAGAAGAGTTGAATCATTAATGAACTACATAAGGTCAAATATGCTATCATACATATTTTGTGAACCACCCATCTTATTAGCATCATGCAATGGAGTATTGAAATATCCAATAACTAGCCAGTTACCAATATTATGACAAACTTTAAAAGAGACAAGATTTTCCAAAAGCCTTTTTCTGGCACTCTTACAATTAGGAGCAAAAATATTAGACAATTTCTAGGAAAACTTATCATGAAGGTGGAAAAAAGAAGTAGCCACATCATTACTATCATTAAACACCTCCACACCTCTAATCACCCAAAGATTCCAAAAAGTTACATTCCCACCCGAGGCACCCACCGCCTCAGAGCAATGCATACCACAATCTTTAAAGAGCTTCAATTTCAACCTAGAGAGTTTATCCATACCCATTTTAGTTTCTTGAATTAAAAAATATCAGGGCGATGATCTCTTACCAAATTAGCCAGGAGATCATGCTTATGAGGGTGATTCAAACCCCTCATGTTCTAGGAAATAATCTTCATGTGAGTTTATGGGAAGTGATCTTAGAGCACATGTCCAACAAAGTTCTTTGTTTGCCATCAGTGATATCCATCTGACTCTCTTTATCCCTAGCAACATTAGCTAGGGGTCGACCTCTACCATGTGGCTCAAACCCACTGTCTGTTCTCTATCGGTTCCTTGTCACAACTCCTGGTGAAGGAGAATGCTTCTTCCTATTGCAGCCACAAACCATAATATAAGGCATGTTGTCCACTTCCTCTGACTGCTCAAAATCCTTAACATCAAGCTTCATTTCTAACCCCTCTATTTTTGACACCACACTTTGAGAAATCCCCCCCGAGAGGAGAACCAGATTCAACAAACATAGAAGAATGACTATGAGGAATCCTCGCCCAAAGAGAGGAGAACCAGATTCAACAATCATAGATGAATTATTTTCCTCCAACAACACTGACCTATCCACATTAGGCATAGGGGACAAGGATACCTTTTCAACTAGTAACTCCTGATTCATTTCCCCTTGAGTTGGCTGACATTCAACCACCTTATTATCAAACTCATCTAGATTTTTGTCCTAACTAACCTCCAAGGGAGGCACACCTTTAGGCTCCACCTCCTAAACTAGAGGTTTCTTTTTTTTCTCTCCATTGTTTAGTCATTTTCTTAGGAACTTTGAGAGGACATTTCTTGGCCCAATGGCCAAATTTTTTACAATGGAAGCAGGAAAAGGGATTCGACTCAAATTCAACCATTTTCTCACACACTCCAAGTTTAGAGTTAATCTTCACCATAGAAGGAAAATCAGGTGATCGCTCCACATTCACACAAAATCTAGCATAAACCATCTGCTTCCTTGAATCCATCATTTGGTCTATCGACAACAAAAAACCAAACATGTTGGCAATCCCCTTGAACACCTCCTCATCCTAAAATTCTAGCAAGAGGCTAGGTAGTCTAACCCAAACCGGAGAAGTCAAGAAAGAGCACAAGTTTGGATTAAAACCCATTTCCCATTTCTTTAGCATCAAGGATGACTTTCCAAGGAACCACGACCCCCCTATCAACACCATCACCATATCATCTTCACAGTTAAAGGAAAAAGAGAAGAAACCTTTGCTCATAGCATCCACATCTATTTGTCCTTTAGGTTTCCATCGAGTCAAAGTAAACTTGTGCACTAGCTCAATATGAGGCTGATGACCAACAGATTTACCTAGCAAAGCCATGTCTATGTTAGACATTCTTTTTTCAACAATACAGTCTGAAACAAAAATAGAGTACTCCCGAGTATTTTTATTAGCAACAAAAGGCACTGGAGTGGAAGTACTTTTTCCTTTAGGCTTAGACCCAAATAGATTTGACCATTTGAGAGAGGAGTTCAACGAGAGAGCATTCTTAGTTTTTCCAAGCCCAAGACCCTCCACATTAGGAGTCCCATCACACCCATCTGAGGACAGGCCATTCCCTAAAGTTTTTGAGCCAAGTACCACATTTTTAGAGCCAGGCACTAGGGAGTGCGTTGGGCAGACACTCTTTGGAGCACCTTTTCCATTAGAAAAAAACATTAGCCACAAAAGGGGAACCACTTAGCTTACTTGCAGCAAGGGCCCCGCTTGACATCACCTTCACATCAGCACAAGGTCCACCATTATTGCTTTAAGCATTATCCTGATCTCTCGCCTTTTCAGAATTTGAAAAATCACCACCGCCATCACCACCACCTGAAGAGCTACCCATTTTTGTACTATGTGATCATGTTGGTTCTAAGAGAGATAGGTGTTTTTCCATTCGAAGAGGCCTATTTAGAAAGACATCAATTCCCTATTATTCATTCTTAGTGTATTTAGACACAATATTTCTATTTGATAAACTTTGGATACTATTTTTTCTTTTTTTTAATAGGTGTTGATGTAACTAGTGTTGAACATTATAATAATACTCACTTTTAAATGACATAAGAAGTTTAGCTTCACAAATTTAATAAAGAAGAAATAAATACTTCTACACTATCTATTCTCATTCTACACTAAACTCCATCTTATTAAAACAATAAAAATAATCAATAATAAATTTAATTTAGATAAATTATTAAGTTATTAAAATTTATCTAAAAAATATTAAATATTGAATTCAATATAATTCTTTTTACTATGTGAATTTATTCACATAATTTAACATACCATTTAACTTATCATTTCATGGAGTTATGGCGATGTTTAAAGGAGACCTATATTAAATTTTTCTTTTAATTATACTAAATAAGAAAAATAAAATATTTATATATTATTACTTTTTCATATCAAAGAAAAAGTCATTGAGAGCAAGTAGATTTAAATATGAGATAAGATCGAGGAGGAAATGGACGAACAATTCATTATTTTATTTGAAATCACCTCTCACATTCTATGATGCCATTTTGAGTTTTACCAGGTATCTTGAATAATATCTTTGTTTTGGATCCATAATCAACATTAGGGTTTATTATATATATATTTTAGCTATTTTATAAATATTATTACACTTGTTCCTTCATTGTCAGACTTTTAAATTATTATGATCAATTCAAATTGTTATGTTCCTGCACCGTTTGCAACTATCACTAGCTCATAGTTATTTCAAGACTATATTTGAATTCTCGTTCTTAGATGTTTTACGTGTTGATAGAAAGTACATTTTACTATAAACTAATGTAAAATTTTAATTTATTTTAAGAAGGGATTTTTGTTTATAATATCATTTTTATAGTCAAATTTCAAGTGTATTAGATCTTTTTCGACTCTTTCAAGATTTTTACTAAATTATTATATATTTTTTTAATATTTTAGATATTAAATTTGTACTAGTCAGATTTTTAAGGTTTTTTATATCAGAAATATTTTTCAATTTCTTGAAGATTCTAATTAAATTTATTATATATATAACATATATACATTTATGTATATGTATATTTGTTTTCATGTATAAAATAGTTTATTATATATAAAATACATATATGTTTATTTATATGTATAAAAATAAAAAAGGAGATAACACATTAATAAGTATATTTAAAATATTAATATATTTTTTATTGAAAATTACATATGTGAAACTTATAAGTATTACTAATAAATTTAAATTTTAAACATGACATGTTACAAGAATTAAAATTTGAATGAAGTTTCTTTAAATCTCATTTCTTCCTACCATTCATCCTCATTCAACAATCATATTATTCTACTTCTAATGTTTTAGGACTCTCAAATGTATACTACTTTTCAAGATATAGTTACAATCTAGTTTGATCATTAAAAGAGAAATAATTTAGGGGTTCATTTAATAATTTATGATACTGCAGTTATGTTCATAGAATCTTAATTTTAATATATTTAGTTCTCATTTTTCCTTTCAATATTATAGTTTTTATACTCTTTCTTAATATTTCAATTTTATTAAATATTCAATTTTTATCATATGTTTTAAATATTGAATGTTTCTAAAAATTTTAGATTTTATTTTAATTATATCACCATTTTTAAATTTAAAATTGATTGAATTAATTAAAATTGAAGATCATGAAATATATTAGATCATTTGTATATAATTATTATTGAATTCATAACAATTTAAAGGAAAGTAATTCATATTAATATTACATAAGTTTTAAATATCCATATATATTTATATTTAGAAATTTAATACTTAATAAATTTTAAGAAACCAAAACTAATAATTTATAAAAATTGAAAAAAATAGTTCAATAAGTGTATTATATACTAAAACTTTTCTTAAAAATACCCATTAACCCTTTGTAATATGTCAATAGAAAGATTGAAAAGTTAATTTAAAAAATATTGATTATTTCATTTTCATGTGGCACATTGATTTTATATATGATACCATCCTTGTTGATTCTTTTAAAGAGGATCTTTTACTTCATCTAAAATATCATACCTTTATTTTTAAGATTTTTTTATATTTAACATATGAACACCTTTATCATTAGAACTAATCTAGAATAAAAATATTTGTATTCACCATCTTTATAAATATTATAAATAATTATTCTCCATTTGTTCATAAAATCAAAATGAAAAGATTTTTTTTAATAGCTTACCATGTTATTCATCCAACTTCTCATACCTTAGAACAAACCTCACAACCAATATTTAACAAGTGACATTAATAAAAATGGATGATGTAATATCAAATACACCTCAAATAATAATGAACATTATATTTAGGAGTTTTTTATTTTTCAACATATTAGAAAATTAAATAAAAATAAATTCATATGGAAGATGGAGATATTTTAATTACATCATGTTATCTCTATGAAAATTCAACAATTACATTCCAATGGGGTTTGAACCTTGGTGGCAAGAAAAATACCTCAACAACTTAACCATCATACCATGCCACTATTGACCATGTTATCCCATGATTAGGTCAAACATCAAGTTTCTTATTTTTTTAGATAAAAGGAAAAAGGCCTAAAATATTATTAATAATATAAAATTTCTAAAATTACATAAGTATAACATAGCAACTTAAAAAATAAGTTGTTGTGAGGACCAAAAAAAATGTCCCATTTACTAGAGACCTTACATATGGATGAAAAAATAGAACAAAACCTCATAACAGAAAGTGTAAGAAAAGCATAGGAATAATATATTTTATGCAGGAGTTTAAGTGAAATCCTCACATCACATTAGGGGATGTGTCAAAATACACTATCCATTAGAGGTCAGTTATAGGCTCTAGGTTGTTTATAAAAGAGTGTTTCCTTGTTATTTATAAAAATTACAACTCATTTCTTAAAATGGGATCATTTCCTATTAAATTAAAACAATCATGAGATTATGAAGATATAGTTTTATGATTAATAATAGATTTTTATTTTTTAGTAAGAATGAGGTTCTACCATACTTTATGAGGAATCCAATTATGATTTTATTCTATAGAACATGCCACATACATTATGAGGGAATAATATTAAGATTGCTATTTTAAGGTCAATTTATTTAAAATTTATAGGATTTTACGTTATAGATAAAGGTCTTGTAGAATAATCAATTTATGTATAAAATATTTGTTGATTCTGATAGAGCCCTCAAAATGCTTGACATTTTGATTCTTTTGTGCTTGTTATTCACATGTCAAACGTACCCATCAACAGGGTTCAAGGGTTTTACTTGGTTTTTCTTGCCTTCAATTCTTCATCTTTGAACATTATAATTTTGCATTAACTAGTTTTCCCGGTTGCTAGTTTCTTTAGTTATCTTTTAAGCCATTTAAATACATCCATTACTGGCCTCGAAGTCTGGATATTGTCGATCACTTTAATCCATCCTCGCATTAGATTTAAATTATGATTTATGAATGAGTTAAATCTATGTCATTAACTCATGAGGGTGTCTTCCACATCAGCCTAGTGAAGGCCCCCTTTTATAAATAACTTTGTTTCATGTGCAGGTTGAATAGTTACCAGATCACAGGACTCCATCTGGGTCATTCCCCACTAGCTCACCCATTTGAAATGGATACAAGTTAAATGTCACGAGGTTAGCAAGATGTTGACAAGTGTGCATGGGCCAACCCGCTATGTCACGTCTCAATACCTAGAACCCTAAGATCAATGATGCCAACCGAGCGATGAAAGATGATCACCATCATTCACTGCTAGCTCCGAAAATGAGATCCAAATCTTTTAAGAATGGCGAGACCCGTGAGAAGTTGCCACATACACTCTATAGTTGCAGGCTAGTGTAGCCCACAAGTACACGAGAATGTCTTGTTAGCAAATTCCTATTGGCCATTCATCTGAGTTGGAGCGATGACGCAAATTCAAACAATCTTGACTAAATTAGAGTCATTCAAGAGGCCCAACTCAGCTATAAATCAACTGCTCATATTCAAAGTTGCATAATATGCCTATTGCAATTATTTTGCTTTGCGCGAGTGAACATTAATGGCAAAAGTGACTAAATAGGCTTATTCAGTTCCTACCAAAATTTGTGTGTAGTTGATTCTTACTTATTTGAGATCCAAAGACGTGTCCTAGATAGTACGAGGAGTTGTTAAATGAATTGCAAAGATTGTACCAACTAGCAGTAGGGTTTGACACAGTTGAAAGCAGTAAGTACCATAAACACAAATTCATGCTTTTTTTAGTTTCCTGATATAGGGTTTGCTTTTATCTATTTTAAAGTGAATGTGTTTGTTCATTCTACTTTCTTTGCTTTAAAATTGGGGCAATCTTTATCTTTGAAAAGTCATGGCCCTGTAAAGTGCCAAAATTAGCTCTCGTTCGGGGCCGTAAATTGCAATTAGGAGTCAGATAGTTAAAATTCCTATGTTGGGATTTTCTTTGCGCAACAAACCCATGGCTCCCAATGCCACTGGTGCTTCTTCTTCTTTCACCCAACCATAGATCTCTGTCTCAAGATGTTATCGACCTATTACCTCAATCCACCAATAAGAAGCCAGAGGGTAGAGCCTTGTTTCGTGGCGCTACTATGAAGGAGGGTTTGATAGAAAGAGCTTGCTTGATCAAGGATGCTAAGGTACCCTACACGGGATGGAATATGTTTCAACATTGGTTTGGAAATAGGAATCTGGGGCCCACTTTTAGTAACCCATGGAATTTGACTATGGGAAAACTGATTGTCCCTAACATGTACATGGATTTGGATCTCTTGAAGGATATCACATCAAAATATGATCCAGTCTCACAGATAGTCAGGTCATAAGATGGGGTGGTTATGGTGAAAATAACTAGTGAAGAAATTGAAAAGGTTTTTGATTTGTATGAAACAAATTCAAGTATGCACCCTTTGAATGTGGATACTATTAGAACAAAGTATAATAATACAAGGGTATTCATTAGATCAAAAATGTTGTCCCAACATACTATAGTGGTTGGAACTGGGAAGCAATGAAGGAAGGTTAAGACTGATAATGGGGAGATCAAACCTCTCTCAATGAACTATTTCACTAGCTATTTCAGAAAAATTGTGTATTCTTTTTACCAAATTGTAGGTGCCAATCCACCTGACAAATTAGAGAAAGAATATAGCTACCTAGCTTCACATATGTAGTACCCAACATGTAGTATTTTATGACTATGACACTTATTGGGCCAATCACATTCATGAAGGCCTAGTTGAATTGCAAGGATGGTAACAATGGGTGAAGTTCTGGTGGTTAATGCATATGTTCTTGTATAAGGGATAGAAAGTCGTTGAGAAGGAAATTACCCTAGAAAGAAAGAAGGATGCAGTTGATTTTCCTGTTTAGAGTTGGACCCATATCTTGGATTGAGATGATAAAAAGTACAACTTTGTACTGTTTAGAAATTATTTTTCATCCAGGATAAGGAAGGCCTTGATATATGAACCCCAAAGAATCCCTAGGGAAATTCATGAGTTTTTGAGACCTAGGGAACTAAGGCAAGATTTGAATTTGAGTCACAACTGGGGAGATTTGATTTTGTATCCTGATGAAACAATTTTTAGAATATATGGTAGTAGTTTAGGCCCATATTTTTTTCCCGTAGATTTTCCCTTGAGGATAGGTTTCCTTGAGATTATGAGGCAATTGAGAGTGGACATGAAACACATTTACCTGAATCAACAACAAAAGGGTCTTTCTTCCCAGAGTGGACAATATTTATAGATTACATTGTGACAAAAGGGACATTGAATGAATTAGAACATCTGCTAGATACTTATGAATTGATGATTGTGGACCCTAGGAATCATGATCCTAAAGGCTTCATAATTAAACTCAAAGTTGATAAGAAAATGGGTACTTTTGTGCATGCTTTTAATTATCCTGAGGATATCACGAGGAATTGTTTCAACACTAAGGAACAAGATGAGAGGAAAGATAAGTACTTGGCTTATAGGAAGATGATGGAAGCTAGGAAGAAGAACAATCCTCATTATGACCCTCTACCTAATATACAAGGTGATCTCAATAGGGCTATGTATGACCTATACAATTTTGAGAATATTGTTGGTATTTTCAGAGAGTAGTGGGAGGTTCCTGATAAAGGAAAGGCAATGGTGGTCAAAGAAAGTGTTGAAATACCACTAGAAGAAAGGCCTACATATCAACCACCCAAACAATTGAGGATTTATTCCAGGAGGAAGAAGATAGCAAGCGAGGAAGGGAAATTAGTAGCCCTTATCGTTTCTAAAGAACCAAAAGTAGACTCTACTAAGAGTGTAGTGTCAACTCCTCCCACACAGGCCTCTTTGTCTGTAATTGATCTTGATTCACTTCCTGAAAGTTCTACTCCTCTTGAGCAACCACCTCACAAGAAGTAAAGGATCGGTTGATTATTCTGATACAGATGAAGATGATATCTTTGTCACCCCTAAAGAAATGCAGATTTGAATGCCTCCTCATGAAGAAGCAATTGCTTGAAGTTCAGGATAGAGCATCCTCAGAATGGGGAAACTAGATATTTGTGGGATGAATACTGCAGATGATTTGAGGGTTGAAGCTAGCAAAGAGTTTATGGAGGATGATGATTTTATTGAAACCTCAACATTCCAGAAGTTTTGTTGGAAATCCAAAATTGTAGATTATGCAGAGAAGGTGGTTGTTGAGAGGAACTTACATCCTGAATTGCCTGAAAGTTCCATTGAGGTGAATGTAAGAAATATTATGAAGGATGAGTTCAAAAGGATTAATGCTTAGTAGGGTAGATAACTTCTAAAGAAAAGTGGTGTGCTACCATTGCTGGATTGGAACATTGTTGATGATATTGTTCTAGATACATAAGAAGGGCTGAAATACCCCTTGTAAAAAATGAAGCAGAATTGGAAATGGCACTTTGAGGCTCAGCCTTCAGTGAGGATTGGGATGAATTAGAAATATGGTAACTATGTCTAGCATCTAAGAAACTAGCCTTGGTAGAGTTGTCAGAACTTAGTGGTCAATTTCTTGTAAAAAGAGTTATTGATACTCCAACTCTAGAGGCTGCATACATGGTTGTAAATGTTGCCAGGTTCACCTAGTCTATTATGGAAGGTCTTGCTTTGGAAAGAGATAATCTCATAAATAAATATAGTTTACTCTTGGATGACTATGACATCAGTCAGTAAAAGGTGGCTGCATTAGAAACTGAACTGGAATTCTATAAACAAAGTGAGGAAGTACAAAGGGAATAGGGTCAACCTAGCTCAAGCCACCCACTCTTAGCTTCTCCTACAACATCTACACAACATCCATTTCATAGCCAGGCCTTGGTAATGGTGCCAAATAGTCGGGAACAACAATCAGTTGCAATGGAAGAGTCAAGTGGTTCAGGTGCTAGCTCATTCGATAAAGAATAATTGTTGTTGTGAATTGAAACATATAAGAAGCTGTTAGAAAGAACCCAAGATGCAATGTATGAGAATGTATTACAAGTTGTCAGTAGTACATTAAAACACCTAAATGAGATGATTCAATCTAGACACAACAACATGTATGACAACTATACCCTAATGCTATGAGCAATGAGATTATCTAAGAAGGATAAATTGTTGGCCATACCAACCTTAAATAAATGGCTTGCAAGATCTTAAAGATTGACATTAATATTGGTTGTAGTTGGTCAACATGAAGATAAATATGTGTTGGTGTAGCCTATTTATAATTTTGTATGCAAATTGAGTGAGGAAATTTTCCAAGGGTATGCAGCCTTGCTTGAGCAAAAGATAGTAGAATTGTTATCTCAATACACTCATACAGATTTGTCACCATTACCAAATGTTGAAGTCAACAATTATGAATTGAAGCCATTGCATGAGTGGAAAAGAGAATTGTATGAGGTTATTCATTCCTGGGTAAATGAAATATGCAAGGAGGTTAATATTAATCTCTTCAATGATACCTTGGAGAGGTTGACATTTCTTATTAGCTTTCTTGAAGATTTTGACAGAGAATCCAATGCAGTGGTAACTAAGTATGCTCCTTACAGAAAACCCATGGATGAAATTATGGAGTTTGATTGGCCATCCGAGGAAGAGTATGAAGAATGAGGGATGGTGTATGTTGGAAAAATTTGTTTGTGATTTGAAGTGTGAAACATATACTTGGTCAAGTATTGTATTACTTTTCCCATAGAAGTTACAATGTATAAAACATATGTTTCACATAAAGTTAGTGAATTATTAGTGATGTGGAATGCTAACTAAGATATTGACTCATTTTCAATCCACATCAGTTTGTCATTTTGCTCTATGAAATCGAGGTGCCACTATAAAGATGTTTATTATTTTTAACATGTGCTTTTTTGGGAAAAAGTTAATCCTCTTGGCGAATGTAAATGAACTTTTCCTTGTTTGATTTCCCTCCGCTTTGATAAATGTAAATATAACTAAATTGGGTATTTTTTCTTCTTACGGTCCAATCCTATTGTAGCATGTGTACCTTTGTCTTGAGGCTTGTTTTGCTCCCTTATTTCATAAAAGTGAATTCAGGGCCATTTGGTATGGGTCTTTTGTTGAATACTGGAGCTGTATTGTGAGAATAGAGAACACAAAGATAATATTCTTAGTCTTTCTCATTTGCTTTGAGTCTAGGT
The DNA here is from genome assembly GCA_007258455.2 of Sequoia sempervirens. NCBI lineage: Eukaryota > Viridiplantae > Streptophyta > Pinopsida > Cupressales > Cupressaceae > Sequoia > Sequoia sempervirens. Next base: position 22,916,467 of record VDFB02179234.1, on the reverse strand, counting down.
AGCTTATTTTGTTAAATGTATGGTTTTTGGATATATAGGAATGATAATGGAGATTTCCCAAGTCTATAGTCTCTCCATTTTGATTGTGTATGTGAATTATTAATGAAAATACTGATTAGGGATCATTTCATTATTTTTCATCATTTCATACTTTGATATGTGTTTTGATTTTAGCTGTTGTTCATAGAAGTTAAATTGCTTGAATCAAATCATGAATTCTTATGCATGATCTAGGGATGTGATAAGTAGTCTTTAGAATTCGGTTATTGATCTGCGAGTTGCTAAGTGATATTGCATAGATCTTGAGTGTCCAGAATTAAATGCTCCTTATATTTCAATTTGCTCAGACTCATAGCCCAAAGATAATGGCACTAATCATAAATCATTTTAATATTTTCATGACCCTAGTTATCTAACTTGAGAATAATATTTTAAAATAATCATTGATCTACCTTTAAATTGTGGTATTTGTATTGTCTTGGTATTCTAAACTTAAGGTGTGTAATTTGTTTAGGGAATTTCCAACTCCTTGATGAATTTAAACTTATTAGCTATGGATGATAATATGTATTCTTAAATATATACAATGTACGTTTAAATTGTCTTGAATAATAGTATAATACACATTGTGGGATTACCCTCCCGGGTTTTGCAAAGCCCGAACTGCAAGAGATAAATAAATTGATGCCATATCTCGTTAGTTGGCCACTTGTCTAGTAGATATTCGATAATTGAGCTCGGCAAGATCATAGGTACTTAATATGACTTGATTGGTTCATTGTGAAAACAACCAAAAAAATGGTGACTCTATTGGGGATGTAAGTCTTATAATTACTAGTTCTCCAGAACACCTTATTACATATCACCACATTATATGGTGGTAATTTCTCATAGAGTTAATCAATTGAAACTATTTGTCACATTTTCCTCCAAGATTTGCCAATATGTTGTCTACTATCCTGATAAATTTCCCACCCATTTTTCTGAAAAGAGTACATTCAAAATTCATGTAAAGATATGTCGTAGGTGTCAAAGTTTGTCTTGATTTCCATAGATCTATACCTATTTTCAAATACTGTAACAAAATTTCTACTAATCTTTCCCAAGAACCTTGGGTGATGACTCTAATGTCTCTGCACCAGTGTGAACCCGTGTTCAAGGATATCCACAAAGTTAGAAAGAAAAGTGTGAAAAAATTAAGGAAGGTGACAAAGCAAAAAGGAAGCTAGGCTCAAATGAAAGGAATGTGAGCTTACCTGAAGAAGAATCTAGAGAAGAAGTTGGAGGGTGAATTATCTAACAACAAAGGAACATGGATAAAGGAAAAGAAAGTAGGAAAAGGTAAGTCTACACCTTGTCCTACCCCTAAACATGAAATGAGTTCTAACTATAATTCAAGATCTGAAAAGGATTTAGTAGATTTCAGTGATAGTACTTCTTAGGCAAGGGGTGGGGTTTATATGATGACTATTGTGAATGAGTATTCCTCTAACTTTGGTATGCAAGCTATGAGGCAAAGAGAAAGGGATAGAATCCAGAGAGATAATTTTAATGCTAGGTATGCCAAATCCAAAGGATATGTTACCCCAAATTTCCATCCATACACCCCTATCCCTGATGATTTATTGACCGGAGATGTGTACTCCCATGATCCACTTCCTTCCTAAGCTAAAAACATAGTTATATCTGATAGGGAATCTACTCTGCCAAATGAAGAAGTATTAAATGAAGTGCATATACTTAATCAAAGGATTTCTAAATGTGATGAAAATAGGAAGAAAAGGGAGGTTTCTCATGAAAAAAGGATTAGAGATGCTATAATTCAAAGGGATGCATTAAGAAGGAAGGTTGAGGAGATGGAAGCAATGGAAAAATTGGTTGCTCAAGTTGACCCAAAAGATGGCCTAGTAGTACAAGAAATTTTAGGTAGGATTCCTACAATTCTTGTAGTTGATAAGCCTATTGAAAGCCCATGACCCAAGGCTACGGAGAAAACTGCCATCCCACTGCCCCCTCCTCCCAAGAATACTAAGAAAGAATCTGTGGATGTTGATAAAGGGAAATGTTCTATGAATGAAATAAAAGTTAGTGAAGGGTTAAAAAACAATAAAGGAGGGGTTTCAAAGAAAGATACATCTCAAGATGACTCTATTTCAATCTTTGATAAACTAATGAAGGAGAATGAAGAATTGGACAGGAAGACCAAAGAAATGGAACTAAGGGTAGTGAATAAAGAAATGAAGAAGAAGCTTAGTTTCCTTGAATCTACCTTGAAAGATCTCGTCCCTGAAACAAAAATCCCTCAAGG
>VDFB02179234.1:22836628-22914059 GCA_007258455.2 Sequoia sempervirens | reverse complement strand
GATGAGAAAGCGCAAGAGGTAAGTAATGAACAAACCTTGGCTCAACTCTTTGATTCAGTAGATAATGGTCTGGTGGATGAAGAAGAATCATTTGTGGATGAGGTCCACATGTTCCACCAGCGGTCGAGTCCATACTTCCTTAGAAATAGGCAAGCGGGTGGACCTTTCACAACTTCTACCCCACCAAATAACTTTGCCACCCCGCCTGATCCAAATGCCAGTAACAACCCCAGGCTTCCTCATATACCTGCCCAATACCTCAACAAGAACCAATCTCAAAACCAGTCACAAAATCAGCCTCAAGGCCAACCTCAAAATCTGTTAAGTCAAACAAAGGTCCAGCCCCCTAGTTCTGCTATAGGCCAAGCTTTTAGCTCTGAAATCGAGCAAATGGGTGAATACCCGATAGAAGAGTTCAAGAAGGTAAAAATCAGTTTGTTAGCCTTCGAATTACTCAAGGTTCCTACCGTAAGACACACTTTCTTTAAGGTTCTGAATAGGACCCCGTCCTCTAATATGACACAAGAAACCCTAGCCAAGAGGGTAACCTTTGAGGAACCTAGAAAAGAACCTGAGATACAGGACAATACTGGAAGAAGGAACGATGCCCCTGTAAATTGGTCAGCAAGTAAACAAACTGAAAAGGAGCCAGAAAGGGCTACTAGATAGTTTTCTAAGGATCAACAATATAAGCAAACCGGAGATACGACCAGTGATAGGAACAAGGGTTAGGTAGCTCAAATGGACACACCCGTGGGCATCCTCCAAGGGAGACCGGAAACTCCCCCTTTCCTGACCACCATTAGGATCTTTGGGAAAAATCTGCACAACTGCTTACTCGATTCAGGAGCCTCTGCCAACATCATGCCTTTGGCTGTCTGCAAGGCTCTTAGCATCACTCCCACACCTTCAAAGAGAAAGGTCACCCAACTAGACAAAACATAGATCAACATCGTGGGTGAAATAAACCGCATTCCCATGCAAATTGCTGCGGACCCCCGGATACAACAGGTCATCGATATCTAAGTGGCAAACATTCTCGATGCTTATGAAATTATTTTGGGGAGGGAGTTCACCAAGGTGCTGAATGGATATACCTCCATAGACTTTTCCCATATGTGGCTGCCATGGAAGGGGCTGCCAAATCAGATCTATATTGACCGTGAACCCCGTATGAAGTATATGATCACGGAATACAATAATCTCAGCGATGTGTTGTTCACCGAGACTGACTTAGGGAATTATCGCCCTTTTGCTTACCAAAATTAGGTCAGGCCTCAATACGAGTGTGCAGATGAAGTATTGTTGGTGTTGTGCAGTCCCTCGGTGGATTCCGCGTGAATGTCCCCGGACACCAAAACATTGATAGGAACAGATAATGAGCTGGGTAAGGAGGACGACTGGGGATTGCTCGATGGCTTCCTGGAATTCATGGAAAAATGTGCAAGAGATCAGCTCAGCCTAGGAGCTAGAATGAATTTCCAGGATATCTTATTGCCAAACTGGTGTAGGGTCCACAATGCTGCTCACTCTGAATTTGATTGTTGCCTATGCCAAGCAGCGGTGGAGCATGTTAAGAAAAACACTGCTCCTCTAACAAAAACACCAAAGGAGACGCCGGCAGAACCACCTATTGATCATTTCCCCAAACCGGAAAACCCCCCTAAGATCACAAAGCCTGCCGTCTAGCCAAAAGAGAACGGAGGCTCAATCAGATTAAGACAAAAAGGAATCCTCCGGCGTGTTGGACTCTCGATTTGATGGATCCCGAAGTCAAAGGCCGAAGGAGGCTGGAGTGAGGATCGAACTCATCGGTCAAAGGTAAAGACATTTCGTTGCCCACCGTTACGGAACATTACACTAATAGCGTAGCGAGAATATGAGGGCGCCCCAGTCCCTCGACCTTCCTTATGGCCTTGAAGAAAGATGTCAAAGTATTTGCAAGTCTTGATTCGCATTTGTAGTTAAGCAGGTCAGGAAATTGTACTCCTGTCACGATCGGAGACTCACCAATTACAGGCACAGGGTTTGGGATCTCTTAGAGGGCCTAGATGCTTTCAACATACAATTGATCCCCCGTGCTCAGAATTGCACAGCTGATGCCTTGGCTCAAGCAGCTAGCATGTTACAACCCCTCTCTTTATCTAGGCTCAAGAAATTCACTGTTGAGCTGACATCCACGCCATCAGTCCCGGATAATGTCATCCACATGCAAGTTTTCAATGATGACAAACACATCCTTCAGTTCATCACAAGTTCTGACGTCTTCGCAGCTCAAATAATTGACGAAGCTAATCTGCAGGAGGCCGAATTAGACATAGAGGGGGTTATTAACCTCAAGACCAACACAATCCCCAGAGGTATGGTTCAACTGGAATGCATATTTGACTTGGATCAAATCAGGGATCAGGACCAGCAAACAAAAAAGGAGGCCATAAGTAACCAGTGCAACGCTCATAACCTTGGGACAGTCGAGGATACCAAGAATGTTTTTATCGGAAAGGTGTGCACGCCTGAGGAAAGGAAGGGAATCAAAGATGTGTTGCGAAGATACCACGACGTGGTGGCATGTAGCTACGAGGATTTGAAAACTTACGACACTTCTGTCATTACACACACTATCCCTCTTAAGACAAAAGTGAGGCCCTTCCACCAATGGCAGTGCCCTATCAATGCCTTGCTAGAGCCCATCGTTTATAAGGAGGTGCAAAAGTTGCTCTCAGCAAGAATCATTTTTCCCGTCAGGCATTCCACATGGGTGGCCAACTTGGTCCCGGTCAGGAAAAAGAATTGAGAGATTAGATTATGCGTAGATTTTCGCAACCTAAATCGCGCCTCAGAGAAAGACAACTATCCAGTCCCTTCGCTGGATGAGGTGCTGCAAATCGTCAACAGCTCCCAGATGATGTTCTTCCTTGATGGATACTCCGGGTATAATCAGGTAATGGTGTAGTATGAGGATCGCCACAAGACGACGTTCACTACCAAGTGGGGACGTTTGCATACAGAAGGATATTGTTCGAGCTCATCAATGCCGGCGCCACTTTCCAACGCGCCATGGATATCACCTTCAAGGACCTAATTGGAAAATGCATAATCATCTACATAGATGATTTGACTGTATTTTCTAAAAGGCGAGGCGATCACGTCTCTGACTTATGCAAAGTATTTCAGAGGTGCAGGGAATTTGGGGTTTCTCTCAACCCCAAGAAGTGCATTTTCGGAGTGACTGAAGGAAGGCTGCTCGGACACATCATTTTAGAGCAAGGAATCTCCATTGATTCTGAGCGTATTGAGTCCTTACTCAAGATTCAGCTCCCGGGCAGCAAGAAGGAATTAAAATCTTTCTTCGGAAAGATCAATTTTGTCCAGAAATTCATCACAGGTTTTGCAGAGATCATCAAACCTCTCAACGCCATGCTCAAACAGGACGCCAAAGTTGAGTGGATGCCGGATGCCAAACAATCCTTTGAAGAAATCAAACAGGCCATTATTGAGGCACCCGTATTAGTTACCACAGATTATCTGAAGCCATTTTACATCTATTCATTTGCTTCGGAACATTCCTGTGCTAGCATGTTGACCCAGAAAGATGACGAAGGAAACGAGCATCCGATCGCCTTCATGAGTGCTCCCCTCAAAGATTTTGAATTACGTTACCACAACATTGAAAAGCAGGCGTACGCTCTCGTTAGAGGAGTGAAGAAATTTAGACACTACATTCTACGCAACAAGGTGTTCGCTATTCTCCCTGACCCAGCAGTAAAGACGCTGCTCATGCAAAATGAATTGGGCGAACGAAGGGCTAAGTGGGTCACCCTGCTACAAGAGTATGATATGGAGATCCAACCGATGAAACTGGTAAGAGGGCAGGCACTCACCTGTACAATTGCCGAAACAGCAGCAGAGGCTGGACCTGAACTCACGGTACAACAGTATCAGCTTGAAGATGTCTCCCCGAGAGAATGGTATCAAGATGTCGTTTATTATCTGTTGAATCATAAGTGTCTACCGCACCTACAAGGAGTCCAAAAAAGGGCCCTGAGATTGAAAAGTAATGGCTACATGTTGCAGGGTTCCATTCTCTACAAGAAGAACCATGAGGGCGTTTATCTGAGATGCCTTGGCAAGGAGGAAGCAGAGCATGTCTTGAGGGAGTTTCACAATAAATTTGGTATGGGCCATGGCTCGGGTTCTTCCACGGTGCATCAGATATTAAGGGCAGGGTATTATTGGCCAACTGTCTTCAAGGATGCCCATTGCCATGTTCGTTCATGTCATACGTGTCAGACCGCTGCCGCCAGGGAGAGGAATGCTGCTGTCCCACTACAGCCCGTGCTGGAGGTAAGGCCTTTTGCGCAATGGGGTCTCGACTTCATCGGTCCAGTAAGCCCTCCATCATCTGCGGGACATAGGTACATTCTTACCGCTACTAATTATTGTACTAGATGGACGGAAGCAATAGTATGTAAGCATTGCACAACTGAAGTAGTTACTGATTTCTTAGAAAGTTTTATTTTAAATCACTTTGGTTGTCTGTATGCTTTGGTATGTGATAATGGACCTGCCTTTGCTTCATTAAAATTTGCTAGCTGGGCGTTTGACTATGGGATAGCCCTTAAATTCTCATCCAATTACTACCCTCAGGGCAATGGCCTTGCCGAGTCCACTAATAAAAATCTGATCACTGTGATCAAGAAGCTACTAGATAAGAATCCCAAGGACTGGCATACCCAGCTCCATTTTGCCCTTTGGGCTGATCGCACCTTCCACAAGGCTGCCCTTGGTGATTCCCCGTTCCACCTTTTCTATGGCCTGGAACCTATATTCCCCATCCACCTGAAGATTCCTACTCTCCAATTTATCAATGATTTTTATGAGGGAGGAGATCATAGGGAAGCTCGGTTGGCTGAGCTCTTACATTTAGAGGAAGTCTGAAACCGCGCAGTAGAAAATTTTGCCAAACATCAGGGCGTAGTTAAGAGATGGTTCGATCACCGAGCCAAGATCAAGGCCTTTAGAATTGCAGATTTGGTCCTATATTGGGACAAGGCCCATGAGAAGAAAGGGGGGCACAATAAATTTGACAAGCTTTGGCTTGGCCCCTTTCAGATAGCTGAGATTCTAGGAGATAATGCCTTCCGCCTAAAGACTTTAACTAGTGAGAATGTCCCATTGCCAGTCAACGGGCAACACCTGAAGCATTACTTCCAAGCTTGAGTTCCTTCGAGCTCTTTGTTGTAAATACCTGTACATAGGTTAGAGTAGTTGCTTTCTTACTTGTCTATGTTTTATTTGCGTCGCTTTTGCTTTCTCCCTCCCGGCAGTTTTGTTTCAAGAGAGGTTTCTCGCTCCTTTGTGGTGGCCATGCTCGCCTGACAAGCGGTTCACTTTGTTATCCATTCTTTGTGTTCTTTGGCTAAACATTCACTCTAGATTATCAGTCTTTGAAAGCTATCCACGAATGATTTCCTTGTTTGAACTCTGCTAAGAACTTGACCCTTCGCTGGATCTTCTTACCCGCATCCCGGATCTCGCACAAACTACACAATAATAAATTCTGAAGGACCGAACTATGGTTGTTATGACACCCTAGTGAGTGAAAAATATTAAGTCTACTTCAGTGACCACTGCAGTCCCAAACCCATTGTAGGCTTCGATGCTTACCCGATCGAACTAAATGGTAAAAGAGAAATGAGATATCAAAGCAAAAAAGGGAGAAAAAAAACTCTGAAAAAAGGAAACAAATGACCGTATGGGTGTTCGGGTAACTCTACCGGGGCTATGGATGCCCGGCCGGCAGTGGAGCAATACCCATGAGATTGTAGCGACAACTCTGTTGGGGCTATGGACGCCTGACTGGCAGCGGAGCAATGTCCAGGTTACTTTTGGTGTTAGGCAATTTATGTAGCTCACTCGGTTGAAGTAATAACCCTGGTTACTATCCATAGGAAAGGAATGAACTCACCACACACACGCTTCTGAGATGTCCTATAACCTGACCCAATTAAGGATCTTGTTCTCCCAGATTCATCTTTGGAAGCCGCTCCTGGTCTGCGAAACCAGAGATTCTGGGTCCTAAATGAATATTTATCCCTAAAATACTCTAGAGCGTTCTCCAGCGAAGTCGCCATTTGTTGTGCCCTTAGCACAAACGCCCCGTTCGGAACGGGGACCCTCTTTTCCTTCACTTTGTCAGACTTTTTGGGGCTACCTCATTTTGCGTGCCCCTCTTTTTTGATGTTCCGCATGATCGATGCTGCTCCAAGGTTTCACCATAAATTGACCATGCCTCCACTTTTGGTCTTTTGCTGCCCTCCGGGGCCTCTCAGGGATCGCTTTGGCATTTTGGCTCTGGAACGACCCTGCGCCCTTCCGGGCCTGGGCATCTGGAGTTCCCTTTTCGAGCTTCCCTGTCACCTTCGCCATCCTCTGCGGCATTCCCCGGGCGTCTTTCTGCCCCTCGGGGCCCGCCCTGCCGTCTTCCGATTGAAAATCCAGTGAAATCTCCTGGGCGGTGCCTGCTCCTTCGGGCCCCAGTCCTCGGAAGTCCGCCTCCGGACTTCCGTCCTAGGATCACCATCCGCGACGGCGAGCCTTTGGCGGCCTCCCACCCCTCGGGCCCCGCCTTGGCTTTCTCCACGGCTGGTTTGTTTTGACCGACTGCCGCGGGACCTTCCGGGCCCAGTCGTCTAGAGTTCCGTCCTCGGAACTCCGTAGCGGTTCCGCCGTTGTCCACGACAGAACCCTGCAGGCTTCCCGCCATCCGAGTCCCGGCTCGACCCTCGCCGCCACCACTTAGCAACAAGCAAATCTTTTGGCGGTGAACCTCCGCTTGCTGTCCGACCTCCGGACCTCGAGGTTCTCTCCACCGTGGCCGTTCAAAGGCTCGCAGAAATCAAATGGCGGCCATCGCTACCCGTCTTTCCGATGGCCGGGTCCCGGAGTCTCTGCTGCCGCCGTTGACTCAATTCAAATTTCACCAACTTTTGGCGCGGTCGTACGAGCAATAAATGCAGGTATTGATGGCGGTTGGGGTATATAATGCCCAACCCGCCAATGTCATTTTCATTATGTAGATTGGAGCAAATTGAGAAGCCATCATCAGGAGCCCACCGCGATCAACATTGTCATGATCCTTGACGTCATTATTCACTCCTTCGATCCTTGGTGGATTCCACGTCTCCCGCTCCGCGTATTTGAGGTTGGCAATCAGTCCCCCTCCCGTGCATGTTTTTCATGATTTGTAATGATTTAATTAAATGAGCGAATTAATAGGAGACCGTAAACTGATAGAAAGCTAGGCGGCGCACCAAACCCATCTCTTAAAAAATCTACGAAACCCCTAGATTACCGTCCCCACCCATTCAGAGTTTTCCCACGGTGCAGTCGTTCTTTGCACAGGGCGACTGGCCCCCTCAGGCCCAGGTCCCCCTTTTGCTGTCTCATATCGAATTTTGGTTGTATGCCGGCGGCGGTCCTCTTAGCTGGGTTCGGGTCATCGGGCTTCCGTCCCCAGAGTGTTAGTCACATTTCGCCGTGCCCCGAACACCCCAAGCCACCCTGCCTCCCGACGGTCGGACCCCGATCTTGGCTCCGCCGTGGGAATTGGAACCAGTTAGCCTTCCTTTCGTGCGCTCGGACCCCGCGCCTCGGAGCTCCGTCTCTGGGTTTCTGCGGGCGGTTTGCTCTCATGAACGGAGTTCATCCCTCGGCTCCCCGCCCGCCAGGTTCCACGCTAGTTTTTGCCGCTAACCGTTAGATGTGTGATGATTCATCCGTCCTCGTAGCCTTCAGGCCCCGGATGTCGGACCTCTGTGCTTGATTTCCCGCCGTTTTGGGACGACGAGACGTTTCGAAAAAACCCCATCTGCTTCCCGGTCGCCGGACCCCGCCTAGCCGAGGGCTGCCAAACCTGAACAATGCACTCGCTGGCCGTCCTTCGGCCTACCAGGCCCTGGCTCCTGGACTTCCGTCCGCGGAAGTCCGTCGACCCCCTGCCGTCAGGATTCTTCCCCCCGTCCGCCCGGTATCTAGATCCCGGGCTTCCCTTGGCCGTCTAAGTATTGCCGAACTTTGCCCTGCCCTGGGACTCTCCAGGCCCGGCCATCTGGGACTCTGTGATGGTTCCGCGGAACCCTTCCGGCTCCCCGCCCACCGAGCCCTGGGGATTTGTCCACCGCCGTCATGTAAATCAATGCGAAACCCTGCGGCGGCCGTCACCTTGCATCGTCCCGGCCATCGGGCCTTGGCATTACCTCCGCCGCCGCCAAGCCTAAACGGTAAGTGCGCCCCGTCCGTCCTTTGGTTCCCCGGACCCTGACCCTCGGACTTCCTCCGCCGGACTTCCTTGGCCGGATTTCCGCCCGCTGTCCGCCGTTGCCAACGGCCGCCCCCTAACTGCTCTTCGGCTTGGGACCTCCGATGCCCCTTAGATCGACCCAAACAAGCTCAAATCCTGAATCTGACTTCGACCCATGTCCTAAAATTTGCCCTTCTCCATCTTGAGCCTCTCAGAACTTTGAAATTTGGCAAAGAAGGGTCCCCAAGAACTTTTGAGTGCGTTTTCCCTTCCTGACAGCATTCCTGCAAGGGAAGTCATGCCCTCCGGGCCTGAATTGTCGAAACGCCCTGAAACGAAGAATGATAACGTCTAAGGATAAATTTATGATATAATTGATTAATTATTTAGGTGTTATCTTTGAAATATAGACTAACATGAATGCTTTTGATGTCTTGTTGCACTGACTTTGCCCTCGCTTGTAGGATATATGGAATCAGCTGCAAGAACTTTAGGGGCCTCCGCCGAAAAGGATAAGGGCAAGAAATCTGGGAGAGCTGCTCGGGGAAAAGAAGATAAAGATCAGATGAAGTTTCAGTTTCAGGGTGAGCCACTCCAGTCAAAGGTCTCGACCGACTGGAAAGAAATCTCAGATACCATCATCGGCCAGGTAAACATAGATGAGTTCACCCAGAGGGTCAAGGTCAACCCTACTACAAAGAACGGCAGACTAATAAGGGAGAGTGGAATCGCCAAAGCTGCCGGCTTCCCTCCCTCTCTGGTGGCACCCGAACTAGTAATGGCTTGCCAAGAAGCCTTCCAAACGGACACCAGAACAATCATGGACAAGGAGGGGAACATCCTCACCGACATGTTGCCAGAAGGAATTACCAAAATATTCCACATCCCCACGTTCCCACATATCGAGGTCCCCACTTTGGAATAGTGCTAGGCAGCGTGGGATGCCAATCCATTAGGGTGCAAGAAATCAATCAACCTCTACTGGCTTAAGGAGAGATGGGGCAGTGCTGCGAAGGTTCCCCAAGAGCTATTCCGCAGCGACTTCCATGAAGACTATCACGACTTGGTAACTATGCTGAGCAGGGTCATGGGTCTCCCGGTGGCTGCCTACTTCCAAGAGTGGATGGCATATTACATTGAGCAGATCCTGCGAGGGAATGAGGATGTTAACACCAAGACCTCATTCGACTGGGGAGGCATCATCAACAACTGCTTCCACGAGCAGTTTGTAAACATCAAGAAAAGTTTGAAGTTTTACATGACCTCTTACTTGGTATACTCCCTGGCAAGTCAAAGACAATACAGTGGATTATTCGTGGCACCGGATCTGGGGCACGGGCGAGGGATCAAGCCTTTTGACAAGTACTCTCAACTCCAATACCGCAACTTCAAGAAAGAATACTGCCGGGTCAATGACGCCTTTACTGGCCACATCATCAGATTGATCACCGGAGACTTCGATAGGAGGGTCTCCCACAGGGCTAAGGCACTCCTGAAGGAGTATGCCTTCCTATTTATCCAATTCCCTAAGTTCACCTACATCCGCGCCCAGGGATTCACGGAACAGCCGAACAAGTTGCCAAGGTACCTAAACGACAAGATCATCCTCCTGGAGCTTTCTCGGCAGCTCCAGCACATCCAAGCCATCTTCGACAACAAGCACGTAGCAAGGATCCCCTATCCCATGACCCTCGGCCAGGGCCTGTATCGACTGCAGACATCTCAATGTGCCAGCAATTCCGAGAAGGAACTCAAGGAATACAATTTTGAATGGTACACTGCTCGCCCGTGGATGGACTCACATGGTCAGGTTAGGAAGGCATTGGGGTCGGCGTACGCCCACAAATACCATATCGAGGACTTCTGGGTAGATTGCAAAGATGACAAGGAGGTCTGCATGAGGCACTACATGCGCATGACCGTGCAGTTTTTAAGAAGGGTGCAGCCATTCCCGATGCCGGATCAAGTTGAGGAGGATGAGTCTACAATCGTACACCCAAGGTACTCTGGGGTTGCCAACCTGGCAATCCCCTCCATTGATTGGGATGAGCAAGAGGTGGATGATCTGGATACTATCACCCGGCTGATCATAACTCGTACTAAGGAGTGGGTCGATGGGCGGGTGGCACAACTAAAGCAATAAGGGGTAGTCCTTACATGTGAGGCACCCAAAAGTGAGCCAAGCGCTACGGAGGACGTTGCCGCCACCACATCAGCTAGTGAGACTTCCAAGTCTCCCCCTGTCACTAGGTCTCAAAAGAGAAAAGGAACAGAGACAGCATAGTCTGCGGACCCCAAAGAGCAAGCAACGAAAGATGTGGGAGGCTCATCTCCCAAGAGGCTCAGGCAGACAGTGACTACAACAGAATTGCAGCCTACCTTGCTTCTCCCTGCCCCTCCCGTGCCACCCACCTCTCTCTCTGCAGTTGCCGCTTCCCCGCCGGTGGTGGACATTTCTGTCCATCTTGCTCCCTCACCCCCGACCGGGCCAATAATTGACATCGACTCCTCTTTTGGCATGACCACTCCCCCTTCCTCTTCTGCTGCTATGTCGCCCATTACATCACTCCCCCTGGCAACAATAGCGTCGCCTGTTCCTCTCACCACTATGCCCGAGGCCCTTGTGCGGCATATTCAAAGTCTTCCCCCTGAGCTCTCACAGATCCTAATGGACCCCACTCTCCAAGTAGCCCTTGCCCAAGCCCTCGCAACAGCTCAGCCTTCATAACTACCAACAGGGCCGCCAGCCATGGAGGCCACGATGCAAATCTCGAAAGAGTTGGAGGAGCAAGAGCAGGAGGCCTCGAGGCCTATTGAGGAGGAGGCCGATGAATATCATGAGCACCCCGAGTACGAACATCCAGTCATCGACAGGGTGGTTTATGAGGAGGAGGAGATGGGCTCTTCTCATGGTGGGGATGAAGAGGATGGCTCGGGCGCCAAAGAAATCATTCAAACTTTTGATGAGGACCTTGAGGAGGAGTCAGCTCAGCAGCCAAAGGATGTTGGGGAGGAGGCAGAAAAGTCACCACAGGAAGAAGAGGGGCAGCCGCCAAAGGAGCAGCCGCTAAAGGATTTATCTATAGCTGAGACCCATGTTGTAAAGAGCCCCGAGGCTGGGACTGCTGAAGAGAGGAAAGAAGAGGAGGTGGTGGAAGAAGAAGATCCCACCTAGCTATTGTCCACCAAGTTGCTCGTCAAGTGCCTCATATTCATTCAGGACTCCGACGAAGAGTAGGAGGAGGCTACCAAGGAAAAGGAAGAGCCCCAAAAGGAAAAGGAGGCAGAAGTCTTGCCTCTAACTGAGAGGGGTGAGGGCAGCCATGATGAACCCAAAGACAAATCTACCATGCCCGATTGGTTGGAGAAAAAGCTTGAGAAGACTACTCCTGTTCTGAAGGACCCAAGGGCAAGGTTGGAAGCCATCTTGGCTCAATCCCTGACCACAACAAAAAAGGAGAAGAAGCCTAAAGTCCGTTCCAAGATAACAATGGATGCTTCCGGCTCCCGAGCAGCGCAAGTTGCCACACCTACAGCTGGCCAGACCGGGGTGAGCTACAACATCTCCACCATTGACCTGGGGACAGCGACTAGAGAGCAAAAAGTCAAACATCTGGAGGAGTCGGTGGCCACGGTGGTGCACCTGATCAAGCAGGACAAGGTCACCAAAGACGAACTCAAGGCGCAGGTTGCGGCCCTCACCGATTATATCTAGCAATGGTCCTCAGTGGATGACCTGCCCGCCACCTCCACAGCAGCACCACAATTGCTTTCCAAGGAACAAATTGATAAGATGGAGAGGAGGAAGAACTTAGAGAAAACAACTGAGGATTGGTTGCGACGGGTCACATACGTCGGAAACATAGGAATCAGCAGGGCTGTGCGAACAACCAATAAGTTCTTGGATTTAATCCAATCCCTGGAGAGCATGAGGAGGCTCTGCACCAATTTCCCTGCGACGTACAACTCCACCTTCCCGAGAATTGAAGCCATCCTTCAGATGCCGGAGAATACATGGGAGGAGAAGCTAGAGCTGAAAATGGAAGATCATTGGCTGGTGGATGTGTGGCGTAGAGACCTCATCAACCGGAAGGAGAGGTTGGAGCAAATCCAGAGTAGAGTAGATCCCGATATTGAATGGATCAAGGAGATCTGAGTAGAATGCGCCGAGTAGCTCAAGTTGATGACAGGCTATGATATGCCCACAGTGCAAATGGATGCAGAGAAAATCAAACCATACTTCGAGAAGAAAATGAAGGACGGGACAGCCGGAGAAATCACCACGAAATTCCTAAGTTTTGCTACCTGCGGCTTTGGTCGATCAGAGCTTTTTAAAGACCAGGGCTCGAAGTATGACGAGGATTGGAAGCGGCTGGAAGAGAACACCAAAGAATGGAGCTATCAGGTGTTAAGATGTGAGATCCTTGAGATCGACAAGCTCCAAGCGGTCATCCTCAAGTACATAGAGCACTCAACCTCCGAGGAGCAAGAGGATAGCCCAGCCAAGGAAGAAGACCTCCCTGAAGAGTAGCTACAGCCAAGGAGACAGCAATTAGCTACAGGACGAAAGAGCAATAGTGTCATCCACTAGATGACGAAACAGGGAAGAGACAAAAAAATGTTTTTAAATTGTAAATCTATTTGGGGGTAGGTGAAACCCTATTTTGTAATGAATCTTGGCCATTCATTTAGTTTTTGGAAAACTATAAATAGAGCACTCCCCTCATTTGTAAAGAGGAGAGTTGAGTTGTTGTAAAGGCATGCTGTAGAAATTTATAAGAAATATCATTGAATTGGTGTATTTCCTTGATTTCTCTCATGTTATTTGATTCATTTCTCCAATAATTAGATGCTTGACTTAGATCTCTTTGCTGTTTAGTTAGCTGTTCATTTTATTTGGATGAATTTTAGGAATGTTGTTGGGTGACTATGAAACTTCCTGCTTTGTTGATGATCCCTTAGTCCATACTTTTTGTTGTTTGCTGAAGGTAGATAGCTGTGCAAAGTTAGCCTGGACTTGATTGTAAAGCTGCCCTAAATCTTTATCTTTGGTTCATGCATGCATGTGGTGAATGAAGTATGAAACATCTGCAGCCCTTAGAAGATAGCACAATTTCCATGATACTGTGAAATCCCTGGTTAAGTGGGACATTGTTTTGAGGAATTGTCCATTGCAGGAACTCCATTGTTACTATTCATAGCAAGCTTCAGACTTAGGAACTTTTCTCCTCCTTTTCCCTTTTCCTTTTTTTTAGAAACTGAACACTACCAAGGTTCATTGCACATTGTAATGCCAAATCCAACAACTAAATGGAGTCCAAGATTGCTGTTTGAACCTACAGCCGATGCATAACAACCTTCCATCCTAGGGATTCCATTTGAAGATCCAACTTCATACTTTATGTCCACACTTTGTATTTTCTGTAAGACCGCCTTGTGATTCCAGCAAATCACATCAAACTACTGAGGTATCTAAGCACTGTCATGACCTGACATCCGAGAGACCTTGGGATAGTGTTCTGCAATTTGATTGTGGGAGATTTTCTTTCAAGAGAGGTAGTGCACCTACAAACTACCTATGTTGAGAAGTGCATAAAAACACCATCAACATACACCTTCTCACATTTTTCTCCTAATGATTCGGTAGATGTTCACATTGAGGCATCTAGTGTGGACACTATTGAGGAGATTCAGTATGGTCATTTGAATCTTGGTATTCTTTCATCTACTAAGGATCTAGTGACATATTTTGATATTCCATATCCTTAATTTATTGTTGTACCTGAGGATTCTTATGTTCTCACAATTTTGGTTCCTTATAATTCAATGGAGCAGACAATTCATTATCATCCAAAGATGGTTACTTGGGATCAGTACTTCACATACATTGCGGGTTTGTTTTTTGAGTCCCACATTTCATATTTGGGAGACATCATTTATGAAATTCATCTTCTCTTTGATGGAGATGGTCCTTCTTAAGTTGTTACAAGGAAACACTCTAACCCTCTTGTTCATTCTATACATGATCATTCTTTGTAGTTTGATGTGAGTGTGGATTCTTTTTGAAAACATTTGGAGGAGGCTTCTTTGTCTTTAGAGGAGATATTCTTATCTTTGGATTGTGCTCCATAATTGTTTATATGAGATTTTGGATTGTCTTCTTCAGAAATGTGGCCTAGAGCACTTGTTTGGAGTGTGACAACTTTCAATATCAACATGGAGGCACTTGAGCATTCTTTAGAGACATCACACATCCTACATACTATTTTGGTTTTTTTTCTTCCCAAGGGGGATGAATGTTGTTCAAATATTTTGGATCATCTTCAACATTCAATGTCAAGCTTCTACCATCATTGTAGGAGACTCAACATTGAGGGGGGTTGTATGGCCCCTCTTCTTCTTCTCTCTTATGGGGGGATTTTTTCCTTGCATGTGGTTTTTTCCTTCTCATTGTTCATTGAGATCATATTATTTTTCATCTCTCTTTTGGGGAAGAGTTTTATCCCACTAGGTTTTCTCCCTTTCTCCATTTGTGAGAGATTGAATTTGCATTTGTACATGGATACCTAACATGGCCTCATAGCCAAGACCCATCTTTGAGTCATTTTCATAATAATCAGGTACTCCCTAAGTTGCACTTAAGGGGGGGTGTAGTTGTAAATAAAGTATTGTACCTAGTTAATTCATTACTAGGGGACTTATGGGACTTATTTACATGTTAAGTTTACATAGATCTTAAGAGGGAATCTTTCTAGAAGGTGTTAGTTGTCATGAGATATTATCTTATCTTTTGAATTTCAATACATGTGTCCTAGGTAGTTATGATAATTTTCACATGAAATAGGATAAAGAAATGTCAAAATCCTATTTAATCTCGTGTCTTACCTTGGCTATATAACTAGGTGGTCTCATGTGTAAATCAACCATATTGAATTCTATTGGATTTAATTCCATTGCAATCTTGAGCATTGTGTATTGAACTCTTTTATTCTTTCATGAAGTGCCTAGATCTTGGGAAACTATAATCTTGCATGGTGTAGATTTGTTCTATACCAACTCTTAAAATAAATGCAGAGCAATTCCATTTCTCCCATACAACCTTATTCATAGGAAAACACACTATCAAACAAAACTTCCACTGTCGCACAATCTAGAACCTAAAACTTTGGATATAAAACTCTGAACACCTATTATCAACATATCGAAACTACACAAGCACATCTTCAACCATGAAGAATTGTGGAACACAACACAAAAAAAAATTTCCACCTTGTACACTCTATATTAATTTTCTCAAAAGAACTTGGAAACCAAGTGAGCTAGTTGCATCAGAAACACCCAATCAACACCAAAAATCCTTCTCATCAACACCACACTATAGATTGCAACAATCTCCCCATCTACAACAACAACAATCTCACTATCTACAATACCTACTCAACACCACACTAGAGTTTGAAATACGTTGACATCAATGGCAACACTAAAGGCAACATAGTGCAACACACTCACTATTGACATCAATGACAAAACTACAACAATCTCCAACAATATTGCCCTTTGTCATTGATGGAAACAACAACTTTGAATAACCATCAAAAATAGAAGCAACCCTGTAATAGCAACACCAGCTCACAACAACAACCTCGCATCATGCATCTCTTCCCCTTAGTGGGTCATCTCTTACATTCAAACTTCTTTCCTTTTAGACTTCACTCTCCCTCTGTTTCTTTTCAAAATTTTCTCTCCCTTTGACATCAATTATTTCCTTTAATCTCTCCCTTATTTTTTTCAAATTGCACACTCTCCACGGTTTTTATACTTTATCTCTCCACTTTGGCATCAATGACAAAGGGTAATACCTATGTATTTCACTTTAGGAAACACCTGCAAGCAACTCTCTCTCTTTCTTTTTACTGCTCTCTCTTTCCTACTTTCTCTCACTTAGGGACATAATATTTCCCCCCCTTGATTGCACCAACCAAATGAACCACTACCTACTCCCCCTGAGAGTTAGCCTTCATTAGTCCAAGACTAAGAATGTATCATGAATAGATCACCTGGACAAATGCACCAAATTATGCATCTAGTTGAAATAAGGAGGGAAAATAAACCCTAACTTCTTCTGAAGATACTAAAATGTATCTTTTAGAAGAGACTTTGTAAAAAAATTTGCTACCTAATCCTTTGTAGGAACATACTCCAAATTCACTTTATTCTCTGCAACTTTCTCTCTTAGAAAGTGATACTGGATAGAGATATTGTTTTTCCTTGAACACTTTACCAATTTTTTTAAAATGTTAATAACACTTGTATTATCACAAAATATATAAATAGGTTCATCATATGATATTCTGATATCCTCCAATGTCTACTTCATCCATAACACCTATGTGCAGGAAGAGGCTATTGCAATATATTATCTTTCTGTAGTTGATAACGACACTAAATCTCACTTTTTACTCAACCAAGAAACTAATCTACTTCCAAGGAAGAAAGAACCTCCACTTGTACTTTTTTTTTCATTTGTACAACCTACCCAATCTACATATGTATAAGCACTCAAAGAGGAACTAGTATCCCTAGGATACCATAGATAAAAGTTCATAGTGCCTTTAAAATATCTTCTTAGAATCAAATATAATTTCTACCACATGTGATTCTCTAGGATTTTCTTGAAATCTTTCCACAAGTCACATTGCATGCATGGTATCCTATCTAATAGTAGTTATATATAGCAGTCCACCAATCATTGATCTATATTTCCTCTAATCTATCTTAGGAGATTCACTAGTTTTTTCTCAGCTTTCAACCAATAACCATGGGAGTACATACTGGTTTAGAGTCCTCATTACAAACTTCTTTAACATTTCCTTGACATACTTTGACTATGAGATGAATATACCTTTATTATATTGATTGATTTGTAGACCAAGGAAGAAATTCATCTCCACAAACATAGACATCTAAAACTCATTTTGCATCTCCTCTACAAAATTATTACATATTCCTTCATTTCCTCCAAATATTATGTTATCAACATACAAAACCACAATCATAATTTAATCTTTCTCAACTTTGAAATAGAGATTGCTATCTGCGGTACACTTTTTGAATCCTTCCTACAATAAGTACTAATCCAATCTTACATACCAATCTCTAGGAGCCTTTTTGAGTCTATATAAAGCTTTCTTCAATCTATAAACCATATCAAAATTTTCTAATAACTAAAATATTTTTTTTGTTCAATATATACCTCTTTTTTCAACTCACCATTCAAGAATGTAGACTTGACATCCATCTAATACACCTTGAAATCTTTATGTGCTAGAAAATACAAAAACATCCTAATGGCTTCCATTGCCACTTGAGAAAAAGTCTCTTCAAAATATATTCCTTCCACTTGTGAGTAGCCCTTATTCACAAGTCTAGCCTTGTTCCTGGTAACTTCTCCATTATCATTCAACTTATTACTGAAAAACCCATTTAGTTCCTATCACATTCTTATTTAGTGGTCTTGGGACCAATTCCCATGTTTGATTCTTCTCAATTTGTCTCAACTCTTCTTCCATAGCTTAGATCCAACTCTCATAGTTTATGCTTCAATTATTCTTTTAGGTACCATCTCATAAAGTAAACAAAAGTTTAGTTGTTCCTCTATCATAGCAGCTCTTCTTATTGTTAGCACACTTTTTCTCTTATCTCCAATGATTTTATCTTTTGAATGTTTCCTTTGCACATACTTAGGAGTCTTAGGATTCCTTTCCAGAGCTTATTCCTCTTATATTGTCATCTCCTTTTCTTTCTCTTCTTCTTCTTCTTCTTTGCGAGAGGTTCCATCAGATTCATATCCTTCTATCAACACTGAGCTTTGTAGTGACTTTTCATCCACTTTGACACTTGCATAGTTTTCAACTATCTTATTTAACCTTTTGTTATTCCATCTATATGCCTTTCTCTTTGTAGAGTATCCAAGGAAGATTCCTTCATCAGATCTTGCATCAGACTTTCCTATTTTTTCTTCATCTCTTTTGATATAACATTTTCTTCCAAACAATCTAAAATATTTGATAGTAGGAGGTTTTCCATACCATAGTTCATAAGGGGTCTTTGAACTATTCACTCTTGGTTGTCCTCTATTAAGATTGTACACTATAGTGTGAATTTCTTCTTTCCAGTAGATTTCTCGTAGATTTCCTTCATTATGGTTCTTGTTGCTTCTTGTTATGTCATGTTCTTCCTCTCCACAACTCCATTCAACTAAAGAGTCCTAGGAGCTGATACATATCTCTTTATCCCATGATCTTCACAAAAAATATTAAACTCATTGGAGGAGAACTCACCACCTCTAGCAGACTTCAAACATTATATTTTCAAATCCATTTCATTCTCAACCATAGATTTAAATGCTTTGAACTTATCTAGAGCTTTTGATTTTTCTTTGAGAAATGACACCCAAGTCATTCTAGAGCAATCATCTATCAAAAACATAAAATACTTATCACATTGAGAGCTTCTTACTCTAGTATGTCCACATAGGTCTATATTCAGCAACTCCAGAGGTCTTGTCATAGAATAATCCCTAGTTCTAAACCTATTCGTATACTTTCCAAATTGACATTCCTTGCAAATTGCATTGATAGGCTTTCTAATCTTTAGCAGATCTCTCATAGTATTGGTAGAGATGATCTTCACTGGGCTATCAAAATTTATGTGACCCATTCTTTTATTCCATAGCCAATTCTCATTGATTTGTGACATAAAACATTTAACATCACCAACTTTGAGCTAATAGAAATTCCTTCTATCCTTGTTTATGTTGCAACCAATGTTCCAGAACTTCATTTTCTGATTTCACAACCATCATCTTGAAATACCAAATTGTATCCTCTACTACACATGTTTCCTACACTAAGAATTTTATGTTGGAGACCCTTGACATAAAGAACATTATTTGTTTATGCTTGCCATCAAAACTAATTAAACCTTTTCCACATATCATAGCAGATGTATCATCACCAAACATAACAAGACCTCCATCATACTTTCCAAGATTTACAAAATTACTCTTATCACCTATCATAGGATTTGAGCATCCACTATTAATTATCCATTAGTTTCTCTCCTCTCTTGCATGAAAAGAAATAAACATAGTTCCTTCAATACTATGACCTATTTCTAAAGAAATTTCCTTCACACATATTTTAGGGTCAATAGAATTAGTTCCAACATTTAAATCCACCAACAAGCATTAATCACTTCCATCATTCAGATAGTCTATTTCCTCATCATTAGACACACCACTATTCTCTTTAACATAATAACTCTTCTTGACAAATTTACATTTATGATTTTTATGTTTTTTATTTACAAATTTGATTGGACATTTAGAAGCATAATGACCTATCTTTTCACAATTGAAAAACTTAAAGGGAAACTTACCTCTCTATTTTCTAAGGATATTTTTTAGTTTTCTTACTAAATTTTCTTCCACCTCATCAAGATCATCTGAATCAAATTTATCATCTTTTGTGTTGACTTTAAAATTAGTTTCTTTCTTTGAAAAATCTTGTCAAAATCTCTTAATTGAAAATTGGTTAAAGCACAAAACATTTGATATCTAGAATATTGATCCAAATTTTGAGCTTCCTCAATAGTAGAAACTTTAGCACTATAAGCTTTAGGAAGAGTTATCAATACCTTTTTCACAAATTCACTTTCCTCTAGTTTCCCACCAAGGCCATTAATGGAATTGAAAATTTCATGTACTCGAAGCATGTAGCCTACAATATCTTCATCTTCTGATATCCTTAGGGTTTCAAATTTGGATTTGAAATTCTACATCTTTTCTTGCTTGATCTTATCATCTCCTTCATAAATTATCTCCAAATTTGTTTGAATCTTTTTAGCTCAATATTGAGACTTATCACCTTCACAAGTTCTCAATTAGAAATACCACTCAAGATAGCATTCCTTGCTTTTCCATTATTATCATAATCCTTGATCTCATCATCACTTTTTGGAGGAGTAATAGGCATAGTGTATCTATTTTCAACTCACTTCCAAAATCCAAATCCTGAAGAGACGGGAAAAGCTTCCATCCTAGCTTTCTAGAAAACATAGTTTGTTCCATAAAGCATAGGGATCTTGACACCTTTCCTATGTGTCATCTAAATCTACCTCAAGTGGTTAAGCTTCTGCCAAGGAACCACAACTATAATACCAATTGTTAGACACATAAGACAACTAAGGGGGAGGGGGGGTGGATCAAATGTACATTAAAATCATCAAACTTTCATTAATCCTTATACCCTTATTAATTTTTAGATCCTTATTAAGCATCAGTAGAAATTAAACATATGATACATCAACACAACAACACCATTCACAAGAGAATACTAGATTTACATGCAAAGCCATAATTAGGAAAAACCAATGGTAATGATTAACTCACATATATATGAATACCAACACTAAATACAATAGGGTCACTACCAAAAGGGCTCACTACCCAAAGGACTCACTATTCAAAAGAAAGAAGAATTGAAGAAAATTGTTACAATAAGGTTTACTAGATCAAAGAAATTATAGGAAGATCCACCACAACACCATCCATAACCTTCAGCTCACTGCCTCCAACAACTTCAAGTACACTAAAAATACATATATCTTTTTCTCACTGCATCTTGTAGCCTTAGGCATTTAAGCTTACAATCTGATCACCACACTTGATCACATTCATATTTTTTGCACAACGCACAACATCTCTAACAATTAACCTTTCATATATCCTTCACAACCTCAAACAATCCTATTTAGGTTGGTCTCAATGAAATGTATGCACCTCAAACATGCAACGAACAAATAGGTCAACACGATCAAACAATTCCACAGTGGAAATAAGTGAAGAAAGACCACACCAATGGTTAAATAGGACCAAAATATACATCTACATGTTTCACCATGCTTCCAAAAACAAAAAACAACCTATGTACTTAGTGTTAACACACTAGGTCAGCCAAACCTATACTAACACTAACAAGCAACTACATACACGTCTCTCCAAGGCCTAAAACAACATGCATACCAGATAGAAACACTCCATGTAACATACAATAATATTCAACACCATTAGAATATCCAACACCTCTAATGCAACCACCTGAACCATAAGAACACTTTCATTTAGGCACACTATGATAAAACATGTAACTTACTAAAAAACCCTGCAAAATAAATAAACACCAAAAACTTCAAGGGAAGGAAGTTATAGAGAGTATAAGCATGTTCCAAAATCTACAAGACAAGAAACCTCAACATGGAGAAATGCGGAGAAATTCCATTTCTCCCAAACAACCTTCTTCACAAGCAAACACACTATCAAACACATGTTCCACTTCTTCATGATCCAAAACCTAAAAAATATAGATATAGCACCTTTGACCACCTCTTATCAACATATCCAAAATGCACAAGCACATATTGAACCACAAAGAAATGCGGAGCACAACACAAAACACAACTTTGTCACCTTGCACACTCGCTATATTAATTTTCTCAAAAGCACTTGGAAACCAAGTGAATCAACTACATCAACAACACCTAATTTTAGCACCACAATTCCTTCTCATCAACCCCACACTAGACTTTACAACAATCTCCCCATCTACAACACCAAAAATCTTCCCATCTACAATACTTTCTCAACACCACAATAGAGGTTGACGTAGGTTGAAATTAGTGACAACACTAAGGGAAACATAGTGCAACACAGTCAATGTTGACATCAATAACAAAACTACAACAATCTCTAATAGAATCTTCTTTACCCATTGTAGTTATAAATGAAGAAAATAAAGATATTGATAAGTTTGATTCCTTAGAATCTCATGAACAAGTAGTGCATGAGGAAAAAGTGAAAGAATTAGGTGATGGTAAATTAGAATAAAAGAAAGATATAGAAAGAGAAGAGGTGAGTGAAAGTTCAACCCAGCAAGAAGATACCATAGAAAAAGTCTTAGAATATGTAGAGAATAGAGAAAGGGACAATATGCTATAAAATGAAACTTTCAAGGTAAGAGAACATCATGTAATAGAAGAAGGTCATGAATAATTAGGGATGAATGATGATATATGTAATTGTTTGGATTGAAAATTGCAACCACCAATGTAGGTACAATTAGTGCCTCTAGACATCAAGAACATTATGCAAGAGGTGGAAACCCGGAATCCTAAGGCTAAGGCCAAGATTAGGCATGTGATAAGAGTGTAGATGGAGGAAATATTATATAAATTGCAACACTTTAAGGAGATAAAATAAAAAATGAATTCACTACCAAAGATTAGCAAGGTTCATCCATGAATCTAGGGTATGCTTCATGAGAATAGGACAGTGAAGAAATAAGAATTAATCTAGAAAAGATTCTTTCCTGCTTGAGGAAGGATAAATAGAAAAGGAAAGAATTGAAGGAGCACCTGGCTCAAGTATAAAAACTTCTTAGAAACGTGGCTCAATTGAGCCAATCCCCAACATAATTACCTTCAAATCCAATGATAATGTCCAAAGATCATGTGGACACAATTGAAAATGTGAGGCATAAATAAAATGTGCTTGATGAATGGATGTAGGATATGATGAAACAATGAAAAGAAACTATAAGGGAAGAAATTGGAAAATATAAATAAATCGACTCTTTGTTTAATAAGGTAAAAACCTAATGGCTAATTGTAATAATTGCCTAAAATAGAATGATATAGAGCTATAGATGGTGATTATTATTAAAAGTATGGAAAACCAATAGATGTTGGTGGAAAAGGTAGCAATAGAGGAAGATATCTCAAAGGTAAATACTTGGAGATTATAGTTGAATTGGTAAAGAGAATTCATATGATAGTGCAAAAAAGAGATGGAAAATATCATCAAGATGATTTAAAGGATGGTGGACAAAGATTTAGGAATGATTGATTCCCTTACTTAGGAAGTGAATGATCAAGATAACCTAGGGTAAGAAGTTGATGTGAAAAACTTTAGAGAAATATGTGGAAATTCAATGAGTAGAATTATATCCTATTTAAATAACAAATCAATAGAATATATAATCAAAGTAAGGAAATTTATTATGAGGTAGGAAAGGGATATTGAAGAAAGGAATAAGGAAGTTGAGAATTTTTCTGAGGTGTATACTCAAGAAAAATTTAAGTGGAACCTTTCACAAAGAATTCTCAGGGAAGATTTGAATAGAGTTATATTGGTATTTAGTGAGTTTTAAATAGAGTTCTATTGGTATTTAGTGAGTATAGATTTAGGAAAGGACAAGATGTGATTATTGAAAAATTCGACAAGTGCTAATGACTAGATTTTGTTCTATGTTTCATGTGATGAGTGATTATTATTTCAATTTTTTTTTTAAATCCTAAGGAATACTAGAAGAAGCACATAGGAGGGTGAATATACAGTTACAGATCTACATGTAGATGAATAAACCAATGCAAGAACTCATACAATAAGTTACAAGAATTTTACAACATGTTGTAATAGATCAATTTTGAGCATAGATGACAAAAATAATAAAAGATAAAGATATAAAGGCAAAGAGTCAACTAAATCTGGATAGTTTATACTGAATGGATTTTCAATAGGATTTTGTAAAACACAAGGATACATACCTACTATTTAGAATATTGAGGTGTTATTGAACCATCTGTGATGACAAGGTCAAGAAGATATAAATTTGATGAATTCTTCTGAAACTATTTGTTGATAGCCAATGTGTAGAAGATATTTTTCTTGCCACATGTATAAATTTGATTAACTTATTTTTATCTCATCATGTGCGATGTTGTAACTAACCTTTCTATTATTTCTATAGAAGGCAGTAGGTTATCTTTTATTAAGGATAAAAATTATTGAGATGATAGAGCTTGAATTCAAACATCACCAACTTAACTTATATTTCATATTTTTTGTTCATTTTCAATAAAGACTTGTGCATACTATAGAGTTTTTTAGTTCAGAAATAAAATCAAGGTAATTCCTTATTGTAAATCTTGCATGATTGTAAGTTGTTTATCTTGTTGAAATAGTCAATTTAGAGTATCATTTTTTGGTGCATTATGAATCTATCTTATTAGTTAATGGTTTGTTTTTTAAACTCATGCACTATTTTGTATGTAGCTATGAGATATTCTGGTGAAATACGAATATTTTCCTCCATTTTACTTGTCTTTCAATGTGTATGTGTGCAATATCTGAAGCAATTAAATTTCTTAGGCTCTTTCCTCTCTTCTCTTAAATATTTTATGATTTCTTTGGGATGAACTAGTTTTGAGTAATGGGGAAAGTAATTGATCCATAATTTGTCAAGAATAATAAAATTAATTTCAAGGTGTAAACAAATATTCCCATGCACTTGTTAGTCCCCATATAAAAACAACAATCAAACAAAGAACCTTGAGTGAACCTAGTGAGTAAAGACCTCACATTCTTGATTGTTGGGATCATAGATTGCTAACTGAATTAATGAATATTTCAAGATATTGATGTATGAGAGGTAAATTGATTCAAAATTACTCTCACAATTAATTATTTTCTCACACTCACCCAATACAAATAACACCAAAATCAAAAGTTTTATCTTTGCAACTTTTGGACAGCTGGGTTGCAATTTGCAACCAGCAAACTTCTTCATTCAATAAACTAAAAATTTAACAAGAAATTACATACAACCACGAGGGTTGTGGAATGTTACATGCCCTTTCAGATGCATAGAAAAAATATAAATGAAAATGGATTTATCTTCACCAAAATTCAAGGTTGCAACACAACCTTTCACCTACAACACAACCACACACTTACAAACAACCTTTGAGGGTTGTGGGTTGTTACATACCCTTAGAAATGTATTCAAAATCAGAAATGAGAATCAAAATATTTCCTCAACAAACAAAGGTTATCTCTCAACCTTCACACTTGCAAACAACAAAAACTCCAACAATGCAACTTCACACATCAATCTCTGCAACTCCAGAAGATATCAAATCATCTGCACACCCTTCAAATCTTCCATTAACATCAAGTAAAACCCTCTGGAGATATGTTATGCCTGGTATCTCCTATTTCCCTTCTCTGGAAAGACTAACTCCAAAATGAAATGAAATTTTCTTTTGTATTTCCTAGGATTTGCATTACACTGAATTTGCATACCATTTAGATTACATTATCATAAATTTCATTTCAATTTTCCCAATCTCTACACCACTCTCTCCAATTTTCTCAATTTCCTCCAAAAATCAAATAATATATTTCAATAAAACAACTCCACTACACCCACTACTTGTTGGGGGATTTTATGGATTTTAATCCAACATTGCTTTCACCAATGAAAGTAAAATATGTTTTTTACCATTCCTGGGCGCCCACCTTTGGGTTCCTATTTTTTAGGAATCTTGGTTGAATGATTTGAAATAAAATATAGATCCAAAAATCCATGACCATATTTTTCTTTTCTTTATTTTTTGGTTTTACCAAACCTAGTCTCCACTATGTCATCAATGAATTTGACTCAATTTAAATGGAAAATTGAAATTACAATCATATGACATGAAATTGCATCTCTCTAACAATCAAAAATTTTATTTCATAAATCAAATGAAATTACATTCCAAAATTAACCAAAAAAGAAATCAAACCTTTTTTTTGGTGATACAATATTGCATAAGGCCATGGATGCTCCTGCATCAGACACCCACAATATTTGAAAAGTGACCATATCACTTCTCCAATGGATACCAAAGAGGATTAATATCAGCCCCAAATAACCATGATGCATCCTCCATAGGTATCCCAAACCACTTCACAGGATACTCCATGTATTGCTTCTTCCAAGTGCTTCTTTTCACCCTTCTATCAATAATTGATTCAATATTTTCTTGATCATATTTCTATATGAATTATTGTGGCTTCCACTTTGCTTAAAATTCATCATTTTCATTCTCATAGAACATGGTTAGATCAACAACATTAAATATAGGAGATATATTAAGATCACTAGACAATTGAATGTCATATGCATTACTAGAGTCATGTCTTTTCAACACCTTGCATGGTCCAACCTTCTTCATTTTCAGCTTGTTGTAGGTGCCAATTGGAAACCTCTGCTTCCTAAAATTTACCATCACATTATCTCCAATCTAAAAATCCTTATGTATCCTCTTCATATCAGCATTATCCTTGTATCAAATGTTCAGTTTGCTGATATGTTTTCTCGCCTCTTCATGCAAGCTCTTCATGTGCTCTGCAAAGTCCTCTACATCTGCACTCTTCTTCACACTTCTATCAATTTTATTAAAATATGAAACACCTATAGGGCTGCTACCATATAAAATTTGAAATGGAGATCTACCTATGCTCCTATTGACTGATTTGTTGTAGGAAAACCCAACTTGAGGTATGACCAAATCCCACACCTTCAGTTTATCTCCAACTAAACATCTCAGCAAATTTAACAAACTCCTATTCACCACCTCCATTTGGCCATCGAGGGTGGTATGCTAAGAAAAACTTCAGATCAGTATTGAGCTTCTCCCACAAAGTCCTCTAGAAGTAGCCCACAAACTTCGTATCCATTTCAGAAACAATGCTCTTTGGAATGCCATGAAGTCTCACAACCTCCTTGAAAAAAAACTACAACATTCACCGCATCATTAGTGTAATGACAAGGAATAAAGTGTGCCATCTTAGAAAACCTATCAACCACAAAAACATAGTCATATCCTCTTTTTGTCCTTGGTAAACCAAGCACAAAGTCTATACTTATGTCCTCCCATGACCTCTTGGGTGTAGGTAGTGGTTGATATAAACCGATATTTTGACTCACCCCTTTGGCTACTTGACACACACCACAACTTTGCACATACTTTCTCACCTCTTGATGCATTTGTGGCCAATAGTACCTCTCACCTACAAGCTCCAATGTATTATCCATTCCAAAATGACTTGCAAGTCCACCACTAAGATTTTCCTTGATTAGATTTAACCTCATTGAACTTCTTGGAATGCACAACTTGTTACCTCAGAATAGTATGCCATCTTAAATGAGATAGTCCAACCACTTTTTCCTATCATCTGAAATAGAGGTTTTTCAAACTCTCCATACTTCCCCAAAATTAGGGTCCTTTCATAAAAATCCTTCAACTCATCAAATCCAACCACCTCAACCTACGTCTCAACCAACAAGTTTTGTCATCTACTCAAGGCATCTACAACTTGATTAGACTTCCAACTTCTATGTTTTAAAACAAAGGTATAACTTTGCAAGAAATCAACCCATTTCATATGCCTTTGACTAAGCTCACCTTGGCTGCCCAAATACTGTAATGCTTGATGATCAGTATACAAAACAAACTCCTTAGCCAATAAATAGTGTCTCCACTTTTTCAATGCTTGCACAATAGCATAAAATTCTTGATCATACACTAAATACTTCTTCTTAGCATCATTTAACTTCTCACTAAATTAGGCAACAGGTTTACCTTCTTGGCTCAAAACAACTCCAATGGCACTACCACTTGCATCACAATCCACTTGAAAACCTTGTTGAAATCCAAAAGTGATAACACAAGTTGCTCTATAATTTTTTCTTTCAACACATTGAAACTCTTTGCTGCCCTTGAAGTCCATTTGAAATCCTTCTTATCACCTCTCATGGTTTCTGTTAGTGGAGCACATATGCTACTACACCCTCTTACAAAATTTCTATAGAAACTAGCTAAACCATGAAATGATCTCACCTTGGTCACTATTTTTGGCGTAGGCCACTCCAAGATTGCTTTCACCTTCTCTGGGTCCATCTTGATGCCCTCACTTGACTCCACAAAACCAAATTATACTAATTCCTTCTTCACAAAGCTTCACTTCTTAAGATTGATAAAAAATTTCTCTTCTTCAAGCTTCTCAAAAATACATCTAATATGCATCAAATGTTCCTCAAGTGTTTTACTAAAAATAATGTCATCTAAATAAACAATCACAAACCTCCCAAGAAACTCCTTCAAAACCTCATTCATAAGTCTCATAAATGTATTGGGTTCATTGGTTAGCCCAAATGGCATGACCAACTGCTCATACAAACCTTCTTTTGTCCTGAATACCATCTTCCATTCATCTCCTTTTTGTATCCTTATCTAGTGATACCGACTCTTCAAGTCAATTTTGGTGAAGTATTTAGCTCCACTTAAGCAATCCATAATGTCATCCATCCAGGGTAATGGGAATTTGTATTTGATTGTGATCTTGTTGATAGCTCTGGAGTCTGTGCACATTCTCCACTCTCCTCCCTTCTTAGGCGCCAATATTGCAAGCACTGCACAAGGACTTAAGCTCTCTCAAATCAATCCCTTCTTCAACAAATCTGCAACTTGTCTATTGAAATCTTCACTTTTTGTGGGTGACATTCTATGGGCTGCCTTATTGGGTAAACTAGCCCCTAGAATCAAATCAATTTGGTGAATGATTTTCCTCATTATTGGGAGTCCCTCTAGTGCATCATCTGATACAATGTTTTTGAACTCCTTCAACAAATCTGCAAATTTTGTAGGAACTTCTTCCACCACCTCATTATTAGTCTTTGTAATGATGGAAAATAAAACCTTCTCATGCTTCATACCATCAAGAAATCTCCTTGCATCAACCAAACGTATTTCCAAAAACTTGAACACTTTCCTCTTTCAAAGGCTTCAACTTATGCTTGAATCCATCTTTTACTACAGTGTAGGTGTTGGCACACCCATCATGAATAGCTCTTTTTTCATACTACCATGGTATCCCTGGAAAAATGTGACAAGCATCCATGGGAATGATATCACATAGAATCTCATCACTGTAGTTCCCAACATTGAAATTCACATTGCACTCACATTGCACTCCTCATTCATAAGTAAATTTTGAGTGTCTTGCACCCAAGCTATCCAGTATGGTTTAGGATGCTTTCTCCTTTGAAGATTCAACCTCTTCACCATCTCCTCAGACACAAGGTTGTCCATACTTCCACTATCCACAATAATGTCACATAATCTCCCTTCAAATTTGCACCTTATTTTGAACAACTTTTTCCTTTGTATTGGTTCGCTATCATCATTAAGGAGTGCTCTCCTTGTCATCAAGAATTCTCCCTCCTCTACATCTTCAGATTGTGAGTAAGGTGTCTCTTCATCTTCATTGACATTTACTTCCCTTCCTTGTGTTGAAATTCCAAGATAATGAGAGGGGGGATGAATCAGTATCTTGTTAAATTTTTTGATCAGATCCAATCCAACTATTCCAATGCATACAACAACAAAGATAAATAAGAGAATTAATAGAGCACGGAAACACAAGACACATGAACACCAAAATTTTTACGTGGAAAACCCAAAATGGGAAAAACCATGGTGAGTGTTAGCTCACAATATAGTATAACCGGTTATAAAATATTACAAAATTGGTGGCTCACTACTAGGACTCGCTGTCCAGAAACAAAGGCTCACTGGCTACAAAATTACAATGATTGAATAGATTTTAGCCAAAAAATGAACTAACAAAGTGCACCTAATGAGTGCAGATTCAGTTCAAAATAAATCTCAATAAACAGACTTGACACACTTCATCATGTTCACACTACTTTGCATTATCGCATCACTTCTTCAAAAACTATCTGTTATATATACCCAATCTCTTCGCAAGCATCAATTAGGTTGGCCTAATTAGATCCACTTTCTCATTTACCAAAAATACCAACTGTCGGTCTCAATCTTTGAAAAAGAAAATCCACACGCTTCAACAAGTTGGAACATACCTAAAATAGGTCACACATATATGTCTGCATAGCAAAAGTTAATTTACACAATACATCCATCAAGTTAGCTAGAGATCGACCAGAAAACATAACTGTAAAGCACCAACGTGACACCATACATACAACTGGATATGTGAGATCATGTATGTACATACTTCTAACACCTACAAACCATTTCCAAAAACAAAATCAATAGTGATCACTAGAAAACAAATGCGGACCAAAATACTGGACGATATAAGCAAAATACTAGTTCAGATACTGGACTAGAGTACCAGAGTAACTTTAGTGTTGATATTGCAGTTGCAACTCATATATCATGGTGACATGAATGACAACAAAAAGTAACAAAATGAGATGTTCTTCATTTTTCCAAAAATCTCTCCCTTTGTCATTGATGGTAACATGTGCCAAAACCAAAAAAAATATTTATAGAGTTCTCTATTTATAGTACTTCTCCTGCTAACACCAACATTTCACCACTTCACTCCCCTTTGACATAAAGGAAAAAGGGTGTTCCAAGAACAACTAAAAAACATTATCACAAAGAAAACAAAGAAATATATATCAACTAGAAGATGATGAGCCTTGAAGCTCCTTTAGAATACCTTCCCAGACTATTTTTCCTTTCTCCCAACCATCCTTTGTTGTAGTCAACATCTTGTTCAGAGATTCCAGCTCTATCAAGGTTTCTTCAGCACCATCTGGAGTATCAAGAATCAGATTTATCTTCTCAAGCCTTTCAGTGCATGCCAAAGCTTCTCCAACCAGAGCGTATTCCATTCTTACAATATCACTTAATAGACTAATTTTTTTGATAATTTCTTCCTTCTATTTTTGCAAGGAAAATAATTTTTCTCTGTGTGCAGTGATGGCCTTCCAAATTGATCTGTATTTATCTTTAGATACACTATAAGTACCTGAAAAGGTAGACAGCTGAGACTCAATGGAGTCCATGGAAATATTGATATTCTGAGTGGCATCTGGCCACTTCAAGCAATAAGAGAGAACAACATCTACCTCAGACTCACAAACCTTCACCACTTTCAAACTCTTTTCGATGCAAGAGTGTGCAAGAGCACATTTGTAATGTAAATCCAATAGCCTTTCATTCACCAAGTTTTCTTATATCTCTTGTCTTGTCTTTTCATTAAGCCCAAAGGAATACTCATTGAAAGAGTCTAAAAGTAATCTCATATTTTCAATAGTGGCGAGGGATGTATCAATGGATGCACCAGGTATAACTTCTTGCAAAGATTTCAGAGCATCTTCTATCAGTTTTGTTCCCTTTTGATGTGTTTCAAGAATTTCCTTTCTTCTGGATGCCTGCATTGCATCACCCAACACAACTTTATGTACTAGAGACATATTTTCCACATCAACATATCCCTCAATCATAGGGAGTTTCAAAACTTCCTAGGGAATAATCAATTGAAATATGATTTTCTTAAATAACAAACCTTTTAGTACATCACCCTCAGAGGACGAATCACCGCGATGCTTTAGTGATTTTACAATATGTTTTTCTTCTTTATTTTTCCTGGAAGATTCCATGACCTTATTTTCTTCCTCTCTCTTTTCCTTTTCTTTATCTTCCTCTACTACCTCTTCTTCTTCTTCCTCTTTATTTTCATCCTTTTCACCTTCATCTTCATCTTTATCTTTATCATCATTTTTATCATTATCTTTGTCATTGTTTTCCTCTTCCTTATTTCCATATTTTTCATCTTTATTCTTTTCTTCTTTAGAATTATCTTGACCTTCTTCTTCATTGCTCTATCCTTCCTCTTCAGTAGTGCCTTGTTCATTATCACCTTCTTCTCCTTTAGTATGCTTTGGTGGAACTTATCATTAGGCATCTCAATCTCAAATTCTCCTTCATTTTTCTCATTAACTTCATCACCAATATTAATTTCAACATCAAAATTATCAGGAATGTCTTCATTACCTGTATCCAAAGGAAAATTTTCCTCAACAATTTTAGCAGCACCATCATCATCAGTTTTGAGCATACCATACTTTTTTGTTGTCTTCCAAATTACCTTTGTTGTTTCCTTTCTTACTTTCTTTGTCAATTCTTATATCTTGTCATCAACATATTCACTCTACTCTTCATTCGAAACATTTCAGCACATATCTTCTTCAAATATTTCAAATCGTCAGGGGTCAAGGAAGACCCAATCTTATTATATGTTGCATTTCTAATATTTTCTTCAAACACAATGACCTCAAGTTTCCTTTTCATTAGATCATCCCACTTGCTTTCAGGAACATATTTCCTTATGTCATCCCATTTTACCTCTAAGATATTAACGTATTGAATAACAACTAAAACCAGTGTTTTCTTTCCTTCTTCTCCAACTTTATCATAGTGTTTAGTTGTGGCTTGAAGCATATTCTCAAAAGTTAGCAAGGTGTTAAAAGTTGGCTCAAGTTTATATCTGGGGAAAAAAATTACTAGAAAATATTATTCATCTTTTTGGTCCCTAGAGGTCTCACCAGCTACCTTAGCCTTCTTTGATCAAGGCTTGGTGTGCACATGTATACCAAAATCATGCTCTTCTTCATCTTTAGGTGATGACACAATATGTACTCTTTTAGAACCAACAACTTATGCAGATGCACCTTCATCGGAGGGTAAACCTCCTCCTCTTCTTCTTCTTTGTCCTGGCCATCAGTAACACTAAGATTCTTCTCTTTTGTTGGTTTCTCTTTCTTTCCTCTTCCCCAGTCTTGTAGTTGGTCCAGAGGAACATGAACTTTACCTTTATCAACTACACCAGGATCAATCTTAGTTGTAGGGGCTATAGAGGGTTTTTTAGAGGTATTCCTTCCGGATCTCCTAGGGTGAGATGATTCTGCTTCCATTTGTGCTCCCCTAGCCCTTCCAAGGGAAATTTTCTAATCAGTGAAACTAACATCTTTAAGTGTTTTCTCCACTTTCTTCCTAATCTTAGGATTTTTTTGTTCCAAGTGAACTTTCATAGACCTCTCTGCATATGTCCCAATTCGAGGTTCGTTGGGGTCCTTCGGATTCTTTAGCAACATTTGCACATAACCTTCAACTTCTTCTTCTGTTATCTCATATCCAAGAGGTTGAATCTAGATAGTTCAAGGTTCTACAACCTCAATCATGCATTCATCAGTGGAGACATGAAATATGATGTCATTCTTATACTTCTCCACAATTTTTCTTGAAATTATATCCCTTTCATTCATATTTCTTTTGAATACAACAAAAAATGTTGTTAGGGCATCCTCTTGAGCATTCAAATTACCAAGATTATGCATGTGATAAAAAAATTGATGTCCCATTGGTTTGGATGGGTTCCAAAATACTTCTTCATTCTTCCCAGGGAGTCTTTTCATGAAATAAAATAGTAAACACACAATCAAAGAACCAAATTTAAATGAATACTCTCTTTCCTTCGATGAATTCAAATTCTCAAACAACTGTAACTTGAACAACTCGCACAAATCATAATCAACACCATTCAGGACCATATCAAACCTAGTGTAGATAGTAGTAGCTGAAATAGAGTTCTCTCTATTTGTGAAATATATCTTGTGACCTATCATGAGAGATGCATATTTCACTACTGGATTAGTAATGGTTTTCATTGCTAAAGCTCTTTTATTGTATTTGGATCTTGTAAGTTCTTCTACAACCTCATTCTTTAAATTTTTTAGCATGGGCGTTGTACCTTTATCCCATAACCCTATAACAACCCTAATCACCTCCTTTGATATAAGATGCAGCTGGTCAGTCCACAAAAAAATTTCATGGATTATGCTCAGAACCGACTTCATAAATTTGTCATCACAACTGAAATTAGGGAAATTGCTCCAGAAGTCCAATTTTTTATCAACCACATTTGAATATTTAGGTTTTACCTTGAAGTCATTGCCAGTAAGCTCATCTTGCCAAATGTCAATTAGTTTTGCATGATTTTATACTTCAAATTTTACCTGAATCATCATCCTAGTATCCTCGATCAACAATACACTATGTGGAATTGACGAGAAATGTGCCCAAGGGATCATCTTCAAAAAAATTTGAAGAATATTTTCTGTAAGAGGGGTCTCGGCCTATCTGACACTTGTACAACAACAGGGGTTGCCATTCTACCAATTTTGAACCCAAACAACTTAACCAAAGTGAAAACACAATTGCTCAGAAGATAAAAAGTACCTTTTACTGCACAATGAACGGTAACTAGGGTTTCCATAGCTCAAACTCCAATTCTCTTCAAGAATGCTCCAAAATCCCTTCAACTTCTTCAAATGCTTGAATGATCAAAGTGACTTAAACATTTCCCTTATAAAATAACAATCTTCCCTAATTTGCATTAAATGCGGAAGAATCTAAAAAGTTGCTAAAAACTCTTTCTCCTTCGCACAGACAAACCCTAATTTACTCCGCAAAAGATCATACCATCATATTTTCTACTGGTTCCTTTTTCAGAACCTCTAAAAACTTAATCTTCACAATTCACCCTCGTGCTAGTCTCTAACACACCATTTATCTAGGGGTTCTTATGATTTTCTAATAATGCCCCCCCTTCGACCTGGCTAGTTTTAATTACTGAATAAATCGTCTGTACCGGATGAGGGCACAAAATCAACAGAAGTCGCTGGTTCTTCTTTCTTTTTCCAAATATTATTCATCTCTTGTTTAATCTCACCTTTGTCAACCTTCTTCATAGATTCATTCTTTTCCACCGGATAGGTTTTATTACTCTTCTTGCTTTTGTACACTCTTGAAACATGTCTTGGTTTTCTTTAGTTAAAGCAGACAATATTTCTCTGATTAGATTGACTTTTGCTGACTCTTGTTCTGCACTGATTAGCTTTATGTCCATACTTGTTGCAAGTATAATAGTAGCCATTAAAGGATTGGTTATTTCCTCCATTAAACTGATTCATCATCAAAGTTCTGCATTCACTTTACCTATGTCCAAATCTTTTGCATGCAAAACATTGACAAGAAAAAGGACCATGGAATTGGTTCATCCTACTTCTACATTCAGTTTCCTTATAACCAAATTTATTGCATGAAAAACAAGTTCCATTAAAATAAGGGTACCTTTGTGCATTAGGTTTTCTTACCGGATGTCTCCTAGTAGGGTTCCTTGAATTTCCTTTATGCTTTCCTTCATTTTGAATCTTTTGATTATTCATAGTATTAGAGCCTTCACTAGTATCATTTCCTAGACCACTTTTATCTTTACTTGATTTTTGTCCTGCAATCAATTCATCAAGCCTATTTGAGCTAGTTTTGAAATTGTTTTCACAGAGTTTCACCTTCTCCAGATCCACTTTTAGATTCACAATTTCTTGTTCAAGCTTAGTACAATCTTTATATTTTCTTTGTACCAATTTGTTCATAAATTCTTCTCTTCCACTTGCACTTTTAGACTAGTAATCTCTTCATTTTCCTTCTTCAATTGATGAGTTACTTCCTTATGCCTATCTTTGAACTTTTTCAATTTCTCCTTAAGTTTCCAGACACATTCATTCACTTCTTCAAGATTCCTTTTCAGATCTTTATTTTCTCTTTCAACTTTATCAAGATCCTCAAGAGTAGTTTGAAGCTCTCCTTTATCATCCATTTCTTCCATCTTTAGGATCTCCCTCAAGATTTTAGGATTAACTGGAGCAACTAGGCTCTGATACCAATTGTTGAAAGTCCAAGATACTAAGAGGGGGGGTGAATCAGTATCTTGTTAAATTTTTTAATCAGATCCAATCCAACTATTCCAATGCATACAACAACAAAGATAAATAAGAGAATTAACAGAGCATGGAAACACAAGACACATGAACACCAAAAAAGTTACGTGGAAAACCCAAAATGGGAAAAACCACAGTGAGTGTTAGCTCACAATATAGTATAACCGGTTATAAAATATTACAAAATGGGTTGTGTTGATGGTTGTTTTAGCACTTTTCAACATAGGTATTGCATAAATACGTCACCTCTATTG
Source organism: Sequoia sempervirens (assembly GCA_007258455.2). Taxonomy (NCBI): domain Eukaryota; kingdom Viridiplantae; phylum Streptophyta; class Pinopsida; order Cupressales; family Cupressaceae; genus Sequoia; species Sequoia sempervirens. The sequence goes on along the minus strand of VDFB02179234.1, from coordinate 22,877,940 downwards.
AACGACAATTTCCTACAAGTAAATTGTAGAAAACTATCCTAAGGTTTTGAATGTCAGGTCATGACAATGCATGGAATATCTCAATTTTTTCATGTGATTTACTGGTAATCATAGGGCAGTCTTATGTATGTTAAGTTGGAAGGGAATTGGTTCTTAAAATGGAGTTCTTTAAATATTGGAATTGATGTGCAACTGCTACAAGTTCAAAATAGTAGTCTAAGATTCCACTTTCATCATCATATTTGGCTTTACAATGATACTAGAACTTTGTCTAAATTACTATTTAGAAGAAAATTCAAAAAGGGAAGGAAAAAGAGAAAGTTCCTAGATTTGAAACTACTAATGAACACTGATAATGGAGGATGCTATAGTGGACAACCTTTCCAAAACTAAGTTCCACTTAACCAAATCAACTCACAGTCTCATGAAACTAGTGCAACCTTCTAAGGTCTACAACTTTTCAACCATTCATTCACCATTAAGCATGAATAAAAGATAGAATTTAAGTGCAACATTTAATTCATGTTCAGACTAGCTTTACACTGCTATTTATCGTCAATAAACAACAAAAAGCATGAACAAGGAAAGGCATCAACACAACAAAATTTCCAACATCAATGAACATTAACTAATCCACTAAATCATGATGAACACATAGAACAAAAAATTAAATCTACTCAAATCTATAGACTATGAGGAGAAGAATCATGAAACATGAAATGAAACTCAAGAATCCACCCAAAAGCAATGAATTTCTATTAGAATTTCAGCAACATGTCTTTACAACAACTCAACTCTCTCTTGAAAATGAGAGGAGATCCCCTATTTATAATGTCCAAAAAGAAAAATGAAAGGCCAAGATTTAATCTCATTGTTTAGCCAAGGTTCACTAAAAATTAGGGTTTTACCTACCCTTTAATATTTTATAATATAAAATATGTCTTTGTATTTTAGCCTAATATTTCTTCTAGTGCTCAACATTGTAGCATTTTTTCTTTTAGTTGATTTCCCTTTTGCTGTAGCTATACTGTGAGAAATTCATCATCTATGACCAGATTCCCTTCATGATTATTCACAGTAGCATACTTTATGAACTTGTCAATCAATGCCTAAAGCTTGTTCCACTCCATCATGTTAGATTGGAGCACCTAGAAATTTAACTTTCTAGACTTGCTGGTAATTAGCTCCCAATCCTTGTTGCATTTTGGCATATTATTGATTACCTACTTCGATTGGGTGAAGGCTCCAGCAGCAAAATCCATGAAATCCAACATGAGTGTATTTATGGGTCCATTCTCCATCTTCTTATAAAAGTACAACCTTATCTTCTTAGGATCTAGCTCGATGTCAGGAATATCGTAGTCCATCATGAGCTTCAAATATTCTCTGTAGGTCGCTAGGTGTTCCTTAACCCAATCTATGTCAAGCTCCACCTCATGGAGCACCCATTCCACGATTTCCCTCCTATGATCAAGGCCAGTTTCCATGTTTCATCGTACCAATGATCATCTTTTACCGACGCCAGCTCCTTTTCCCACATTCACTCGGGCATCTTGAGGATAGCCTCAAGTTTAGGGTATGTAATTCTATACAACTCTGGGAAGTTAGTACAAAATTTCCTGGTGTCTTTAAACTGCTTTTGCACCTCCCAAAACTTATTCATTGTTTGGGCAACATGATCGATACCCATATCTCCATTGTAGACCACCCTTAAAAACCAGTCTTCGATGGCCTTGGTCCAATTCTTCCTCCTTTCTAATTTTCTAATATGATCTTTGGAAAGTAGTAGAGGAGTGGCTGATGATGTTGAGGGTAACTCTTCAGTAGAGGACCATTGCTGAATGTAGGCCGTTAAATCTACCACTTGTGTTCCTCCTTGGTGGATTGATCTTTATACATTTGATGCACAATGGTGGTGACGGATCCCTAGAGATGATCAATTTTATGCTCCCAGGTCAATGATGGAGATATTATAAATGACTCCCTAACCTTCCACTACTGGAGTAGCTATTTGTATGACCCTCGATCCTGATGCATCCATCATGAGATGATATCTGACCCTTGGCTTCTTGTCATTCTTTGTCCCTATCTATGATCATGCAAAAATGGCCTCTAACCTCTCCTTGGGATCCATGAGGATGGGGGATTTATTTTGCAATTTCTTATCTAGGCACTCAAGCATTTGAGATCCTTCTTTTGGTGATTCTTGATCACCTTCCTCTTCTCGAGTATGTTGAATCTCCATTTCTTCATAGCCCGAAGCCTCTTGTTATATATTTTCTTCTTCATCATCTAATTTTAAATGAATATAGCCTTTCCTTCTGGTGATTTAGTGGTGGCCATATTTTCCTTGGGGCTCTCTTCCCCTTCAGATGACTTTTCTTCTTCTTCCTACTCTTCAGGATGCTCCATCTATAGGCTTCTTCTTGTTGACCTCTTCTTCAGGCTTATCTTCTTCTTCCCCTGTGGGAGGAATTTCCTCATCATGAACATGGCCCTTTTCTTGTTCCTTGGTTGGAGGTCTTTTGGTTACCTCTATTTCTTCATCTTTAGAGGATTGTCTTTCAACTTCCTCTCTGACATCTTTAAGTCGCCTGGCCAACTCTTCTTTGAGCTCCTGGTAGGAAGTTTCCACAATGTATTTTGCTCCAGGGTCCTCAATATCTTCTTCAAAGGATTTTGTTTCCTCTTCTTCATGCCCTACCTCGTCAATGACTAGATGTTGATGTTGTGGATGCTTGTGGTAGTCATCAACTTCCTCTTCCATTTCCTTAGATACTTCCCTCTCTTGTCTTTCTAGCTCCTCAGATATTTGCATGGTTGTCTCCATTTTGGGTGGTTTAGTTGGAGGAGGAGCAAGGAGACTGGAAACAACTTGAGCTAAGGAAGCTTGCACCATTGGATTCATCAATACTCCTAAGAGCTCAAATGGTATGTTTTGCATATGTTTGGAAAAATCTTCAAAGAGAGTAAGGGTAGGCATTATTGTTGCAAAGGCCAAGGGAATAGTTGCTGATAGAGACATAAAGGAAGAAGAGAGTGGAAAAGTGGTGGAAGAGGAAGAATCTCTCACCATAATGGGTGTAGTAGATGAGGTGGAGGCTAGGTGAACTAAGATGTCCACTATAGGCAAAGAGGAATCAAATAATGCTTGAGATGTTGGTGAAGGAGTGATGGTAGTAGAAGTGGTGGTGGTAGCAAGAACAGAGGCAACAGGTTGAGACTTTGGTTGCTCAGTTCCTCTTCTTCTTTTCCCTCATGGAGTGGGTCCTCCTAAATTGTGGGAATCTTGGTGAATCCACTTGATTTCTTTTCCTTCTTTGAAGGCTCACCTTCTGATAGATTTCTTGAATATACCTTGTGCTTAGGCTAGCATTTTTCTACCTCTTTCCTCTTCTTTGACCTAGTAGTGGGAGGAGATTTTGAAGTTTCCCCAGATGGGGCAGTAGTAGTTCCACTATTAGTCTCGCTCTCAAGCTCGTCCTTGAGCGCACCATAGGTTAGAGTTGCTCCTTGTAGTTTTAGTTGGGAAATCTGCCCATCAATCCATTGCTTTGTTTGGGCTTCGATTGGTTTCATTAGAATATTAGAGTCATTGACCTCTTCCTCATCCCAATCAATAAGAGGCAATGGAAAGTTGGCCACAACATTGAATCTTGGATCTATTATAGTATTTTCTTCCTCCACAACTTCATTCAGCACTGGGAACAAGTTAACCATTTTAACAAAATATGTTGTCATGTGCATAGAGTGCCTCATGCACACTTCTTTATCATCTCTGTAGTTTTCCCAGAAGTCTTTGACATTGTGTAAATGGGAATATTCCTTTCCAACCATCTTTTTTCATTTTTCCATATGGATCCATCTGTGGTCAGGTAATGTGGAGCTCCAAGTTATATTCATTTATCTCTTTCTCAGAGTATTCCGCACATTGGGAGGTGGGAATTTCATACATACCTTGGATAAATTTGAGAGGATATGGAATTCTTGACCTATTCTTATCACTTAGAAGAGTATACACATGTTGTAATTGTCTAGAGACTTTGAGTAGTACCAATTGATCATTTGCGTATCGGGGTAGCTTATATGGCCTCTCAGAGAAGCCCCTGGTTCTGATGTATGTAAATTTAGGAAATTGGATGAATAAGAATCTAAACTAGTGGATTAAGGAATTGGAACTATGAGTGGTCCTCCTTTCGAAGTCACCTCTGAGTATTCTGATAATGTGCCCGATAAAGGAATCATTCACCCTATGGTAATCTTTCTTGAAATTGTGGTACTAAAGCTATGGGTGACTATATCATAGACCTTCAGCTCTCTCCCTAGAGTCTAGCTTGGTGCCACAAATAGGCTTATGTATGGACCGCGGTCAGCCAATAGATAGACCAAGTAAGAGGTCATGTAAAACTGGGAGGTCTTTTTAACTTCCACAAACTACTCATACAAGCAATTGCTGATCATTCCTACCCAGTGGAACTTAGTCTTTCCTCTGATGATCTATTCTATGAAATAGAACATCCATTCCTGGAAGTATGTCATGGTTGGGATTCCCATGACCTTGCTTAACAAGGTTACCAAATCATGGTAATCTTCATGGAAATCACTCCAAAAGAGTTCTTGAGGTACTTTATTCGCATTTCCCCTCTTCTCCCTCAACCAGTATTGATTAATTAGTTTCTTGCATTTGAAGGGGTCATTCTTCCATGTGCTCTCAGCATATTCCTTTGATGTCTCCTCTATCTCATCAAAGGTATGGATGTGGAAATTTTTCCCTATAGACTTCGAGGACAAGTAAGCCAATACGCTGTCATCTCGATCCACAATTCTCTTGGTCTTTTCTTGGTAGGCCTCTCAGCAAGCCATTACTAGCTTAGGAGCCACAAGGGCAAGTGGGAAATTGACTTCCTTAGCCAATCCAATTTTCCTAATCTTATTTTCATTCTCTATAATGGGATTGGTAATGACTTTTTCAGAATTCATCGATGTTGATATGTCCCAGGTTTTTGTCTAGGATAGTATCCACTCTGTAGTAACTTTGGTGTTGATTTCTACCCCCTGGGACTTGTATTTCATTTAGTCTTTGTCCTCCTTTCCCCTTGGTGCTTTGGAAACTTTCTTGCCTTTTTCTTTCTCTGTGAATTCCCCCAAAGGTCCTGCAACTGATTCCATATATCCTGCAAGCAAAGGAGCAATAAGAATATTAATGTGCAAAACATGAGAAACACTAGAAAAATCTTACAAAATCAATGTTAGATCGAGTAATCCATCATTTAAAGATCATAACATTCTTCTCTAATCATTATTTTCCTTTTGTTTCAAAGAGATATGGCAATGTGGGTCCAGGGGTACAGACTTCCCTGGGTTGGCAGCTATTTTGGACGGAGTTGCAAACACATGGTGAACAAGGCATGATGACCCACATGGATCCACCTGCATCAAGTTTTTTGAGTTGTGGTGGGACCCACTAGGAGGTCAAGTCATTTTGGAATGTGGGTTGGATCATTTTGAGGTTTCGGAGTTGCTAACTTAGTCATTTAGGCATGCGGGTCTAAGCATTGTAGGCGTAGGGGCTGTCTCATCCATCAGGGACTCCACCATTTGAAATGAAACTAGCAGGGTGGAATCTTGCAAGATGGATGCTGCAATACAGAGCCCATAGCCAGGGAGGACGGTGTCAATTCACTTTTGAAGTTTAGTTTGTTTGGTTGGATGTGGGAAGGGATTCAGGGAAAAGCATTAGACATTAGCCATTTAGGAAAGCGAAGACGATACAATGGTCCATAGGCAGCAGTCTGCACCATTGGGTCTATGAGGGTCCTTAGCATGAATCATTTGTTCAACACTAATTGGACAGCATCAGAGAAGTTGCGCTCCACACAATGGGCTAGCAAAGGTCGTTGGACATGTGAGACTACAAACACAGGGAAACAACGACCCGCGTTAGATGGTTCAAAAAAAATGCTTAGCTATTTCATTCTTTGGGCTCAAATAGAGGTAGTGAGTGCAAGGTATGCAAGGCAGACGAATGTTCAAAAAAGGCCATTTCAGATGGTGAACAAGCGGTGTAGGCTCACAGACGGAAGTCCGCAATGGACAACTTGCAGGGGTCAACACTTAGTCATTTTGGCTTAAAAGGGTTTGGACGAAGATTGTTGGGGTGGGGCCGGCCTAGTGAGAGGAACTCAAGACTTTTCCATTTGAAATGGATTGTTGAACGGCAACAAAGTGATGACTGAAGGTCACATGCGATGGTCCGTAGGAAAAGTTTGGCATTTAGTTTGGTCAATGGAAAAAAGTGTCATAGGACCCGCAAGGCAGAAGGCTGGAGTCAGATATCCATTCAAAAAAACTGAAGCATAAAGGGGTGAACTGCATGTGGAAACCCGCATTTTTAGACCTATGGATTTGAAAGGATCCCGTCTAAGTTGTGATTCTTTGTTTAAGTTCAAAACATGATAGAAAAGTGTGGGTGTCTATTTGCATGAGTGGGCCCAAGGGAGGTGAAGGTCGGTCATTGTTCTAAAGTTTTTCATTGGATGGCTAAGGCATCTTGGTGAATGTCTCGCAGGCCACAAGGGCCCGATGGGTCTAGTTGAAGAATGTCAATAGAGGGTTTAAGTTCCGCAAGCCTTAAATAGCCAGATTTTCAAAGAATTTTCAAATTCCAATTTGTGGGTTTTGTTCGCTATTCGGTCTTCTTTGAAGTTTTAAGGTTCTTTAGTTTAAGAATTTAACAACTATGTAGGAATGAAGGAAAAACCATAAAACTAGTGGTGGTGAAGGTCCTACCTAGTAGATCCGTAAGAATTTGATGAAGACAAAGGAGGTTGCAATGCACAAACGGTAGCGAGATCTCGCCGGTGTAGAGGTGGCGGCGATTGGAGGCTTTGACAAGCTTTTGGAAAATTTGTTAGTGAAAATGGCCCATCAAAGTGCCTATTTATAGAGTTTTTAGTATTAAATGCTCATCATAAATGTTGGTACAATGAAATACATGGTTGGTGGACACGCAGTTCAAAAGAGTCGACGAGAATGGCGAGGTCCACAAGGTGGATGACACCTAAGCATTTGTCGTTTGGCAAGCCAATGAAAGGGGTCAGTGATGGAAGATGTGGATCACGCAAGGTGGGTGGTCGTGCTAGCTCGGCTGCTACAGGGATGGCGAAGACACGACATAGTTCCACATAGGGCAGCCCGCATAGGCAGACCTGCGAAGCATGAACGATGACATTTTTGAAGTTAGAAGGAAAACTACCAAAGGAACTCTGCAAAAGACAAAGACTTGAAAATTTTGAAGGTGATGAGACTTGGTCAACTTAAGATGATACCTCTGAAACTCCTTGACCACTTAAGACTCAAAATAGGGGGCACACAAAATGAGTTGAAGGAAAAAGTGACCAGGAAAAGCGAGGAGAGAGGGTCCCTATTCTAAATGGGGCATGTGTGCTATAGGTTAAAAAAAAAGCGAATCTGCTAAGAAACACTCCTAAGCGTTCTAAGGATAAATGCTCATTCAAAACCAAGAATCTCTAGTTTCACAAACTAGGGGTAGTTTCCAAAAGTGAACTGAGGGACTTAGAAAAGAATGAGATCCTTAGCTAAATCAAATCACAAAACATCTCAGAACTTGTGTGTGTGTATGGTGAGTTCATTCCCTTTCCTTAGAGATTGTAACCAATGACCATTAATCATACCAAGCAAGTTACATGAACCATCTAAGCCCAAAAGTAATCTTAACATTGCCAGCCAGGTGTCCACAGCCCCAACAGAGTTGTTGTTGTGACCCCACGAACATTGCTCTACTCCCAACCAGGTGTCCATAGCCTAGATAGAGTTGTCCGCACACCCACACGGTTGCTTGATTCTAACATTTTCTTTCCTTTTTCTTTCTTTATAATACTTCTTTACTATTCTTTCTTGTGCTCAACCGTGTAAGCATCGAAGGTTACCGTGGGTTTGGAATCATAGTGGTCACTTAAGCAGACTTAAGATTTTTCACTTGTTGGGCCATCATAATGACCACTGTACAACTTTTAGAAATAGCTAATATGCATTTTGTGCAATATCTGAGATGCACGTGAAAGGATTCAACTAAGGGTCGTGTTCTAGGTCAAGTTAGAGTTCAAATAAGGAGACCATACCACAACAATGATTAGAGACCAATAGTTGAGAGTGAATACTTATCCAAAGAACACTAAAAGCAAGCAACAAATTGAACCATTCATCAAACCAAGCACGACCACTGCATCAGAGACAAGGAACACCCTCATCAAAATAAAGTGGTCAGAAAATGAGAAAAACAAAAGAGAAGTGAAACAATGAAACAACAAAGGAAGGAGACCTAAACTAACCTATGTATATGTATTTACAAAGACTTAGCTCGAAAGAGCTCAGGCAAGGAAATAATGCCTAAGAATCTACCCATTGATAGGAAACGAGATATATTCACCAGTTAGTGTCTTGATTCAATAAGCGTTCTCCTAAGATTTTAAAATTTTGAAAGGGGCCAAGCCAAAGCTTGTCAAATTTGTCATGTCCCCCTTTATTTTCATGGGTCTTGTCCCAACATAGGACCATATCAGCAATTCTAAAGGCCTTTACTTTGGATCTTTGATTGAATCACACCTTGACCACACCTTGATGTTTGGAAAAATTCTCAATGGCTCAGTCACAAAATTCTTCTAGTTGGAGCAACTCAGCTAGGCAGGCTTCTCGTCGATCCCCTTCTTTGTAAAAAGTGTTAATAAATTGAAGGGTAGGGATCTTGAGGTGGAAAAAAAACACATGCTCTAAGCTGTAAATGAGGTGGAATGGAGAATCATCCAGGTAGGCCTTATGGAGAGTGTGATCTTCCCAAAGGGAAAAACGCAACTGGGTGTGCCAGTCTTTAGGATTCATATCAAGCAGTTTTTTTATCACAGTGATGAGGTTCCTATTTGTGGATTCAGCTAGGCCATTACCTTGGGGATAGTAATTGGATAAAAAATTGAGGGAAATGCCATAATCAAAGGCCCAACTAGAAAATTTGAGTGAGGAGAAAGCGGGGACATTATCACAAACTAAAGCATATGGGCAACTAAAACAATTTAAAATAAAACTTTTGAGAAAACTAGTAACTACCTCTATGGTACATTGCTTACATGCAATTTATTTTGTCCATCGAGTACAATAATCAAAGGCGATTAGAATTTCCTTGTGACCCACAAAATATGGTGGGCTTACCAGATTGATGAAGTCGAGACCCCATTGTGTGAACGATCTTACCTCTAGGATTGGTTGGAATGGGACAACAACATTTCTTACTCTGGTTGTGGTGATCTGGCAGACATGGCACATTCGAGCATGGCTATGTGCATCCTTGAAGACTGTTGCCCAATATTATCCCACTCGCAGGATTTGATGAGTGGTGGAAGGACCAGATCCATGAATAGTGCCAAACTTATCATGAAATTCTTTCAACACGTGTGTTGCCTCTTCTTTCCCAAGGCATCTGAGGTAGATCCCTTCATGATTCTTCTTATAAATTATAGACCCAGGCAACGTGTAGCTGCTACATTTTAGCTGGAGAGCACATTTTTGAACTCCCTGTAGGTGAGATGAGCACTTGTTATGTAGCAGATAGTAGACAATATCGTCATACCACTCTTCGAGAGAGACATCTTCAAGTTGATATTGTTGAACCGTGAGTTTGGGTCCTGCTTCAACTACTATTTCAGTGATTGTACAGGTGAGGGCCTACCCTCTTACCAGTTTCATTGGTTGAATTTCCATGTCATATTCTTGTAGCAAGGTGACCCATTTTTCTCTTCTTTCTCCTAACTTACTCTGCATTAACGACGTCTTCATTGTTAGATCCGATACAATGGAAAACACCTTGTTCCACAAGATGTAGTGTCTAAATTTCTTAACTCCCCTAACCAAGGCATATGCCTACTTTTCTACATTGTGGTATCTCAATTCAACATCTTTCAATGGAGCACTCATGAAGGCAATTGGATGCTCACTTCCTTCATCATCCTTTTGAGTCAATATGCTGGCACATGAATGATCTGAAGCAAACGAGCATATGTAGAATGGCTTCAGGTAATCAGGGCTGACTAACACAGGTGCATCGACAATCACTTTCTTAATTTCCTCGAAGGCCTATTTTGCCTCTGGATTCCACTCAACTTTGACATCTTGTTTTAACATGGCATTGAGGGGCTTGACTATTTTAGAAAATCTGATAATGAATTTTTTGATGAAATTTTTATTTCTGAAGAAAGATTTCTGCTCTTTCTTGCTTCCTGGCAGCTGAATCTTTAGTATGGCTTGAATACGTTCGGGGTCTATTGAGATTCCTTTCTTTGAGAAAACGTTCCCGAGCAGCTTTCCTTCTATAACTCCAAAGATGCACTTCTTCAGATTAAGGGAAATCCCAAATTCTCTGCACTTCTGAAATAATTTACATAGATCAGAAACATGATCACCTTGCTTCTTTGAAACACTGTGAGATCATCCATATAGATAATAATGAACTTTCCAATAAGAGCTTTAAAAGCTATTTCCATGGCACACTAGAAAGTGGCCCCGACGTTGATGATTCTGAATGACATTCTCCTATATGTGAAGGTTCCCCAATTGGTGGTGAATGATGTCTTGTGCCTATCTTCATATTGCACCATTACTTAGTTGTATCCAGAGTACCCATCTAATAAAGACATCATCTGAGACCCATTAACAATCTACAACACCTCATACAATGAAGGCACTAGGTAATTGTCTTTCTCTGAAGCCTTGTTCAAATTGTGGAAGTCCACACACAATTTGATTTATCCATTGTTCTTCCTAACAGGGACTATGTTGGCCACCCACTTGGAGTGCCTGACTAGAAATATGATTCTAGCTGAAAACAACTTTTGTACCTCCTTGTAAATGATAGGCTCCAACAATGCATTGATGGGACATTGTCATTGTCGGAATGGTCGTACATCTAGCTTGAGAGGGATAGTATGTGTGATAATCGAGGTGTCATATGTCTCTAGATCCTCATAGCTCCAAGCAAGTACATCATGATACTTCCACAAAGCATCAATGATCCCCTTCTTTTATTTTGTTGTGCACACTACATTTTTAACCTCTTTGGTTGTTCCAAGGTTATGAGTGTCACATTGATTGTTAATGGATCTTTCTTTGCCTACTGATCTTGATCCCAGATTTGATCTAAGGGTATGTGCAGGATCATGATCGACCAAAAAGTGGTGATATGATGGGTATTTGTAGGGTATGTGGTTGATGACTTTTTTTTACACAAAATTGATGAAATGAAAAGTGTTTTAAAAGATATTCTCAGCTTTCCACCAATATAAATTATGCTTTACTTTGAATTTAATAAATAATTATTATTCATTTTCTATTTGAATTACGACTAAAGTCCCAATTGATAGGCTAATTGAAAAACATCTATAGTTTTCAAACAGTATCACATTTTTTAATCTGAAACATGTGTCACATTCTATGCTTCACATACTATAGGATTAAAAAAATAAAATTGAATTTCATGAAGTTTTCACCAAGTTAAGGTGGTAAGACATACGAGTTTTTATATTTGTTAGAATTTGTAATAAAAAATCATAATTAATTATTTACTTGGAAAAATTAAAAAAAATATGCATCACATTGGGACATGAGTCTTCTACTTATATCTGAAATATTAAAAAATTAACATTTTATTGTGGTTAGGGTGGTCAGATAGACACCTACTTCTTATTTTTTCCCTAAAATTTAACTACTATTGCATTGAAATTTCAAATTTTCACCAAATAGATTTAAAAAATAAAAATAAACCTAGTAGTTTAGAAACTACATTTAATTTGTTATAGATTATATTCTTACATATTTTTGAAATAATATAGATAACTTATTCAAATTTTTACGTCAAGTTGCCTAACTCTGATTTTTCTCAAATTTTCTCCACTTATGGGCCTATTTTTTCCATGATGATCCTACACATACCCCTAAGTCAAATATCCATTCAAGTTGGACCATGCCTCTGGGAATAGTATTAGTTTTGAGATTGATGATCCCTTCTATATCTAACTCAGCCTCTTCGTGCTTAGCCTCATCAATTATTTGAGTTGCAAACACATCAGAACTAGTGATGAAATCCAAGATGTGCCTATCATCATTGAACACCTAGAAATGGGTAACGTTGTCCAGCATAGATGGGGTTGAGGTAAGATCAAAGGTGAACCTTTTGAGGCTAGACAATGACAATGGTTGAAGGGTGTTGGCTACTTGAGCCAGCACACCAACAGTATGGTTTTGAGAGTGAGGGATCAACTAAATATTGAAGGAATCAAGGCTTTCTAATAAGTCCCAAACTCTATGCCTATAGTTTTCTAGTCTCCTATCATGGCAGGAATACAATTTTCTGACTTGTTTTATTACCAAATCTAAATCACCAAAAGCTTGTAACATTTTAACTTTCTTCCTCATGGCCATTAGGAGACCATGAACAAATGCTTCATACTCTACTATGTTATTTGTACAGTAAAATTGAAGTGTATGAGCAATGAAGTAGGTCTTACCAGTGGGGTTGATGAGCTCAAACCCAACTCTCACTCCTTTCTTAGATTTGGATCCATTGAAGCATAGAGTCCAGAACTTGGAGGGTTCCTTAACTTCGGGGTCGATCATGCATTCATTCCTCGTTGGTTGTATGCTTGCATTTGCAATTTCTAGAGTGGGCATTGGCTCAACATTGTTAGTGGTAGGCTGCCCTATTTGCAGCTCCTTTTGAGACATGAATTGTCCTTTGATATGCTCTACAACTATGTGACACAAAAAAACTCAAATTCTGAGTGGGAAACATTATGAACTCTGCACCAACTAGGAAGAAAGAGCTCTTGAAAATCCATTCTTGCCCCTAGGCTAAACTGATCTTGTATGCATTTTTCCATGAAATCCTGGAACCCGTCTAATAGTCCCAAATTCTCACCATTGTAGGATTCATTGTCGTCTGATTCAACCAACATCTCTATGCTTTGGGACATGTATGCCAAGTTAGCAAGAGGATTGTATAATACCAAGATGACCTCTTCAGTCAACTCCTCTTCCTGAGGCTCTGGGTCTTCTTGGTATGCCACAAGAGAATAATTTCTTAGCTCATTTTCAACAAATAACACCTCATTGGTGTTGTTGTACTTTGTAATCATGAGTTTCATGTGTGGCTCCTGGTCTATGCGAATTTTATTTTGTAGTCCCTTCCATGGCATCCACACATGAGAGAAGTCAGTTGTAGCATACCCGTTCAATTCCCTAGTGAAGTCACGTCCCAAGATTATGCCATATGTATTAGGGATATCAACAACTTGAATATCAATAACTTGTTGCACTCTTCGATTTGTAGGGATCTGTATGGGGATCCCATTAATTTCTCCAACTATGTTCACATGCATTTTGTCTAGTTGGGTCACCTTTCTTCTGGAAGGAGTAGGGACTATTCCCAATGCTTTGCATATGGCGAGAGTCATAACATTGGTCGATGCTCCTGAATCAAGCAAGCAATTATGCAATTTTTTCCCAAATATCTGGATAGTAGTGAGAATAGGTGGTGTTTCTAACTTCCCCTGGAACAATCCCATAGGAATATCCACTTGTTCGACTTGATTTTTATCCTTTTCATTGGTCTTTTCCCTAGCTTGCACTTGGATTTATTCTTTAGCAGGTTGTTTTCTAGTTTACTGATTTTAAGAGACATCCTTTTTCTTGCCTACAATTTTCTGAATTACAAGCTTATGTTGTGGCTCTTTAAAAGAGACTCTCTTGACTGGTATTTCTTGGGCTGACTTAGAAGAGGCAGTCCCATTAATAATCCTAAAGAAGGAATTCCTAACTACAAGAACCTTAATTAATTCAAAGGCAGATATACTTATCTTGACCTTATTGAATTGATCAGCAACATATTCATCCATCTGCTCAATTTCAGCCTCGAAGCTTTGCCTTGGGAAGAGCTAACTGACTAGTTTTGTATTTGATTTGACAGTTTGTTCTTGTTAATGTATTGGGTGGGCACATGGGTGTAGCCTAGATTGTTGCTAGCATTTAGATCAGGTGGGGTGTTGAAGTTATTAGGCAGAGTGGAAGTTGTAAAAGGTCCTCCTACTTTCCTACTTCTTAAGTTATATGGGGTCGCCCTTTGATGAAACATTTGAACTTCATCTTCATGACTTTCTTCTTCATCTAATGGACCATTGTCTACTGAAGTAAAGAGCTAAGATAAAGTTTCTTCGTTACTTACCTCTTTTACTTCTTTATTCTTCTTCATTCTTTGGGGAAGCGATCTCTCTCTCAGGTTCGTTGCTTTCACTTCGCGGGAATGGAGCTTGATTGAACACAAGCATTGAGGAATCGTAAGGTTCAGACAAGACTGGATCTCGGCAACCAACATTATCCACAACATTCTGAACCTCTACTTCAAAGATCTCTATAGTCATGAGGAACTCGGGGCAATCCAACTCAGAGTGCCTATTCATTTTATGGAACTGACACCATCCAGACAATGCTTCCTTGACGAGATACACTCCACTAGTTGTCTTCTCCATATTGGTAGGTTGATCAAGAGGTGTGGGAACACCTCCATTGTTAGGCCTTGTATTCCATGTCTTTTTTGGTCTTTGGGAAGGCCTTCTCTCAAAGTTTTGGTTGTAAGTTTTCCCTCGTTCATAATTTTGCGCAGATGAGGTACCTGCATCACAATTATCCCTATTCTCTTGATTGAGGTTGGCATGAATTCTGCATTGGAAATCTTGTAGTTGATTATTCTGATTCCTCAAGTGCAACATCTCCATGTACATTTTTTCTAATAATTTCTGTCAGTTCATCTAGCTGATCCTTCTCTGCATTACTTGGCTATGATGCTTGGTTCTGGAGAAAAAATAGCTGCATCACTGGTTGATTTTGTTGTGCTTGAGGGAATTCAAGCCCTTGTAGGTACATAGGTACTTGAGGTTATTGTGGATAGGCTTGTTGTTGTTGAGGCTATAAATAATGAGGCATGGGAGGCACCTGGTTCAAGGGCTATCCTGGATGAGGAACTATGGGCAGCTACCAAACTTGGTTCATAAGGGGCATCTAATGTGCTAAGGCTTGAGTAAGTCCTTCAATTTGCATAGGATGGGAAAAATGTCCCAAGGAAGGTAACAGACCTGAAATTTTTTTCCCCAAGTCAATGTTGGCTATGACCGCCTCAACATAAGCATCCACCAGCCTGGCAAGTGGTGGGTTCATTCTTTTCACCAATGCTGCAGTGAGGTTGTCCTCAACGACATAGTAGACAGGCAAGACAACAACATCATTAAGCACATATGGAGCTTGTAATCTCATGAAGGCCTAGTGGAATTGATCATTGAAGGAGCTAATTGGTTTGTTGACCTCTCTGCGAATAGACATGAATTGATGATATAGTTTTGAAGGGGTAAATGGGATCTTGTACTTCCACAAGAATGAATTCTTCAAGAGATCCCAAGTGGTAATTGATCTTGTTGGCAAGTTGATGTACCACTAAAAAGCTTCCTCTCCCAAAGAATAAGGGAAGAGTCTGCATGCCATGTCCTCATGATCAATTTGCATATCCTTCAATTCTGTTTGGAATATCTTACTGTGTTCTTCCGCTATCCTCTATGGGTCATGAGGATTAAATTTAGTGCAAAATCCTTTCGGGTTCTTAGGAATATCATGGTAATCGTTTAACGACAATGAAGAAGGATTTTTTCCCAGTCAATCCATGATGGGAGGAGGGGGTTGTATTTTTTGTTGGATAGGAATTTTGGGCTGCATAGAAGCAACAACAACTAGGTCTGTGCCTTGGAATTGAAGGGCAGGGACAAGGGAAGCGCCCTGACTATGGGAGACAATTGACTAGAAGGTAGTTTGAGATGGATGAATGGAGGAAGTGGATGTGGAAAAGGAAGGAGATGAAGCGGATGGGGTCGATGAAGATGAGGAAGCGGCCTCCCCTCTTTTAGCTTTCTTAGCCTTGGTAGGGGGTTGTAGCTCTTCAAATTCCCCTTTTTTTGGAGTTGATCTTAAGACTCTGTGAAATATTTTAGGGGAGAAGGAACTGATTCGATCCAACTCAACACAAATCAAGCCCACCCTCCTTCTAGCGCTAGTTTTTTTGATGGGTGTTTTAGCACTTTTCAACATAGGTAATGCATAAATACATCACCTCTCTTCAAAGAAAATTTCCTACAAGAAAATTGTAGAAAACTATCCTAAGGTTCTAAATTTCAGGTCATGACAGTGCTTGGAATATCTCAATTGTTTCATGTGATTTTTCGGTAATCACAGGGTAGTCTTCTGTATGTTTAAGCTGGAAGGGAATTGGTTCTTAAAAATGGATTTCTTTAAATATTGGAATTGATGTGCAATTGCTACAAGTTCGAAACAATAGTTTAAGATTCCACTTTCATCATCAGATTTGGCTATACAATGATGCTAGAACTTTGTCAAAATTACTAGTTAGAAGAAAATTCAAAAAGGGTAGGGAAAAGACAAAGTTCCAAGACTTGAAGCTACTTATGAACAGTGATAAAGGAGGATGCTATAGTGGACAAACTTCCCAAAAATAATTTCCACTTAACCAAATCGACTCATAGTCTCATGAAACTAGTGCAATCTTCTAAGGTCTACAAATTTTCAACCATTCATTCACCATAAAGCATGAATAAAAGATAGAATTTAAGTGCAACATTCAATTCATGTTTAAACTAGCTTTACATTGCTATCTATCATCAATAAACATCAAAATGCATGAACAAGGAAAGGCATCAACACAACAAAATTTCTAGCATCAATGAACAACATTAACTAATCCACTAAAGCATGAACACATAGAACATGAAAGTAAATCTACTCAAATCTATAGACTATGAGGAGAAGAATCATGAAACATGAAATGAAACTTAAGAATCCACCCAAAAGAAATGAATTTCTATTAGAATTTCAGCAACACGTCTTTACAACAACTCAAGTCTCTCTTGAAAATGAGAGGAGCCCCCTATTTATAGTTTCCAAAAAGAAAAATGAATGGCCAAGATTTAATCTCATTGTGTGGCCAAGATTCACTACAAATTAGGGCTTCACCTACCTTTTAATATTTTATAATATAAAATACATCTTTTGTCTTTTAGCCTAGTTTGTCTTCTAGTGCTCAACACTGTAGCATTTTGTCTTTTAGTTGATTTCCCTTTTGTTGTAGCTATATTGTGAGAAATTCATCATCTATGACCGAATTTGCTTCATGCTTCTTCATAGTAGCATACTCTATGAACTTGTCGATCAACACCTGAAGCTTGTTCCACTCCATTATATCAAATTGGAGCACTTGGAAATTTATCTTTATAGACCTGTTGGTTATTATCTCCCAATCCTTATTGCATTTTGGTGTATTCTTGAGTACATGCTCTGATTGGGCGAAGGATCGAGCAACAAAATCCATGAAATCTAGCTTGAGTGTATATGTGGCTTTGTCCTCCATCTTCTTATGAAATTACAACCTTATCTTCTTAGGATCTAGCTCGATGGTGGGCATATCGTAGTTGGTCATGAGCTTCAAATATTCTTCGTAGGCTGCTAGGTGTTCCTTGACCCAATCTATGTCAAGCTCCACCTCATGGAGCTCCCGTTCCAGGATTTCCCTCCTATGATCAAGGCCCAGTTTCGATGTTTCCATGAGCCAATGATCATCTTTTACCAGTGCCAACTCCTTTTCCAACGTTCTCTTGGGCATCTTGAGGATAGCCTCGAGTTTAGGGTATGTAATTCTATACAACTCCGTGAAGTTAGTACATAATTTCCTGGTGCCTTCGAGCTGCTTTTGCACCTCCCAAAACTTATTCGTTGTCTAAGCAGCATGACCGATTCCCATATCTCCATTGTAGACCACCCTTCAAAACCAGTCTTCGGTGGCCTTGGTCCAATAATTACTCCTTTATAATTTTTTAATATGATCTTTGGAAAGTAGCAAAGGAGTGGTTGATGATGTTGAGGGTAGCTCTTTAGTAGAGGACCATTGCTAAATGTAGGCTGTCAAATCTGCCACTTGTGCTTTTAACTCCTCCTTGGTGGATTGATCTTTATTCATTTGATGCACAATGGTGGAAATAGATCCCTGGAGATGATCAATTTTCTGCTCCCTCGTGGTTGTTCCCAAGTCAATGGTAGAGATATTATAGTTGACTCGCTCACCTTCCACTACTAGAGTAGCTTTTTGTATGGTCCTCGAACCCAATACATCCATCGTGAGATGAGATCTGACCCTTGGATTCTTCTCCTTCTTTGTCCCTATCTGTGCTTAGGCCAAAATGGCCTCTAACCTCTCCTTAGGATCCATGAGGACGAGGGCTTTCTTCTACAAATGCTTATCCAACAACTTAGGCATTTGAGATCCTTCTTTTGGTGATTAGTGATCTCCTTCCTCTTCCCGAGTACGGCGAATCTCCATTTCTTGATGGCCCAGAGCCTCTTGTTCTATCTTTTCTTCTTCGTCTTCATTTGAATCCCGAATGAATATAGCCTTTCCTTCTAGTGATTGAGTGGTGGCTATGTTTTCCTTGGGGCTATCTTCCCCTTCGGATCCCTTTTCTTCTTCTTCCTACCCATGTTCTTCAGGATGCTCCGTCTCTAGGCTTCTTCTTGTTTTAGCCTCTTCTTCAGGCTTATCTTCTTCTTTCTTTTCTTCTTCTTCCCCTGTGGGAGGCATTTCCTCATCATGACCAGGGCTCTTTTCTAGTTCCTTGGTTGGAGGTCCTATGGCTACCACCATTTCTTCATCTTTAGAGGATTGTAATTCAACTTCCTCTCCAATATCTTTGAGTCACCTGGCCAACTCTTCTTTGAACTGCTGGTTGAATGTTTCCATAATGTGTTTTTCTCCAGGGTCCTCAATATCTTCTTTAGAGGATTCTGTTTCCTCTTCTTCATGCACTACCTCGTCAATGAATAGATGTTGATGCTATAGATGCTTGTGGTATTCATCATCTTCCTCTTCCATTTCCTTAGCTTCTTCCCTCTCTTGTCTTTCTAGCTCTCGGATATCCACATGGTTTTCTCCATTTCGAGTGGTTCAGTCTGAGGAGGAGCAGGGATATTAGAAACAACTTGAGCTAAGGCAACTTGCACTGTGAGATTCATCAATACTACCAAGAGCTCAAATGGTATGTTTTGCATATATTTGGAAAAATATTTAGGGAGAGTAAGGGTAGGCATTGTTGTTGCATAGTCCAAGGGAATAGTTTTTGATGGAGACATGAGGAAGAAGAGAGTGGAGAAGTGGTGGTAGAGGAAGAATCTCTCACAGTAATGGGTGTAGTAGGTGAGGTGGAGGCTAGGTGAACTGAGATGTCCATTGCAGGTGGAGAGGAAGTGAGTAATGGTTGAGATGCTTGTAGAGGAGTGATGGTAGCAGTAGTGGCGGTGGCAACAAGAACATAGGACATAGGTGGAGACTTTGGTTGCTCGACATCTTCTTATTCTCCCTCATGGAGTGGGTCCTCTTGAATTGTGGGCATCTTGGTGAATCCGCTTGATTTTTTTTCCTTCTTTGAAGGCTCACCTTCTTATGCCTTTCATTAATATACTGTATGCTTAGGCTAGAATTTTTCTACCTCTTTCCTCTTATTTGACCTAGTAGTGGGAGGAGATTTTGAAGTTTCCCCAAATGGGGCAACAATAGTTCCACTATCAGTCTTGATCTCAAGCTCTTCCTTGAGCTCACCATAGAGCAGAGTTGCTCCTTGTAGTTTCAGTTGGGCAACATGCCCATCAATCCATTGCTTTGTTTGGGCTTCTATTTTTTTTGTTAGAATATTGAGGTCATTGACTTGTTCCTTGTCCCAATCAATAAGAGGCAATGGCAAGCTAGCCATGACATCAAATCTTGGATCTATTATAGTATTTTCTTCCTCCACAACTTGATCCGGCACTGGGAACAAGTTAACTATTTTTAAAAAATATTCTATCATGCACATATAGTGCCTCATGCACACTTCTTTATCATTTCTGTAATTTTCCCAGAAGACTGACACTGTGTAAATGGGTATATTCCTTTCCAACCATCTTTTTTAGTTTTCCATATGGATCCATCCATGGCTGGGTAGTGTGGAGCTCTAGGTTATATTGATTTATCCATTTCTTAGAGTATTTTATACATTTGGATGTAGGAATTGCATACATACCTTGGGTGAATGTGAGAGGATATGAAATTCTTGACCTATGCTTATCACTTAGAAGAGTATGCACATGATGTAATTGTCTGGAGACTTTGAGCAGTACCAACGAGTCATTTGGGTACCGAGGTAGCTTGTATGGCCTCTTAGAGAAGCCCTCGGTTCTGATGTATGTGAATTTAGGAAATTGGATGAATAAGAATCTGAATCAGAGTATGAAGGCATTGGCACTATGAGTGATGCTCCTTTCAAAGTCACCTCCAAGTGGTCTGATAATGTGCTCGATAAAGGCATCATTCGCCTTGTGGTAATCTTTCTTGAAATAGTGGTACTGAAGTTGTGGGTGCCTATCATAGACCTTTAATTCTCTCCCTAGAGCCTAGCTTGGTGCCACAAATAGTCCTTTATATGGAAAGCAGTCAGCCAACAGATAAACAAAGTAAGAGGTCATGTAAAATTGGGAGGTCTTTTTAACTGCCACAAACTACTCATGCAAGCAATTGCTGATCATTCTTGCCTAGTGGAACTTAATTTTCCCTCTAATGATCTCTTCTATGAAATAGAACATCCATTTTCAGAAGTATTTCACAGTTGGGATGCCCACGACCCTGCTTAAGAAGGATACCAAATCATGGTAAGGGTATGTGCAAGATCATGGTGGGCCAAAAAGTGGCAATATGATGGGTATGTGGCTGACGAATTTTTTTTTACCCAAAATTGATGAAATGAAAAGGATTTTTAAAGGAGATTCTCAGCTTTCCACCAATATAAATTATGCTTTAATTTGAATTTAATAAGTAATTATTATTCATTTTCTATTCAAATTATGACTAAAGTCCTAATTGATAGACTGGTTGAAAAACATTTATAGCTTTCAAATGGTATCCAATTTTTTGAATCCAAAACATGCATCACATTCTATGCTTCACATAATATAGGATTAAAAAAAGAAAAATTGAATTTCATGAAGTTTTGACCAAGTTAAGGTGGTCAGACATTAGAGTTTTTTATATTTTTAAAAGTTTTAATAAAAATTCATAATTAATTATTTACTTGGAAAAAATTATAAAAAATATGCATCACATCGGGACATGAGTCCTATACTTAAATCTAAAATCTTATAAAAAAATATTATCATTTTATTGTGATTAGGGTGGTCGGATAGACACCTACTTCTTATTTTTCCCTCAAATTTAAGTACTACTACATTGAAATTTCAAATTTTCACCAAATAGATTTCTTTTTTTTTAAACAAACCTAGTAATTTAGAAACTACATTCAATTTTCTACAGATTCTATTCTTACATATTTTTGAAATAATATAGATAACTTATTCAAATTTTTATGTCAAGTTGCCTAACTTTGATTTTTCTGATTATTTTGCCACTTAAGGGCCTATTTTTTCCATGATGATCCTACACATACCCATAATATTCATGGAAATCACTCCTAAAGAGTTCCTAGGGTACTTTATTCATGCTACTCATCTTCTCCTTCAACCAGTATTCATTAATTAGTTTCTTGCATTTGAGGGGATCAGCCTTCCATGAGCTCTTGGCATATTCCTTTGATGTCTCCTCCATCTAATCAAAGGTGGGGATGTGGAAATTTTTCCATATAGAGTTGGAGGACAAGTCAGCCAATACTCTGCCATCTCGATCCACAATTCTCTTGGTCTTTTCTTGGTAGGCCTCTCTACAAGCCATTACTAGCTCTGGAGCCATAAGGGCAGGTGGGAAACTGGCTTACTTAGCCAATCCACTTTTCCTAATCTTCTTTGCATTCTCTGTAATGGGATTGGTAATGACTCTCTATCATAATTCATTGATGTCGATATGTTCGAGGTTTGTGTTTGAGACAGTATCCCATTCTGTGGTAACCTTGGTGTTGATTTCTATCCCGTGGAACTTGTATTTCATTTGGTATTTGGCATCCTTTCCCCTTGGTGCTTTGGAAACTTTCTTTCCTTTTTCTTTCTCTATGAATGCCCCCGAAGGTCCTACAAGCAAAGTAGTAGTAAGCATATTCATGTGCAAAACATGAGAAACGTTAGCAAAATCCTACAAAATCCACATTAGATTGAATAATTCATCATTTAAAGATCATAACATTCTTCTCTAATCATTATTTTCCTTTTTTTTGGGAGAGATATGGCAACGCGGGCCAAACGGTACAAAATTCCCTAGGTTGGCAGCCATTTTGGAAGAAGTTGCAAATGGATGGCGAATAGGGCATGATGACCTGCATGGATCCACCAACATCAGATTTTTCGAGTTCTGAAGGGACCCACCAGCAGGTCAATTCATTTTGGCACATGGGTTGGATCATTTTTAGGTTTTTGAATTGCTAACTTAGTCATTTAAGCATGTGGATCTAAGAGTTGTGGGCGTAGGGGTTGCCTCAGCCATCAGGGACTTTGCCATTTGAAACGGCACTGGTGGGGCAGAATCCTGTAGGTGGCATCTTGCAATGCGAGGCCCATGACCAGGGGGATGATGCCAATTCACTTTTGAAGTTTAGTTTTTTTGGTTGGACGGGAGCCTGGATTTAGGGAAATGAGTTAGACATCAGCTGTTTAGGAAGGCAGAGATGGGATGACGACCCACAGGCGACAGTCTGCACCATTGGGTCCGCAAGGGTCCTTGACACAAATCATTTGTTCAACATTGATTGGAAAGCGTCAAGGAAGTCAGGATACACACAATGGGCTAGCAGAGGTCATTGGCCATGTGAGACGGTGGACATAAGGTAGCGACGACCTGCATTAGATGGTCCACAAGCACATCTTAGTTTTTTCATTCTTTGGGCTCAAATGGAGGCAGTGGGCGCGAGGTACAAAAGATAGACAGACGGTCAACCAAGGTTGTTTTGGACAATGAACAAGCAGTGAAGGTCCATGGATGGAAGTTCGCAATGGGAAACCTACAGGGGTCAACACTTAGTCATTTTGGCTTAAAAGGATTTGGATGAAGATAGCTGGGGTAGGGCCAACCTAGCGGGAGGAACTCAAGACTTCACCGTTTGAAATGAATCATTGAACGGAAGCAAAGTGATGACCGAAGCTTGCATTCGATGGTCTGCAGGAAAAGTCTAGTGTGTAGTTTGGTCAACAAACAGAAGTTTCGCGAGACCCACAAGGCGGGAGAACGAAGTTGGATAGCCACCCGAAAATGGCAAAGCATAAAGGGGTGACCTACATGCGGAAACCCACATTTGCAGACTTACAAATCTAAAAGGACCCCATCTAAGTTGTGATTCTTCATTTAAGTTCAAAATATGACGGAAAAGTGTGGGCATCTATCTACATGAGCGGGCTCGAGGGAGGTGAAAGTCGGTCATTGTTCTAAAGTTTTTCATTGGATGGCTAAGGCATGGCGGCAAATGTCTCGCAGACCGCAAGGGCTTGATGGATCTAGTTAAAGAATGATGACAAAGGGTTTACGTTCTGCAAGCCTTAAATAGCTAGATTTTCAAAGAATTTTCAAATTCCAGTTTGTGGTTTTTGTTCGCTATTCGGTCTTCTTTGTAGTTTTAAGGTTCTTTAGTTTAATATTTTAACAACTTTGTAGGAATGATGGAAAAACCATAACACTAGCAGCATTGGAGGTCCTACCTGACAAACCCACAAGAATTCGATGAAGACAATGAAGGTTGCAATGCATGAATGACAACGAGATCTCTTGGGTGCAGAGGTAGGAGCGGCTGGAGGCTTTGACAAGCTTTTAGAAAATCTGTTGGTGAAAATGACCTGTCAAAGCACCTATTTATAGAATTTTCAATATTAAATGCTCATCATAAATGATGGTATGATGAAAGATAGGGTTGGTGGACACACAATTCAAAAGAGCCGACAAGAACGGTGGGGTCCATGCGGCAGACGACACCTAAGCATTTTCCATTTGGTGGGTCGATGAAAGGGGATAGCTACGGAAGCTATGGATCGCACAAGGCAGGCAGTCATGCTAGCTCAGCCACCGCAAGGATGACGAAGACATGATGAAGTTCCACATAGGGTGGCCGACATAGGTGGACCTGCGGAGCATGAAGGATGGAAATTTTGAAGTTAGAAGGAAAAATGCCAAAGGAACTCCGCAAAAGCCAAAGACTTGAAAAATTTGAAGGCGATGAAACTTGGTCAATTTAAGATAATACCTCTGAAGCTCCTTGACCACTTAAGACTCAAAATAGGGGGCACACAAAATGAGGTTAAGGAAAAAGTGACCCAGCAAAGTGAGGAGAGAGGGTCCCCATTTTGAACGGGGCATGTGTGCTATAGGCACAATAGGTGGCTCACTACCAGGACTCACTGTCTAGAAAAAAGGCTCACTTCCTAGAAAAAAGGCTCACTTCCTACATAATTGCAATGATTGAATGAATTTTAGCCAGAAAATAAACTAACAGAGTGCTACTAATGAGTGCAGATTCAGTTCCAAATAAAGCTCAATAAATGGACTTGACACACCTCATCGTGTTTGCATTACTTCACATTATCACATCACTTCTTCAAAAACTATTTGTTATATATACCCAATCTCTTCGCAAGCATCAATTAGGTTAGCCTAATTAGATGCACTTTCACATTTACCAAAAATACCAATTTTTGGCCTCAAGCCTTGAAATAGATAATCCACACGCTTCAACAAGTCGACACAAACCTAAAATAGGTCACACATATGTCCGCATAGCAAAAGTTAATTTACATAATACGTCCATCAAGTCAGCCAAAGATGGACTAGAAAACATAACTGCAAAACATCAACATGACACCATATGAACAACTGGATATGTGAGATCTTGTATGTACATGCTTCTAACACCTGCAAACCATTTCCCAAAACCACAAGCAACAATGATCAACGGAAAAAAGATTCGAACCAAAATACTAGAGGATGTAAGAAAAATATCGATTCAGATACCAGACTAGAATACTAGAGTAATTTTAGTCTTGATCTTGTAGTTGCAACTCATATATCATGGTGACATCAATTGAAACAAAAAGTAACAAAATGATATGTTCTTCTTCATTTTTCCAACACCTTGATACTCTTGTCTTCCTCTTGGTTTCTCTTTGGTGTGAGGACAATCATAAGCCTAGTGTCCCTCTTCTCCACATTTGAATCAAGTGCCTCTAAATGGGCCTCCACCAAAGCCACACCCTGTACCTCTACCTCTAAAATTTTGTTATCTTGAACTTTATATTTCATCATACTTTGTTGCCCTATTGCTTCCCTCTTCATTTTTGGATCCCTTTTGCTGATTATCTTCATTCTCGTAGGTTCTTCCACCTACCTTACCTCCATGTCCTCTTCCTTTTTTCTTGTTTTCAAACCTTTTGTTTAACCTCTCTTCCATTTTTAAGGTTGTTTGATAGGCATCCTCCATTGCTAGAACTCTAACAAGTTCCATCTCCTCTTGAATTCTTGACCTTAATCCATTAATAGAACTTGCAAATTTCTCCTTTGTCATCTCTGAATGTCCAGTTCTTACAAGAATTCCATGGAATTCTTATATGTACCCTTTAATTGTTTTGTTTCCCTATTTCATACCTTGCATTTTCTTAAGAAAATCTAATTCATAGTCTACTGGAATAAATTTCCTTTTAAGCTTCTCCACCATTTTATCCCAACTGGTAATCTTTTCTTTTCCTTTTCTTCTCCTTTCTAATTAAACCTCTCTCCACCATATGGAGGCATTCCCTCTCAACCTTGTCTTGGCATATCTTACTTTGTCTAGATCCTCTATCTCCTCAAATTCAAAATATTATTCCATCTCATTCAGCCAATCCTCTAATTCTTCTAGATTTAAACTCCCATTAAAGGTATGCACATCAAATTTAAGCCTTTTCCCTATCTTTGATAATGCAATTATTAGAGGATCATTGGGAACTGTTGCTACTCTTGTACTTGCTTGGCTTTTGTCTTGGCTTCCAACTTGACTAGAAATCTTTGTACTTTCATCATCACTTCTCAGTTCTCTTACCCTTGCAAATCCCTTTCTTATTTCTTCTTGTAGAGTCTCAACCTTTCTTCTCAAAGCTCTAAAATCATCATCAATTACAAAATTCTCTCCTCTTCCTCTTCCTCTTCCTCTTCCTCTAGCAAACATGGTTGCAAACCCACAACACACCAATCCTAACGCAAGTTGTCTCTCAGTATACTCACACACTCAATTTAAACCTATCTCTGATACCACTGACGTATGAGAGGTAAATTAATTCAAAGTTACTCTTACAATTAATTCTTTTCTCACACTCATGCCTAATGCAAATAACACCAAAATAAAATTTTTTATCTCTACAACTTTTGCACAGCTGGGTTGCAATTTGCAGCCAGTAAAATACTTCATTCAACAAACTAAAAATTTAAAAAGAAATTAGATACAACCACAAGAGTTGTGGGTTATTACATGCCCTTTCAGATGCATACAAAAATCAGAAATGAAAATGGATTTATCTTCACCAAAATCCATGGTTGCAACACAACCTTTCACCTACAGCACAACCACACACTAGAAAACAACCTATGAGGGTTGTGGGCTATTACATGCCCTTGGAAATGTATTCAAAATCATAAATGAACATTAAAAGATTGCCTCAACTAATAAAGGTTAGCGCTCAACCTTCACACCTGCAAACAACACAAACTCCAACAATGTAACTTCACACATCAATCTCTGCAACTCTGAAAGATATCAAATCATCTGCACACCCTTCAAATATTCCATCAAAATTAGGTACAACCCTATAGATATATGCTACACCTAGTCTCTCCTATTTCCCTTCTCCGGAAAGACTAACTCCAAAATGAAATGAATTTTTCTTTTGTATTTCCTGGGATTTGCATTACACTGAATTTGCATACCATTTAGATTACATTACCATGAATTTCATTCCAATTTTCCCAATCTCTATAACACTCACTCCAATTTTCCCAATTTCCTCCAAAAATCAAATAAAATATTGTAATAAAACAACTCCACTACACCCACTACCTGCTGGAGGATTTTATGGCTTTTAATTGAACATTGCTTTCACCAATGAAAGCAAAATCTACTTTTTCCCATTCCTAGGTGCCCACCTCTAGGTTCCAATTTTTTAGGAATCTTGGTTGAATGATTTGAAAGAAAATTCAAAGAAAATATAACTCCAGAAAGCCACACCCATATTTTTCTTTTCTTGATTTTTCGGTTTTAGCAAACTTGGTCTCCACTATGCCATCAATGAATTTGACTCAATTTAAATGGAAATTTGAAATTGCAATCATATGACATGAAATTGTATCTCTCCCACAAACAAAATTTGAATTTCATAAGTCAAATGAAATTCCACTCCAAAATTAACAAAAAAGAAATCTAACTTTTTTTTAGTGATACAGGATTACACAAGGCCAGGGATGCTCCTGCATCAGGTATGTAGGTTTTTTTGTTCAAAAAAATAATTTGTATGTTGTGTGAGTAACATCTTGTTCAAAACTTTATAGGTATAATATTGTCCTCAATCAAATATGGAGGAACTAGTTTATTTCCCTAATGCTGGTTATATTAGAGATGCCACTTTTGATCAGTGTAATTTCTAACCTCTTTTATGATCAATTTGAGTGCATGATAATCCATGTTGGCCCTTTTGAATTTGAATCAAAATTGGTGGTGATTCAAGAATCTACATCTTGTATAAAACTTGTAAATGCATGATTGTAGTTGTGATTGTTGATTTCCTTGTTTGTATTCAATTATTGTTTTAGGGTTAAATCCTTTCCTTTTCATGGTATGAGATTCATAGTAAAATTGAAAATTTATAAAAAAAGGAAAATGCTAAGCTAAATGCATTACATAACATTTTTTTTTTTTTGCAATTGATTTAATTATGATTTAAAATTATTCATTATTTAGAAAGTTAATTTGAATTATTTAAATTTTTTGATAAATAACTAATTAGAATTGCTTCATTATCCTTTGAAAAATAGAAAATGAATTACACATTTTAGGTTATTAGAAAACGTATTTTTTCCAAAGAAAAATGAGAAAATTGAAAATTAAGTGAAAATTAAAATAGAAAAAGTAAAAAAGGTAGCTAAAATGAAAAGAGAAAAATATTATTCATTGTTCTCACATTTGAAAAAAAAAAACTCTCTCAAAACGTTCTCCCTCTGAAACATGAAAAGGCTTGGAAACTCGCTCGATGAATGGATTTTTTGGGCTTGGTTTTGGATTAAAAAAGAAAATATATAAGGCATGATTGATTTATATTTGGATTTATTATCAAATTTAGAGTTATATTAAGGATATTGGTATTATTTTGATCTCAAAACTTAAGGTATTTCACTTCAATGCCTATCATGCTCATCATTGTGGTTATATATGACCTCAATTCTAGACCAATTACTTTACATTACAATTAATTTTATTTTTATTTTTTAGAGCTTAAAAAATGATTATATTTAAGCCATGGCCATGGAAAAATTTCTATGAAATTAGCAAATGGTAATTTTATTAAAAAAAGAGTGTTTTTTCACTTTTGAGCCAAAGGGGTATGTTTTATTTTTGAAAAATTATAGGAGTTAAAATGATATATTGTTTAAGAATTCATTGATGGTGGATTAGAATTTTCATGGTTTAACATAATAAACATATTTTTAAAATTTTAAATTGAGATTTATTTTGAATGAGATAGATTGGGAGGAAACAATAATCCATACTTTTATGTTTAGGTTCTTCTAGGACTACGTACAAATTTTTATCTCACTTTTGTTATATTCAGTTACATGTGTCATGCACAAGTAGTGATAGTTAACATTAGGGATCCTAGGATTGAGGTATTTAGTGTATGAAGGGAGTGCTTAGTGAGGTTTCTTGGGATCTTAATTGATTTGAGGATGGTATATGGAGGAGGTATTAATTTTAAGGAATAGCTAAATATCATTGGGAAACTAAAATAAGTTCAGATGCTAATTTTATGATATATTTGGAACATTTATAGAGGCTTGATATGTGAATAATGGATATGCCACATTTTGAGAGTTATTGGATACTTTTTTTTGTACTCTACTTGAGAACAAGAGGCATACTCAATCCCATTTACATGTAGCATTATGGGCTAATACAATGACACACCTTGTCTTACCTCTAGGATACTAATCCTTATTGACCTTTTATTTTCCATTTCATGTGACACCCATATCTATCCATGTATGTGATTAGATGATACCTTGGTTATATTCATGTTCATATCTATGTTGTGTGCTTATTTTATTATTGACACATCTATATTACATGATATCAACTATCTCTTATGATTATTGTTGGTAATGTTTTCTCCTTGAGCATATAATATTATGACTGGTTTATCATAATTTTTGCATGTATGATATTATGGCATATTTTTTCAAGTGATTGACATGATGGTTGTTCATATTGATTGGTGTGTGTGTGAACTCTTCACACTTGTTTATGCATCAGTGTGTGTTCTTTTTCCCAAGTGACTATCTCCTAGTATGATGGGTTATACTTATAAAGAACATGTGGTTTGGTTGTATGGAACCACCATTGAGGACTTGTAGGATCTTGGAGGAGCTTTGGATGGCGTGTCACTAGGAGTTATCTACTCCTTAATTTAGTTTTCTCATTCTTGTAATATGTTATAAATATTATAATTTAGTAAATTTGAGTCCTCTTATGTAATTGTAATATCTATAATGAAATATCGTATTGGACGGATTGTAATCCACTGACATAAGTTTTGGTGGGATATCTTTATTTCTATGATATCTTGACATTGGTTTTGAATTATTATCATTTCTTATTCTTTTTATCATTTTGGTCATGTTGGTAAAATGAACATAAGGCACCTTGGATTTTGACTTAACATAAAAATAGTGCAATATAAGACATCTAATCATGATATCATTAGAATTTGTTTGTTATAATCATTTTTCATATTCTTTAGTTGAGTATGAGAACCACTATGAAGATGTGTCATTTTAGTCCTCCTTGTGGTTGGAGGGTGAGTGGGATGTGTTGGGAATATTACCCTTCATCAATTGTGTCCATTTTATTTTTTAGACTCCCTTGTATAACTCCAAGTCTATGAGAAGAATATCCATCATTTTCTTGTTTGTTAGAGAGTAAGCATAGCAATATACCTTGGTATCCTAGTCATTTATCACTATTTAAAAGTTTGTCCTAGGTTTTAATTGTATTTCTAAGATTCATGTGAATTGTTCTTGGGTATGAGACTTAGAAATGGTATGAATATGTTTATATTTTAGTGAGGAATAGAACATGGGAGATAGGTTTAAAATGAAAAAATAAGACCACAACATTATTTCCTGACTTTAGTGAAGTTTTTAGATTGACACATTTTTAGGACACCCAAGTATTATGGTTTTATTCCTAATAAGAATTTCAATTAATTGGGATTAAATTATGATACTACATGAGAAACATGTATTATGAATTTATTCTTGAAAAGAGATTATTTTATATTAAAATTGTGAAATTTTAGGCAAGAGATAGAGACCTCACAAATAGCATTGGTTGTCATCATTTTGTGTAAGATAGGATCATGAGCCACACTACACCAAAACCCAATTAGAAACTCACAATTTTTATAATAGTCAAAAGGATATATAATTAGTGAGAAAATATTAAATAGAATAATAAGATTATTCATACACTTCAAAGGTAAAACAAATAATTATAATTAAAATTAAATTTTTGACATAAATTAATGAGGCTATTATATACATACTAAAATAACAAAATACAACATAAAACGATTCTAGTTAGCATTGGTGTATAATTGTTAAAATAGCATGTACCTATATAGTTTTGCTACATAGTAGGTCCTTATACACTATAACCTCACATAATGAAGGTTGAGGATAATTTCAACCATGCTTTTTCACCCATGTAAATTGAATTGGTTGACATAGTATAATATTCAAACACTTAATATAATCATGTACCATATTCTAGAAAGTATGCTTTAATATTAAATTACACATTTAATGGATTTTTTTTTAATAATTAATCAATCAATTTTTTTAAAACTATTCTTTTTATCTAAATTTAGGGTAAATAAATAAGGATTTAATTACTAGATAATTAAATTATATTAATTGAAGAGGATAAATAATTACAATAAATACATAAAAATTAAATGTAATGGATAATAGTAGTTGCATCTAAAATCAATGATAGGAAAATGGTAGAAAGTTAAGAAAAATTGATATGCTACTATTTTATAATCAATTGACATGATACGATGACAACTTCATGTTCTGTATCATCTTTGAAAACTCTCTAGCTTCGTCTTGAGTACCATGAGTTTGATCTTAAGTATTGTGGATATAATTATCTACATGAATTTTATATGTGTTGTGTGGGAATATGCACCTAAAAATTTACTTGCCTTTTTTTTTCTAAATATTAAACTTGTAAAGACAATATCTAAAGATATTGTTTAAGATTTTGTTGACTCAAAAGATGAACAAATTCCCCCTAGATCGCATCCCTTTAATAAATCAGATTAATAACAATGAACAATATTGAAAATAGCATACATCAACAAACAAATAAACTATATAATAACCATATAGATTGGATTCTTTATTTTAAAAAAAAAAAAAACCCTACTCTCGTTTTTTTTCTAAACCTTATATATATTAATTACACATTAGATGTGTCACAAATATAGAGATATTCTGCACATGCACGTCTATTTTACTTCAAAAATTGTCCGAATAATCTCTTCTGATGCGGTGAAGTTAGCATGTTATCCAATCGTACGAGGATACTTTGTATAAAGGAAAGTATATATAAGGAACCGGCGAATAAAGGGCATCGTCATCGTAAAGAAGTCGATAGGGTTGTACCATATTCTCTTATCTGAAAAAAGCATATACTCACTGGATATACTTCCTTCTCACCATTTATTACACCCTCCTGCCAACACTGCAACCCATCGACAGTAAGCAGGATAGTTACGGGAGCATTCTCCTTTGGTGGGCATCACCTAAGATCTGAGGTAATACTAACAAAAGTTTCTTAGCCTTTTGTCTACCAAAGGAGAATTACCCTGCAATTCTTCTGTTCATGGCGATGTCAAGATTCTTCTGCATTTGAATTATGTTAAATTGCTAATAATAGCAAGATTGTTCATTCTACTATTATTTATTTTCAGAGGATTTTTGGGTTAAATTTTGTTTCAAATGGTATTTGATTATGTTGATCTTGTACTATGTTCCGATCAAAAGCATGGCTGGTTTTTGGTGCTTGTTTCAGTCTGTCTTCCTGGAAAGACTTGCTTTGATTGTTGTTTTTGTTCTTATCTCACTGCTGATAAGATTTGTTCTCCTTGCTTGCATCTAAGACAGACTGTCTTGTAATGGGTCGGAACCTTTTTATCCAATTTATTTTATAAAACATAAAAAATTTCTGATAGTCATAACTATCAATAAATTCATAAGATTTTTCATTTAAATTATCAATAATACTACCATAACATCCCGGATCAAAGAAGACCCACACTCCTTAACAAGTGCAAATAAAAGAAATTAAGCCCAATCATTATGAGTAAGTTGAAGAAAATGCTTAGATTTATTGAAAGACAAAGATCTCATGTTGTATTTATTGTTATGATCAATTGTATTTTCTGTTATTTATTTAAAATGATAGGCTAGATAATCATGGAGGATGTACATATGTAATTGGTTTTTTGGTCGGGTTCTTTCAGGGACTTTTGTTGCTGGTTAGTAGGTGGTTTTTGTGGGCTTGCTCCCTTGATACTTTGTAATGCTTCTTTGATTCAATGAACTTTTACCCCCTTCTTTTTAAAAATAAAATAAAAAAAATGATAATCTAGATAATCCTTTTAAAGTATAAAGATTATTTAAAATATTATAATATATATTTTTGGATGAAAATAAAGTATTTTAAATATTACCTAATTAATTTGGATTTATTTTAAATAATTGTTAATTTAGAATAATATTTCTATATTGATTTTTTTATAGATTAATATTATATATATATTTTTATTTGTTTATTTTATTTTAAATAAAAGTGATATTTTCTTACTTATTCTAATTGATTTGGAGCTATTCCAAATAATCCACAAACATTTTTAAAGAAATGGACTATTTTTTTTTATTGATATTTTAGATTATTTGAAATATTGTTTAGATGTTCCAGTTAGTTTGAACTTATTTCTCATGTTTAGAACTTAGTCAATATTTATTTTTTATTAAGAATTACATGGAAATATAATATACTATGAATAGTAAATTAATATTATTAAATTTAATTCCTTGTATTTATAAGTTAGTAAAGATAAATTCAATAAAACAAAAGAATTGATGTCTAGATAAATTCCCCCTCTCATCAATATCTTAAAGCTAAATTACAATGATACTTCAAGAAGCAATATAGATGTAGCTAATTGAATAATTAGAAAACATACTATAAACTAATTCAAGTACTAAAAAAATCTTCAAATTGTTATTGATAATGAGATTAAACACATGAGTTGTTCTTAAATATTAAGACTGACATCCAAAATAATATAAATGTATTGCATATAAAAAAGATAGTTAATAGTGGTTATTAATGCTATTAGAAAATGTGGCTGCAAAAGCTAAAAGATGAAAAAAAAATGAGGCTAGTTTTATCCTCGTTTGATTCACCAAGTTCTTATATTAGGGAGAAAAATGGAATTGTTGATTTCCTATTCAATTATGCCATCGACACAAATGAAGAAATGAAAGGGTTGGAATCTAGATTTTAGAATATAAATAAAGACGTTGGAAATATAAACTTATAAATATTTTGTGTGTTGTGGCACATATCACGTCTCACTTCAACAGATGAACGCTAAGCTAGATTTTGTTAAAGATCATTGTTTAGAATTTTTACACACAGCCATCTTTTTTCTTTATCTTCATCTTTGTGATATGTAAGGAGATTGATATAGTGATAATTGGATATCTAAATTAGGATATAGTTAATATTTGGGGTCTATTTTATTACATGGTCTTGGAAAAAACTAATAGGTGAGATGAGCATGTTTTTCAAGAAGTTTCTCTTGATTCAGTATTTTTTAAAAGAGATTTATAAACTTTTCTATTTAAGAATATTATTTTTCAATGTGATAATTAATGAATTATTTAAATAGTATATAATATGTTTGTTTATGTGAAAACTAAATATATCATTATTTATTGTAAATTTATTAGAAAGTGCATATAAAAGGGGATGATTAACTTCTAGTATTTCTAATTATAAGATCACGTTGTAGACATCTTTACCAAGCATCATATTGGGGTTAAATATGTTCAATTGAAAAAGAGGATTGGATTTGAAGAGTTTATTATCAAGAGGGTAAGTTAGGGTAAGTTACATGATATTTTCCATACATTATGTGTGTTGTTTGAGATATGTGTAGGGCGCATGTTAGACAACTCTTTTGGTCTAAATTAAGTAATGAATCATAGCTAATTTGTTGAGATGAATTAATAAGATTTAAATATGAAATTCATGTGATCATGTTGGTCTTAAGAGAAATTGATGTTTTTCTCTTTTAAGAGGCTAATTTAGAAAGGAATTGTTTCTTTAATATTCACTTATTCATTCAAGAAAGGTTCTATAGTTCCAATATTTTTTAGTGTTTTTAGACATTCACAATATTTTTATTTGTTGAACTTTGGATAGTATTTTTGTTTCTTTCCTTTGAATAGATGCTTGTATATTTGATTATGAATTTTTGTTTAAAATGTTTAATGAAAAGAAAATAAATGCATATACACTATTTATGTTTTTCATACACTAAACTTCATCTAATTAATACAATAAAAATAATTAATATAAATTTGATTTAGATAAATTACTATTTAATTAAAATATAACTAATAAGATATTAGATAATTAGCTCTTTAAATTTTATATACGATTGTATTGAAATCAATATATTTTTTCCCTATATTCATCCATATAAAAAATTGTGAATTTATTTATATAATTAAACTTACATTTCATTTATTTATCATAATGTATATGAAAAATATCTATATTAAATTTGGTAATAATAAAGACTTTATATGCATTGTAATTTTTAAATTATAATAAATAAGAAAAATTAAAAAATTGCTATATTATATATTTTGTCATATAAAATAATCATTGAGAACAATGTGATAAAAATATATGATCTTACTTTTATGGATGCAACCCTAATTGGTGGTCAAGTTGAGATAAGATCAAGGAGGAAATGAATGGATACAATATCATTTTATTTGAAATCATCTCACATTTGACGGTGCCTTTTGTTTTCCATTTTGGAAACTATTATTAGTTACCTTCCTATATCACCTTTATTGGTATATATATGTATGTGTGTGTGTGTGTGTGTGTGTGTGTGTATGTGTATGTGTATGTGTATGTGTATGTGTATGTGTATGTGTATGTGTATGTGTATGTGTATGTGTATGTATGTGTATGTGTATGTATATTTATATGTATATGTATATATATGTATATGTATATATATGTATATA
Source organism: Sequoia sempervirens (assembly GCA_007258455.2). Taxonomy (NCBI): domain Eukaryota; kingdom Viridiplantae; phylum Streptophyta; class Pinopsida; order Cupressales; family Cupressaceae; genus Sequoia; species Sequoia sempervirens. Next base: position 22,842,185 of record VDFB02179234.1, on the reverse strand, counting down.
TTTATTTATTTATTTTTATATATTTATATTTATATATATATATATATATATATATATAAAATCAGCATTAAGGTTTATTATATATATATATATTTTAGCTAATATTTAAACCTTTTTATATTTATCATTTCATATTTTTGTGTCCGTACAACTTTTGCAACTATGACTACCTCGGTGTTATTTTCAAATTACAACTATGTGGCACCTTTGAATTCTGTGCTAAATAGAAATTAATTTTCGTACTATAAATTAATGCAAATATTAATTTATTTTAAGAAAAGAATTATTGAGTTTCTTATCCTTGTTATTATATTTTTAGTAGTCAAATTTTTATGATATATAAGAGATCTTTTTCTACTCTTTCGAGATTTCTATTAAATTATTAGTATTTTTGATATTATACTTTTAGTATTCAAATTCCTAGGATATCATATAAGGAGATTTTTTTCAAACTCTTTTAAATTTTGTATTAAATTTATTATAAATAAAATATTTATACATTTATATACATGTATGAAAATAATATATTTATATGTATATACAAAATAATTTATTTAATAAAAAAATATTTATATTTATGTTTGTGTAAAATAGAAGTGGATATAATAAATGTATTAGTCGATAGGCTTCATATAGTGTGATGTTTGAGCCTGAAACAAGTCTCACGCTTGCAAACCACTATTGAGTCATTGGAAAACAAGTTTTACCTATCATTTAATGATAAAAAAACTGTTATTTAATGATAAAAGCCTCCAAAATATATTTCATTTCTTTATTTAGCACTTATAATTAATTGTTTAATCTAGCCACATACAACTAAAAAATTTAGCACATGGAATTCATACACACCATGCACAAACATGTACTCTCTAACATATTAACATACAAATAGTTTTCTAATGGTGTAATCCTTGAACCTCTTTTAGGTGCAAGTACTAGTAAATAATTTTAAAATAATTAGCCGATAAGCTAGATATAGTGTGAGATTTGAGCCCGAAACAAGTCTCACACCTGCAAACTCTTAGGATTTCCATCAAAGAGCATAACAACAAAATTATTGTGCTTCCTCAAAAAACACTTGCTCACTATGATCCCAATTCATATTATCAAAGAGATTGATAAAAGAGTTTATTAAAATGTACAATATGACCTTACACATATAGACAAGGAAGAGACAATCCACCTATCATGTGAAATGACAAGTGTCTAATTATAGTTAAAAAAATTAATTAAAATTTATACAATATTTAATATCTTTCCTATCTTATTTGAATTTAATAAATTTAAATAAATTTAATGCCTAAATTATATATAAATCATAAAATATATATAGATTATGATGTAGGTTGAGAACAAGAAAATATACCTAGAGGCTCTCTCCTAAAGCCTTCAACATTTAGACAATTTTTTATTTGAAATGTAAGATTATTGAACTCTATTGTGCATAGCATTAAAAAGTATTTCTATATACACAAACCTTCAACATAAATAATATTCCAAACATATTATAACAAAATGTAAAATATCATGTTATTAACCAAATAGATAGATACAAAATTCATAGGGAAGATTGTAGGCATTATGATTACAACATGCTATCCCATGATTAGAACAAACATGATTACAAATATTTCCTTGGTATTTATATAAAAAAATAATTATTATTATCTTCAAATGCAAGAATTTTTTTATTAAATTAGTATAATCATGAGGTTGAGAAGATATAATTTTGTGATTAATAGTAGAATATATATAACTAACATTTTTAAAGTAATATTGAGGTGCTATCATACTTTATGAGGGAATCATATTATAATATTGAGGTGCTATCATACTTTATGAGGGAATCATATTGTTATTTTATTTTGTAGAAGAGGTCATACATTTTACGAGGTAATAATATTATGATTTAATTCTATGCAAGTGGTCACATATTTTATAAGGGAATCATACTATGATTTTATTATGTAGAAGATTCGTCTATTTAAAATTTATTAAATTTTAGTGTAGAGATAAAGGTCTTGTAGAAGAATCAATTATTATATATACAATCTTTGTTTATTCTTGTAAAATAATTCTTTTTCTTTATCTAATATATTTTTTAGCAATATGTAAACAACATACCCTTTTTTGAATAAATTATATGTTTAAAGTACATACACCTTCACCATTAGTGTTAGTGAGTAAAAATATATGTAAGAATTACCTCCACAAATATTATAAACAAGTGTGCATGAATAAAAAAGAGTGAAAAATGTATACATTTATTTTATATTTACTCAAATACTCATGCCTAACAAAATTTCATTATCCCCTTCAACTATCATATAGGTCAATATATAATAAATAATATTGATAAAAATACACCCTTACCCCTAAATATACAATGGTATATTATATTTATTATGATGTTAAATATATCATAATTAACTCATATGTTATGATATTTACTATTAAGTAACACTCTCAAAAATGATAAATATTACATCTATGTGTTTCCATTTAAATTTATATAAATGATTACTAACTCTTCCTATCTTATTATTATTTTTTTAAATGAGCTAAATCAACTACTCAACTTATATATAAATGGAAAATAATCATCCCACTAAATTTGTAGAATAAAATAAGGGCGAAACATAAAATAATAAATTCATAGGATCTCTTTCAAAAGCCTCAACATTTGCACAAAATACTTAAAAATGTACACTTATTGCGTTGTATTAGATAGAACAAAATAATAAAATTTGATGACTGATTACTATAGTCACTTTAAACATGGAAATACTCAATTGAAATTCAATAATTGATTGTTATATATAATGACTTTAAAACACAAAGCCTCAACATAAATCATTAGCCAACATATTAGAACATTTTCTTTGAAAATTTGGTATAGGTAGTTTTATTAGATCATATTATCTCATGATTGGATCAAACATAAAATAAAGAGAAAAGCCATTGTCTTGTTAATTATATAAACATGAGAACCCATTATCTTAAAGTGCAACCACTTTCTAATAAGTGTAATAATGAGATTTTAGGGGATGTAATAATGGGATCAATGGTGGAGATTTTTTTTAATTAAAACTTTTACAATACTAAGGGTATCTTCATAAGGGAATTATATGATGAGTTTATTCTTGAGAAGAGGACATTTTTTTAAAATTTTGTGAAATGTATAAGAATAAATAACTTTATATATGATACCATCTTTGTTTATTATCAAAATTATATTCCTTACACTTTATTTTATATATTGTTGACGATGTGTTAATATCATACTATTTTTTTGAATAAATTATTTATATTTGGAATATGCATACCTACATCATTAGTCCCACTAAAAAGTGAAAATGCATGTATCCATGATCTCCATACATACTATGAATAATTATTCTCCATATCCACATGAACATGAAAAATAAAAGAAACTATAAATATTTATTTATTTTTGCCCAAAATTTTGTAGGCACCTTTAATCAAGACTTCAGCCCTTTCCATTATTATATAGGATTTAATATTTTTTTAAAAATAACTCCTCTAGCCCCTAATATATAACGATATGTTCTATAATAAGGATTAGATTTACAATATAACTTTTTGATGTTATGTCTTGAAGCCTAGTACTCCACTAATTTTATGTAAAGGTAATTATGAATACATTTTGTTAAGGAGATTGATTTTTGTGTAATTTCCCTGTAAAGAGAGTTTGGATGTAAAAAAATAAATTTTGGAAGTCCTATTAAACCCTACAAAACATCATAAGTAATTAAAACAATTAGATACTTGGAATTTCAATTATATTGTGAGTCTAGCTTAGCTCTATTTAGGTGTTTTGTAGGTTTTCATGTCTAGGGCGAGGAAGATCAATTATGAATTCAAATGTTTTGTCTTACCATCAAAGATTTTTTCCACTTGGTATTTTGTTTTAGACATAGACTTTGATAATATAGACTAAAAAGACATCAAAATGAAGATGTGTAGAAATGATACATCCAACCAAGCTAAAAGAATGATTCACAATGGGATTGTTTAGGTATGAGGGTTCCCCACCACTTTTTCAATGTGGAGCTAATCATAGCATGTGATAAGAAGTAGAATTTAGGTCAAAGGAATTAGAAAAATATTATTGTAGGGAGTTATTTGATCTTATAAATAGTGCAATTTTAGAGAAAAAATCACATTTATTTTCATATAGAGGTTATACAACTAACAAGAATCAAATTTCTACAATACTACAATTAGGACTCAAAATATTATTTGTGATTGATGTTTGTACATTTATAAAAAAATCTCCAAAATACCAAAGATACTCAAGAGTGATTTTTAAATAGAGTTTGGGAACATGGTGACACTACAAATAATATAATAAATGGATTAATAAATACTTCCATGTTCATTTCATGGATGTTTAAATTCATAATGAAATGATTCATTAGTCTCAACTGGTCAATAATTATATACATTAAAAATTGAAAATAGGTGAAGATAAAAGGTGGTTCTACATGAACCCTTATTTTATGTACTATTTAGCTGGGAAGGATATCCTAGGAAAACCAAGAAATTTGTATTAGTAATAGTTCAATGAAAGAAAACTAAATATGAATACTACCCCAAACTAGAACATAAAAATTACATGACTTATGATAAGTGAGAATGATGCATTTACTATGTATATTTTGAGAAATTTCAAAAGGGACTTGAATAAAAGGATATCATTAAATGATTCGTAGGAAACCAAGAGGCATGGGAATTGTTTCATAAAATTTCTAAAATTCAACTACATTAGAATGGAGGGATTCACAAGTTCCCCATAAGGATTTTCAAAAGAACACACTAAATAAGATGATACTTCAATCTAGTTAGCTAGACAACTTTGTAAAACTCATTAAAACCTTGAAGAGAAGTATAAAATGGGAGTTTATTTTTTAATAATTGGTGTATGTACATGTATTTCCTTCCCAAATAATAAGGTTTTGAATTGTAAAATATAAAGATACAACTCATAGTTCCATAATCTTAGGTCATCTAAATTGACCCTCATGGAAAAATTGAGAAATATTTTAGGTCTCATGAAATATGTCCCTCATTTGGAGAATTTTTTAAGTTTACTATGATGTATTAAAAATGATATATTTCATATGTAATACATTTTAAATCAATTTTTTTGATGTTGTAGAGACTCCAAACCAACTATTTGTTAGAGTGAATAATTTATATATTCACTATGCTTAAGTGTACTTGGGATGATGAGGTTATGCAACAACTTATCTAGCTTAGTTTGCAACATTTAGACCTCTATAGGTTACCAATTTATTTGGTAAACCTCATGTGCTACCTTTTTTAGGTTGTAAGAATTTTCCTCTCACCTCAAAGGTCACTCAACACTTGGCATCAAGGTTGATGACTTGGTCAAATAGGTTGTTGGTTTGCACATTCCTAGTGATCCTAATTTTGACACCTATATGACACTTGTCTACTCATTTGTGCCAATTCATAGGGCACTTTTCAATCCACATCATACATGGATTGCCTCTTCCTTATTTATATGCAA
>VDFB02179234.1:22802412-22836608 GCA_007258455.2 Sequoia sempervirens | reverse complement strand
CACACACACAAGTACATAGTAATTTATAATTGAGTATGATATCATTGAAGGTGATGCACTTTTAGATCAGGTAGACAGTGAGTTACAATAACTAGAGACATCTAACTCAAAAAAATAAAATAATAAAATAGAAACCACAAGTTTTCTCCTCTTCATCATAATAATAGGTAATGAAAAATTCTTCATTGGTTACCATATGGCTTGGTTTTAGTATTCAAATTAGAAAACCTATTGGAAATCCTACATCAAAGGATCCCTCTAGCACCATTACAATGATTAAATTACCTAAAATTAATAAGAAAATAAGGCCACTATTTAATATCACAATAGATACTTCAAGAACAAGGTTAGCTAGAATAGATACTCATATAGGGGATAAAGATGATGGTGACTTGAGATCATAAAATTGTCAAATAATAATAGTCAATCTAGAACAATAAATTAGAGATCAGGAGATCCATGAGGTACAATCTACTATACGCACTATAGTTTCAAAGATGAGTAAATAGAAAAAAACTAAGATGAGATTAAAGTGTATATTATTGAGTTGAATGCCTATATTGAAAAACTAGATACTCCTTTGTTATCCATTGATGAGGGTGCTAACTCGAGACATAAAACATCACACAAAAATACTAGAGAATATTATTGTATTTAGAATAATGAAATGCTTACATGGAGAGGATCCCAAATCCTCGAATTCTGCAATACATGCCCTTACATAAAATTATAGAAGTTCCCTTTTCTCAGTATGCCCTCTTTCCCCAAAAAAGCTACCCAAAAATAAAAAACTAGCCCATAAATAACTCCTTTTTGGTTTGGAGCCAAAAAAACATTTGACTTATGAGTTTTACCATCGTGGCACCAAAAATTAGAATTTAAAATTCAAAATTTAAAACTACATTAAAAAATTAGCACATTTTTGAAAATGCACCAACTTCTGGGAGCCATAACTTTTGATCCGGGACTTTGTTTGACGAACCATTTGAACCATTGGAAAGGTCCCATAGTCAAGAATGCGATAAGAACTAGTTCCATTGGTTCTGATGATTTTTGGACCTGTACAAGACTGTTTAGTGCCTCAAACTGGACTTAGAAGATTTTTCAGGGCAAAAAGAAGAAACTAAAACTTGAATAACTTTCAAACAAGGAATGATCTAGACCTGATTCTTTCACCAAAGTGCTTATTTTTGTATCCTGAAGCTTCCCATAAATTTATGCATCCTCATGCCTTCAAATTCAAAATTGCTCAAAATAGAAATTGACCAGAAAAAGCAGAAATACAATTCTGAAAGTTGGGAACCCTTGACAAAAAGGGTATCTAGAAATGCAAAAACATCTACAAAAAGCTAAAAAAGGAAATATGAAGGAAAACATATTTTTGGGTGATGCAGGATTACTCTTACACAATTAGATGCTCTTGCATCAAACACCCAAGGTAATTTGAGAAGTGACCCCGTCACGTATCATATGGTTGAGGAAAATCCAAATGGTCAACCTCTACCTTGACAACCAGGATGAATCTTCCACAGGACATCCTCTCCACTTCACCAGATATTCTTCATACTCCCTATTTCTGGTAGTCCCCCCCACACAGTTATCTAGGATTGCTTCAATCTCCTCCTTGTCTGAAGTAGGTGTTGGAATGCCACACCGTTCCATTGCTAATACTTCCTCTACATCATCCATTGGATCAATTACTCCTTTTTTCACCATCTCCCAAAAAGAGGCTTTTACTTTGGAAAAAATGATGTTTGTTGCAAAAGAAACTAAAGATTAGATGGGTGATCTATATGATCATGAAGATAATTGATCAAATTTACCATTAAGGGTCAATTTCAATGTTTGAAGAAAAAAATCCATGATTTAGTGGATGAGTGTAAAGAGGAACTAGTGAAAAATGCTCAAAAATTTTCAAGACTAAAAATATTGTGTACAGTAAATCCCAAATTACTCACCAAAGAAAAGATAATGTATATCTCTTTTATCAACCATTCCACTAGTCTAGTCTCATAAAACTAAAAAATTATGGTGTAGACAAAGTGATCAATGCATTAAATGATGTAAAGAAATAAATTATTGATAGAAAGTGTGATATTCAAGAGGTGTTGGATCTTTCAATAATAAAAATTTTAACTATTCGATGAGGTAGCTAAAGAAAAGGTTTTAAAAGATCAACTCAAGTAGATCTTGGTAAATGCTTTTGAGGCTTCTCCCTAAAATTTGAATTTATATTAAATGGGTCAATTGATTAGAATCAAATCCACCCTTATGAAATATGAGAACACTACAAAGAGAAAATTCAAGCATATTTCATTACTCAAGGTGCACAAAATCTGGTATTATAAGTATACATTGTAGAAGAGCCAAACAAAGATGTGATTTATCTAGCCCTTATTGCACTCATGGAGTATTGAAGGAAGGAATTTGAGAATGATAACATGATTTTATAGTACATATCTAATGAGGAGGAGAAGGCTGAGTTTCTTTTGAATGTTATATTTTAATATTTTGAATTAAATTTAACTTTTCAAATATGGGTGCTCAATGCCCAAAAACTTATGCTAGAGTTATAATTTTCTTTTTTGAAACTACCTACGAGGTTAAACTACCTAGAAAATTCTATCTTTTGTCTCTACCATAGGACATCAAGGTTTCTCTACACAATTGGTAAAGAATTATCCTTCTCCAAATATTTAATGTTTTATAAATATATACCATTGATTGTAAATCCATCCTTGCCATTCAATTTTTTACCAAGTAGGTCTCCTTCCTCTCTAAGAGGAAATTAACTATTTTTCCAAGAGGATTGGAGAGTGTTCATACAAGTTGAACGCCTGCAAGAAATAATTCTATTTAGAGTTTCTTGAGTGGTTACCAAACACTTAGTATAATTTTCTATTGTTTATGCATGAATGGAATGAGTATTTTTCGGATGTGCTCACAACACTAGTGATTTCTTCATTATAAGCTACCTTTTATGGTTAATCTAAAACCTTTATTATTCGTATTATGAGAGAATATTATTATCTAAACTTTTAATTAGGTTCTTAATGAAGATTAATTTCTTGAATATTACATAATTTGTGTAGCACTGCGAATTATTTGGTTAAAAAATAATTAGTTTTTTTAATGTTTATCTATTCATATCTCCTTTCTTTTGATATTTTACACTATTGGTTATTTTATTTTTAGATCAATTAGAACAAGGATAAGTAATACCAATAAATACAAAAAACATAAATATGATGGATATGGGCACTTACCTCTTAAAATAATTATGGAAAAATGTTATTGAAGTTCATAATTTATTCATCATTATTGTATAATTAATTGGCGTTATTTGATGGCTACCCAAAGTTCTATGTCATCTCAAAAGACTCTACAACTCATTCTCGAGAACACTAGTTGAATTTTTAGCATTGCAAATGTAATCTTCCATGCAGATTTCATTTGTGTTGCATTGGTTTAATCTAATAGAATATACACCTAAAAGTATTTCCCTCTTGCCTACTAGTAGCTAAAATTGTCAAGGTAGTGTCAAAGGAATTTTTTTAGTATTTTGTTGGTTTGATAGGTGAATAAGTTATCCTAAGTCAAAACCCTTTAATGGTTCAAGCATTAATGATGATGATCATTAAAGACACCATACATAGAGATGTATATCGCCAACATAATGCTAACATAGATATGATTTTTTATTCTTTTAGAAATTGAAGTATGGTTTAATTATTTCTCCTATATAATCCATCTATATTAATAACATAACGAGTTCTTTTAAATATTGCAATATTGCAATGTCACACAAATACATGTTAAATTTGCTCTAAATATTATAATATAACAATATGTCACACAAACATGTATTAAGTTGGCTCACAATGACTAGTAGAAAGGGGCAAGAAAGTTCTAATTTGAATTTGAAGCTTTTAATTTCCACTTCATTTCGACATGTCTCAAGATGGAACTAAGTCTCACTTTGGAATGAACCATAAGATAAAATAATAAATTGAAAATAGAAAAATATGTGAAGTAAATACAAATCATTGTTTAATTATAATGTATAAATGACAAATATATTATAGAAATTGAAAAAATAGAATGAAAATGAATAAAATCAAATGATAAACCAAACCAAATACAAGAATATACCAATTATTGATATATTACAATTAAATACTTAAGCAAAATAAACACAAAACTAATATATATATATATATATACATATTTCATCATTATACCCAAGTATATTTCAAATAGCACATTGGAAGGTTAAACTCTACAAGCCATCATTGATTTTTATTTCTAAATAGAACGATCGTTGGCCATTCAACCCATGGTAATCTATAGTTAAAATTGGAGGTAGTTTGCCCATGCACGTCAAAATTAACCCAAACATTGTCCGAATAATCTCTTCTGATGCGGTCAACTTGATTTGACATTATATCATACGAGGATACTTTTCTAGCGAAATCGAACCAGTTGTTACTGGGAAGAACAATGGCTTTAAAGCGAATATATATATCCGAAACGTGGGCAGGGATGAGACGCATCGTCATCGCACCATATTCTATACTTTGTTAAAGCATATACTCACTGGATATACTTCCTTCTTCCCATTATTAAGACCCTCCTGGCAACACTGCAAGTAATGAACAGGAAGAGTTTGTGAGCAGGATAATTACGGGGGCATTCTCCTTTGGTGGATATCACCTAAGATCTGAGGTATTACTAATCATAGTCTCTCAGGTTTTTGGCTTCAAAATTTCTGGATAAACTGTGTGCATATTTTTATATGAACGTTTTGGAATCATACTCTATGATCCATCATCAGGATGAATAGCAGAAAGATAGAGAAAAAAAAATCTTTCTGCCATTCATCCTGATGATGGATCATGGAGTATGATCCAAAATGTTGATATAAAAATATGCACACAGTTTATCCAGAAATTTTGAAGCCAACTATCTCTCAGGTTTTTTTTGGCCAAAGGAGAATCACCCAGCAATTCTTCTGCTTATTGCGTATCAAGATCATTTTGAAGCTGAATTTTAGATAAAAGAGAATAGATAATTGAGAATTATTTATTTGAATAATATAAAATATTATGAATTAATATTATAATTTTTTTTTTTTCTCATTAATTTGGACGACTTCTAGATAATTTGGATTGATTTATATTGATGTTTCAAGGGATAGGATATGTCTTAACATTTAAAGTTATCTGGGTTGGTTTGTATGCATCTTCTAATCAACGTAGAACCTTTTTCCCACGTTTAGGGTTTGGCTATTATTTCCTTGTATTTATGAATTTGGTGTATCCAGAATTCCTTCTTTACGTTGGTAATGTTAGAAATGAAATTCTGTGACCCTATATAGACCATTGATTGGTGATTGTGTTTGTGGTTCCATCATTGGCTTGGAATTTTGGAAGGAAAAAACTTCAGCAGAGTGAACTCAAATATCTCCTCAAAGGTCGTTTCAAATGCTTTGGACCTCTTGAAGGACAAAGGACTGGTTAAGGCTGTTGCTGAACAGTTAGTGGAGAGAAATCTTAGAAGAGTTATTTGCTTTAGATGGAGTTGTTAAAGACTTCAGAACAAAATGAAAGGTAGTGAAGAGAGATCTTCCTTCTTTGGCATTAAGTTTTCTGTTCTGAATTGCCCTTTCAAAGGGCAAGAGCTAAACAAGCAATCAAAATTTTCTTGTTAGAACTACTAGTCTAGTTTTGGAGGATAATGTTGAAAGCAATGATGAATCTTCTAGAGAGATGGTGAATGTTGACCAAGCACCCTGGTATGATGGGTTCTATTGTTTATATTGTTTTTGAGTCTAATCTATTCTTAGGGATATGATTTAACTCATTATTAGGTTTTTGAGTTTATTTTATTCTTGGTTCAAATCAGACCCAGTGTTGGGTTTTGAAGACAATTGAAAGGGAGAGGGTCTAATTGCAGCTTACTTTCATAACTGAATAAAAAAATATTAAATGAAATGAATTTGTAATAGAATAGGATATCTGTGAGCATTATGACTCATATATTAGCTATTATATTTAAAATTAGATTCAAATGTAGTTCAAAATTTATATATAAAATATTTTGAGAGAAGTAGATAATTAATAAAAAAATAAATTAAATAGAATAGTTATAAAATAAATTTTATAATTTTATAATGTTATGATATATTTTTTTGATTGCTCATTTAAGCAGTTAAATGCAACTCCTAATGTTTTTCCATTTGTTCTTTCTTACATCTGTCATCAAAATAATCTAAATAGTTTTCATCATCTCTAACATTACTTTTGTCTTGATGGACCAAGACTAACCATAAAAGAGAGAAATTTAGCTCATATTTTTCATCTATATATATATTATCATTGTATTAATTATTTCCCTTACAATCCACGTAGTTGGATTCACCAATTTCTTATTTTAAGGAGAAAAATTGAACTATCAATTTCCTAGACAATTATGCCTTGGACAAGAATGAAGAAAACATATTTTATAATGATGCAAATTTTTGGAAGGGGTTTGAATCTAAATTTTTCATTGCCCTTACAATCCACATAGTTGGATTCACCAATTTCTTATTTTATGGAGAAAAATGGAATTGTCAATTTCCTAGCCAATTATGCCCTAGACAAGAATGAAGAGAATATATTTTATAATGATGAAAATTGTTGGAAGGGGTTTGAATCTAAATTTGACATCATAAATGAATACGTTAAAAATAAAAAACTTAGAATATTTTGTGTGTTGTGACACATGCTAGGTCTCACTTCAAGAGACACAAATTATTGATACAAAGGTACTTGGATATTTGAATTGCGGTATAATTTATATTTGGTGTCTAAACCAATTATGCGGTCTTGAAAAGAAACTAATAGGTTACCTTACTCTTTATGATCTAGAGTTAGAGTATCACTGAGATGTGAATATTATTTGAAATAGTTTTCTTTCAATTCATTAGCTTTTAATAAGGATCGAAATGTTATTTAATCAATGAGTATTCATCTTCTACGTGATAATTAATGAGCTATAAGTAGTTTCTAATATAGTGGCTATGCTAGGACTAAACATAACAATAATAATTATCGTTTGATTAGGAAATACATATAGAAGGGGATGATTAAACTTTAGAATTTTTAAAAATAAGATCATGTTCTACACATCTTTATCAAGCCTCTTATTCCATGGCTAATTATATTCAATTGAAAAACATCATTGGATTTGAGGAAGTTATTATTAAGAGGGGAATTTACATTATGGTATTTTACATATGTTATGTGTGTTATCCAAAACAATGTATGCTAGAGTATTGCATCCAAATTTAATGAGTCATAACTAACTCTAATAAATTTAATACAATTTAAATATTAAATTCATGTGATCATGTTTTGATTAGAGGTAAAAAATGGGTTTGTAGGGGCCCGAAACCCTTTGCAAAATAAAGCAGCTGATAAAAAAAGATAACAACATTAAAAAACAATCAGCCCAATGTCAGCAAACCACCAGCCAAAAAAAAACCAAAAAGAAGGAAACTAACAAGCAACACTACATATATTTTAGAATTTCAACAGCTTCCATTTCACTAGCAGCCAACTTCTACCCCTTAACCATAGTATGAAAAACCTCAATACCTGAGGCCCCAACCTGATTTTTCATTCTGTTTCTTGTCCTAACCCCCGACCCACCAATTTTTACCTCACTACTCAAAATATAACCTTTAGTAGCACCCTTGTTAGCAGCATAATCCACATCCCTCAGCTTACCCCCAGCGGCAATAACATTAGCAGGCACATTCTCCTTTCTCTTTTTAACATTAGTCACAAGGGAAATAGCCTTTGTAGAGTCTGACATAACTAGGACCTTAGGGGCATCTCCATCCTTCATCACAACATTCCAAATCTTATCAATTTTATCCTCAAGGGATAACATTCTTCCCTCCATATTCTGTTTCAAATTGACGGTTTCCTGTACCACAATATTAGCTACAGTATTGAGACCATCCATTAAATTATCGATTTCAATTTGGACAGAAGGTTCCTCATCCTTGCTAGCAACACCTCTAATATGTACAATGGTCCTATTGATCTCATGAAAAAACCATTTAAAAAGTTTAAAAATCACATTAACATTGTCACGAGCCAAACCCAACACATTAGAAAGATCCTCCCTATCAAAGTTTTCAGTACGTTTTCCCACAACAATGTCCTCATCTGAACAACTCACATGAATCTTTTTAGCAAAAACTTCCTTACCTTTACTAGCAAGGACAAGTGACTTCATCTGACGAATGGAACTAGAAATTTCCTTCGCAACAACCTACCTTTTCAAAACCCTATCTGCATCGACTTTACTGGTTCCCACAATATGTCTGCCACCCACAACTCTTTCCTTCTCCTACTTCTGCAACCCAATGTTAGCACTCAGGACATCCTCACCATAGATACCACCAACCAGGGAAAGAGGGAAACCCTTCTCCAGGAGTTGACCTACATTCAACACCCTTCTCTTTTGACTCCCCTCCTCAGGCTTTTGCACAACTCTAGTCATTGGGGGAGGAGAAGAAGCTTCCCCATTAAGTTCATTTTTATCCTTATCCCCCTTAGAAGGAACAATCGCCACCATTTCATTACTGCATGTCGTATATCCTACCTTCTCATCCATCTTCCTTTTCCTAGATTTACCATGAACAAGGGAAATGGGGCCCTCCTCCAAAGAGGTGTACGAATCCAGGACATAATCAGCATAATTATCCCTATCAGACTCAGATTCTTTGTTTAAAATAAGCCTCCTCTTCTTCAGTTTCTTAGAAGCCCTTTCCTCTCCTGACTCTATCTCATAGCCCTCCCTAGTTTTACTAGGATTATCCTTCAGAGACACAAGATTTTTATGTGCATCATGAACTTTAACATGTTCATAAATCGGCAGAATCAACCTCAAGTGTAGGATAGGATTCTTGGGGTTTTTCCTATGATCTTTAATCCTTGAGTCCAATGACATCAACAAATAGTAGGGAAAGGACACCCATTTCTTGTGCCAAAAATGGTTAAGCAAAAGAAAATGGTAATTGTTAATAGTCATGTACCTTTCTTCCAAGGTAACATACCTCAAAATTTATTCGACAACATCCTACCTCAGTGCTCTCAAGGAACTCCTCAAATACCCACCACTCTTCATGGGCTTCAAGTCAGCAGCCTCATTCCTTTTGAAGAAAAGAGACATCACAACTTGCGATTCTTTCTTATCTTTGAACACCTTCATACCCTAAATAGCCAAGCCTGTAATTTGGGCTATGATTTCTTCATCCACCACAATTTCCCTACCACCCAAATTCAGGGTTCTCTCTTTCCACCCTTCAACAACCAAATCGGTGACCTAAGGGTTGTTGCCATGCAGTTTCTCCATATATGGTGTTAAACCACCCTTTTCTAAAATCTCCTACACCTCCTTTCTTTGCTTAGTAGTATCACATGATTTAGGCTCGACACAATTTTTGTCCCCACTCATGACACTAGAAAATAGAGACCAAACATACAATGAGAAAATCAAGAAAAAATAATAGACACCACCTAGAGCTTAAATATCCAACAGAAGACTCTAGAATCTAAGGTGACTAACACCCACAATCCATGTGAAGCTAGCCATAGAACATAAATTCCATAATGAAATTGAACTCTGTGCCTTGTGATAGCCATCCCTCAAAATCATAACTTTAACATCCCTCCTTATGTCATTCAACAATGTGAGTAAGGACATGCATGCCTTAATGAACAAAAAGATAAACATAGAATTAGCCTTCATTAACAATTATAGTTGTAGCCTCAAATGGGATAGGATCATTTAAATCCCACACCTTGTTTTCTTTAACTCCAAAGCTAGAAAATAAATTAGCTAACATATTTCCCTCTCTCAAAATGTGGGATATATAAACATTATCAAAGTATTTAATAATTTCAATAGAATCCTTGATCAAGGCCTCAATTGTCCAAGACAGAGGAGAGACAATCTTCAAATTATTGATAATGTTCAGAGAGTCACCATCCAACTATTTCTTCCTATACCCTTTTCTTTGAGCCAATTTAAGACCATGATATGTAGCAGCCACCTTCGCATAGTGGTTAGTCTAGGTTCCCAAAGGGAGTACCACAGCTAAGACGAGCCTACCATTAGAATTTCTAATCACTCCCCCACATCCAGTAGGTCCTGGATTTCCTTTAGCTACACCATCAAATTTAATCTTACCCTAACCATCCGGTGGCGCCTTCCAAGCAACATCATCTCTTGAGGATTTCCATTTTGAGACCGAGAGAGATATATCAAAATGCAACTTCCACTTTTGAGTAATAGAGAGATCATAGGAGCAGAGATTAATCTTTTGACCATCATGGAAGGAGATCCCAGAAATATTTTTTTCCTTAATTCCCGTACAAATCTTGTAGGCCATAGATAAAGCAGGAAGAGTTGAATTCCTAGATATTTTGTTGTTACATTCCAACCACACCCCCCAAATCAAATGAGGCAAAGTGAGAGACCACAAAATCTAAAAAGTTGGATTGGATGAGGGGCTAACTCATTGAAACCATAAGTCTTTGACAGAGCTAGGGAACACCCAACTAAGATTCCAAAGTGAAAGCACATGATTCTAGATCACACCAACATATCTGGACCCAAACAATAAATGACAAGTGTTTTCTGCTTCCTCTTCACAAAGAAAGCATCTATTGGGCATAACAAAGCCTCTTTTAATCAGATTATCAGTAGTAAGAATTTTATTTTGATAGAAGAGCCAAAAGAAGATATTGATCTTAGGAATCAATCTAGGGGACCAAACAAAAGCCCAAAAAGGAGGCGGACCAGTAAAGGATTCATTAATAAGAAAATATGAAGCAAAAAAAAAGTTACCCATAGAAGATGACTTCAATAAAAACCTATCAGGAGAAGGGATAGTAGGAATTTGAACCATCGATATACCCTTATAAATAATTTCCAGACTAGGGTCTACCTCATACAACTTCCTCCAACAACCTCCATCAATATAATCAACAACAAATATGCCAAACAGTTGCACACAAAGGTCCATAAAGGGATCAGCCCAAGGCTGATCCTTAAGTGGCCCACTACCAAGCTAGTTATCATCCCAAAATAAAATACTCCTCCCATTCCCAATCTTCCAAAAGAGACCCTTAGCAATAAGCCTTTGAGTCTTCAACATACAATTCCATAGCACATAACCATTTGGAGGATTAAACTCATGAGAAACAACATCACGAGTCCCATCAGCACCATGTAAGTATTTACACCAACTAATTTTTTCCCACTCAATTTTGGATAATAAGAGATTCCACAATTGTTTTCCCAAAAGGGCAATGTTAAATGGTCTTATTTTGTGAATTCCCAACCCACCATCCTTTTTCAGCTGACAGACATCATCCCAAGCTACCAAATGAGTTATTTTTTTATGTTCAACCCTAGTCTATAATTTTTTTTCTAAATTCCTTCCAAGATATCCATAAATTTCCTCAACATGTGAAAGAGACTAAGAGCATACACCAGAATATTCTAAAAGGTGCATTTAATCAACTGAACTTTACCCGCTTGGCTCAATAAGGCCCCCTTCCACCCAGCCAACTTGGAATTAAATTTTTCAATCAACCCCTTCTAAAAAGAATCAGGAGCCTTAGAGCATACGGGGAGCCCCAAGTAAGAAGCAGCCAATTCACCAATTTGACACTACAAAATTCTAGCAATCTTAATTTTTCTTTGAATCAGAGTGTTGAAAAAGAAAATAAAACTCTTCTATAAGATAACCTTCTACTCAGATATAACCTCATACATCTATAAAATCTATTTGATAGCCTTAGCTTCCTTAATACACCCCTGCCCAAGAATCAAAAGAGAAACCTTCTATGATATAACCTCACAAAAAATTGATAGCCTTAGCTTCCTTAATAAGAAGAAAACAACAAATTGTTGTTTAGCATAAGAAGGGGCTAACCCAGACATAAGACTAGAGTTAACAAATCTTTGGATAAGATGACCCAAAGACTCAACCATAATGATAAATAGGAAAGGAGAGATATGATCCTCTTTCTGGAAACCCCCAGAGAAATCAAAGAGAGGAGAAAGAGACACATTGATGAGCACAGAGAACCAAGGGCTAGGAATAAGTTGATGCACCAGAGCCACCATTTTCTCCCCAAAACCAAAGGAGAGAAGGATCTTACACAAAAAACCCTAATCCACCTAATCATAAGCTTTGAGTAAATCCAACTTGAGGATGAAACCATCCTGCTTATTAACAGAAAGAGAATGAATATTCTCATGAACAAAGAGAATGAAATCAAAAAAATTCCTACTAGCCACAAAACCGTTATGCTGAGGAGAGATGATGATAGATAAAATCTTTTGCAACCACAATGCCAAAACCTTTGAGAAAATCTTATAGATCAAGTTGCACAAACTAATAGGATGGAATTCCTCAAAACAAGCAGCACCAGGCTTTTTGGGAATCAAAACAATAAAAGATGAGTTCAACTCCTTTAAAAAGGAACCCAATCTGAAAAAATCCTTAGTAGCCACAACATCTTTCACAATAATTTCCCAAAAGGACTGAAAAAGAACATGGGAAAGCCATTCAGGCCCATGGCCTTATTACCTTCAAAGGAGAACACAACACACTGAATTTCCTCTGTCGAAGGAATACAAACTAACTGCCTATTGGTTTCATCATCCACCAGATCGGGAATATCCCTTAGAATATCCTCTTTACCAGCCATATAAAGCTCTCCCTTCACCAAAAGTAACTAAAAAAAATAGGAAGCCGCAACATTGTACAACTCAACATCCTTTTCCAGAGCTTGGTTGTTATAGTTAATCAAATTTATTTGGTTAGAAGCCTTTTGTTCAACATAGAAATATGAAAGAACTTAGTATTTCTATCACCACTCTTCAACCACATAATCCTCGAACGCTACTTCCAAAATTCCACCTCCTTTGCAATAATATTATACAATTTGGAAAGAAAAAAAATTTCCTTCAAAATCAAATCTTGGTCATACCCAGATGATTGAATGACTTGTTGAACCAAGTGAAGCCCCTCATAAACCCCATATTTCTCTACAAAAATATGACCAAAGGATGTATGATTCTATTTCCTAACATTAACCTTAACATTACCTAGCTTTTTAACAACTCGATACATAGTCGAATCATCCACATTGATATTCCACTAGTCCTTAACCAAATTTCCCAAATCACGATAATATGTCCACATTTTATCAAATCTAAAAGGAAAGTTCTTCTTACAACCCAGAAAATCCATAGATAGAGCCAAGGGCAAGTGATCTGAACCCAATCTAGTCAAAGCGGAAATTTGAGAAATATTAGTGAACTAATCACTTAGGGTTTACAAGAGCATGATCCAACTTGACCTAGATAATGGCATCACCCACATGCCTATTCGACCAGGTAAAGGAAGCCCCTTTCAAATATAGATCAAGAAGAGTCGAATCATTAATAAACTGCATAAGGTCGAATTCGCTATCATCCACATTTTGTGAACCACCCATCTTATCAGCATCATGCAAAGGAGTATTGAAATCTCCAATAACCATCCAGTTACCAATATTATGACAAACTTTAAAAGAGGCAAGATTTTCCCAAAGCCTTTTTCTGGCACTCTTACAATTAGGAGCATAAATATTAGACAATGTCTAGGAAAACTTATCATGAAGGTGGAAAAAAGAAGCAACCACATGATTACTATCATTAAACACCTCCAAACCTCTAATTAGCCGAAGATTCCAAAAAGTTACAGCCCCACCAAAGGCACCCGCTACCTTAGAGAAATGCATACCACATTCTTTCAAGAGCTTCAATTTCAACCTAAAGAGTTTATCCATACCCATTTTAGTTTCTTGAATTAAAACAATATCAGGGCGATGATCTCTTGCCAGATTAGCAAGGAGATCATGCTTATGAGGGTGATTCAAACCCGTCATGTTCCAAGAAATAATCTTCATGTGAGTTTATGGGAAGTGCTCTTAGAGCACATGTCAAACAGAGTTCTCTGCATGCCATCAGCGATATCCATCTGACTCTTTTTATCCCTAGCAACATTAGTTGGGGGCTGACCTCTACCACATGGCTTACACCCACAGTCTGTTCTTTGTTGGTTCCTTGTGAAAAATCCTAGTGAAGGAGAATGTTTCTTCCTATTGCAGCCACATACCATAATATAAGGCATGTTTTCCACTTAAATTGACTCCTGAAACTCCTTAACATCAGGGTTCATCTCTAACCCCTCTATTTTTGACACCACACTTTGAGGAATCCCCCTGAGAGGAGAACCAAATTCAACAAACATAGAAGAATGACTATGAGGAATCCACCCTGCCCCCCCAAGAGAGGAGAACCAAATTCAATAATCACAGATGAATTATTTTCCTCCAACAACACTGACCTATCCACATTAGGAATAGGGGAAAAGCATACCTTTTCAACTTGTAACTCTCGATTCATTTCCCTCGGAGTTGGTTGAAATCCAACACCCTTATTATTAAACTCATCTAGATTTTTGTCCTGACTAACCTCCAAGGGAGGCACACCTTCAAGCTCCACCTCCTGAGTAGGAGGTATAACTAAATCCACCTCCTCAACTGGAGGTTTCTCTTTTTCTCTCGATTGTTTAGTCATTTGTTTGGGAACTTTGAGAGGACATTTCTTGGCCCAATGGCTAACTTTTTTACAGTGGAAGCAGGAAAAGGGAATCAACTCAAATTCAACCATTTCCTCCCACACTCCAAGTTTAGAGTTAATCTTCACCATAGAAGGAAAATCAGTTGATTGCTCCACATTCACACAAAATCTGGCATAAACCAGCCGTTTCCGTGAAGCCTTCATTTGGTCTATCAACAAAAAGCAACCAAACGTGTTGACAATCCCCTGGAACACCTCCTCATCCCAAAATTCTAGCAGGAGGCTTGGCATTTTAACCCAAACCAAAGCAGTTGAGAAAAAGCACAAGTTCAGATTAAAGCTCGTTTCCCATTTCTTGAGCATCAAGGATGACTTTCCAAGGAACCACGAGCCCCCCATCAACACCATCACCATATCATCTTTAGTTAAAGGAAAAAGAGAAGAATCCTTTGGCCATAGCAGCCACATCTATTTGTCCTTTACGTTTCCAACGAGTCAAAGTAAACTTGCGCACCGGCTCAATATGAGGCCGAGGACCAACAAATTTACCCAGTAGAGCCATGTCCATGTTAGACATTCTTTTTTAAACAATACAGTCTGGAATAGAAATAGAGTACTCCCCAGTCTTTTTATTAGCAACAAAAGGCACCAGAGGGAAAGTACTTTTTACTTTAGGCTTAGACCCAAATAGATTTGACCATTCGAGAGAGGATTTCAAAAAGAGATCATTCTTAGTTTTGCCAAGCCCAAGGCCCTCCACATTAGGAGTCCCATCACACCCATTTGAGGAAAGGCCATTCCCTAACTTTTCTAAGCTAGGTACCACATTTTCAGAGCCAGGTACCTTGGAGTGCATTGGGTACACACTCTTTGAAGCCCCTTTTTGATCAGAAAAAAACATTAGCCATAAAAGGGAACCCACTCAGCTTACTTGCAACAAGGGCCTGATCTGACATCAGCCTCACATCAACACAACATCTTCCATTATTTCCTGGAGCATCATCATGATCTCCCACCTTTTCATAATTTGAAAAATTGCCACCGCCATCGCCACCACCTAAAGAGCTACCCATTTTTTTACTATGTGATCATGTTGGTCCTAAGAGAGATAGGTGTTTTTCCATTTGAAGAGCCCTGTTTAGAAAGACATCAATTCCCTATTATTCATTTATTAATTCTTAGTGTTCTTTAGTGTATTTAGACACAATATTTCTATTTCCCAAAAGAACTACAAAAAAACATGGGAAAGCCATCAGGGCCTAGGGCCTTATTACCTTCAAAGGAGAACACAACACACCAAATTTCCTCTGCTGAAGGAATACAAACTAACTACCTATTGGTTTCATCATCCACCAGCTGGGGAATATCCCTTAGAATATCCTCTTGACTAGCCATATCAATCTCTCCCTCCACCGAAAGCAACTGAGAAAAATAGGAAGTCGCAACATTTTGCAGCCCAACATCCTTTTCTAGAGCTTGGTTGTTATAGTTAATCAAATTTATTCGATTAGAAGCATGCGTTTCAATGTAGAAATATGAAAGAACTTAGTATTTCTATCACCACTCTTTAGCCACATAATCCTCAAATGCTACTTCCAAGATTCCTCCTCATTCGCAATAATATTATGCAATTTGGAAAGAAAAACATTTTCCTTCAAAATAAAATCTTGGTCATACCCATACAATTGAATGACTTGTTGAACTGAGTGAAGCTCCTTAGAAACCCCATCTTTCTCTAGAAAATAATGACCAAAGGATGTGTGATTCCATTTCCTAACATTAAGCTTAACATTAGCCAGCTTTTTAACAACTCAATACATAGTTGACCCATCCACATTGATATTCCACCACTCAACCAAATTTCCCAAATCAGGATGACATGTCAACATTTTCTCAAACCTAAAAGGAAAGTTCTTCTTACCACCCAGCAAATCCATAGACAGAGCCAAGGGGAAGTGATCTGAACCCAATCTGGTCAGAGCAGAAAGAGAGCAAGAGTAGTGGACTAACCACTCAGGGTTTACAAGAGCATGGTCCAACTTGACCTGGATAAGGGCATCACCCACATCCCTATTCAACTAGGTAAAGGAAACCACTTTCAAATCCATATCAAGAAGAGTTGAATCATTAATGAACTACATAAGGTCAAATATGCTATCATACATATTTTGTGAACCACCCATCTTATTAGCATCATGCAATGGAGTTGTTAGCTCTAAAAATGTAGGTTTGAAACATGAAAGGTTGCTTTGAAGCTTTCTACAACGTTTTAGGGTAACAACAAGGTTTGAAATAATTAAACCTTCTACTCTCCAGGTGCTACTAGACCTAGGTGGTGTACCTATAACAAATGAAGTAGACTTGACTATTGATCTTCTCCTCATGCCATGATTTGTCCATGATGGAAAATTGAAATGGACAAAATAAAACAAATTTGGTATATATTGTATACTACATTCAAAATTAAACCCTAATATGCTTTAATAGATGTAAAAAAAAAGTATGAATGAAACTAAATGATGGAAACAGTGAGACTAATGCCTTATATAATATACAGAGTCAAAGAAAATCTTAAACAACTGACTTCTTTCTGGATTCATTCAAATTGTTTGGCATATTTTGTTTATAACCAGTATAAACATGCAAAATTATGATTATTAAGTTCTTCTTACTGATCTAGATGAAATTCCCTGATTATTGTGATTAATTAAAAGGATTTAATCCTTCCTTGAAAGAACCTATCAACCAATCACATAGATACAACAAATACGTACTGATAAACCAAACATAAACTTGTTATGTTGATTTAAACAACCAAGTAACATCAATTTTAGAGACAACTTAGATAATTCTTTCAATAAGCACAACACAACAATTGACACTAGAATAGGCCAGCAAATTAGATGATTTTCATTGATATCTCCATAGCTTCAAAACATACATCATAGTCTCAACCCTGTGAGACATGGTGTTCCACTGTGTTTTCTATTCTCTATCCTATTCTACCTATATCCCCCATATTGTTTTCAAAATGGATATATATACATTGAGAATGTGAAAGGACGCATCCTTTCGTAAATAGAAAATACATATTATAAAACAAAAGATAGAGAATAACTAGGCTCTATTTAGCCATAAGTGAGTCTTGTTGAGGTGGTCCAAATAATCCTGGTGCTCATATGTGTCCGCATCTCCAATAGCATTATGGACCGTAACTTCTATTTTGACCATTTCCTCATTTTGCTTACTCACTTCTTCCAATGTTGTATCCTCTGCAGAAGCTATCTTCATGATTTCACTCAGCATTGACTCACATTCATTTTTCCATCCGGTGGCCTCTTTCAAATCCCCATTATCATTAGAAAATGGAATTACAATTTTCTCAGCAGCTGCAATTAACCCCTGTTCATCCCCTTGCAATTCATCATAGAAATTTTGATGGCGATTGATTATATGATTTGCAGCTTCAAGTGCAGAACTGCTAGCTTCATCACTTTGAGCCAACTCATGAAATTTCTCCATGATTCATCCATCCATCCTTGTGTGCTCCGTCAATGTAGCAAGAGTATGAGAGTATTTTCCCCATAATTTATTCAACCAAGATGTCAAATGATCCTACCTCTTCTTGACAATTGCAACAATAGCATCATGCTTTCCTTGAGAATAAGCACTTGACCCTACCCAGTCGTCTTTTTCATGAGAACTTTCTCCTTGAGTGATCATTTTGGTTGTTCCCATTGAAACATCAACCAAATCTTTGAGTCTATCATTTTCTCTCAGTAATTTCTCATTATTTACTTTATACATTTCTCTTTCTTTTATCAACAGCTGAATTTGGGCTTTATTCAACTTTGCAATATTTACCCCAATATCTACAGTAGCTACAGGATCAGCTTCTCTAGCTTTTAGAGTCAAGACAAGTCTTTATTTACATTGGGTCACCAAGACAAATTTGTACTCTTGCCGATGCAATCTTCATTTCACCCGCTTCCTGTGACTTTCAAAGTCGGGAGATGTTATGCAGATATCTTTGCATCTTACTGATATGTACTTTTCAATGTATTTTCATTCGCTAAGACAAAATCACCCTTTCACCGATGAATTCTCATTTCGGCGTGTCCACCAAGTTCTCTCACCGAAGAAATAAACCCAAGCAATGAAACAATACTCTCGGCAAGACAATGAACCCTCGGGAAGACACATACCGACACCAAATGTCTTACCGAAATCACTCCTCCATATTACTCCTATTCGGAAAAACTCACCCCGAACTATCTGTCGGTATAATATTCATACTTCGGTGAAACTTATGCCGAAAAGTTCTTCTCCCAGCGATGCATATCTTCATCGGCATAAGATTTGAATCGGCAAGACTCTATAGCTTCTCACCGATAGCTTTTGAATACCTTGAACTTGGTTTGGCCAAACAATAGCCACTTCGGACCTTCGATGAAACAATTGTTGCAAGTCAATCGGTAAAACAAAATGATTTCGTTATGAGTTCATGCCGATACCAATCAGTCTACCAAATGAACCCCTTTATGCATTAGTCGGTATGACATATTGTCTTCGCCCTGACATTACACCGATGCCCCAACATATGCCGATATACTTTTTTTAGATGCCTATCGGCAAGAAAAATTAGTTCGCCGAAACATTTTCCCGAACACCTTTATCTTGAGCGATAACTTCCACATGCACGGTCGGCGAAACACACTGTATTCGCTATGACTTCACTCTGACAATGACTCCCCTTTTCTGAAATGATTCCTTTTGTCACCGAAACAAGCAAAATTGTCCTACCGATAGTCTGCAACAAACATATATTAGTGAAAAATCAGGTCGGGGAGACTTCTACTATGTCTTGCCGATTTGGGTTTTTTAATGAAAAATGAAGGACTTAATGGATCAAATGGATTTTATGACAGAAAATAAGCAAGACAATACAAAGAGGGACTTTCATGCTTATGATGAGGACTCAATGCTGGAATTCTTG
The DNA here is from genome assembly GCA_007258455.2 of Sequoia sempervirens. Taxonomy (NCBI): domain Eukaryota; kingdom Viridiplantae; phylum Streptophyta; class Pinopsida; order Cupressales; family Cupressaceae; genus Sequoia; species Sequoia sempervirens. Next base: position 22,816,909 of record VDFB02179234.1, on the reverse strand, counting down.
AATGCAATAGACTGTAAAAATTTCAAAATTTTATAGTTCTAATAGAGTATTGAAATATCCAATAACCAATAGTTACCAATATTATGACAAACTTTAAAAGAGACAAGATTTTCCAAAAGCCTTTTTCTGGCACTCTTACAATTAGGAGCAAAAATATTAGACAATTTCTAGGAAAACTTATCATGAAGGTGGAAAAAAGAAGTAGCCACATCATTACTATCATTAAACACCTCCACACCTCTAATCACCCAAAGATTCCAAAAAGTTACATTCCCACCCGAGGCACCCACCGCCTCAGAGCAATGCATACCACAATCTTTAAAGAGCTTCAATTTCAACCTAGAGAGTTTATCCATACCCATTTTAGTTTCTTGAATTAAAAAATATCAGGGCGATGATCTCTTACCAAATTAGCCAGGAGATCATGCTTATGAGGGTGATTCAAACCCCTCATGTTCTAGGAAATAATCTTCATGTGAGTTTATGGGAAGTGATCTTAGAGCACATGTCCAACAAAGTTCTTTGTTTGCCATCAGTGATATCCATCTGACTCTCTTTATCCCTAGCAACATTAGCTAGGGGTCGACCTCTACCATGTGGCTCAAACCCACTGTCTGTTCTCTATCGGTTCCTTGTCACAACTCCTGGTGAAGGAGAATGCTTCTTCCTATTGCAGCCACAAACCATAATATAAGGCATGTTGTCCACTTCCTCTGACTGCTCAAAATCCTTAACATCAAGCTTCATTTCTAACCCCTCTATTTTTGACACCACACTTTGAGAAATCCCCCCCGAGAGGAGAACCAGATTCAACAAACATAGAAGAATGACTATGAGGAATCGTAGCCCAAGAGAGGAGAACCAGATTCAACAATCATAGATGAATTATTTTCCTCCAACAACACTGACCTATCCACATTAGGCATAGGGGACAAGGATACCTTTTCAACTAGTAACTCCTGATTCATTTCCCCTTGAGTTGGCTGACATTCAACCACCTTATTATCAAACTCATCTAGATTTTTGTCCTAACTAACCTCCAAGGGAGGCACACCTTTAGGCTCCACCTCCTAAACTAGAGGTTTCTTTTTTTTCTCTCCATTGTTTAGTCATTTTCTTAGGAACTTTGAGAGGACATTTCTTGGCCCAATGGCCAAATTTTTTACAATGGAAGCAGGAAAAGGGATTCGACTCAAATTCAACCATTTTCTCACACACTCCAAGTTTAGAGTTAATCTTCACCATAGAAGGAAAATCAGGTGATCGCTCCACATTCACACAAAATCTAGCATAAACCATCTGCTTCCTTGAATCCATCATTTGGTCTATCGACAACAAAAAACCAAACATGTTGGCAATCCCCTTGAACACCTCCTCATCCTAAAATTCTAGCAAGAGGCTAGGTAGTCTAACCCAAACCGGAGAAGTCAAGAAAGAGCACAAGTTTGGATTAAAACCCATTTCCCATTTCTTTAGCATCAAGGATGACTTTCCAAGGAACCACGACCCCCCTATCAACACCATCACCATATCATCTTCACAGTTAAAGGAAAAAGAGAAGAAACCTTTGCTCATAGCATCCACATCTATTTGTCCTTTAGGTTTCCATCGAGTCAAAGTAAACTTGTGCACTAGCTCAATATGAGGCTGATGACCAACAGATTTACCTAGCAAAGCCATGTCTATGTTAGACATTCTTTTTTCAACAATACAGTCTGAAACAAAAATAGAGTACTCCCGAGTATTTTTATTAGCAACAAAAGGCACTGGAGTGGAAGTACTTTTTCCTTTAGGCTTAGACCCAAATAGATTTGACCATTTGAGAGAGGAGTTCAACGAGAGAGCATTCTTAGTTTTTCCAAGCCCAAGACCCTCCACATTAGGAGTCCCATCACACCCATCTGAGGACAGGCCATTCCCTAAAGTTTTTGAGCCAAGTACCACATTTTTAGAGCCAGGCACTAGGGAGTGCGTTGGGCAGACACTCTTTGGAGCACCTTTTCCATTAGAAAAAAACATTAGCCACAAAAGGGGAACCACTTAGCTTACTTGCAGCAAGGGCCCCGCTTGACATCACCTTCACATCAGCACAAGGTCCACCATTATTGCTTTAAGCATTATCCTGATCTCTCGCCTTTTCAGAATTTGAAAAATCACCACCGCCATCACCACCACCTGAAGAGCTACCCATTTTTGTACTATGTGATCATGTTGGTTCTAAGAGAGATAGGTGTTTTTCCATTCGAAGAGGCCTATTTAGAAAGACATCAATTCCCTATTATTCATTCTTAGTGTATTTAGACACAATATTTCTATTTGATAAACTTTGGATACTATTTTTTCTTTTTTTTAATAGGTGTTGATGTAACTAGTGTTGAACATTATAATAATACTCACTTTTAAATGACATAAGAAGTTTAGCTTCACAAATTTAATAAAGAAGAAATAAATACTTCTACACTATCTATTCTCATTCTACACTAAACTCCATCTTATTAAAACAATAAAAATAATCAATAATAAATTTAATTTAGATAAATTATTAAGTTATTAAAATTTATCTAAAAAATATTAAATATTGAATTCAATATAATTCTTTTTACTATGTGAATTTATTCACATAATTTAACATACCATTTAACTTATCATTTCATGGAGTTATGGCGATGTTTAAAGGAGACCTATATTAAATTTTTCTTTTAATTATACTAAATAAGAAAAATAAAATATTTATATATTATTACTTTTTCATATCAAAGAAAAAGTCATTGAGAGCAAGTAGATTTAAATATGAGATAAGATCGAGGAGGAAATGGACGAACAATTCATTATTTTATTTGAAATCACCTCTCACATTCTATGATGCCATTTTGAGTTTTACCAGGTATCTTGAATAATATCTTTGTTTTGGATCCATAATCAACATTAGGGTTTATTATATATATATTTTAGCTATTTTATAAATATTATTACACTTGTTCCTTCATTGTCAGACTTTTAAATTATTATGATCAATTCAAATTGTTATGTTCCTGCACCGTTTGCAACTATCACTAGCTCATAGTTATTTCAAGACTATATTTGAATTCTCGTTCTTAGATGTTTTACGTGTTGATAGAAAGTACATTTTACTATAAACTAATGTAAAATTTTAATTTATTTTAAGAAGGGATTTTTGTTTATAATATCATTTTTATAGTCAAATTTCAAGTGTATTAGATCTTTTTCGACTCTTTCAAGATTTTTACTAAATTATTATATATTTTTTTAATATTTTAGATATTAAATTTGTACTAGTCAGATTTTTAAGGTTTTTTATATCAGAAATATTTTTCAATTTCTTGAAGATTCTAATTAAATTTATTATATATATAACATATATACATTTATGTATATGTATATTTGTTTTCATGTATAAAATAGTTTATTATATATAAAATACATATATGTTTATTTATATGTATAAAAATAAAAAAGGAGATAACACATTAATAAGTATATTTAAAATATTAATATATTTTTTATTGAAAATTACATATGTGAAACTTATAAGTATTACTAATAAATTTAAATTTTAAACATGACATGTTACAAGAATTAAAATTTGAATGAAGTTTCTTTAAATCTCATTTCTTCCTACCATTCATCCTCATTCAACAATCATATTATTCTACTTCTAATGTTTTAGGACTCTCAAATGTATACTACTTTTCAAGATATAGTTACAATCTAGTTTGATCATTAAAAGAGAAATAATTTAGGGGTTCATTTAATAATTTATGATACTGCAGTTATGTTCATAGAATCTTAATTTTAATATATTTAGTTCTCATTTTTCCTTTCAATATTATAGTTTTTATACTCTTTCTTAATATTTCAATTTTATTAAATATTCAATTTTTATCATATGTTTTAAATATTGAATGTTTCTAAAAATTTTAGATTTTATTTTAATTATATCACCATTTTTAAATTTAAAATTGATTGAATTAATTAAAATTGAAGATCATGAAATATATTAGATCATTTGTATATAATTATTATTGAATTCATAACAATTTAAAGGAAAGTAATTCATATTAATATTACATAAGTTTTAAATATCCATATATATTTATATTTAGAAATTTAATACTTAATAAATTTTAAGAAACCAAAACTAATAATTTATAAAAATTGAAAAAAATAGTTCAATAAGTGTATTATATACTAAAACTTTTCTTAAAAATACCCATTAACCCTTTGTAATATGTCAATAGAAAGATTGAAAAGTTAATTTAAAAAATATTGATTATTTCATTTTCATGTGGCACATTGATTTTATATATGATACCATCCTTGTTGATTCTTTTAAAGAGGATCTTTTACTTCATCTAAAATATCATACCTTTATTTTTAAGATTTTTTTATATTTAACATATGAACACCTTTATCATTAGAACTAATCTAGAATAAAAATATTTGTATTCACCATCTTTATAAATATTATAAATAATTATTCTCCATTTGTTCATAAAATCAAAATGAAAAGATTTTTTTTAATAGCTTACCATGTTATTCATCCAACTTCTCATACCTTAGAACAAACCTCACAACCAATATTTAACAAGTGACATTAATAAAAATGGATGATGTAATATCAAATACACCTCAAATAATAATGAACATTATATTTAGGAGTTTTTTATTTTTCAACATATTAGAAAATTAAATAAAAATAAATTCATATGGAAGATGGAGATATTTTAATTACATCATGTTATCTCTATGAAAATTCAACAATTACATTCCAATGGGGTTTGAACCTTGGTGGCAAGAAAAATACCTCAACAACTTAACCATCATACCATGCCACTATTGACCATGTTATCCCATGATTAGGTCAAACATCAAGTTTCTTATTTTTTTAGATAAAAGGAAAAAGGCCTAAAATATTATTAATAATATAAAATTTCTAAAATTACATAAGTATAACATAGCAACTTAAAAAATAAGTTGTTGTGAGGACCAAAAAAAATGTCCCATTTACTAGAGACCTTACATATGGATGAAAAAATAGAACAAAACCTCATAACAGAAAGTGTAAGAAAAGCATAGGAATAATATATTTTATGCAGGAGTTTAAGTGAAATCCTCACATCACATTAGGGGATGTGTCAAAATACACTATCCATTAGAGGTCAGTTATAGGCTCTAGGTTGTTTATAAAAGAGTGTTTCCTTGTTATTTATAAAAATTACAACTCATTTCTTAAAATGGGATCATTTCCTATTAAATTAAAACAATCATGAGATTATGAAGATATAGTTTTATGATTAATAATAGATTTTTATTTTTTAGTAAGAATGAGGTTCTACCATACTTTATGAGGAATCCAATTATGATTTTATTCTATAGAACATGCCACATACATTATGAGGGAATAATATTAAGATTGCTATTTTAAGGTCAATTTATTTAAAATTTATAGGATTTTACGTTATAGATAAAGGTCTTGTAGAATAATCAATTTATGTATAAAATATTTGTTGATTCTGATAGAGCCCTCAAAATGCTTGACATTTTGATTCTTTTGTGCTTGTTATTCACATGTCAAACGTACCCATCAACAGGGTTCAAGGGTTTTACTTGGTTTTTCTTGCCTTCAATTCTTCATCTTTGAACATTATAATTTTGCATTAACTAGTTTTCCCGGTTGCTAGTTTCTTTAGTTATCTTTTAAGCCATTTAAATACATCCATTACTGGCCTCGAAGTCTGGATATTGTCGATCACTTTAATCCATCCTCGCATTAGATTTAAATTATGATTTATGAATGAGTTAAATCTATGTCATTAACTCATGAGGGTGTCTTCCACATCAGCCTAGTGAAGGCCCCCTTTTATAAATAACTTTGTTTCATGTGCAGGTTGAATAGTTACCAGATCACAGGACTCCATCTGGGTCATTCCCCACTAGCTCACCCATTTGAAATGGATACAAGTTAAATGTCACGAGGTTAGCAAGATGTTGACAAGTGTGCATGGGCCAACCCGCTATGTCACGTCTCAATACCTAGAACCCTAAGATCAATGATGCCAACCGAGCGATGAAAGATGATCACCATCATTCACTGCTAGCTCCGAAAATGAGATCCAAATCTTTTAAGAATGGCGAGACCCGTGAGAAGTTGCCACATACACTCTATAGTTGCAGGCTAGTGTAGCCCACAAGTACACGAGAATGTCTTGTTAGCAAATTCCTATTGGCCATTCATCTGAGTTGGAGCGATGACGCAAATTCAAACAATCTTGACTAAATTAGAGTCATTCAAGAGGCCCAACTCAGCTATAAATCAACTGCTCATATTCAAAGTTGCATAATATGCCTATTGCAATTATTTTGCTTTGCGCGAGTGAACATTAATGGCAAAAGTGACTAAATAGGCTTATTCAGTTCCTACCAAAATTTGTGTGTAGTTGATTCTTACTTATTTGAGATCCAAAGACGTGTCCTAGATAGTACGAGGAGTTGTTAAATGAATTGCAAAGATTGTACCAACTAGCAGTAGGGTTTGACACAGTTGAAAGCAGTAAGTACCATAAACACAAATTCATGCTTTTTTTAGTTTCCTGATATAGGGTTTGCTTTTATCTATTTTAAAGTGAATGTGTTTGTTCATTCTACTTTCTTTGCTTTAAAATTGGGGCAATCTTTATCTTTGAAAAGTCATGGCCCTGTAAAGTGCCAAAATTAGCTCTCGTTCGGGGCCGTAAATTGCAATTAGGAGTCAGATAGTTAAAATTCCTATGTTGGGATTTTCTTTGCGCAACAAACCCATGGCTCCCAATGCCACTGGTGCTTCTTCTTCTTTCACCCAACCATAGATCTCTGTCTCAAGATGTTATCGACCTATTACCTCAATCCACCAATAAGAAGCCAGAGGGTAGAGCCTTGTTTCGTGGCGCTACTATGAAGGAGGGTTTGATAGAAAGAGCTTGCTTGATCAAGGATGCTAAGGTACCCTACACGGGATGGAATATGTTTCAACATTGGTTTGGAAATAGGAATCTGGGGCCCACTTTTAGTAACCCATGGAATTTGACTATGGGAAAACTGATTGTCCCTAACATGTACATGGATTTGGATCTCTTGAAGGATATCACATCAAAATATGATCCAGTCTCACAGATAGTCAGGTCATAAGATGGGGTGGTTATGGTGAAAATAACTAGTGAAGAAATTGAAAAGGTTTTTGATTTGTATGAAACAAATTCAAGTATGCACCCTTTGAATGTGGATACTATTAGAACAAAGTATAATAATACAAGGGTATTCATTAGATCAAAAATGTTGTCCCAACATACTATAGTGGTTGGAACTGGGAAGCAATGAAGGAAGGTTAAGACTGATAATGGGGAGATCAAACCTCTCTCAATGAACTATTTCACTAGCTATTTCAGAAAAATTGTGTATTCTTTTTACCAAATTGTAGGTGCCAATCCACCTGACAAATTAGAGAAAGAATATAGCTACCTAGCTTCACATATGTAGTACCCAACATGTAGTATTTTATGACTATGACACTTATTGGGCCAATCACATTCATGAAGGCCTAGTTGAATTGCAAGGATGGTAACAATGGGTGAAGTTCTGGTGGTTAATGCATATGTTCTTGTATAAGGGATAGAAAGTCGTTGAGAAGGAAATTACCCTAGAAAGAAAGAAGGATGCAGTTGATTTTCCTGTTTAGAGTTGGACCCATATCTTGGATTGAGATGATAAAAAGTACAACTTTGTACTGTTTAGAAATTATTTTTCATCCAGGATAAGGAAGGCCTTGATATATGAACCCCAAAGAATCCCTAGGGAAATTCATGAGTTTTTGAGACCTAGGGAACTAAGGCAAGATTTGAATTTGAGTCACAACTGGGGAGATTTGATTTTGTATCCTGATGAAACAATTTTTAGAATATATGGTAGTAGTTTAGGCCCATATTTTTTTCCCGTAGATTTTCCCTTGAGGATAGGTTTCCTTGAGATTATGAGGCAATTGAGAGTGGACATGAAACACATTTACCTGAATCAACAACAAAAGGGTCTTTCTTCCCAGAGTGGACAATATTTATAGATTACATTGTGACAAAAGGGACATTGAATGAATTAGAACATCTGCTAGATACTTATGAATTGATGATTGTGGACCCTAGGAATCATGATCCTAAAGGCTTCATAATTAAACTCAAAGTTGATAAGAAAATGGGTACTTTTGTGCATGCTTTTAATTATCCTGAGGATATCACGAGGAATTGTTTCAACACTAAGGAACAAGATGAGAGGAAAGATAAGTACTTGGCTTATAGGAAGATGATGGAAGCTAGGAAGAAGAACAATCCTCATTATGACCCTCTACCTAATATACAAGGTGATCTCAATAGGGCTATGTATGACCTATACAATTTTGAGAATATTGTTGGTATTTTCAGAGAGTAGTGGGAGGTTCCTGATAAAGGAAAGGCAATGGTGGTCAAAGAAAGTGTTGAAATACCACTAGAAGAAAGGCCTACATATCAACCACCCAAACAATTGAGGATTTATTCCAGGAGGAAGAAGATAGCAAGCGAGGAAGGGAAATTAGTAGCCCTTATCGTTTCTAAAGAACCAAAAGTAGACTCTACTAAGAGTGTAGTGTCAACTCCTCCCACACAGGCCTCTTTGTCTGTAATTGATCTTGATTCACTTCCTGAAAGTTCTACTCCTCTTGAGCAACCACCTCACAAGAAGTAAAGGATCGGTTGATTATTCTGATACAGATGAAGATGATATCTTTGTCACCCCTAAAGAAATGCAGATTTGAATGCCTCCTCATGAAGAAGCAATTGCTTGAAGTTCAGGATAGAGCATCCTCAGAATGGGGAAACTAGATATTTGTGGGATGAATACTGCAGATGATTTGAGGGTTGAAGCTAGCAAAGAGTTTATGGAGGATGATGATTTTATTGAAACCTCAACATTCCAGAAGTTTTGTTGGAAATCCAAAATTGTAGATTATGCAGAGAAGGTGGTTGTTGAGAGGAACTTACATCCTGAATTGCCTGAAAGTTCCATTGAGGTGAATGTAAGAAATATTATGAAGGATGAGTTCAAAAGGATTAATGCTTAGTAGGGTAGATAACTTCTAAAGAAAAGTGGTGTGCTACCATTGCTGGATTGGAACATTGTTGATGATATTGTTCTAGATACATAAGAAGGGCTGAAATACCCCTTGTAAAAAATGAAGCAGAATTGGAAATGGCACTTTGAGGCTCAGCCTTCAGTGAGGATTGGGATGAATTAGAAATATGGTAACTATGTCTAGCATCTAAGAAACTAGCCTTGGTAGAGTTGTCAGAACTTAGTGGTCAATTTCTTGTAAAAAGAGTTATTGATACTCCAACTCTAGAGGCTGCATACATGGTTGTAAATGTTGCCAGGTTCACCTAGTCTATTATGGAAGGTCTTGCTTTGGAAAGAGATAATCTCATAAATAAATATAGTTTACTCTTGGATGACTATGACATCAGTCAGTAAAAGGTGGCTGCATTAGAAACTGAACTGGAATTCTATAAACAAAGTGAGGAAGTACAAAGGGAATAGGGTCAACCTAGCTCAAGCCACCCACTCTTAGCTTCTCCTACAACATCTACACAACATCCATTTCATAGCCAGGCCTTGGTAATGGTGCCAAATAGTCGGGAACAACAATCAGTTGCAATGGAAGAGTCAAGTGGTTCAGGTGCTAGCTCATTCGATAAAGAATAATTGTTGTTGTGAATTGAAACATATAAGAAGCTGTTAGAAAGAACCCAAGATGCAATGTATGAGAATGTATTACAAGTTGTCAGTAGTACATTAAAACACCTAAATGAGATGATTCAATCTAGACACAACAACATGTATGACAACTATACCCTAATGCTATGAGCAATGAGATTATCTAAGAAGGATAAATTGTTGGCCATACCAACCTTAAATAAATGGCTTGCAAGATCTTAAAGATTGACATTAATATTGGTTGTAGTTGGTCAACATGAAGATAAATATGTGTTGGTGTAGCCTATTTATAATTTTGTATGCAAATTGAGTGAGGAAATTTTCCAAGGGTATGCAGCCTTGCTTGAGCAAAAGATAGTAGAATTGTTATCTCAATACACTCATACAGATTTGTCACCATTACCAAATGTTGAAGTCAACAATTATGAATTGAAGCCATTGCATGAGTGGAAAAGAGAATTGTATGAGGTTATTCATTCCTGGGTAAATGAAATATGCAAGGAGGTTAATATTAATCTCTTCAATGATACCTTGGAGAGGTTGACATTTCTTATTAGCTTTCTTGAAGATTTTGACAGAGAATCCAATGCAGTGGTAACTAAGTATGCTCCTTACAGAAAACCCATGGATGAAATTATGGAGTTTGATTGGCCATCCGAGGAAGAGTATGAAGAATGAGGGATGGTGTATGTTGGAAAAATTTGTTTGTGATTTGAAGTGTGAAACATATACTTGGTCAAGTATTGTATTACTTTTCCCATAGAAGTTACAATGTATAAAACATATGTTTCACATAAAGTTAGTGAATTATTAGTGATGTGGAATGCTAACTAAGATATTGACTCATTTTCAATCCACATCAGTTTGTCATTTTGCTCTATGAAATCGAGGTGCCACTATAAAGATGTTTATTATTTTTAACATGTGCTTTTTTGGGAAAAAGTTAATCCTCTTGGCGAATGTAAATGAACTTTTCCTTGTTTGATTTCCCTCCGCTTTGATAAATGTAAATATAACTAAATTGGGTATTTTTTCTTCTTACGGTCCAATCCTATTGTAGCATGTGTACCTTTGTCTTGAGGCTTGTTTTGCTCCCTTATTTCATAAAAGTGAATTCAGGGCCATTTGGTATGGGTCTTTTGTTGAATACTGGAGCTGTATTGTGAGAATAGAGAACACAAAGATAATATTCTTAGTCTTTCTCATTTGCTTTGAGTCTAGGTAGCTTATTTTGTTAAATGTATGGTTTTTGGATATATAGGAATGATAATGGAGATTTCCCAAGTCTATAGTCTCTCCATTTTGATTGTGTATGTGAATTATTAATGAAAATACTGATTAGGGATCATTTCATTATTTTTCATCATTTCATACTTTGATATGTGTTTTGATTTTAGCTGTTGTTCATAGAAGTTAAATTGCTTGAATCAAATCATGAATTCTTATGCATGATCTAGGGATGTGATAAGTAGTCTTTAGAATTCGGTTATTGATCTGCGAGTTGCTAAGTGATATTGCATAGATCTTGAGTGTCCAGAATTAAATGCTCCTTATATTTCAATTTGCTCAGACTCATAGCCCAAAGATAATGGCACTAATCATAAATCATTTTAATATTTTCATGACCCTAGTTATCTAACTTGAGAATAATATTTTAAAATAATCATTGATCTACCTTTAAATTGTGGTATTTGTATTGTCTTGGTATTCTAAACTTAAGGTGTGTAATTTGTTTAGGGAATTTCCAACTCCTTGATGAATTTAAACTTATTAGCTATGGATGATAATATGTATTCTTAAATATATACAATGTACGTTTAAATTGTCTTGAATAATAGTATAATACACATTGTGGGATTACCCTCCCGGGTTTTGCAAAGCCCGAACTGCAAGAGATAAATAAATTGATGCCATATCTCGTTAGTTGGCCACTTGTCTAGTAGATATTCGATAATTGAGCTCGGCAAGATCATAGGTACTTAATATGACTTGATTGGTTCATTGTGAAAACAACCAAAAAAATGGTGACTCTATTGGGGATGTAAGTCTTATAATTACTAGTTCTCCAGAACACCTTATTACATATCACCACATTATATGGTGGTAATTTCTCATAGAGTTAATCAATTGAAACTATTTGTCACATTTTCCTCCAAGATTTGCCAATATGTTGTCTACTATCCTGATAAATTTCCCACCCATTTTTCTGAAAAGAGTACATTCAAAATTCATGTAAAGATATGTCGTAGGTGTCAAAGTTTGTCTTGATTTCCATAGATCTATACCTATTTTCAAATACTGTAACAAAATTTCTACTAATCTTTCCCAAGAACCTTGGGTGATGACTCTAATGTCTCTGCACCAGTGTGAACCCGTGTTCAAGGATATCCACAAAGTTAGAAAGAAAAGTGTGAAAAAATTAAGGAAGGTGACAAAGCAAAAAGGAAGCTAGGCTCAAATGAAAGGAATGTGAGCTTACCTGAAGAAGAATCTAGAGAAGAAGTTGGAGGGTGAATTATCTAACAACAAAGGAACATGGATAAAGGAAAAGAAAGTAGGAAAAGGTAAGTCTACACCTTGTCCTACCCCTAAACATGAAATGAGTTCTAACTATAATTCAAGATCTGAAAAGGATTTAGTAGATTTCAGTGATAGTACTTCTTAGGCAAGGGGTGGGGTTTATATGATGACTATTGTGAATGAGTATTCCTCTAACTTTGGTATGCAAGCTATGAGGCAAAGAGAAAGGGATAGAATCCAGAGAGATAATTTTAATGCTAGGTATGCCAAATCCAAAGGATATGTTACCCCAAATTTCCATCCATACACCCCTATCCCTGATGATTTATTGACCGGAGATGTGTACTCCCATGATCCACTTCCTTCCTAAGCTAAAAACATAGTTATATCTGATAGGGAATCTACTCTGCCAAATGAAGAAGTATTAAATGAAGTGCATATACTTAATCAAAGGATTTCTAAATGTGATGAAAATAGGAAGAAAAGGGAGGTTTCTCATGAAAAAAGGATTAGAGATGCTATAATTCAAAGGGATGCATTAAGAAGGAAGGTTGAGGAGATGGAAGCAATGGAAAAATTGGTTGCTCAAGTTGACCCAAAAGATGGCCTAGTAGTACAAGAAATTTTAGGTAGGATTCCTACAATTCTTGTAGTTGATAAGCCTATTGAAAGCCCATGACCCAAGGCTACGGAGAAAACTGCCATCCCACTGCCCCCTCCTCCCAAGAATACTAAGAAAGAATCTGTGGATGTTGATAAAGGGAAATGTTCTATGAATGAAATAAAAGTTAGTGAAGGGTTAAAAAACAATAAAGGAGGGGTTTCAAAGAAAGATACATCTCAAGATGACTCTATTTCAATCTTTGATAAACTAATGAAGGAGAATGAAGAATTGGACAGGAAGACCAAAGAAATGGAACTAAGGGTAGTGAATAAAGAAATGAAGAAGAAGCTTAGTTTCCTTGAATCTACCTTGAAAGATCTCGTCCCTGAAACAAAAATCCCTCAAGGTCATTCATCTTCTTCAAACCCCCATACAAGTGACAAAGGTTCAACCACTGGTAATCCTTTTAGCTCCTCTTCACAACCTGAAAATAAGGATAGGACTGTCCATTTTAGTGATAGTGATTCTCAATCCAAAGGACATTAACATGATGGTGAAAGGAGAGATAAGGATAACCATGATGAGGAAGAAGGTCCTATAGGTAGGAGACTATTGCATACTAATAGGTATAGACAATTGTGTTTTGAAAAAAATCTTGGTTACCCAAATCTAGTGCCACACAATGCCAGAAAACATGTGCCTAAATTTACTCGCAACAATTCCCTTAATGGGGAAGATCATTTGAAGGAATTTCAAAGTTTTATTGAAGACTTTAAATTATGGGATGAGGATGTAGCTATGAAGTAATTTATGTTATCCCTCACAAAAGATGCAATAGACTAGTATAGAAGCCTGCCAGATGTGAGTATTGACTCCAAGGATTCATTCTTTAGAGCATTTAGAGAGTAGTATGGTGATTAGATTGACCCTCAGTTTAGACTAAATGAATCCAATAACATTACACAGGGGAATTGTGAGATGGCCACAAAATTCAATGTGATATTTCAGAAGGCCATGTATAAGACCTCCCTGGGTCTCTAAAACCTAATGAAAGGGAATTTCTAGTGGTTTATTGTAATGCTTATGATTCTAAAATGTGCTACTTTATTAGAGATAAAAATCCACAATCTCTAAGAGAGGCTTACAAAATGATAGTAAAAATTGAAAATAATAGGAGGGAATCTAGAAAGGTGGGTCAAAGAGATGACCCTAAGTCTTCTAAGAATTCAAAGGTTCAAAATGAGAAGGTCCCTAAAGTTACTACCCCAAAGGAGAAGCTAGACCAAGTCTTAAACCTATTGCAAGAGCAGGCTAGAAATGATAAGCCTCAGTTTCAGAGAAATGAGAGCTCATCAAGACTACAAGACTATTCGTATCACACCAGTTGGCATAATGGGAAACCTATCTAGAATAACCAAAATAATTTTCAAGAAACACCAGATCCATTGTGTAAAAACATTACAAATGTTGTAGAATAAATATTATGGTGTGAAGTTTGTGAAATACCCCATAACTCACATCAATGTGCAGTTGCCAGATCCATGAAGCAATCTCAAGATGATCAGAAGGAGACTGATTCTC
>VDFB02179234.1:22602221-22802139 GCA_007258455.2 Sequoia sempervirens | reverse complement strand
AAAATATAAAAACTCGTATGTCTGACCACCTTAACTTGTTCAAAAATTCAATAAATTTATTTTTTATTTTTTTAATCCTATATTATGTGAAGCATAGAATGTGACACATGTTTCGGATTCAAAAAATGTGATACCGTTTGAAACCTATATATGTTTTTCAATCAGCCTATCGATCATGACTTTAGTTGTAATTTTAATAGAAAATGAATAATAATTATTTATTAAATTCAAAGTAAAGCATAATTTATATTGGTGGAAAGCTGAGAATCTCCTCTAAAAACCCTTTTTTTTTCATCAATTTTGGGTTAAAAAAAAGTCATCAGCCACATACCCTACAGATACCCATAATATTGCCACTTTTTGGCCCATCATGATCCTGCACATACCCACTACAAATGTATTTATCACTAGATTGGATATGGAGTGTAATGACTATTCTTCTAGTGATGATGTTGACACCAATGATGTGGATATGCAAAGACAAGGATTAATTCTTCACCATCAACAAGTGTTATTTGATGAAGAAGGAGAATATGAGTAGACATCTTATAATCTTGAGACATGTAATGTTTATTTAATGAGACCTAATGAATAAATATAGATGTATACAGTTGCATTAGCTACTAGAGCTCAAGCAAGAAATGATCTCCACCTTAGGAATAGGGTGGTAAGTGGCACTCTAGGTCATCAAGGAGGCATATTCATTAAGGAGAATAATGCAGATAGTAGGGGTGTTAAGACAAATAACAAGAAAGGGGAGACAAAGCCCAAGTAAAATAAAGAAATTTGAATTTGGGCTAAGAAATGAAGTAAGGAAAAAGTTGTTGTTGAGGTTGTACAACCATATTTGAAAGCCAAAGAACTAAAACCTATCGAGAAAAAGGTCAAAAAACAAGTTGATGTGGTGGTCCCCCAGGAAATAGTACTTCCACAAGTACCAGGTTATTCTCCCATTGATATGTTTCGAGTTCTATCTCAAATCTGGGTCACAATTCCACTCCTTGAAATGATGAGGATCAATGACCACAAGCACAAGACAATGGCTATTATTAATAGTATTCCTAGGGGGTAACCAAAAAAAAGTGGAAGCTGGTGTACCTGAAACAAGTAAGAGTTGGGAAAAATATTCTGAAGTGAGGGCGAGTGTTAATGAGAATCCTAAAATTTACTTGGGAACCACCATCACTGCAAACCCAAATTTAGTTAATCCTTTCTTTTTGAGTCTGATCATTGATGCAAAGGTGCTTCATAATTGTATGATAGATTCAGGCGCTTCGAAAAATGTTATGCCTATCAAAATAATGGAGGAATGGTGTAATCTATGAAGTTCCATACAGATTGGCTGCTTTCCCAGAAAAGGAGTTGGTTATGAGTGTTACAATGGTGGATATTCCACCAACATATGGAGTGCTACTTTCAAGACAATGTTGTGCTTCTATGGGAGGGAGTATGGAATGTGACTTGTCATTTTCCACATTCCCCATTGACCAAAAGGATGTAAAATTTTCCTGAGAATCAAGATTCAGACACATGATTGAGCATGTTGAAGAGCTAGAGGAACCCCCAATAATCAACTTTGTAGAACTAGTATGGAAACATTTTGGGTAGAAGAAATGGAGCAAGAAGAAGGAAAAGTTGAGCCTACATCAATTGTTAAGGAGGTTGCATTAACATTGCTAGAAGATCTTCTATGGATTATGTGCTTTGATGGGGCCTTCTCGAAAGAAGGTTCAGGCATTAGGGTCATTCTTACATCTCCCCAAGGTAAGACTTTCAAATATTCCTTTTTACTAAAATTTACATGTACCAACAATGTAGCTAAATATGAGGCAATATTACTTGGTTTAAAAATTGCTTCCAAACATGGGATAAAATTGTTAAAAGTATTTAGGGATTTAGAGTTGGTAGTCTCCCATGTTAGGTATAGGTTTATCACCAAGGACAAGAGATTGAGGCAATATAGAAATGAAGTTTGGGACCCTATTGAGGCGTTTGATGCTTTTGGAATAGAATGGATAGAAAGAGGACATAATGCTAGAGCAGATATGTTGGATATCATTTCCATTAAGCTAGATGATGTGACTTTTGATGGTAACTCAAGGATTGAGGTACAGACGAGACCTGTTGTGCTTAATAATATTTTCAGTTGGAAAGTATTTGAGGATGATAATGACATCTTAAGGTTCTTACATTGTGTTGACTAGTATGAGCATCAAGAGATTGACTTCAGTTCATATGTGGTAGAAGTGGATGGCAAGGAAACATTGTTTGGAAATGATGTAATTCAGCTGAAAACAAATAAAATCCCTAAGGTATTGGTTGCACTTGAAAGGGTTTTCAATGGCCCAAACAATTCAAGTGCTAGAAAAACATCTACACATGAGAAATACCTTGAGGAGATAAACTTGGGAAAAAATAATTCCCTTGAGAAGGGTATGTGCAGGATCATGAGGGGCCAAAAAGTGGCAATATTATGGGTATTTGTAGGGTATGTGGCTGATGACTTTTTTTTACCCAAAATTGATGAAACGAAAAGGGTTTTTAGAGGAGATTCTCAGCTTTCCACCAATATAAATTATTCTTTAATTTGAATTTAATCAATAATTATTATTTATTTTCTATTAGAATTACAACCAAAGTCCTAATCGATAATTCAAAAACATCTATAACTTTCAAATGGTATCACATTTTTTAAATCCAAAACATGTGTCACATTCTATGCTTCACATACTATAGGATGAAAAATAAAAATAAATTTCATGAAGTTTTGACCAAGTTAAGGTGGTTGGACATACAAGTTTTATATTTTTTAAAGTTGTAATAAAATTCATAATTAATTATTTACTTGAAAAAATTACAAAAGAATATGCATCACATCCAGACATGAGTCCCTACTTATATATAAAATCTTATAAAAAATATTATCATTTTATTATGGTTAGGGTGGAACAAATTTTTCCCATTTCTACTCACATTGAAATTTCAAATTTTCACCAAATAGATTTTATTTATTTTAAATAAACCTAGTAGTTTAGAAACTAAATTTAATTTTCTACAGATTCTATTCTTACATATTTTTGAAATAATATAGATAACTTATTCAAATTTTTACGTCAAGTTGCCTAACACTGTTTTTTCTGAATTTTTTTCCACTTAAGGGCTTGTTTTTTCCATGATGATCTTGCACATACCCAGAAGGTTTATATTGGTAAAAGAATGAAGTCACATGTGAGAACCATGTTGATTGCTCTACTAGGAAAATACAGGCATGTGTTTGCCTGGTCTTATGATGATTTGAAAGCATATAGGGAAGAGTTGTTTCAACATGAAATCCCTTTAAAACCTGATACAAAACCATTTAGGAAAAATAAAAGACCCATTAACCCTACCTTAAGGCCCAAAATGCAATAAGAGCTTGTGAAACTGAGTGATGCAGGGATTATTAAACCTATAAGGCATTCCTCATGGGTATCCAACTTAGTTCCTATCAAAAAGAAGAATGGAGATTTGAGGCTGTGTGGATTTTAGGAATTTGAATGTTACATCATTAAAGGATAATTATCCTTTACCTAACATGGAAGTGATGTTGCAAAAAGTAACAAGCTGTGAATTGTTGTCCATGATGGATGAATTTTATAGGTACAATTGGGTTATGGTGAGGGAATTAGAACAATATAAAACAACATTTACAACATTTTGGGGAACTTATGTTTATGTTAGAATTCCTTTTTTCCTTATAAATGTTGGTTCCACTTTTCAAAGGGCCATGCATGTAGCTTTTGCTGACTTTCTTGATTTATTCATTGCAATTTATCAAGATGATTTGACTGCTCATAGTAAGAAAGAGGAAGATCATTGTTCCCATCTTGAAAATATTTTCATTAGAGCTCTAGAATATGGTATCTCCTTATACGCAAAGAAATGTGCCTTTGGGGTTAAAGAGGGTAAATTGATGGGACATATTGTGTCTAAGGATGGCATTAGAATTGATCCTAATAGAATAGCAACCATTGATAAAATTAACCCACCAAGAAATGTCAAAGGGATCCAATCTTTCTTTGGGAAAATAATTTTTTTGAGGAGATTTGTGACTAACTTTGCAGAGATAAGCATACCTATTTCAAAAATGCTTAAGAAAGGGGAAAAGGTAATATGGTTAGAAGAGCCTATTAAAGCTTTTCAAGCTATAAAATATTCTATCAAAGTTGCACCTATATTAAAGACCCCTAATTATTCAAAACCATTCCAATTGTTCACATTTTCCTCCTTTCATACTGTGGAAGGTGTATTGCTACAAAAAAATGATGATGGTTTTGAATAGCCAATTGCCTTCTTTAACAAATCCTTGCAGTCAGCTGAACTTAAGTATGATACTACTGAGAAGCAGGCTTATGCTTTAGTAAAGGTTGTTAATAATTTTAGAACGTACCTCACTGGTGCTACAATAGTGGCCTATGTCCCAAGTGCGGCCATCAAGGACATCTTTACACAACAAGAAACTACTAGCTGGAGATGTAGATGGATTAATAGAATCCAAGAATTTAACATAGATATTCAAATCACCAAATTGGTTAGAGGTCAAGGTTTGGCCAAGGTCATGGCTAAAACTAATTTAGATTCCAATCAAATTAATGAGATGGAATAAGAGAACATTGCTCCTATATGTGATACAAAAACTTGTGGTTAGTGTTGGAGAATTATTGAATATTTGCAAAGAATGAGAGAAGAACTCTAAAGCTACAAGCAATCAAATATATTATTATTAATGCCAAACTCTGGTGGAGAATTCCAGAGGGTGTGCTCCTCAGATGTGTATATGGTGATGAAGCAAAAGACTTGTTGATTGAGATGCATAAGGGAGTGTGTGGAGGTCATTATATGGCTAAGACTACAACACACAAGATATGGAGGGCTAGTTTTTTGTGACCCACAGTCTTCAAGGATGCACACAGATATGTTAAAAAATGTGATGCTTGTTAGAGGTTCACTAGTAAGCTCAAGTTTTTAGGTAATTTACCCCTTATACCAGTCTAAGCACCAGACCCTTTTCAGTAATGGGGGATTGATTTTATAGGGGAAATGGCAGTGAATTAGAACTAGTAGTGGACATGCCTAGATTCTAGTGGAAACCGATTACTTTACAAAGTGGGTTGATGATATTGCCACCTGGAAAGCAACTAGCAAGGTTGTCATAGATCTTTTGATAAGTAACATCTAGAGTAGGTTCGATGTGCTCGAGAGGATTATTTTTGTTAATGCCATGTGTTTTCAATTTGAAGAATTCCTAGATTTTTGCAATCAACATGGTATGAATATATCATATTCATCCCCATATCATCCTCAGGGGAATGGATAGTTTGTATCTAGCAACAAGAGCCTCATGAATATCATCAAAAGAGTTCTAAAAAGAATTAGAAATCTTGGGACTTGATGTTGTAATTAGCTTTGTGGGCAGATAGAACCATAGTCAAGAAAGCTATTGGTCTTTCTCCTTTAACTTGGTATATGGAGTGGAGACTAGAATTTCTCATAATAATTTGATGAAGATGTATAACTTTGTATAGGAATATGATACTGACATCTATTATGATATGCAAAGTAGAATGAATGAATTGGTGGAGCTCAATGAAATGAGAAGAGAAGCACACAAGAAGAATGAGAAAATGTAGCTCCAAGTTAAATATTTACATCATGACAAATGAGTTGTTCCAAGGAAATTTGAATTAGGGTGTATGGTATTAATGTGGAATGCTAGACTAGAGGATAGAGGAAAGCATGGGAAGTTTGATCCCCTGTGGTTGCGTTCCTCCTCAATTGCAAATATTCATGGGGAGGATTCTTACTTCTTACAGTCACTTGCAGGTGAATGTCTGGAATTGCCTATACATGGATAGTTCTTGAAACCCTATTTCTCTTGAAATAGGCTATATCCATGTACATTATATAGTTCTATAAATTCTGTATATAGGGTTTGGTGTGTTTATTTTCTATTGTGTCTACTTGCCTTGTCTGGGTAGTCTCCTTCCTTTTGGGTTTCCTTTGTGTTTGGTTTGCTCCACCAAGAGATCTCTTTCTCACCATACTCACCAGGGGTATGCATCATTGAGCATGAGCCACTGATAGAGCCCTCAAAATGCTTGACATTTTGAGTCTTTTGTGCTTGTTATTCACATCTCAAACATACCCATCAACAGGGTTCAACGGTTTTACTTGGTTTATCTTTCCTTCAACTGTTCATCTTTGAATGTTATAATTTTGTGTTGACTAGTTTACCTGGTTGCCAATTTCTTTAGTTATCTTTTAAGCCATTGACATACATCTGTTACCGACCCCGAAGTCTAGAGATTGTCCATCACTTTAATCCATCCTTGCATTAGATTTAAATTTTGATTTATGAATGACTTAAATCTAATTCATTAACTCATGAGGGTGTCTTCCTCATCGACCTAGTCAAGGCCACCTTTTATAAATAACTTTGTTTCATGTGTACATTAAATAGTTACTAGATCATGGGACTCCATCTAGGTCATTCCCCATTGGCTTGCCCATCTGAAATGGATACAAGTTAAATGTTGCAAGGTTAGCGAGATGTCGCCACATGTGCATGGGCCCACCCACTATGTCACATCTCAATACCCATAACCCTAAGATCAATGGCACCAATTGAGTAATGAAAGATGATCACTACCATCCCATGCTAGCTCATGAAAATGAGATGTAAGTCCTTTAAGAATGGAGAGACCCACGAGAAGCTACCACATACACTCTGTAGTTGTAGGCTAGTGGAGCCCACACCTACACAAGACTGTCTTGTTCGTGAATTCCAATTGGCCATTCATTTGAGTTGGACCGATGATGCAAATTCAAACAATCTTGACTAGATCTAAGTCATTCAATAGGCCCAGCTCAGTTGTAAATCAACTGCTCATATTCAAAGTTGCATAGTATGCCCATTGCAATTATTTTGATTCGTACGAGTGAGAATTAATGGAAGAAGTGGCCCAGTAGGCTTATTCAGTTCTTACCAAAAATTGTATGCAGCTAATTCTTGCTTATTTGAGATCTAGAGATCTGTCCTAGACAATACAAGGAGTTGATAAATGAATTGAAGAGATTGTACCAGCTAGCAGTAGGGTTCGACATGGTTGAAAGCAGCAAGTACCATAAATGTAAATTCACACTTTTTTAGTTTCTTGAGTTAGGGTTTTCTTTTATCTATTTTAAAGTGAATGTGTTTGTTTTTTTTTCTTTCATTTCTTTGAAATTGGGGTAATATTTATCTTTGAGAAGTCATGGCCCTGTAAAGTGAAAAAATTAGCTCTCGTCTAGGGCCGTAAACGGAAATTAGGAGTCAAATAGTTAAAATTCCTCTATTAGGATTTTATTTGTGCATGAAAACCCATGGCTCCCAAAGAACTTGGTGCTTCTTCTTCTTCCACCCAGCCTAGATCCTTGTCTCAAGATGTTCTCGAGCTATTACCCCAATCCACCAATAAGAAGCTAAAGGGAGGAGCCATGTTCTGTGGCCCTACTGTGAAGGAGGGTTTGATAGATAGAATTTTCTACATCAAGGATATTGAGGTACCCTACACATGATGGTAGATGTTTCAACATTGTTTGGAAATATAAATCCAGGACCCCCTTTTAGTAACCCATGGAATTTGAATATGAGAAAGCTGATTGTCCCTAATTTGTACATGGATGTGGATCCCTTGAAGGATATGGCATCAAAATATGATCCAGTCTCACGAATAGTCAGGTCATATGATGGGGTGGTTATGGTGAAAATAACTAGTGAAGAAATTGAAAAGGTTTTTGATCTGTATGAAATAAATTCAAGTATGCTCCCTTTGAATATGGATACCATCAAAATAGAGTATAATAATATAGGGGTATTCATTACATCAAAAAAATTTCCCCAACAAACTACAATGGTTGGAGCTGGGAAGCAAAGGAGGAAGGTTAAGAATGATAATGGGGAGCTCAAACCTCTCTCAATGAACTATTTTGCCAACAATTTTAGAAAGATTGTCTTCTTTTTACCAAATTGTAAGTTCCAATCCACCTGACACATTAGAGAAATAATATAGCTACCTGGCTTCACATATGTAGTACCCAACATATAGTATTGTTTATGACTATGCCACTTATTTAGTCAATCACATTCAAGAAGGCTTGGTTGAATTACAATGAGGAAAACAATGGATGAACTTCTAGTGGTATTCATTGTTAATGCATATGTTCCTATATAAGGGACAAAAATCATTTGAGAAGGAAATTACCCTAGAAAGAAAGAAGGATTGAGTTGATTTTCCTTTCCAGAGTTTGATTCGTATCTTGGATAGGGATGATAAGAAGTACAACTTTGTAATGTTTATAAATGCTTTTGCATCTAGGATAAGGAAGGACTTGATATATGAACCCCCAAAATCCCTAGGGAAATTCATGAGTTTTTGAGACCTAAGGAACTAAGGAAAAATTTGAATTTGAGTCACAACTGGGGAGATTTGATTTTGTATCCTAATAGAATAATTTTGAAAATATATGGTAGTAGTTTAGGCCCATATGTTTTTCCTATAGATGTTTCCTTGAGGATAGGTTTCCTTGAGATTATGAGGTAGTTGAGAGTGGCAAAGGAAACAAATTTACCTGAATTAGTAAGGAAAGGGTCTTTCTTCCCAGAGTAGACAGTACTTGCAGATTACATTGTGACAAAAGAGACATTGAATGAATTAGAAAATCTGCTAGATCCTTATGGCCTGATGATTGTGGACCCTACAAATCATGATCCTGAAGGCTTCATAAATAAACTCAAACAAAATAAGAAAATGGGTACTTTTGTGCATGCTTTTAACTATCTAGAGGATCATGAGGAATGTTTTCAACAGTGAGGAACAAGATGAGAGGAAAGCTAAG
Source organism: Sequoia sempervirens (assembly GCA_007258455.2). NCBI lineage: Eukaryota > Viridiplantae > Streptophyta > Pinopsida > Cupressales > Cupressaceae > Sequoia > Sequoia sempervirens. The sequence continues at coordinate 22,793,223 of VDFB02179234.1, read as the reverse complement.
TACTTGGATTATAGGAAGAAGAACAATCCTCAATATGACCCTCTACACAATATACAAGGTGATCTCAATAGGGCTATGTATGTCCTAGATAATTTTGAGAATATTGTTGGTGTTTTCAGAGAGTATTGGGAGGTTCTTGATAAAGGAAAGGAAATGGTGGTTGAAGAAAGTGTTGAAGTACCACTAGAAGAAAGGCCTACATATCAACCACCCAAACAATTGAGGATTTATTCCAGGAGGAAGAATATATCAAGTGAGGAAGGGAAATCAGTAGCCCCTATCATTTCTGAAGAACCAAAAGTGGACTCTCCTAAGATTGCAGAGTCAACTCCTCTAACACATGCCTCTTTGCCTGTAATTGATCTCGATTCACCTCCTGAAAGTTCTACTCCTCTTGAGCAACCGCCTCACAAGAAGAAAAGGATTGGCGCAAAATGATTGTTTGATTATTCTAATATAGACGAGGATGATATCTTTGTCAACCCTGAAGAAATGCAGATTGGAATGCCTCCTCATGAAGGAGTAATTGCTTCAAGTTCAGGATAGAGCATCCTCAGATTGGGGAAACTAGATATTTGTGGGATGAATACTATAGATAATTTGAGGGTTGAAGCCAACAAAGAGTTTATGGAGGATGATGCTTTTATTCGAACCTCAACATTCTAGGATTTCTGGTGAAAATCCAAAATTGCAAATTATTCAGAGAAGGTGGCCATTAAGAGGAGCTTACATCCTGAATCGCCTAAAAGTGTCATTGAGCTGAATGTAAGAAATATTATAAAGGATGAGTTCAAAAGGATTAATGCTGAGCAGGGAAAAGAACTTGTAAAGTAATGTGGTGTGTTGTCATTGCCAAATTGGAATATTGTTGATGTTATTGTTGTGGATGCCATAAGAAGGGCTAAAAGACCCCTTGTGCAAAATGAAGCAGAATTAGAAATGGCACTTTGAGGCTCATACTTCAATGAGGATTGGGATGCATTAGTGATATGGTCACTATCTCCAAAATATAAGAAACCAACCTTGGCAGAGTCGTCAGAACTTAGTGGTCAATTGCATGTGAAGAGTTGTTGATACACATTAGAAATTGAACTAGCATTCTATAAAATAAGAAAGGAAGTATAGAGGGAACATGGTTAACCTAGATGAAGCCACACACTCTCAGCTTCTCCTATGACATCTACATAGCATCCATTTCATAGCTAGGCCTTGGAAATGGTGCCATATAGTTAGGAACAACAACCATTTGTAGTGGAAGAGTCAAGTGGGTCAGGTGCTAGCTCATTTAGTAAAGAAAATTTGTTGTTGCAAATTGAAACATATAAGAAGTTTTTGGAAAGAACCCAAGACACAATGTATGAGAATATATCAAAATTTTCCAGCACTGCATTAAAACACCTAAACAAGAAGAGTCAAGCTAGACTCAATAGTGTGTATGACAACTATACCTTGATGCTACGAGTAATGAGATTATCTAAGAAGGATAAATTGTTGGCCATACCAACCTTAAGTAAATGGGTTGCAAGATCTGAAAGATTGACATTAATATTGGTAGTAGTTGGTCAACATGAAGATAAATACCTGCTTGTGCAACCTATTTATGATTTTGTATGCAGATTGAGTGAGAAAAAGTTCCAAGGGTATGCAGCCCCACTTGAGCAAAATATAGTGGAATTGTTATCCCAATACACTCATATTGATTTGTCACCATTACCAGATGTTGAAGTTAACAATTATGAATTGAAGCCATTGCATGAGTGGAAAATTGAATTGGATGAGGTTATTCATTCCTGGGTAAATGAAATATGCAAGGAGGTTAATATTAACCTCTTCAATGATACCTTGGAGAGGTTGACATTTCTTATTAACTTTCTTGAAGATTTTGATAGAGAATCCAATGTAGTGGTAACTAAGTATGCTCCTTATAGAAAATCCATGGATGAAATTATGGAGTTTGATTGGCAATCCAAGGAAGAGTATGATGAATGGGGGAGGATGTATGTTGGAAAACTTGGTTGTGAGTTGAAGTGTGAAACATATACTTGGTCAAGTATTGTACATGTCTAGCCATAGAAGTTACAAGTGTATAAAACATATGTTTCACAAAAATTTAGTGAATTATTAGTGATGTGGAATGCTGACTGAGATATTGACTTATTTTCAATCCACATCAATTTTTCATTTGGCTCGATGAAATCATGGTGCTGCTATGAAGATGTTTATTCTTTTTGACATGTGATTTCGTTGGACAAATTTAATCCTCTTGCGAATGTAAATGAACTCCACCTTGTTTGATTTCCCTTCGCTTTGATTAATGTAAATATAACTGAATTGGGGAATTCATCTTCTTGCATTCCAATCCTATTGTGACATGTGTACCTTTGGCCTAATGCTTGTTTATCTCCCTTATTTCATAAAAAGGAATTTAGGGCCATTTGGTATGGGTCTTTTGTTGAATATTGGAGTTGTATTGTGAGAATAGAGAACATATAGATAATATGCTTAGTCTTTATCAAATGCTTTGAGTCTAGGTAGCTTATTTTGTTAAATGTATGGTTTTTGGATATATCCTTTTTTTAATAATAAATATCTCACTATAAAATTAAGACAATTGGGTTTTGAGGATGAGGTGGTGGAAATATATGAGTAGGTAATGGGAGTGAGGAAGGTTTGTCCTATATAAGGAAATGATAGCATAAGGTGGAATGCATCACTGAATGGGGGATATAAAGTGAAGGAAGATTATGACATTCTAGCTGGATGTGGGGAGTTTGAATCTAGATTACCAATTAATTTGTGTTGGAACAAATTATGTCTTCTGAAGAATAGCGTTTTCACTTGTGCATCCTCACAAGGTAGGGCTTTTACAACAAACATGTTTTCTAAGTTGGGTTATCATGGCCCTTCGATATGCCCCGTGTGTAAAGAGGTAGAAGAAATGAGGGATATTTTGTTTTTAATTTGCACATACACTCAATATTGTTGGAAGTTGTTAAGCTCAAAACTTCAGTGGCAGTCAGCATTCCCCACTAGCTTTTTGGAAATGCTTAGAAGCTACCCAACACCTTATAAGCAGTCATTTTTTGGTAGACTATGGATTGCAAGTTCATCAATTGTCATATGATAAGTTTGGAAGGAGAGAAATAGATGCATCTTCAAGGACAAGGAGATATCAAAACATAGATTGCAAAAAAAAATTGAGGCAAGAATTGTGGAAATAATAAATGAAAGAGTGGAAGATCAAAAATCAAGGAAATTGAATTTAACTATTTGGGATGTCATAGAAAGGAGAAGTTGGTATGGATTGAAAGTCCCAACATTTGTGGGAGAAGGGGGCATATCAACAATAGCAAAAAAGAGCATGGTGAGCTAGTCACCCCCTAAGGTGGGGTGGGTAAAATTAAATTTTGATGAGGTGGCCAGGGGCAGCCCTGAGGTATCAAGAGTTCATTGCATAGTTAGAGATTGTAAAGGAAGCATATTGGGTAGGCTAGCTACTTCTCTCCCAGAAGGTACAAATAATGCGACTCAATTTCAAGCTTTGATCCTGGGTTTAGAATTATGTAAAGAACTTGGGAAAAGGAAGGTGGTAATCAAAGGTGACTCCACTTTGGTGATAAATGCTCTTTGTAGTAGGAAGGTGTTGAATTGGAAGTTGGGGGAAAAATTGGAGGTGGATTTAAGTTTGGCGGATGGATTTTAACTGGTGACATTTAATCATATTTTCAAAGAAGGGAATGGAGAAGTTGATAAACTATCCAACATAGGGGGCGATGGCATAACACTCAAGTAAGTGAATATCACATCCAAACAATGATAGTGGGTGGTAGGGAGGGAGAATATCCACACCAAGCATTGTGGAGAGTCTGCAACTATCACCTGAGCAGTGTGTGTTATATGATGATAAGGACATCCTAGGTGGTAGGATAACATGGCAGTTATTGTTGACTAGGTGGCAGTAGCATCACACGATGGCAAGGAAAGTTGGTTTGATCGGCTTGAGTTGGGTGGTGACAATGCATTAAATCATGGTCATGTCGTAATAATGGCAAGATGTCAGGCATATTATAAAGAATGTAATTTGGAAATACAGCCTGTTCTTCTATGATCACAAGTACATATTACTATAGGAAATTTGGAAGGCTTGCATCATCCCGTAGCTACTCCCATACTAGGAACTCATAACAAGAAATAATGACATGAAATGGTAGTGGAATTTGGTGCAATAATCTACAATATATTAGTGGTTGGGTGGTAACTTTGGTCAGTTTTTCTTTATTTCTCATTTTACCATTTTCTCTAGTCTGTTCAATGTCATGGGGAACACTCTAAGTTTGTAGTGCAAATGTTTTCCGAGACCTTGACTACATTTGGGACCAACACACCTATTATGTTGGACTCCAATGTAATGCAAATGGCCTTCCATGAGGTCATCATTGATCATCAACTCAAATGTCTGTTAAAAAAGAAATATGATCCCCTCATTTTGTTCACGGTCAAAATGATTTTGGGGAAAGGTTTCCTGAAGAACACAAATCCATTTAGGGTGGAAATGACTATCACTTCTCATTTTCTGATGGTGTTGCTCGACATTTGAATGGAAAAGAATGATGCATAGGTATTGGTGAAAAGGAATTTTTCGGAGGATTACTTGGTCGGGTTGGAAGAGATTCTTTGCATTGCCTCTACAAATATAGGGGTTCTACTTCCAAAAGATATACCAAAGTTCTATGTGCTTGGGAGGTATTGAAATAATACCCATTCATTTTGGACCTGAAGGGAATGGCATTGGTCGAGCACAGGTAGATTGTGGAGGTGGGTGCATATTTTCTCCAATGGAATTTCAATCCAAGGCTCTCATTTGGGGAGAGTTGTGTGCCAGAAATTAAGTCCTTCACACTAGCCAATTTTTTCCTAGGTGAGGTTGGGACCTCTTAATTGTTTGATTATGGTGTTAGTTAAAGTTTCTCTTTTTTGGGTTGTGTCAATTCTAATATAGATATAGTCCCCTCATGTTGGGGCTAGTAATTGATAGCTAAATTTAGTATCAAGTTATGGTCTGGTATAGCTTATTTTCCTGATGTAAAGGTTGGTAGTTGTTCTGAAAAAATATGGGTATGTAGCTACTAGGTGGTCCGGGTTTGTTAATGGCAGCCATAGTTTGCATTTTCTTACCTGATAGGTAGACGTATTGTAAACTATTGGATTATCAATATACTAAAACCTCTTATGCATAAAAAAAAATATCACTATAAAATCATGTGCTATAGTATTTCCCGTCAAGTAACACACCAAGAAGAATAAACATTGCATTAAGTATTTCCACTATTATTTTTATAATATTAAAATTTGATTTGATTTTATTCTAATTTTAAAAAAATAAACCAATCAAACTACTCAACATAGATATAAATGAAAAATAATCTTACCACAAATACAAAAGAAACTGTGCATAGGAATATGTTTCTAGGCTATCTACCAAAAAAAATCTAACACTTGCATAAACCCTTTTCAAATGTAATATCAAGTTGAATTTTATTGGGTAAAACATTACAATTGAAGTTCAATGATTGACTGATTACTGGTATAGAGACTTTAGACATATAAAACCTCAAGATTAAACATTACCCAAAATTTTAAAAAATATGTATATTATAAAATTTTATCATGTTATTGTGAAAATAAATTGATATCTAACACTATAAGTAATTTAATTATAGATTGTATAATTTGATGATAAATTCACCTAGAAAGATATTGTTCAAGAGAAAAAATGTTTCCTTACTATTGAGAAAAAATAACTTATTATGTAAACATGCAAGAATTTTATACAAAAATGATGCTATCATAAGGTTACAATGTGTTGTGTGCATGCTCTCTTTTTTTTGAAAATGTAAACCTTTCTTTTATTCTTTTTTTTATAGCAGGTTTTGATTTCTCTAGTTTTCATTTTTTTCATCCCCTTTAGTCATCAAAAGGAAGTTGTTTTAGTTTTCAAATAATGGATAGGATTCATTTTATCTAAATTTATCTTATTTGTTAAAGATTTGAATTGAATTCCATATTATATTTTCAATTTTAAGTCTTTTTAAGATTAGAATATTTTGAGGAACTACAAATTTTGGGAGATCTTTTCAAAACCTCCCCATTTCCTTTTTTAGTTTACGATATTGTAGACATCCAAAATTGACATTGAATGCATCTAATCTAGATTCACTAATTCCATGCCATCCTTAATCATCCCTTTATCCTCATTTTCCCTCTTTAATTAACTAAATCATCTTTTGTTTAATTAAATCCTAACTCATACTCCTTAAACTAAATAAATAAATTTTACTTAATTATCTTCAAATGTTCCTCTTTTAATTAAATAAATCAAATTTATTTAATTAAACTAGTAATGCATCAATTTCCTCCCATTTGATTTAAATAAATCCAAGTATCTAAGTCAAAAGGTCAAAATCAACTAATCTTCATCTTAATTAATCAAACCGTAATTAATGCTAATCCTAATCCTCTTTTCTCTAGATTTTGCAACTTGTGCACATAAATCAATTGAATTGATTTATTAATTCTTCATTTTCATTCAAAATGGTATCTTTGAGGGAGTATTCTCCCAATTTGAATTTTCCCTCCCACATGACTTGTCCATCAAACAAAGCATTTAAGAGCTCTTACTTGTCTCTTATACAAGTTGAACCTGGCATTTAACTCATCTTTCATCCCCCCTAAACATGTCACCTCATCAAATTCAAAATTCAAACTTTCACATTGATCAAAATGTGCTCAACCTCCCTCCATTGGAATGTTGACAAGTGGCACAATGCCATTGGATTATCTTTTATTCCACATTCCTCCTATCTTGCATTCTTCTATCATTCTATTTTATAAACAGAGACCCTCTCTATTGATTTAATCCTCCACAACTCTACAACTTGATCACTTATCGTCTTGCATCTTCATCATATTTGGAGCTTATCAAAAAGGGATTGGGAAAGGACTATTTTCCACATCAAAATAGCACCAATCCATCTATGGGATGTTGGTTTGATCATTAGAATAAGTGTTTCATTATTTTTTTCTTTATTTTTGCTTTTTTTTGTTATTCTTGTGATTAAATGAATTTCATAGGGAGCATTGTATTTTCCTTCTTTAAACTGACTAAATGCTAATATTTATCTTTGCTTGATCAAGATTGAAAGTTAGTGCTCACATTTTGGCCCCCACCGTAGGGCTCAAATACAAAGTGTTTGAGTCTAACTCCTCCAATAGTCGTAAAAAGTGTTTGGAGTTGGATTCAAAGAACTTGCAGAGAACCAAAGCTAAGTATGTGTCTACAGCTTTTTTTTAAAGCACGTAGTAGTTACATTGAAATCATGAAATTTGTAGCTACATTCTTAAATTCAAATCATACTCTTCTTTCTTGCTTCTTTTATTGTGGTCAAGAGAAAGATGTAATTAGCATATAGTTGATAAAGTTAAAGTTCAGTCAGCTTCGACTGATTAAAATCGGTGCCTCTATCTATTTTGCAGTGTGTGACTGATTAAACTTAACTCACAGGATTAAAATTTTATGGTGTGATTTTTTTTTTTTTATGGGCAGTTTGTGCAGAATCTCAATGTATTCCTAAAGCCTATATTTTCATTTTCGGGAGAACCATATTTTTTTCTTTTTCTATTTCACTAAGCTTGAAGATTTCGCCAAAATCTTCTAAGTCACATCACCATGTTGAGGGTAGTTTACATCTTTCTTCTAGATCTTACCTCAGCCTCTCTCAATGTCTATTGTTGTTCTCTTTTTAAACTTTTTCTTCAATCATCATTTATAATTTTTCCTTAGAAATCTCATGATTTTAGGTGCAGTGCATGGACAAATTGCAATAAATCTTTAGTATAATAGCATTGTTGAACAAAGACTTCTTGATTCCTCTCACTACATGGTTTGCACTAATAAAGTTTCTCTTATTCTTTGTGCCAACTTATGAGCAGTTCTCTCCCAATTAAACAAAATCGCTTCTGGAAATCAGTTGATAACTGTGAAAATTCATACTATCCCATTCTTTGTCTTTGAGCTTGCTTCATTATTAAATAAATGAGAAATCAACAAAGCAAGCAAAATATTTCATAAAAAGAGTGGAAAACCCCTTGTATTCATGATACCTTGCAAGTCGTGTACTTATGCAATGCTACGTTCCTGCTAGACTTTAATATTTGAAAACCTTGTGAATATGAAACATGGATTTGTGTGTGCTTATAATCTATTGATACTTGTAGTGCCATTTTTGTTTTCGCATCATCCTAAATCTAATAAGTGGAGGGAGATGTTTTATTTATCATTTCTATAAATACTTTTAGTGCCAAAAGTGAGAAATTGTAAGCATATCAAGGGTGATTGTCTATATTGTGTGTTTGTAGCTTCATGATTTTGGTAACTACATATACCTTTAGCCTCAGACGTGAATTTGAAAAAATCCATGCATTAGTTTGAGATGGTTGTGGATTGTCTATATTGTGCATTAGCTTCATGATTTTGGTAACTACGTATACCTTCAATTTTCTTTTTGGTATGTTCATTATATGAATGAGTTTCTGCATTCTTCAGGCACACCACCGTACTTTCATTGTTATCTTGCAATAGTATATTTGAAGGTGCACACGAATGGAACCCCACTGAATTTGTCTCCACTACATAATGTGCGGAGTTGTGTGTGTAAAGGTTGTCACATGAACACAACTCTATTAAAACCAATTGTAAGATTAGAAAGCATTTAGCATAATGATGCCCCCATAACAAACCTTTCTGAAAATGGAACTTTTGAAAAATAGCTAAGAATGCAACCCAAAAGAGCAGCCCCTTGTTCCATGCCACTCTTTATCTTTGTGTGCTTGCAGTAGAAGAGCTCAGATAGTACTAATGGATGGGATTCAAAATAAGTAGAGAAGAAAATCTATATGAGAAAACAAGAAATTGTATATCTAACAGATCGATATATCTAGGCCCACGATCTTCCTTCCTAGGCACAACTCTGACCTAAGCTATGATTGTGACTGTGATTTGACTAGGCTCCTGAGATATCTTGCTAGGTTGCTCTCCAATGCAATAAAGTGGATTTGTGCTTACTTTATTCATTATCCAAGCTGTCCAATAAATACAACAATGATTCTTGGTGGATATTGCAATCTCTATTGGATTTAAGTTTATGGCTAAGTAGTTCTCTTACACATTATGCTCGGATATCTAGTTGTTGGCATTTAATCAGAGTAACTTGTGATAGGAAATTAACTACTTGCATTTAATAGAAGTAACTCCATGTTTATCTAATCACTCTTTCCAGGCTGCACATAGCATCTGGAGGCCACAAATCTTGATTGAGAACTTTTGAAAACACTTAATCACTCTTTGCAGGATGATTTCCCAAAATCCTTGTTAGGTGGTGTTATATGTGGGAGGTAGAATTAAAATCACTCAACTTGGAGTGGGTGCAATATTTGCTCACTAATATTGCATTTAAGTCCAATTTCTAACTATTGGGGTGAATTTGAAACTGCTTTCATTGACTATTGGAGACCTCTCTATAATGTTATGATAATAAGATAGACTTAACATGATTTGGTTCAATAATATTGTCAGACTATAATTTGGTGAAGAAATCTTTTAAAATCTTTTTCTACGTAGAAAATTATTTGGTTTGCCAACTTATAGTTGCATAGAATTTGATTATTAACTTTATAATCATTATTTTTTACAAAAACTTTACATGTCAAGTGTAATTTTTTTTTTTGTGAAAATGATGTATGCTTTTATTAATTGCTTGACATAAATCTCATTTCTAAGGTTTTACTTTATTTGTAGGTTTTCATCAAGAAACTATGGTGATCTCTCTCACAAGAGAATCACAAGCAAAATTGAGCTAGAGAAGTGGACATTCAACTTGAGAAGTGAAAAAACAATTTTAAATGATTATTGTAATAGTATAGAGTATTTGTGGCTACTTTTGTTTTTTGTTTTAAGTGAACTAGATCAATTTAGGTTTAAAATTAATCAGTGATTGATTTTATTTTTCAAATTTGGATTAAAATTTAACTTAGAAACCCACTAGCTTTTGGATTTGGTTATAAAATCAAACAAACAATTTCACACTCAAGTTTGGTGATTTGAAAAGAAGTCTCTTACTTTGAAGGGATAAAATGAATATGTTATTCTTTGTCTTGTAATCACTTACCCAAAATAATACCACCAAAAAGACGTATGTTCTTCTCTTGCGCCTCATGATGATCTTGAGAATCAAAAGGCTTTTGGTGATATTAAGTTGTGTAAGTCATTGCCGCCACATTTCATTTGGATCCTAAAATTGAATAAAAAATCTTGCAAGTGTGAGTGGATCATATTGCATACATTCTCTCTCTTTGTGTTGCAACAAATATTGATCGAGTTATAGGTATTGCTTTGCTCGCTTTTGTTTATCTTAGAGGGCCTGCCTTGTGGGAAAAAGTAATCACCCAAGGGAATGACCCAACCGGTAACATGCTAAAGCCAAGTGTATTTCCAACTAGTATATAAGTGTGGATACTGGAACAAAATGCAGTATCACGCAGTTGGTTCCAATGAGAAGGGCTGCAATGGTCTCAAACTGCATGGATCAATCCCTACGAATGGAAACTCCGAATTAAAACCCTTGTTTAGAAAAGGCCAAAATCCTTGATCTATTTGTTGGTGCAAGAATGGTTGTTCTGAAGCCGCCCCACACTTTTACGGATTTTAGTAGAAATGGAAAGTATGCCATGGGAGTTTCATGGGTACTGATGCTTGGTTGCCTCGTATAAGTGAGTTCCATGGAGGGGAGCTAGTGGGGTCAAGCATCTAACCATTCGCTAGAAGTAGGCGTAGCTAGACTTGTCCAAGTGGGGATTCAACAAATACAGTCTTTCATATCCATAGGATTGTGCATGTTCTTGGAAAAAAAACACTTTTCTTCATCATGAACATTGGGAGAACAAACATTAAACATTGTCATCAAATTTCAAACCTTTTAGGAGAAGCAAATATCGTTGAACGAATTCACATGCTATTGTTTTCCCTTAGGATTCTCATCCTTAGAGGCTTCTAACAATTTGGATTTCATCTCAATTTACTCCTAGTAAGGTCAACATTAGGTAACCTTTTCCTTGATTTCCTTGATTTCCACATAATGCACTTTGTGGGATAAAACAGAATTAGGACATTAGACATCTAGTTTCAAAAGGCAATCAACAGTGTGTTTGTGGTAAAAAGAACTCATTAAGAAAAGTTAAGAAACAATTGGACCCCACACATGTTGTTGGCATCTTTTGGTCATATGGTTTTCATGCAAACATTGGTCTTTTGGTTTTGAACTACTCTTAGAGAAAATGATGTTCTTCACTATCTTGGTCTTGTAAATAGGTCCCTCTTAGATTCATCTAGGATCAAAATCAAACACTTCAATCATCTCAAACATCACTCAAATCTCATCTCACAAACAACTTTTGAACCATTGGAAAATGCATTCATACTAGACTTTTGGTAAATCCTTTCAAATCAAAATCAAAATCATCTTGTTTAGCTAAGTGTGTGTAGATGAATCCTTCTTCATACACTTAGTTAAATTATCATCTTGTGGAAAAGTTCATCCTAAGATAAAAATATAACATCTTAGGGTTTACAAGTTCATTATCCAATCAAACCAATCAAAATCAAACCCTAAGTCTAGCATTGATCCGAATTCCCTAAAAGGTTTGACACCCATATCATTCACCTCCTTCATCCTTCATCTCATCATTGGTCCTAAACATCTTAGAGGTCACTTTTGCAACAAGGTCAAAACACAAGAAGAACATGGAATATAAACTTGATCCATACATCATGAGCGGTCTAAACCAACCAAACTATCAGAGCCTTACAATGCCAATTGATTGTCAACACTCACATTTGTACAATCCATACATGGGATCATTATCTCCTACAAACCTCAATGGTACAAAAAATGTGAGTATGCCCATTTAAAAGCTTGGAACACCTTTATGAATGGTAGATTTAAATCCAAGTACAAACCTACAAATCTATCAACCAAACACTCAATGTATGAGTCTTCTACAAGACAACATCATCCCACCAAATCCATACATGCCAAGCACAATTTTTCCAAACATGAACATTTCAAATCCACACTTGTTAATCTTTGGAATAGATATGTTCGAAAATCATACAAATGTTGTTCAAAGTACAAAAAAAATGTGAACGACTCTATGTATTGATCCAATTCAAAGTAACACCATGCAAAATCAAAGATACCTAAATCAAGGCAATGTGACTCCCAACCACAAAAATGTTCAATTTCAACTTATGATGCCAAATCTAAGCATCATCAAAAATCATAACATTGTCCAAAATCAATCACCACAAGGTCAATTTAAAGGTCAAATCTCACAAGGCAACAAATGAAAATACACACCCCTTGGGAGACCAATTGAATTAGTCATGCAACAATTAGTGTAGGAAAAACTCATCACAATTCCCACTTATGAGAATTATCAAGAACCCTTGGTAAAGACACCATGGTATAATGAGAATCACCTTTGTGAGTATCACAAAATAAAGGGACACACAACATCAAATTGCATTTGACTCAAGAATCTCATCCAAGACCTCATCGATCAAAAAATGATAACTATTGGGGAGAATGATCAGGATTCAACCAATCTCTCTGCCAAAATTGTTGAAAACAATGATCAAGATCTATTTGTCAATAAGCACTTGGAAGATGTTTCCACCTCATCCAACAATCAACTCAACATACATCAAAATCCACTTTTTGATCCATTAACCAATGGTCATGTTGAAAATGTGTCTAGATCATCTAATGAGTTAGAGGACATATCTCAAGAATTCATTCCGAAGCATGATAAACATCTTTCACCAAAGTCTAGCAATTGTCCTTTCCAAGACATATTGACATCCTTCGACGTCATGGTTGTAGATATTAAAGGAATATTCAAATCAAAATTTGATCCAAGTTAACTCAAAGATCAAAAGGATATTGAGCCACTCCCCATGCCTAATGAAGATATGTAAGAATCCTTTGTAAGCAATCCACCCTTTGAAACTGACCCATGTCAAGAACTTATTCCCAAGTATATTGAAAGCAATTCCGAAATCAATCAAGATCAAAAATTTGCATCTCCAAGTTGCTACAATGATGTAATGGACACTCTCCTATCTATACAAGATGATCATATCCACATAACACATACTCCTCCATCTACTCATGAGATGATTTCTTTGGATGGACACGTAGATGATCTTCATTTAGAATAGGATTCCTTTACTCCTGACATTACTACACAAAAAGAGTGACTTATTGATTCCTATAGTCAAACTGAGTTGTCAACATTAGGATCAGATATATTTGAAATTTAGACTGAGGACATCATGTATGGAGATATATAGCATTATCTAATCAAGGAAACAGGTCAGATAGAACAAGATAGTCCAGAGTCAACCAAGCAACAAAGTGAAATAATGTCATCTGTAGTGATCATTTATCAGAGAATGCTTACAAAACAAGACATCTCAAAACATGAAGAATCAAAGAGAAAAGGTACTACTACCACCATACTATGGGAAACTTTGTTTCAAGCAAGCATCAACATAGGGGGACATGGAGAATCCTTATGATCAAACTAATGTCAATACTACAACCAGCTGCATCATGAATCTTCATCCACCCATCACCCCATCCACGAATTGGGACCAACATCAAAAGAAGGATGTAAATCAAAGAACAAAGAACATTATGAAAGAAAAAGAAGTTGTGAAGCATAATGGAAAAATCAAATATAGATGGATACCAAAGAATACAAAGAAATATTATCCCTATCAAACTTCATTAGTCAAAGAAACTATGGGGAAAAATAAAAAGGGAAAAGTATCCATCAAAGATGTCCCCAAAGGCAAAAATAGGCTTCTCAAGCAATTTACAAACTATATCAAGGAGTTGGTCCTAATTCCATGCACACTTTTGTATCCACCCATCATTGTTCATCTTCCCAAGCTTGGAGAGTCAAAAGTTTCTAAACTATTGGACAATCCATCTTTTGTTCCTAAGCACAAGGTATGTGTAGGATCATCATAGAAAAAATAGACCTTTAAGTGGCAAAAAATTCAGAAAAATTAGAGTTAGGAAACTTGACATAAAAATTTGAATAAGTTATCTATATTATTTCAAATATGTGTAAGAATACAATATATAGCAAATTGAATGTAGTTTCTAAACTACTAGGTATGTTTTAAAAAAGAAAAATCTTTTTGGTAAAAATTTGAAATTTCAATGTAGTGGTAATTAAATTTCAGGGAAAAAATAAGAAGTAGGTGTTTGTCTAACCACCCTAACCACAATAAAATGATAATATTTTTTTATAATATTTTAGATATAAGTAGAGGACTCATGCCCTGATGTGATGCATATTTTTTGTAATTCTTTTCCAAAATAATTAATTATGAATTTTTATTAAATTTTTAAAAATATAAAAACTCATCACGTCGACCACCTTAACTTGGTCAAAACTTCATGAAATTCAATTTTTATTTTTTTAATCCTATAGTATGTGAATCATAGAATGTGACACATGTTTTGGATTCAAAAAATGTGATACTATTTGAAAGTTATAGATTTTTTTCAATCAACTTATTAATCAGGACTTTAGTCGTAATTTGAATAGAAAATGAATAATAATTATTATTAAATTCAAATTAAAGCATAATTTATATCGATGGAAATGTGAGAATATCCTTTAAAAACCCTTTTCATTTAATCAATTTTAGGTAAAAAAATATTCCTCAACCACATACCCATGATCATATTGCCACTTTTTGGCCCATCATGATCCTGCACATACCCCACACTCTATCCAAACCCCCATACATGATATCCAATTCTCACATTGACCGTGTATTGGAAACAACCCTTCATCATAAGGATTTAGAAGGCACTCTATCACAATGTACGCACAAAGACAAAGTTAACCTTGGTATCAACAAAGAAGGTTCAAAATCTCAAAAGTTGCTTTCAAGTGCACGTATCTTGGCAAAGCAGCTTCTTCAAGCAGGATATCAATGGCGCATTATGAAAGAACCATCTACATTGATACCACTAGGTGGTTCAAAATGAGCTTAAAATATTTGACAAAAAAATTAAAAAATTATGAAAATCCAAAAAAAATAGAAAAAGGATTGAAAACAGTAAAGAAAAAAATCATCCTCTAGTGAAAACCGCATGGACGGCGCTTTGGATAGGTACCATGATGAAAACCTAGAAAAAAAGCATCATGTGTAGAATCAAGCATCTACATGTACCAATTTAGGTGGAAGCATCTATTTCCATCCACAATAAATCTAACATTCCACCCATCTTATCCAATCCATCCATCTTCCAAATTATCTTAATCTTGATGAAAAATTTGGTGCACACTTTACACTTGCTTATGGTAAACATATTGACATGAGTCATTTTCATTGACCCTATTCTACCCAACATTATATAAGCTATGAAGCATCATCCAAATGAGCTTTCTTTATCTGAACACCTTATCTTATCGCAAGATAATCCATATCCCTCCATTCATACACCTATCCAAGCATCCACCCATGGCATTCCATGCATTACTATACACTAGGGCTAGATATTTGTATCTTGCTCTCAGAATAAATCTTGATGTATACCTTCCAACTTATCTGGTGATCCGAACATTGACAAATGTGAAATCAAATTGGTCAAAGCACTTGTGAGCAAGAATCCAAGTCACTAGCCCATGGCACATTTTGACTAGAAGACATTCCTTATCAAGCTTCATCTTTCATAGAACATCAATCCAAACAATCACTATCATTCGCATCTAGTTTTCACTTAAAATGTCACATCAAACTATTCAAAATGATTTTGTTCCAAAATCAATCTTCAAAATCCTAATCAATCAAATCCAATCAATCCATCACCATCTTGGGGTATCCTTCCCAGTGCTTGTGTTGCTTAACACTATCCTGGCATTGTTATGTATCCTCAATAATTCTATCATTAGTAATATTGATCAATTGAATCCAATCAGTCCCTCATCATCTTGGGATATCCATCCTATTCCTCATATTGCTTAAACACTATTCTTGCATTGTTGTATATCCTCATCAATGTTATCATCATCAATCCATCAATTTGATCAATCAACCCTAGCTTGGTTTTCAACAAAATCCCAAAAAAATCACTAATATCCTCATGCATATCCACATCCAAATCATCAAAATCATGCAAAAAATCCAAAACATTTAAAAAAACCAAAAAATCCAAAAATCCAAAAACATCCAAAATCATATCAAAATAAAAAAAACATCAAAAACATGGAATTTTAACTATGTAGTCTATGAGCTTAAACATAGGGAAGGCTAATCTTTGATCAACCCATGAGACAAAAAATCCAAAAATATTCATAAAATCTCATCAAACCCCAAAAAAATTGAAAATTTGACAATCAAAACATTTTGTAAAATCTTGAAACTACCAAAAATAGACTCAAAACATTTCAAAAACTTCAAAAAAATCCAAATATTTGAAAAAATCCATTCATCTCATCTCACTTTCACCTGCAATAATCAATCATTCATAATAAAACAATCGTCACCTTTATCCTTTTGCAATGCAAATAGAAACAACCACAACAATCAGCAAAACCAAGCTTCAAACGCAAAAGCAAAAGGAAACTTCAAACCTTTAAATGCAAAATCAAACTCTTGATTATTCGCAAAAATGCCAATCAACCTTATATCAATAGCCTTTTCGAACAACCTATCAACTTGCCACCATCCACTAACATGTCCTAGGATGCATCCTTCCTACAATGGACATTATCTTTTGGCAAAACAGTTTGGATAAATAAAATGATGTGCCACCATCCACTAACATTAACTAGGATGTATCCTTCCTACAATGGGCATTATCTATTGGCAATTGTTTCAGTTCTTATCCTAAACAAAACAAATCTCTTTGGCTAGAGGTATGAAGAACATCGACTTGTTTGTGTGATTGATCTTTTCTTTTTGATAAATCTTAGTGCACTCATTCCAATGGCGTCTCAATGATGTATAATCAAAGTGATTTAGAGAAAAAGGAATGGGGCATTAATCATTATCTTTTTGTCTGTTGTGCTTGTTGGATGTTCTTGTAATATAACTTGGTGAATACTTGCTTTGTTAGGTGCATCCTAGCAAGGTTTCCGTATGTCAGGTATCAACAAGAATATTCCTATCTTTTTGTCATGTCAAAGTCCATCGCACTAGGTACGACGCCATCCTGGTTCTTTATACCTTGATGCATCATATCTATGTGTGTTATCAAACATAAGGTAAGTAGCCCTTTTAAAGTCCCAAATCCTGATAAGCAAATCATCCATCTCTCATCATCATAAAGTTGGCTTGTTGAATCCTCTTGTCATAACCTCATTTCTTTTTTCTTCTCTCTACGCTAATAGTTAATCATCATCACCAATGCATCCATCCTACATACATAAACCGCTAGCAAGTTGCATATCATTCACATGCATTTTCATCATCATAATATAGATCTGCTAGTCTAAGCATCTCATAAACCATACATTTGCATAAAACATCCATCACATAACCATATAGGCATCATCCATCTCATCCATCTCACATGCAGTACATCATCATTTTAATTTGTTTAGAATAATATAGATTGGTTATTATAGGAATCCTAAAACCGTTTCATTTGCATCATCATCATAACCATCCATATGTCTATCTTGAACCACTTTTTCATGAGATCGACCCTCAAATTGAATCTTTTCGCTCGATCTCTTGAGGGGGCAATGTACCAGTATACTTCTTTTCACTGGGGCATCCAAAAAAATTAGATTTTTTTTTAAATTTGACTATGGAAAGATTATTCTTTGAACCAATGTAGCAAGTACATTGCTTCAAAGATGGGAAAAATTTAGATATGAAAAATTTACATCATGCATCTAATCCAGATTCACTAATTCCATGTCATCCTTAATCATCCCTTTATCCTCATTTTCCCTCTTTAATTAAATAAATCATCTTTTGTTTAATTAAATCCTAAGTCATACTCCTTAAATTAAATAAATCAATTTTATTTAATTATCTTCAAATGTTTCTCATTTAATTAAATAAGTCAAATTTATTTAATTAAATTAGTAATGCATCAATTGCCTCCCATTTGATTTAAATAAATCCAAGTGTCTAAGTCAAAAATTCAAAATCAACTAATCTTCATCTTAATTAATCAAACCATGATTAATGGTAATCCTAATCCTCTTTTCTCTATATTTTGCGACTTGTGCATATAAATCAATTTAATTGATTTATTAATTGCTCCTTTCCATTCAAAATGGCATCTTTGAGGGAATATTCTCCCAATTTTAATTTTCCCTCCCACATGAATTTTCCATCAAATAAATCATTTAAGAGCTCTTACATGTCTCTAACACAAGTCAAACTTGGCATTTAACTCATCTTTCAACCCCCCTAAACATGTCACTTCATCAAATTCAAAATTCAAACTTGCACATTGATCAAAATGTGCTCAACCTCCCTCCATTGGATTATGTTTTATCCCACATTCCTCCTATCTTGTATTCTTCTCTCATTCTATTCTATAAATAGAGACCCTCTCTATTGATTTAATCCTCCGCAACTCTACAACTTGATCACTTATCATCTTGCATCTTCATCATATTTGGAGCTTATCAAAAAGGGCTTGGGAAACGACTATTTTCCACATCAAAATAGCACCAATCCCCCTATGGGATGCTAGTTTGATCATTAGAATAAGTGTTTCATTATGTTTTTCTTGCTTTTTTCCTTGTTTCTGTTATTCTTGCGATTAAATGAATTTCATAGGGAGCATTGTATTCTCCTTGTTTAAACTGACTAAATACTAATATTTGTCTTTGTTAGAGCAAGATTACAGGTTAGTGCTCATAGATATGATTGTAAAGCTTATTCTATCTATATTTTTATGTATAACTAGACATTCAAAATTCTATTATTATCTCTTAATGTCTTGTCTATCACCAAACATCTCTTTCATATGAGTTTAAAACTATAATGTTCTTGGTGTCATTAAATTTTAGATTGTAGAGTTTAGAAAGACTACTTCTAATTTCTATCTTTTCATGCTTATCATTTCAAGTATTTCTCTAATATTATCTAATTTTCCATAGACTGAATAGGGGTACTTGAATGTACTATCCATTTGAGTTATGATTTTCTTTATTTTTCTATTTTTTTCCTTTTTCAACTTTTATTTTTTATGTTCTTTTTATTTGACAATATTTTTTAATTCACAAGTAATTAAGCTTATTGTTGGGTATGTGCAGGATCATCATGGAAAAAGCAAGCCTTTAAGTGCCAAGAAAATCAGAAAAATCAGAGTTAGGAAACTTGACATAAAAATTTGAATAAGTTATCTATATTATTTCAAAAATATGTAAGAATAGAATCTATAAAAAATTGAATGTAGTTTCTAAACTACTAGGTTTGTTTGAAAAAAAGAAATCTATTTGGTGAAAATTTGAAATTTCAATGGAGTAGTACTTAAATTTTAGGGAAAAAATAAGAAGTAGTTGTCTATTTGACCACCCTAACCACAATAAAATGATAATATTTTTTTATAAGATTTTAGAGATAATTAGAGGACTCATGTCCCGATGTGATGCATATTTTTTGTTAATTTTTTTCCTAGCAAATAATTAATTATGATTTTTTATTACAACTTTTATAAAATATAAAAAGTTTGTATGTCTGACCACCTTAACTTGGTCAAAATTTCTTGAAATTCAATTTTTCTTTTTTTAATCCTATAGTATGTGAAGCATAGAATGTGACACATTTTTTGGATTCAAAAAATGTGATATCATTTGAAAGCTATAGATGTTTTTCAATCAGTCTATCAATTAGGACTTTAGTCGTAATTTGAATAGAAAATGAATAATAATTACTTATTAAATTCAAAGTAAAGCATAATTTATATTTTTGGAAAGCTGAAAATTTCCTTTAAAAACGCTTTTCATTTAATCAATTTTGGGTAAAAAAAATTCGTCAGCCACATACCCATCATATTGCCACTTTTGGGCCCATCATGATCCTGCACATACCCTGTTAGGTTAGAAACCATAGTGGTAAAAAACATAGAACTATATATGTTTCACTCAATACTTAGCTATAGTTCAACCAATCTGAAATATTTAAGAAACAATAAGATGTGCTAGATACATAAGGTTCATGAGAAGATCATCATTAGTACAAACAATTATCCAAACATTAGCTAGACCAACAAATGATATAGCTAAAATAAATTGAAAAAGATGACTAATGATCGATTTTTCATTAAGAAATGAAAAATTAAGGCTCACCAATAACAATAAAAATATTTAAGCTTACAAACATCCATTTTACTATTAATAAATGGTCATGTAATTAGTAGAATAGTACCCCAAAATTTGTAGTAATAAATAAAAATAACATAATAAAGGTTGAAAATAAAATAATACCAAGCTATCTGAAAGTCAAATTGAAACAATAAAATAACAAAAAAGACCAAACTACTAAGAAGAAGAATAAATAAAAATCAACAACTAATTAATCAAAATAGATACCCAACAAACTAAGACCAATGAACACTATGCACAAAGGCATAGGACAATGGAATCAACTTGATCTCTTAAATTATTTTTTGCTATGTGCAAGAGTAAAATAGGCTACCTCTCAAGGTCCTAAATATAAAAAATTCTTCTTTGTATTCTAAAAAGTACATGATTTATGGAAACTAGTCTCATGTTGAGGATACAAATCATATAAAACTAGAAATATAAGAAACTCAAAATACATTTTTTCTTAACCCAATCCCAACAATCATAACTTTATTAACATAAAAATAAATGAAAAAATGGAAGATAAAATTGATTTGAAGTACTATTACATGGAATATGAGTTCACCATCATTTTTCTTTTTATCCAATATTATCTCACCTTTATGAGCTCTCAAATCATGGTGTATCATCTCTCATGCATCAAGTACATGCAAATCAAAATCAAATGCATCCCTTGGTAAACCATCACTTCATATAGAAGAAGATAAATCAACAATATCAATGTAATATTGAACACTTTTAGTCTCTATAGCATGAAGGGTGTCATTTTTTTCTCAAATCAACTTGTGGTTTATATGAAAAAATATTTGTCTCCTCAAGTGGATCATCAAAATCAACCATACATTCATTTTTCAAAGAAAATGGATCAACAATGTCATCATGAACCATGTTTTCATGTTCAAACTCAAAAGAATAATGCTCATGATCATCCTTACATACCAAAGAAATCTCCAAACTGAGAAATAAATCAAGGCAACTTACTTCAAGATGTGGATCAATACGATGAATCCTACAAAATAAATAAAAAAAGGTTTGATATATGGATTTAATAACCATTAAATGTATTATTTCAATGTATACTCTAGATCAATAATTTTGTTGGTTTCCTTGAGAAAGGATCATGTAGTAAGTCATCTTGGTGATCACTTTTCATGGTTTTTGGACATCCATTTGAAAAGAGAAAGCTTATATCCTCATTATTCATTTGCATATCAACATTAATCAAATAATATCATTAAAAACTTTATAATGAATTATAATGATCAAAATATTATATGTATGAATCTTTCCTGGTAGAATAAGTCAATTATAAAGAAAAAGCATCATCAAAATAACATAATAACCTGTTTCAATTTGTGGTTGATTTTAGGATGATGTATGTTTGAGTAAAGTAGTAGTAGAGAAATTTATACCTTCTTGTTCATCTTCAAGCTTCATGAAATCATGTTACTCCTTTGAAAAAATAAATTACAACTCACAATAAGTTCCTTCTTCATTACAATACATGAGTTTTTTTCACTTTCTAGGTTAATATACTCCTGTTATACCATAAAAATGACTTATATAACTACTATTTTCTCTTAATTTTAGTATTATAAACATTGAAAAATTGAGATAAAGTGCTTCCAATAGCCTCATGAAGATAATTAGTCTCAAAATCACTCAACCTATGGACCCTTTTTATTGATTTGTATCTCATTATGCCATCCAACACACCAAAATCATCATCAATAATATGGAAGCATAAAAGGGGTAACATCCACCCAATAATCACTAACAAAATATGGTAATTAATGAGTAAAGTAAATGAAATACAAATCTATAGGATTAAAACAACTTGACTAGTTTTTTTCAAAACATGTATAACATGATTTTATCAACCATTACCATCAACACAAGTCCATTTACAATAATTTGGAATAAATATAAAGCTAAAATAATTATATGTTATAGATGTAGATACACACACCTTAAAATTAGGTTGATGAAAAATGCAACAAATCTAATAATAAAAACCCTACTCTTCTATAAAACTTTAAATCTATAGTATTGTAAATGCCAAATATAAGAAAATAAATAAGATTCATTTACTTTGGTAGGTTATTATGACTGATCAGATTGGAGACGAGAATATTGTGTTGTGGTCGCACCGATTTGGAGGCCCATGGCTTGTAATAGACTGCAAGTTCTTCCTCTCTTTCCTACATTGGATAAGTTGCATGTGCCAAAAATATGTTTCTTTGGCTGCAATTTATTGTGGGGGCTTGTTCTAGCTTGTGGGGGGGGGGGGATTTCTTATTCATTTTTGGTTCCTTGGTGTTGCTTGGTGTTCAGAGTTGGGTTATTTCTACTTTTAGGAGGGTTTCTTTTCTTTGGTTTATGGTAGAGTAGTTGGTCTCTTACAGTTTGGTTGTGTTTGATCGTAGTGGGTTTCATAATGGATCTTCATTAGGGTTGAAAGCTCAATATTTTGAGTCATTTTATGTGGGGGAGGGCCCCAGGCTAAAGAAAGTGAATGGATGTTTGCCTAGGATTTAGGATCATCCAGTCTTGGTTCTTTCTCTAGATTCTATGGTTGATGATGGGGTATGTGCAGGATCATCATGGAAAAAATAGGCCCTTAAGTGGTGATGAAAATTCAAAAAAATCATAGTTAGGCAACTTGATGTAAAAATTTGAATAAGTTATCTATATTATTTCAAAAATATGTAAGAATAGAATTTTTAGCAAATTGAATGTAGTTTCTAAACTATATGGTTTATTTTTATTTTATTTTTAAATCTATTTAGTGAAATTTTGAAATTTCAATGCAATAGTACTTAAATTTTAGGGAAAAAATAAGTAGGTTTCTATCTAACCAACCTAACCACAATACAATGATAAGATTTTTTTATAAGATTTTAGATATAACTAGAGGACTCATGTTCCGATGTGATGCATATTTTCTTATAATTTTTTTCCTGGAAGTAAATAATTAATTATGAATTTTTTATTACAACTTTTAAAAAATATAAAAAATTGTATGTTTGACCACCTTAACTTGGTCAAAACTTCATGAAATTCATTTTTTTTAAATTCCATAGTATGCAAAGCATAGAATGTGACACATGCTTCATATTCAAAAAATGTGATGTCGTTTGAATGCTATAGCTGTTTTTCAATCAGCCTATCAATCAGGACTTTAGTCATAATTCAAATATAAAATAAATAATAATTATTCATTAAATTCAAAGTAAAGCATAATTTATATTGGGGGAAAGCTAAGAATCTCCTTTAAAACCCCTTTTCATTTCATCAATTTTGGGTTAAAAAAATTGTTAGCGACATACCCTACACATACCCATCACATCGCCACCTTTTAGCCCATCATGATCCTGCACATACCTGATGCTTCTTATTGTAATAGACAGTCTTTAATCTATGAATTTCTTGGGATATATATTTCTCTACTAGATTTGGATGCTTGGATCAGGCGTACGTGGTAGGTTGAGGGTAGCATGGAGCTAATGGTGGCTGCAAACAACTATTTTGTGGTTGATTTTTCCAATATGGCTAATAGGAATCAGTTTTTGAGGGAGGACCTTACTTTTACAATCATGTTGGGTTATTTATAAAACAATGACATATGGGTTTTAATATAGCTGAAGAAATACCATCCAGATTTTTGGTCTGAGTTTGTCTTCCGTGACTTCCCTTGGAGTTTTGGAGAGAAGATATTTTACAACGGATTGTAGCTCTTCTTGGTAAGCTTGTTGTAGTTGCTCAACAACCCTTGAAAGAATGGTTATTTCCTTTTCTCGAATTTGTGTGGAGGTTGATTTGAATAATCCCTTGTCAGATTCTCTGGAAATTTGTCTTGGATTCAACAGCTTGATTATGAGTCCCTTCCTTTTCATTGTCAGATTTGTCATGAGTATGGACATCTTCAGAAGTAATGTCCTAGGATTAATAAGGCTCCTCCTAATTCCTCCCCTTCATCTTTGGATCTAAAATTAGTTAAGGTGGATAAAGGGAAATCTTCCATGATGGAGGGTGAATTAGATAAAGATGGCTTTGTTCCAGTGAAGCCTCAAGCTAAGGGTCGTGGTTTGAAGAGATTGTTCAAGGAAACAAAGAATGAAGAGGAATTTAATTGGTTTGAGGTGATGGACACTTCAACCTTGGAGGAATTAATCCCACTGGATATGCCTTATGATGTTGTTGGTATGGGTTGTGTTGTGGGGCAGGGACAAGGTTTCGGTTAGGATATTCATTTATCACAGGGTATGCAAGATCCATTGGTATCTCTGAATGATCCTATGTAGGATGAAGATGATATTGTTTTGGCATATTTGGGAAAGGAGAAGCTAGTTTTAGGTAAGAGAAAGAGGTCTTCTCTAGCCTCAAGGGTGAAAAAGTCCACAATTATGAAGGGTTTGTCTAAGCGCTCTTCTAAAAGTGGCCACAAGAAGGATCTTGATAAGATTAATCATATTGGAGATTTGTTGGTGGAATCTAGATCTGTTAAACCCATTGATGCTCACTTTTATCCATCTCCCCTATGATTGTTCTCTCATGGAATGTAAGGAGGTTGAATAGCACCTCCCGTCAAAAGGCTATTTATGATCTAGTTGATGTTCATTCTCTAAACATTTTATGTGTTCGGGAGGCTAAAATTTTAGTTGATTTCATGCTTTAGTATGCTTCTCGTATCTATTATTTTGGTCAGTGTCAATGCATTGGTTCTCAGGGGAGTTTTGGGCATTTGGCTCTTTTTTGGGATCCATGAAAGATTGCTTCGCTTTGGTGGATTTCCAGTCACTCTACTATTTCCATGGTTGCCTCTTCCTTGGAAACTAGTGAGACCATTTTGGTTACCAATGTTTATGCCCCAATTGATATTCATGGAAAAATATAGATTTGGGCTCATATAAGGTATGTTAGAGCATGTTCTCCATATCTTCCTTGGATTTTAGCTCATGATTTTAATTTTGTGTTGAGCTTGAAGGAGAAAAGAGGTGGGTTGCCCCAGCTTGGTCCTGCTTTTGATTTTTTCAAGAGAATGTGGATATGCTTGCTTTAATAGATGTTAAACCTTCTAATGGGGTTTTTACTTGGAATAATAGACAGAGTGGAGAGGAAGCGATCTCTGAAAGGTTGGATAGATTTATTGTGCCATGTTTTTGGATGGTAGGTAGGTAGGTTATTGGTTATGATATTCTTGATTGGAGGGGTTTTGATCATTGGCCAATTAAACTTTTAGTAAAATATTTTATAGCTCCCAAGAATCCTCCCTTTAAGTTTCAGTTTATATGGCTTCAAGAGTGTTCTTTGCATGATCTTATGGCCCAGTGGTGGCATGATGGCAACCTAGCTTATGGTACAACTATGTACACCTTTGTTAAGAAAATTCATCATGTTAAATTTCACCTTAAGAGATGGAATAGGATGAGTCTTCGTAACTTTAAGGTTATGAAGAGGAATTCTGAGGCACGCCTTGATGTGATTACTTGCCAAAGTTGGGATTTTGGTTTCTCAGATGCTTTGGGTCAAGAAAAATCCCAGGATGTGAGAGTAGTGGAGGAGTGGGAGCTTTAGGAGGAGATCTTCTAGAAGCAAAAGGATTAGATTGATTGGCTTCAGGAAGAGGATAGGAATATTGCTTTCTTCCATCATTCTATGTAGGCTCATCGCAATAGAAGTTGTATCTCCTTTATAGTCATTGCAGATGGGATCCACATTTCTTCTTTACAGGCTTTATCTCGTGAGGTTAGATACTTTTATTCTACACTTTTTTTTGAGGATTCGCCCCCTACAGAAGTTGAGGAGAATTTGATCCTTGCTTGTATTCCTTCCCTGATCTCCATAGAGATGAATGATTTCCTCATCCACCTGGTTTCTTTAACTGAATTGGAAGAGGTTTTTTTTGGGATGAATAAAGGTAACGCACCTAGTCCGAATGGTTTTCCTGTTGAATTTTTTTAGGAGTTTTGGGATATTATAAGTTTGGGTTTGTTGGAGGTTTCTTGTGAATCTCTTCATAGTAAGTAGATGCTTCATGCCTTGAATTATAATTTTTTGGTTCTCATTCCTAAAAAGGAAGGTGTTGATCAGCTTGAATTCTTTCGACCTATTACTCTCTATAATGTGGTGTACACAATTATTACTAAATTGATTGTAGAGAGGCTCAAAGTTTGTCTTCCTTCTGTAATCTCTGAAGAGCAAGGAGGATTTGTGGCTAGTAGATAGATCCTAGATGGGGTGGTGGTTTCCTCTAAATTCATTCACTCTATGGCGAATTATAAGGAAAATTCTATGTTTATCAAATTGGATATGGCCAAAGCTTATGATAGAGTTAAGCTGTGTTTTTTTCATAAAATTCTCTTAGACTTTGGTTTTAGTCCAGATTGGGTCAATTGGAATATGATTTGTGTTACCTCTTCCTATTTTTTTGTTCTTATGAATGGGAAATTTTTTAAACTTTTTGAGGCTTCCAGGGGCCTTCATCTAGGATATCTTCTTTCCCTATATTTGTTTATTATTATGGTTGAGGGTCTAGGAATATTTCTTAAGTCGTGGGTTTCCGAGGTCAAGATTCAAGGTTGGTGTTGGGGCAATGGGATATCACAACTCTCTCATCTTCAATTGGCAGATGACACTTATCTTATGGGAAGGGCTCACCTTTAGGAGGCTATTTCTTTTAGGCGAGCTTTGGATATTTACCTAACTACTTTTGGTCATAAAGTTAATGAGCACAAGTCTTCTATATTCTTTTTTAATACTCCTCATGCTATTCAATGATGGATTGCTAATATTTTGAGGTTTTAGATTAGGTCGCTTTCTTTTTTCTATCTAGGAATACCTCTTGCTATTGGTAAGCAGTCTAGGTCTTCTTGGCAAAGCTTGCTTTATAAGTTGCACAGTAAAATCAACCATTGGACTCAGCATTGGCTTTCTACTATTGTGAGAGTGACTCTTCTAAAGTTTGTTATCCAGGCTCTCCCTATTCATAGGTGTCTTGTTCAAATGGATCCTTTGTATTTCCTAAGGGAATTTGATGCTCTCTCATGATAATTTCTTTGGAGTGGTAATTTTCAATCAGCTAAGTGGAGTTTTGTTAAGTGGGATACGATGTATAAGCCGCAAAAAGAGGGGGGTCTTGGATTACATTTTCTTGTTTTGAATGGGCAACCTCTTGCTGCCAAGTTATATTACCATTGGTGTACTAGTCAGCATCAACTTTGGGCCTGTATTCTTAAACACAAGTATCTTAAGGATGTTAACACTTTTGATGTTCCTCATTTTCCTTTAAAAGCAAGGGGATCTATGATTTGGAATACCCTAAAATTAGGGGATCAATTGGTCAAGAAGGGGTTTTTGGATATGTCATATGGGTTCTTAGGCTCCTTTTTGGTGGGATTCTATGGATGGTCATCTTCCTATTCTTTCTACTTACCCTCACCTCTAGTCTCTTTGTGATCATTTTACTACTAGTAGTTGGAACACGGTTGAGCATTATAAGTTTGTTCAAAATATTGGACTCCATGATTAGCCTTAGATGGAAGAAATCCTTAGATTGGCCACTAGGAGGGTCAGAGGGGGATAAGCAAGAGTTGGCTCAGATTCTTGCTTCACATGAATGTGATTCCATGGTGGGGTAGCTTGTCCTAGCTTGTCCAGAGTAATAGTGATTTATCTGGTAAGTACTCTATTTCAATAGGTTATGGTGAGTGGTCGTGCCCACAAAAGGATATAAAAGTCACAAAAAATCCTAACCTAGGAATTGGACATTCCTACATGTGACTAGCATCTTCTTATGGTTGTTCATTTACTTTGTCAAACCAGGGAATGTATACTTGAAATGGAGCGGCACTGTATGTGCACTAAGAACTAGTTTCAGTCATGATTTACCAGAAATAAATGCATGAAAGGAATTCTACATATGATACATGAATGTAATGTGAAACCTTCTAGACTTAATCAAAGAATAAACCATAACAACTATGATTGAGAGACAAACTATGAACTGACCTTACATTGCAGGAAAAAACATAGGGATGGATTCCTAATGCTGCAAGAACAATATAAGACTGAGTTTGCACTAAAAATTTCTAGAATGAAATCTAGCTTATGATCAACAGAAAATAAATGATTAACTAACTAACTACAGATACTTACTAAGTGGGTCCCCTTAGCAAGCATCAACTAACTATGCAAGAGTTGAACTCAGAACTTCATCAGCTTTTACTCATAAACTCATAATGGTATACATTGTTCTACTCATATGAAAACTAACACAAAACTCTATCTCTTATTATCATACTAACTCTTACATGTTATCCTTCTATATTTTCTATGCTATGCTTGTCATGCATTTCACTCACGTAGGAGGAACACTTATTTAAACTAGAAAAACAACTAACTACTCAACTCTAACAAAGAAAGACGTGTACATAAATATCCTGAAATCGAGGAACAAAATTCTCATAAATGAAAGCATATCCATTCAACCTGATCTAGGGAGAAGATTTAGCATTCCACTCTTTCCAGATTAAACGATCATTAAGTTTCTTCCCAACAACTCGGACAAATAGTCTTCGTTGGAACAACTTCCTCGACATCGTGCAGGAAATGGACTTTACTGCAGGGTCGAGATCTGCTGCACTTGACTCGTTCATGCTCCCTTCAACAACCTGTGATGCACAAGGTGACAGAGGTGAAAGAAGGCATGCGTGGCAAACAACATGATACATTTATTAATCACCTATTAAATCTATCCCATTATTCAAAAACCATATGCATTATATCAGTCATTTGGGAAGTGAAAATAAGGTAATTAATAAGACACATGGAGATGTTAAGCTACAAGAATGTAGGAATGTATTGCTACAGGATACCACCCATTTTAGGTAAAAAGTATTTAATAAAATAGTTAAAACATCCTTTAGTAATAAAAGTAGAGATAATGCTAATACATCATGATAATCAAATTATGAGCATATCCTGAGCTCATCATCTGCCCCCTACTTAACCTGATGATGGTCCACCAACATTAAGCTTCTTGGCTACTTCCCTGAAATCCATAGAAGTAGTATGAATTTTTTGCATAGTCCTAAATTTATAATAGAAACCTCTGAAATCTTGCCACCTTTCATAGTTGAGGTTCTATGCATCCCTATTAACATCTATATTATGATAGGGATAAAGTGGCCACAATAAAATCATAGGTTGAAATGTTATTGGAAACCATAATTCAAACCTCTTCTGAAGACCAAGCTGAATGTACTTCTCTGTCCTTCAAGGGGTTGCTTTAAAAATTAGGGGGCTATGTGGCTCAGATTTTCTGAGCCCAACAGTCAATTTCTCCCATTTCTTTTCAATTATGGAAGAGGCAAGCTTCCAGAATAGGTACGGTTGGTCTTTGAATTCCTCATACACTTGCTTTATGATATCAAATATTTTTACTCTTTTTGCTTGATTGTTGAACCCATATGCTATAGTGAACCAAGTTTTTACCATTGTATAAGGATCTGTGCTTTCTGATCGCAGTGGTATGGGCTCATCCCTTTCAACTTCTTCATAGGCTTCCAATTGTCTGCCATAATTGGTTTCATTGGTTTCCCATGACATAATTGACCTCAAATGGATGTCACCAATGTATAGAAGTGGATTCCACTCTATTTCAGAGGGAATTATCAATCCATGCAAATAGAATTCACATAAAGAATTCTTTAGCCAATTAGGAGCCACTTGGTATGCATCATAAAATTCTTTGGATATATTAATGACAGGATCTAAATTCCTTGAAACCCTCATTAATTGGAACCAAAGAAATTGTTCTTTTAGGCACATGGCATAGACTCTAGGTGGTGGCCTACACTTCACAATCTTACCAGTTATTCTCAACATTTCATCCATTTTCTTTTTCATCTCCTAGATTTCTTGTTTCTATCTTTCAATTTCTCTTTTCAGCTTCTTCTTCTCTTCTTCCCAAAAACTTTGTTGAATTTCAGTCTTGGCTAGGTGGTGGAAACTCAGGGTTTGAAATGTGAGTAGCCTCCACGTGGTCTTAAATTATTCCAAAAATTCAATCAAAAATGTCTTTTTGTAGACAACCATGGCTTGACAAGTTGCATGGGGTAATGAAGCTTCATTGGCCACTTCCAAGGGTTGTTCTTCCTCTTGTTGTAGGATGAATTCATGTTGTTGTGCAGGAGGAGATTGTACTTACTCCAAAATTTTCCTAGCTGCTTCAGCCAAGTCATCAAGACTTGGCATTCCCCTTTCATTACTATCATCTTGTGTTTCATCAACTTCCATTGATTCATTCTACATTTCCTCAGGAACAATAGGTGCGCTATGTGAAACATTCTTAGGTATATTCTGAGAATCATCATGGCTGTTTTCTTTAGAATCCTCTAAAATTATTATAACATCAGGTTGAGCAGATGTTGAGGTGAATTTACATTGTTTCCTTGCTGAAACTCTTTTTGGAAATGTGGTAGTTGTAGGAGGCACTCTCATGGCTTTCCTCTTTCTGACTTGCCTAGAGGGTTTAGACTCAACAGAAGAGGATGATAGAGAAATTGCAGTGGCAATAGGTGTTGTTTTAGGAGGAACTGCTATAGGAGAAGGTGCTGCAAGAGATGGACACTGTTGTCTTTGAGCATGAGGGTCAGACTTTGGGGTTTGTTCTGCCCTAGATGATTTTCCTACCTTCATTTTTCCTTTTTCTCTTCTACTAGCAGATCTAGTTTGTACTCTGGTAGAGGGTTCTGATGTGGAGGCCGCAAGAATAGATGCTACAGGGGTTGCTCTAGGCATCCTAGGAAGTTGCAGACCCTTTTGGGAAAAAAATTCTTGCCAAGAAAAGGGTGACACATCCCTTAGGGAACGCTCAATCAATAGTTTGATGAGGGCATGATGGGAAATTGAATTGTCCCTTCCCCTCTAGGTTTCATGGGAACTTTGTTTTAACAGATTTAACAAGAAATTTAGGACATTAACAGCTAACCCATGCCTCATATGGCTCAATAACTTAAAATGGTAAGAATGTAAATAGGAGAAGTGTCCCTCGCAGGTTAAATACCTAATTATAAATGCATCATATTCTGAATATGGAAAGGGCAGCGACACTCATTTGTAGCCTTGTTTAGAGACCTCCAAAGGTCCATCAATTGGCACTGTAAATTTTTCCCTAGCAGAAATAGCATTTGAAGAGAAATTTTCTACTGCTATAGGAAGCTCGGTTACTTCAACAATTCATTCTTCTGTTATAGCCACTGTTAGACCCCATACTCAAGCTTCCCCTTTTGAAAGAGTTCTTAAAAATTCCCCAACAACTTCCTCATTGAAAGTATCTAACCTCAAAAAATAGTTTAGCCAACCACAATTATTGAATGCCTGCATTGTTTGAGGATTCTGTGTTAAGAGCTCATGAGCTACAGGCTCATGTCTTACC
The DNA here is from genome assembly GCA_007258455.2 of Sequoia sempervirens. Lineage (NCBI taxonomy): Eukaryota > Viridiplantae > Streptophyta > Pinopsida > Cupressales > Cupressaceae > Sequoia > Sequoia sempervirens. The sequence continues at coordinate 22,761,308 of VDFB02179234.1, read as the reverse complement.
AATCGACCACCCATATTTGCAAATTATCTCAGCCAAGATTCTAGAAACCCAAACATTTTCTGAAAATGCAAAAAAAAATTCTTCTGCTCTGCTTCTTTCTGCTTCTTTCAGTCCTGCCCTTACTTTTCTCTTCTATTCCAATAATGACTCAAAAGATAATTGCATGTAATGTTTATAGGAACTACTCATATCAAGCAGTTAATATTGTTTAAGATAAAACACATGGCCATATTTGGAAAGTACAAGAAGAATAAAAATATCTTATTAGTTGTGACAGTGACATAAGAAAAAGTTTGAAATGGATTATCCTACCCCCTACTTAAAAGTTGACATGTGTCCACACATGGGTGAAAGGACAGGCAAAGCATGGGTGATAAAGACTGATATGTACATAGTAGTTGTTGAATAAATGAAATAAATAAATAATGTGACTAAGAAAAGATATCGCATACCTTTCAATTAATGCTCGTATGTGCTAGGAAAATCACAATGCACCATGAAATGATAGCTGGAATAGAAACAATGAATGAGGTAGTATAATAGGATGGATGACGTGGAAGGAAAGAAAATGAATGGCGGTGATGGATGGGAATGGAGAACGTGGAATCCTTGAAAAGGAAACCTTTATTATGTGCATGCAATGTGGAATTTAAAGAGATGATGTAGGAGAAAGACCAAAGCCTTCACTGCAGGAAGATTAGTGGCTGTATTTGGAACAAACTACTGCAGAAACTCATCTTTAGATGCTGGCTTATGATATAACCGAAGTCGGTGTCCATTAACCGGTAGCTTGAATTGAACTGGATCTATTGTGGCTAACTGCACTAAGCCATTATCAAATACATTTTCTACTTCATAAAGACCAAGTCAATGTGTGGTTAGTTTACCTTGATTTTCTTTGTATCTGGAGTCATAGAGCAGTGCCCAGTCACCGACAGAGAATTGCTTAGTTTGAATATGATTGTCATGCCATTTCTTTCTTTGCTATTGGACAATTTTAGTATGTTGTAGGGAAACTTTCCTTAGCTCATCCAATGCATTCAGCTGCAGGAGGCATTCCTTTTGAGCCTCAGAGATATCAATATTAAGCTGGAGAATAGTCCTCAAGGTTTTATGCTCAAACTCTATTGGCAACATAGTAGTCTTACCATAGAGTAACTCAAAAGGAGTAAACCCTGTAGTCATTTTCCATGTTGTTCTATAGGCACAGACTGCTTCAGGTAGGTGACTGCTCCAATCCTTCTTATGTAACTAGACTGTCTTTGTAAGGATTGCCTCAGTTTCTCTATTAGTAACCTCTGCCTAGCCATTGGCTTGAGGGTGATAGGGGCTAGAATTTCTTTGTCTGATCTTGTAATCATTCATCAGTGTAGTGATTAAGTTGGATGTAAATTGAGCTCCTTTATCAGTAACAAGTTCCCTTGGGACTCCAAACCGAGTAAAAATATTGTCATGGGCATGTGTCATTGCTTTCACTTCCACCCACTTGGTTACATAATCAGTACACACCAAAATGTATGATTTTCCATTGGATGGAGGATCAATAGGCCCAACAAAATCCATGCCCCATTTGTCAAACGGACTGACCACTACTTGTGGATGTAGGGGCATCTCATCAAACCTTGTTGGTCTCCCCATGCGTTGACATATGTCACATTTCTTGGTATATGCTACTGCATCTTTGTGTAGTGTGGGCCAATAATATCTTGTATTGAGCACTTTCATAGATGTTCTCTTGGCTGCAAAGTGCACTCCACATGGCTCATCATGACAGGAATGTAAAATGTTATAGGTCTCATCTTGCCTCACACATCTTCTCATGATTTGGTCAGGTCTGTATAAAATAAACAATCTACAATCCATGAAAAGTTAAAAATTTTCTCTACCAGCAATTGCCTTTCCTTTGGTGAGAAGTGTGCTGAAATTTTGTTGGCTCCTAAATAATTTGCAATATCTGCATACCATGGAGTTTGAGCAGCAATAGAAAATAGATGCTCATTAGGGAAGCTATAATCAATTACCTCAAGAGTGTCAGGTGTAGGTGTTTGAAGTCTTGACAAGAAATCTGCAACCACATTTTCTTGGCCTAGCTTATCAATAACTATGATATCAAATTTCTGCAACAATAGGAGCCATCTTGCTAATTTGCCAGATATGGCAAGCTTATTCATGAGGTATCTTATTACTGCATGATCTCTATGAACAAATATTTGGTAACTAGTGACATAATGTTGAAACTTGTTCAAGGCATACACAACTGCTAGCAATTCTTTTTCTGTGACAGTATATTTTAATTCGGGGCCTTGAAGATTTTTGCTAATGAAATATATGGCATGCTCAATGGAATTCTCTTTCTATCCTGACTGCCCCTATGGCATAATTAGAAGCATCTGTGTGTATATAGAAATGCAGGTTCCACTTCAGTCCTTGAATAATAGGTGTCTGAGTAAGTAAGTTCTTAAGCTACAGAAAAGACTTGTCACAGGCCTCAATCTAGGCAAACTCAAAATCCTTAGTCAATAAAGCATATAATGGATTGGCTATTTTGCTGAAATCTTTGATAAATCTTCTATAATATCCCGCATGTCCTAGGAAACTTCTAACATCCTTTTGTTTTGCAGGTGTTGGAAAAGTTATAATAACTTCTATTTTTGCAAAGTCAACCTAAATTCCTGCTTGAGAGACATGATCTGGCCTAAAACAATTCCCTCTTGCATCATCATAAAAAAATTCTCACTATTCAAAGACAAATTATGCTCCTGACATCTTTTCAACACTTTTTCCAGATTGGCCAATGCTTCTTCATAAGTAACTCCATAAGTAGTGAATTTATCCATGTAGATTTCTATAGAATCATGAGAAATATCAGCAAAAATACTAATCACCGTCCTTTGAAATGTTGCAGGTGCATTACATAGCCCAAAATGTAAGAAAGAGTAGGAAAAAGTATCCTATGGATTGGTAAAAGTTGTTTTGTCTTGATCCTCAAGGGTGATTCTAATTTGATTATAACCACTATATCCATCCAAAAAGGAGAAATACTTTTTCTCAGACAAGGAGTCTAGTACTTGGTCAACAAATGGAAGTGGAAAGTGATCCTTTTTAGTTGATGTGTTCATCTCCCTATAGTCTACACAAACTCTCCATTTTCCACCTTTTTTAGGGACAATTAACAATGGAGACACCCATTGACTGTCTGAAATGGGGTAGATAAAACCAGCATCAAGTAACTTCTAGAGCTCTATTTTAACTATTTCCCTGAGTGTTGGGTTTATCCTTCTTTGAAGTTGTCTAACAGGTAAACAATCTTCCTTAATGTAGATCCTATGAGTACAAAGTTGAGGATCTATTCCCTTCATATCCACATAGTCCCATGCAAAAGCTCTATGTTGTTCTTGCAACATTGTGACTAGGGCAGCTTGTTGAGATTGAGGTAGCTTATTATTTATATTCAAACAACGGCCTGGAGAAACTTCTACTTGCCTAATAAGATCATTCATGGAGGCTGCTAATAAAGGTGGTGTCTGTATTTCATATGAAAGAAAATTATGATAAACTACAGGAGATTCAGGTGTCAAGTACTCAAAATTTAGTTGTTGTAGGAAACACTGCTGAACATAGCTATTTGCAATAGATGGGCTACTTAGACAAGGGTTGGACTGCTCCTCACTCTGAAGCTGTGAAAACAAATTAGTTTGCAACATCATTAGTTGAGCCAATGAATTAACTTCTTCAGTTTCCTCTCCTAAATCTGGACAAATTGGTTGAGACAAGTCTGGCTGAGGCTGAGCAGGTGGGTATAAAGCCAATTTCTTTCTTGACTGACCATCAGAAATTGTCATGTCTCCTGAGCGGTATCCTATAAAAGTAGTAGTGGCTAACCATGGTCTACCTAGGATAATAGGATATCCTCCCAAAGTTTCCTTAGTGGACAATATGGTGAAGTTTGTTGGGTATTCCCAAGACTCAAGAATGACAATAACATCTTCTACCATTCCATTAGGCTTTACTATGGAGCTATCAACAAGCTGTAGGATGGCAGGTGTAGACTAAATGTTTAAGATATTCAAATACTCCATTGTATTCTTGGTCATTACATTGATCGATGCACCAAGGTCAATGAAAACATTCTTTACTATCTTACCATTAATATTTATTTGTACCATAAGACTCCCAGGGTCGGTATATTTTGGAATGACCACCTTCCCTAACATAATATCTGCCAACTATCCTAGAACATTGATAGTTTGGGGATTCTTTTTCTTTCTTCCTAGTTTCTTTAAACAAGTCTCCTTAATGGACTTTCCATAAATTGGGACATCTTTAATGGCTTAGAAAAGGGGAATTTAAATGTGTACATTCTTCAACTGATCCAAAATATCAAAGGTAGGCTCTTCCATAGAATTTGATGTAGTAATTTGCAATCTCTAAGGAAAAGGCGGTTTGGCCTAATGTTGTAGGATAGGCTGCTTAGAGACAGTATCTGATACATGTATATGTTCTGCAGGTTCGGTAGATTGTTTAGAGGAAAAATCTAAAAAATTTGTAATTACAAGTGGCTATGGAGCAAGAAGTGTGGTTCTAGATTTGAGATGTATATCATGAATATTCAAGGCATAAGTTGGATACTGATTGACTTTTGCAAAATACATAGGTTGCTGTTGTTGCTGCTTATTATTAGGATTTGGCAATGGTTGAGCAGGCATAGGGGTTTGTTTTGGAGGGTCAGTATTTGCTGCAGGTGTTGTAGGAGGTGGCATGAGGGCCTGAGGTTGTGGCTGCTAAAATTTTAGAAAGGCAGGGGATTGGTTCTGCCATTGTTGTGGACTTCTCCATTGAGGATTTTGCTGCCAGTTACCTTGGGGTGGAGTCCATTGTCCATGTGGCTACTGCCAACCTCCCTGAGGAGATTGCCATTGAGGACTTTGATAGTTAGGCCAATGTGATTGAGGGGTATTCCAAGGGGGTGATGGGCCATATGTAGGTTGCCACTGGTTATTATAATTAGAATAAGGATTACCAAAAGTCAAAAGGTCTTGAGGCATACCTTGCCTTTGAGCCCATAGTCGCCTTTGTGCGATGAAAAATACTTGGTCATCATCATTCTCTACCATTTTAAAGTTAGTAGGTAACTGCTTAGCCTCCAGGTTAGCCACCATCTTACATCTACAGTCCCTTTTCTTCTATCTATAATGTGGATAGAACTCTGCCAAGATTGCTTCAGCTTCCCCATATTTCTTCCAAGCTTGCATAGTATCCAAATGTGTAGCCATATTGTTTATGATATCTTGCTTGAAATCAGATAGCAAATTTGTGATCTCCATCTATGAAACTCCATTAATAGAAGACTTTCCCGCTATGGCTTGATGACCTCTACCCTTCTTAACAATTTCTTGAGAGTAGTTAAGACATATTTTCTTGATATCATCCCAAGGCAGTTGGGTTATATCACCTCCTCCCATCAGGTCCAGAGCATCTATACAGGTATCACTTATTCCTCTTAGGAAGAGTAGTTTCTGATACTCTTCATTGAGCATATGGTCTGAATTCTTTTTCAGTGAAAACAAGAATATTGAGATATAGTCTTTTAGGCTTTCAGCCTCCTTTTGTTGAATTCAGAATATATAATCTCCGCTACTACCACTCTTACAATATTCCTTGTATTTCTCAAGAAATTTTGTTTGCATGGCTGCCCAACTATCAACAACACCCTTTCCCAAACTCATGAACCATCTAAGAGCTCCTTCCTTCAAAGTAAAAGGAAATAACTTCATCCTGTGAGCATCTAAAGTGTAATCATAGCTGTGACAGAGGATGTCAAACTCGAACAAGAATGTGTCTGTGTCCTCTGTAACTAGTCCATAGAACTTGGGGAGTAATGAAGAAGGAATATTTTTAAGGTTATCATTATCTTACTGAGCAAGAATGGGAAACTCAAAAGCAGGAGGTTGATTAGGTGGATTTCGTGCCATATTTTTCTGATGGAGTATTAGAGCAACTAGATTTTCTTCAGGTTCTTTGTGAGCTAGGTCAAATGACAAATCAACAAACAGGTTTTCAACAAATGGATTAATATCTTGGTCTCCTTCCTCAAATAGATTATAAGCCGGTTCAGGATTGTTATAAATGAATGGAAGGTCAGGAAGGAATCTTCCTAGAGTGTCTCTTCTTCTATGCATGCAATTGAATGAATGGTGAATTGAAGGAATTTTGAAAATTCTTGAATAACAGACTGAACTATTGCTAAAAATGACTTATGAAAGGTTCTTAGCTTGACACCATCCCTGACAACGGTGCCAAAAATGGATGTGCCCACAAAAGGATATAAAATTCATAGGAAATCCTAACCTGGGAATTGGACATTCCAATAGGCGACTAGCATCTTCTTTTGGTCGTTCATTTACTCTGTCAAACTAGGGAATGTATACTTGAAATGGAGCGGCACTGTTTGTGCACTAAGAACTAGTTTCAATCATGATTTACTAGAAATAAATGTGTGAAATGACTTCTACATATGCTATAGGAATGTTATGCGAAGCCTTCTAGACTTAATCAAAGCAGAAACCATAACATCTATGATTGAGAGACAAACTATGAACTAGCCTTATGCTACATGAACAAACACAAGGATGGATTCCTGATGCTGCAGGAACAATATAAGACTGAGTTTGCACTAAAAATTTCTAGAATGAAATCTAACTTATGATCAACAAAAAATAAAAGATTAACTAACTACAAATACTTAATAAGTGTGCCCCCTTAGCAAGCATCAACTAACTATGCAAGAGTTGAACTCAGAACTTCATCAGCTTTTATTCATAAACTTAGAATGGTATACATTGTTCTACTCATATGAAAACTAACACAAAACTCTATCTCTTATTATCATACTAACTCTTACATGTTATCCTTCTATATTTTCTATGCTATGCTTGTCATGCATTTCACTCGCATAGGAGGAACACTTATTTAAACTAGAAAAACAACTAACTACTCAACTCTAACAGAGAAGGACGTGGACATAAATATCTTGAAACCGAGGAACAGACTTCTCATAAATGAAAGTATATCCGTTCAACCTGATCAAGGGAGAAGATTTAGCATTCCACTCTTTTCAGATTAAATGATCATTCGGTTTCTTCCCAATGACCCGGACAAAGAGTCTTCGCTGGAACAACTTCCTCAACGTCATGCAGAAAATGGACTTTACTGCAAGGTCGAGATCCGCTGCACTTGACTCGCTCATGCTTGCTTCAACAACTTGCGATGCACAAGGCGACAGAGGTGAAAGAAGGCATGCATGGGAAAAAACACGATACATTTATTAATCACCTATTAAATCTATCCCATTATTCAAAAACCATATACATTATATCAGTTGTTTGGGAAGTCAAAATAGGGTAATTAATAAGACACATGGAGATGTTAAGCTGTAGGAATGTAGGAATGTATTGCTACAAGATACCACCATTTTAGATAAAAAGTCTTTAATAAAAGAGTTAAAATATCCATTAGTAATAAAAGTAGAGATATTACTAATACATCATGATACCCAAATTATGAGCATATCGTGATCTCATTAGTGAGTTACATAGGAAGGTGTTTGGGGACATTGAGGTTCCTTGGTGGAAGAAAGTGGAATAAATTTTCTTGGCCCAAGTGCAATTTTTTTCTATGGCTGGTGGTCCATAACAGGTGTCTTACTTGGGATAACGTGTGCAAGAGAGGGTTCCAGGGGCCCTCAATGTATGTTTTTTGTTGTAAAAGTGAAGAGAATGTCTCTCATCTCTTCTTCCAGTGTCCCTTTTCTAGGAGGCCTTGGCACCTTTGGTGGGATTTGTGGAATTAGTCTTGTTGGCATGTCTCTTCTTTGGTGGAGTTCTTTTCCCAATGGAGGAAGGCCCCTGTTAAGACATTTTTTCTTCAAGTTACTTGGGCTCTGGGATCAACTTTTATTATTTGGCATATCAGGTTGGAGAGGAATCACAAGATTTTTCAAGATGTAAAGTTGGTTGTCCAACATTTATGGTGGAAGATTCTTCATTCTGTTGGAGAAACTATTGTGGCTAAGTTCTACTTGGTTGAGGGTTTGGATCCATGAGAGGTTTCCTTATGTACTTGTCTCAACCTTCCTTTCAACGGGGGGATGCTCAGAGTGCTGGTCAGATCCTAAGAAATAGATGTCATCATCCCCTTCATAAGATAAATAGGGAGGGGAATTGGTGTCCTCCTCCTCAGGGTGTGTTGAAAATCAACACAGAGGGTTCTTCTCATGGAAATCCTGGCCATGCTGGTATTGGAGGTGTTGGGCGAACTAGTACTGGGGTTGTTGATTTTATGTTTTTTTGTTTATAAGGGTTGGTATACTAATAATGTAATGGAGTCTCTTCCATTTTATGTTTTGTGGAGCATGGTTTTTCTCTTAGGTGTAGAAAAATCATTTTTGAATCTGATTCTTTGGTGGTAGTGACTTTGCTGAAGAGGTAGTAGTTAGAGGATGTTAGTTGGAATTTGTGTACTTCCTTGGATTCTATTTCTTTATGTTATATTTCATGTGAATGGAATGGGGTTGTAGATTATTTGGATAAATGGGCTTTTGATCATTTGTAAGATTGGAATATTGTGGAAAGGGGTCAATTACCCTCAAATTTGTCACAAAATTTGGACCAATTAGTGGAGATTGATAGGTATGTGTAATGCTTTTGCTTTGTATTGATATTTTTTGGATTGAATAAATTTTTACCCCTCTTTTAGTTTTTAAGATTCATTTACTCATCTCAATCAATAAGACACAAGATAAACAATATATTATCATTTGCATTACATAACCTCCACCACTTATTTTTTGTAACTTGAAGAAAAAGGGAGAGAGCCTCATCAAGGTGATATTCACCTTGTCACAAAGCTTGATGTTTCCCTATACTACTCCTCTAGAGGAGGCTAACCCATCATAAAGGATCTAGTAGTATGTGGACAACATGCATGAGGGAATCTAATTCCCTATGATAGTAATTGATAAACTAGTATACCTATCTTCTCATATATGATATATATAATAAGTTTCTCCATTACTAAATATACCATGCAAGAGGGTGTAAATCAACCAAGTAATGCAATTATGCATGGAAATCAAGTACATTTAATGTTTTTATCATAGAATATCCCAATTATCTTACTTTGATACCTTAACATTCTAAAAGATTGATAAAACAATATCTAGAAGAAAAATCCCATGGATACTAGCATTAGATTAGTAATATAATTCAAAGGAAATAACATTTATTGAATAGTAAGGCAATAAGGCTATTCCATATCTCACATTTTCCCTAAATCCATTCACTCCTATGTGATTTAGGAAGTAAGATCTTGCTTCCCTATTTGTTAATTCCCAAGTCCATAAACCTTTCATAGAATCTAATGAAAGGATAGTAAATTAATTCACCCATATTCATAATATAATACTCTTAAATAATTATATTGACCATTAAATGTGTATACTTACATCATATAAATCAATTCACAATCATAAATGTATTGATTGCAGTAAACAAGATAGTGTTTAAACAATCATAAATTTCATGTACCTTTGCCAAAATAAGAAATTTAATATTTTCTAGAAAGGGGAAAGAGAGGAATAAAACCTAGAAATTATTTTGCAAGAATACCAAACATGTGTTAGTAGGTTTCTCTAGAACTCAGCTCATTAGATTTTACCCAAAAAATTAGTTACTTTATTTAAAGATAATGGTTATTAATGTTTATTTTCACTTTGAACAAAGTTTGATAATTATACAGATATGTGTAGGATCATGATGGCCCAAAAAGTGGTGATATGATGGGTATTTGTAGGGTATGTGGCTGACGACTTTTTTTTAACCCAAAATTAATGAAATGAAAAGGTTTTTTAAAGGAGATTCTCAAATTTCCACCAATATAAATTATGCTTTACTTTGAATTTAATAAATATTTATTATTCATTTTCTAGTTGAATTATGACTAAAGTCACGATTGATAAGTTGATTGAAAAACACCTACAACTTTCAAATGGTATCACATTTTTGAATCCAAAACATGTGTCACATTATATGCGTCATATACTATAGGATTAAAAAATGGATTTCATGAATTTTTGACCAAGTTAAGGTGGTTAGATGTACGAGTTTTTATATTTTTTAAAAGTCGTAATAAAAAAATCATAATTAATTATTTACTTGGAAAAAAATTACAAAAATATGCATCACATTGGGACATGAGTCCTCTACTTATATCTAAAATCTTATTAAAAACTATTATCATTAAATTATTGTGGTCGGGTGGTCAGACAGACACCTACTTATTTTTCCCTGAAATTTAAGTACTCTTGCATTGAAATTTCAAATTTTCACCAAATAGATTTTAAAAAATAAAAAACAAACCCATTAGTTTAGAAACTACATTCAATTTTCTACAAATTATATTCTTACATTTTTTTGAAATAATATAGATAACTTATTCATTTTTTTACATCTAGTTGCCTAACTGTGATTTTTCTGAATTTTTTGCCACTTAAGGGCCTATTTTTTCCATGATGATCCTGCACATACCCATACATAGTAATGAGATATGTAGCTAATTTAGACATTGGATTAAAATATTTCCCCAATTCACCTCTATGAAAAAATATTAGTGTTCTAATTCAAAGGAACAAGACAAGATTCAAATAGAAAGATGAATACACCTAAAAGTGTCCCTTTTGTGTCATGATGTTATCATAACATAGTCAAATAAGGATGTATGTAGGTGTTGAATCTAAATATGAAGCATTCTACCAAGGGAATTTTCTAAAATCAAAATCATAAATTAATAAATAGTTATCCCTTATGCAAAGAAGTTATTTATGGTACAAATCCAATTATATAGATTACTAGCCTTAAAATTTAATCTTGTTTAGAATATACTCAGAAAGAACTATTACTTCCAATAGACTACATCTTATACACTTGCTAACTACGCTCTCTTAAGATAATTGTTGGCTACAACCTTTTCTAAGTTTAAACATAGATGGTTAGTCTACATCATGTTTATAGAATAGTCCTAAACAGTGATGGAAAAAAATAAATGCTTACCATTTTGTCACACACCATACCTAATGCATCTAGGATTCTTAATTAAGCAAAAACAATGATTTGGATATAGAAAAATAGTCAAAATGAAATAATTTCGCTAGAAGAAAAGTTATGTGCAAAGATAAGAAACACAATTCACTACAATTAATTGTCATGGTTCTTTGTTGAGCAATCATTGTATACATATTAGATACTATCATCTACATGCACAGACATGCAACAGTCAACTAATAGGGGTGCACCATAAATGGGTATTCAGTGGGCAAGAAGTAAAAAAAAAATTTGTGGAAAGGAAAGAGAAGTACAAAGAATCGATAACATTTACAACTTTTTGTTTGAGTCGAGAAATGGAAAGTGTGTTAATTAGTCACTAGGAAGTAGCATGAGGTTAGTTCATATCTCATTGGCTATGGGTGGGAAAGTTGATAATGGAAATTTTTTGTAATTACATGTATTGTTGATAGTGTTTAACAAGAGTGAGTAGCATTGGATTGAGTTGTTGGAGCATTAAACAATTTGAAATAGACAATTTAGAGTGCAATATTTTTTTTATTGCCTATTGTATCTGTGCAACATTATAAAGGAAATCATATAGATCTACAATAAAAGAGGCTAGACATATACATCTACATATTTATATGCATAGATATACATACATATACATATACATATATATATATACATATACATACATATACATATACATATACATATACATATACATATACATATACATATACATATATACACATATAAATATATATACATATACATATACATATATACACATATACATACATGTACATATATTATGTTTGGTTGAATTCTAATTGGAGGGTTTCAACATAGATGTGCTCCAAAATGTGCAAGAAAATATATTTATTAAGTTTTATTGTTGAAAGAGCCATTGTGGTCTTTGTTCTAGAGAGGACTATAGTAAAAAACATCACTAGCTATTGGTTGTTAAATGTGCCCATGTTTCGCAGACATATTTTTGCATACACATGTTAGGCATGGAATGTAAATAAAGTCTTTTTGCATGGGTATTTTGCATAGATGCTTAATTTATTGTTCATGTTTTATTGTTATATGTTTCTATCTTCGACATTACACCCATTTTGCAAACTTTAAAGAGATTATCGTTGTGTTTTGGATGGACAAATTACAGTTAAAATGAGAGATTGTAGTAATTTTTTCACCCTTGGTTTATTGTTTTAGTTATCTTTGTGCATCTTTATGCACCTTTTTAGTCATTATACAGTCTTTATAGTGTGTAGAATGAAGCTTTGTGGATGGATCTCTAGTTGAAATAGATGAGAAAAATAAAATCATGTAACATATTGATAGAAGATTCGAGGTACATTCTTTGGCAATAAATATTGAAGACAAGTAGATAAATTGTATAAGAGATTTTAGAGTGACTAATTTATTGTTCATGTCTTTCGCTTTCTTCTTATTATTCCTTGTTATATGTTTGTATTCTTTGATGTTATACCCATTTTGGAGACTTCAAAGAGATTATGTTTTTGTATGGATGGAGAAATTATAGCTAAATCTTCTTTCTTTCATTAAAAAATATGGTTAGGGTTAGTCATTTTTTTCCCTTTGTTTATAGTTTGTAGTTATCTCTATGCACTTTTGGTGTTATACGCATTAACATAAGAGAAATTGTAGATTAACATAGGAGTAACTGCATACATATATATATGCAAAGGGCTAGTATGAAAGCATAAACATTATGGAGATAAAAATAGTTTAGTGGCTATTAAGTGTTATTCTCGTAGCTCTTTTACAATTTCTCTATTTTCCTATAATATTTAGTTGCAAGTAATGAACCTTGAATTTTCAATTAAGTCGGTGGCATTAATACCCATTTTTTGCAAGGTATTGGAGCCCATTGGCTTTACCACTTCTATTTAATGTGGGTTAACTATCAAAGAACGTAACTTGAATTTTCAATTGAGAAATCAACTGTTACATAGACCAGTTATGTTGTATTAATATGTTTAATGTGGGTTTGCAATCATGTGCCATCTACCTGCGATTTTAAGTGTTTTTCTAATAGTTCTTTTACAATTCCTCTATTTTGTCTATAATATTCAGTTCCAAATAATCTAGCTTGAATTTTGAATTGAGGAGCTGACTGTTACATAGATTGCTTGTGTTGTATCAATATCCACTTGCTCATAACAAACTGTTCATTATTGTATCTCACCTTTTCTATTCTCCATGGTGTTAAGGTCTATTTAATGTGGTTTTTCAACCATTTGTGCTTTTCCTGTTATTATTAAGTGTCTTTCCACTTATATAATAGGTATTAGAATGGAACTTATCTGGTGCTAAATATTATAGAGAAAATCCACATTAAATAGAATTTTAAAATATGCAGCATAAAAGAGGAAAACTATGACAATGAATAGTTTGTTATGGCAATCTGGAAAGAAGAGTACCATGAAGAATAGTTTGTCATGCAGAACTTCAAACAGATGAGGAGAAATAAATATCATGGAACATATTGATAGAACACATATAACATGTTCCATCCAAACAAAATAACCATGATAATTAACATTTTTTTATAAGGAGCTTGAAACAAATGAGGGAAAAAGACAATCATCAAACATAGTGGTACAAGACAACAAACTATGTAACAATTGCAAGATGTATTAGAATAAAACTTTAGAATCACATGTAAATAGGATATCAACACCTGAACCATTTGCCTTTTTTCAAACTTTTTGGCTTGTGTATGTTTTTCTACCTCTCTTAAACTTGTATTTGATGTGAGTTTTTTGACCATCTATCATTTACTTGTGATTCTCAAGTGTTTTTGTAACAACTATTTTAGAATCTCTCAAATGGCAGATCATCTAAAATAGATTTTATATGGAAGTTTAACATATGGAGAGTACAAGCTAAAAACCATAGATATGGATAGTTTCTTATATAGATATTTTGTTGTACAAAATGCATATAGCACTAAGGATGAACACAAATAACAATGAACAATAGGGAGAGGGAATAGAGCATACATAGGCCAAAAAAAAAGAAACTAGTCAAAAGGTAGAGGTCAATCTTATGTTTAATGAAGAATAGAATGAGTAAACTACAACAATAAAGACCTTGTTACAGGTAGCTTCAAAGAGATGAGAGGAAGACAATATCATGAAACATATTAATAAAAAACAAGCAATCTATGTAATAGTTGGAATTAACCTATCGGCTATTTGTTTGAAATTTCCACCAGGGTTTCTAGCATAGCGGCCATGGTTAGAATTTCTCAGCACATATAGATATATTTTTTGATTAGCTAGAAAGAAAACTTTATACAAACATGGACAAATGTAATGTGTACAATAGAGTATATTTATTGTAGTCAAGTGCATGTAAGAATCCATGCATTAATGCATATATATAGCAACAAATATTGGAGGCTATCTAGCCATGGAGGAAGAAAAGGGTTAAATGTATAGCTGAGGAGAATATAAATCTATAAAACAAACCTTGTTTATGCTTATAGCTATGGTCACCTTTTAGGTACCAATTGTCTGAGACATGTGCTTCATACCTTGTTCTTCATCTATGCTTGCATTGAGCCCAATATGATATTACTGCAAAGCAACATTTTATTTGAACATATTAAAATACATGTCTCTAATTAGATATGTATGGAACAGAAAAAAGGCATTAAAAAATGACTTACAACAATAGTAGAAGCCAAAACATTGTATACTATGGACTGTAACAGTTTGGAACCTCTCCAATCTAGTACCTAATGGATGTAGATGGCCACTTTGTTTAATAGCCTGCTATGAAACCAACACCATGGTGCATCATTTCAAAATGGAAGAAAAACAATAGACATCCTCATATTAAAAAAATGAATATTATATGTACTCCATTGTGTGGCATAATGCAACAATGTAAGGATGTATCAACCCTGACGGGAGCGAGAACCTACCATTTTGTTTCTGTTGAATAAGGAAACCAATTCCATGACCAACAAACCACACAGTCAACAAACTCCATCATCATTGTAAATAGGCCTAAGCAACCCATCACAAATATCATGGAGTTTTATCATATATGAGAAAAAGAGAAAGCAATCTATACATTGAGACTATATATTTATGGATGCAATATACAGGAAGAGTGAAATAGTGAAATGATTAAAAATAAAATTTTGTAGATAAAAATTTGCAGCTATTTCAATGAAATAAAGCTAATAGAAAAGCTAACAAGAAGACATAAGAATCTATGGAAGCAAAGCATGAAGCACAAATGTCAAAACTCGGGGTATATAGGTAGAGAAAATAGAAAACACATGGTTGTAGAATTTTAAACTTATTAGTTAAATGGAACACGATTTCTTTTTAGAATGTTTCTAGAGTATGTGCATATATAGTTTAATATACTGGAATGTTCAAAACACGTTATTGACTTATAGAAATTTCAGGCTCTACTTATTTCTAGTTGCAATCTCTATGCATCTTTGACAATTGAAGTTGTCTTTATCTGCATTTGCATCAATTTGTAACAGTTGAAACTATATGTTTAGAGTACTGCATGTTAAAATTATTTGAAAGAGAATTGTAGGTATTCTTATAAAGAATTGATGTCATGGAATTTAAAAACACTTGGACAAACATGGATAGGTGGAATATATAGAAGAGTGCATTCTTCTGAATGCCATATACAAAAAGTATGACACAACAAAATGTTGAAATGAGAAGTTAGTAGATTAATATTTATGGGTGCATATTTGCATAACAAATTTAACAAAAAATGTGTTGTTGAAGGTACAGAAGATAGTAAACAGGAAGAAAATTATCTTTAATGTGTAAACCTAAAGAGGATGCAAAGTATTGAATAAATAGGGTAAATTTAATGTGGCAGTCAAACATAGAGTATATAAGCACATAAAATGGGAAACAGAGCTGAGGTGCATAATTTAAAACCAATTAGTGAAATACAGCAAGATATTGTTGAAATTTTTTGTGGAATAGTTGAATATATACTTTAATAGAATGGAATGATCAAAACATGCCATTGGCTTGTACAAGTTTTGTATTCTTCTTATTGTTTCATAGTATCTATGTCCATCTTTGGAATTATACCCATTTTGCATAGATTATTACATGGTATACTTCTATTAAATATAACTTATAAATCCTTGAAAAGAGGATGGTATACAGTCTTGACCAAAGGTGAGAATAATTATTTTGTGGCCTTTTCTATAAGACAGAGCACGAGCTAGGGGTGGAAGCATTTGGTAGGGGCTAGAGTTGTTCCAAACGCGCCTCTTCGTTGCGATGTTGAGCAATGTATTTGTTGTTGCTAAGTCTGGAGTATCTCTCAAATGAGAATGTTGGATTAATGTGAAGTATTTCAATTTATTTAACATTAGAGATAGTTGTAAAATTCAACCCTTTCCTCTCTTTTCTTCCTATGTTTATCGTTGCTGGATCTAATGTTAAGCCGTTTTCTTTATGTATTGCAATTCTCCATGCCATGGTGAGTGGAATTTGTGTTCGACTACCTCGAGTTATAGTTGGGATGGGGATGTCTCTTGGTATTTCTGGGTCCCATGGTGGACCAATGTAATTTTGGAACAAACAACAACATAGTGTCAAGCATAACTAGTAGTTTACAATGTGCATTGTACACAATATTTGTAAAAAGACCAAGGGATCCATTGACTAGGCCACCTTGAATCCATAAATTTGTTGTTAGCATCACCTGTTCACCAACAAAAAGTAGCAGTTCAAGGAGAATTTGATCATCATCTCCATGATCATATGTCTATTGTTGTGCTACTCGAGTAATGCTAATGGATATGGGTAGGTTTAACTGTTTGATCATTTTTTTGTTGTGGAATACGACTAAGTCATTTGTGGTAAACAAATGTGTAGAAACATCAAATTCTTCTTTTTCTATGTTTGAGAGAATTTTATTTGTTTGTTTCATAAGCTCTTCCCAGTCATCGTGAAGAGCCTCACCATTTTTTATATGGAGAAAGATTTCCTAAAACTTTTGTTGGGAAGTGCTATCTCCTTTTTGGCAAAACATAGTGTCCAATGTGACTGAGATTGTGAAAGTATGCCATAAGGATACGACTGATGACAATGAATCATAAATAGGGGTATCCATGATAGGTGGAAACTGGGAAAGATCAAAAACAAGGGTGATAGAAACATCACCGAATGGCTCCCTCTAGTTATCATGGAATGCTTGGCACAATTGGCTATCTATTTTTAGCATCAATTTTGGGCCTAGAAAACTCATTTCATCTATCAAAATATATTGAATATATTTAATCTTTTCTTGGAATATTGTCAATACCTAATGTTGCAAAGGATTCATATCCTTTATGGGAATCTAGAGAGTTGTATGGATTGTGGAGGCGTATATGTTGTACGCAACAACACTTGTGGGGGCCAATGTGAGCAACAGGCTATTTGATCCAATAGTAGACATGTTTATTTGTTGTCTATTAAAATTTATCAAAAGAGATTTTCTAGTGTCAGCTGTCCCTTGAATGATCATGTGGAGAGGACCTTTGGGAGAAGGCTACATGTGATGGGATTGGATGATTTCAAGAGCCAATTACTATTTTGGTGAAATTTGATTGGTGAAATTTGATGGGATGATGTATTTACAAGAGAAAATTGTATTGTAGCTTGCTCATGTTGTTCCCTGATTGATGGGATGAACTGCAAAGAAATATTATGAAGTATTTTAGGCACATGGTTTGTATTCCATGAATGGTGCATATCAAAGTCTTGCCTACCGACAACTGGAGTTGATTTATACTAAAGTTAGTAATTGCACCTGGTCAGGAGAAAACTTCCCATTCATATTCATCCATAGAATGTCGATGGTTCAAATCATCAGTATCACTACCATGTTCTTCTTCAATCGTGGATGCAATTGGAAGTCTATTAACATGCCAAGTGTGATAACCAACTATTTTTAAAACTTTCCAATTTTGTATGATCTCTTATTTGGAAATACCTATATCTATTTGTATATTTTGGAAAGGTTTGTATAACATAAGTTTAGTCCAAAAAAATGTCTCAAATATTTTTGTATCTTCAACAGGAACAGTCTTGAACAATGGATACACAAAGACAATTGTAGGCTGGTGTCTCAGTTTCCATTTGGCCTTTTTGTGCTACTTTGAATGTGTATATAAGTGGACCGAGTCAATTAGGGATACACCACCTAGCTCTAGAGGCCTTTGCATATATAAATGAATATAATTTGTTGGTAGGTCTTCATCAACATCATCTTTATTTATACAGAACCATGCTTTTTTGCAAACATTCAAACGAACATATTGTCGGCTTGAAGTGAGAAGAGGAAATTTTTGTAACATATGGCATGTCTCCTATGCAGAGATGTCACACTCCACAAGAATATTGATCATGAATTTTTGATATGCAAGAAGTGCTTTATCCTCAACTATATTTTTATTTGCAAGTCTTTTCAACATATCAACATAATTTTTTGATTTCTCATATTTAGTTGCATATTTAGAAATATAATTTAAAAATATTTGACTAGAAACAACTGGCTGGCAGTCAACATTGGCATGCCAGATTGCAAGCATGGGTGGGCTATGAATATTTAAGAAATCATCATTTATTGTTGGCTTGTAGGATTTGTTAGACTTAGCATCAGATGTCAATGTAGAGGTAAGTTTTTGTTTCCAAGGTGCTTTATACCGACATTGTAATTGCTCTCCTTTTTTCCTTAAACAAGTATATTCAAAACATTTTGTGTGCCTTTGAACTGTATTTAGCAACTGTTCATAATATATTATTGGATCAATAGAAAGAATCTATCTCGTGGAAAGCAAGCACTGATTTTCTTTAGAACAATGATACATTTTGAGCAATCTCTATGCAGGGCAATGTGGATTCCAAGCTGAAACATGTCTATCAGAAAAGTGCATTGCCATGGTAACATCATGGTGATTGGACCAATCAAGAGTGCCCATGTTGTGGGCTTCTAGAATCCATAAAAAACCATGCACATGCATAGAGCCATGATGCTTCCATTCATATTTATACCAATAATATTTTTCATGCAAAAGATTTTCAATCACCTCTTCATGGAAAATTGAGAATCTATGATGTAGATATAAAGACATTATATGTGGATTCTGAACAACACTATCTATTATTGTCTTTGTTGAAGGCTCCATCACCAAATGAGCCACATAAGAGAAAAAAATTTGCAGATCAGCCCATTTTGTGTCTACACAACTTAAAGTTAAAAAAAGGGTAGGTTTTCCAAGTTGTTCAATCATTACAGATAGTTGGGCCCAACAAGAGTTCTAAAAAGAATGCGTCCCATGCAATGATGCACCAAAATGCATCAGCTGCTCAGCTATCTGGCCATCCGTAGTAGCTTGAAGATGTTCACACAATGCAAACAATGACTTGGGGATTTTTTCTTCCAGATTTGCTATAACAAAGACATAAATAGTTTGTTGGTTGTGATGTCTCATTATCAAGTTGTAGAGGAAATACCTAAACCTGACATAATCTCCAAATTTGTGGTCAAAATATCTCATTAAGTGGAGGGAATATTCATGCAAGTGAATTCGAGCATTCCTCGCTTGGAGGGGAAGTGTCGCTCTAGTGGGAAACAATGTTGGAAAGGCCATTGTAAATAGACCTTCAGTGTTGTATTCATTAACATGACAAGAGCTAATTTTAGGCCAACACAAAATATTCTTCTCTTTTTTTCAATTTGTAATACATGTTTGATTGCTTGGAGCTCTTGTTTAGCATTTGGAAAGGAAGGGATAAATGATGAAAATTTTGAAGAGCCATTTTCATCTTGAGCAACATTTACATTGAGTTGGTTGATGGCAGTAGGTCTTCATCATAAACTTTCTCTATTGTATGCAAGAAATTGGAGACATCAACATCAACATCAAGTAACATATTAAGAGCCTCAACATCAATCTCAACGTCATTGTATTATTTTCCATATTGAATTTTTTATTTCAATGCATCCATGACATGATTTTTATTAACATAGTACTTAATTGTAATTACCACCTTCAATAGTGGTTCGTTGTATGATCACAACCTCAATGTCTTGCAATCGACATGGAAATTTTTTTGCTATGCTTGAGATATCTTGAGGAAATATTATCGTGTGACAACTGTATTTAAATTGACCTCTTCTAGCATGAGACACTTGTAAAACCAGAGCCACCCTAGCAATAAGCATTTCTTCAACCTGTGTTAGCTTTTTTAGCAACAATGGTTGTGGACCTGGGTCCATGCCATTTGCAAAGCTAAAGCGGTGTGTTCCTTTTTCATAATAGCAGCTTACACATGTCATTGCTGACCCCAACATGTGACTGTGCATCCCTATGTAGCTTTCTCTACATATCTAACAAACAATTTTTTTTGAAAGTGCATCTATGCGGTGTCGAAACTGCTTTACCGTAGAAAGGTAGCAATCATTGAATATTTTCTTTCAAGTGTTGCCGTTGTGCTAGTGCAATAGGGGGATTGCTTTGAGATTGTATATAAGGGGTGGAATCTACCATTTCCAATGGGCACTATGAGGGAAGATTGAAAACAGGTAGACCTGCAGCTATGCATGGTGCAGTTAGCCTTTGTTCCATGTACTTTGTATGGCACTTCACACAAATTTCCTCTCTATGTTGACTATAGTACAAATGGTTATGTTGTTATTTTTTAGCCTTTTTAAATTTAGCAATTGATTGGACTATGGAACTTGAATGCACTCGCACAACCTAGGAGTATACATACAAGCTCAACCGTATTAGCATTGTGAGCATCCTTTAAAATCTGCAAATACTAAACTTCAAGCATGGGTTAGTATTCTACAAATCCATCAAAATGCTTCAAAATGCAACAAATGACAAGAGAAAACTAAAGGAAATATGAAAACAATAACAAGTACCTATTCCATAGTGGATTGGTGTCAAATGTGTCAATGACCCTTTCCCAATCCTTGCTCAAAAGCTGAAATGATGCAAATGCCAATATGATGAAGAGAAAAATTAGTTATCAAACCAAGAGAGTAACTTTGCATGTAGATGTAGATTTGTGGAGGATTTGATGATGAATGAATCCTCTATTTTATATATTTTCAAATGCTAAGAGTGCTTATGAGAGAGCAATGTGGGATCAAAAGCAAGCCAATGAAAAGAGGCCACTTGTCAACTTGTGAGTGGTTGAGGAGTGTGCACGATTTGGGAAATGTATCCAAGAGAGGGAAATTCAAATTTGAATTTGAGAGACAAGAGATGTAAGAGCTTATTAATTGCTTTGTTGGATGTACATGCCCACTTGATTTTGAATTCAAACTTGAGGGAATATTCCTCAAAGATGCCATGTTGATGGAAAATGTTAGATTTAATAAATCAATAAATTGATTTATTTGTACAAGTGGCAAAATCTAGAGAATGTGATGGGTAGTTAGGTTAGGTTAATCAGGATTAGATTAGCTTAATGATGATTAGGATGTTTTTGACCTCCTTGACTTAGATATTTTGATTTATTTAAATCAAGAGGGAGAAATATGACTTGGATTTCAATTAAATAAGGTCTTGATTTATTTAATCAAAAAGGGAATGATAGGATTAAATTAAATAAAGTTAATTTATTCAATTTAAGTGGATAATCCTTAGAGATTAAATGAACCCAATTTACCTAATCAGTGGATTAATGTGAATTTGATTTATGAATGAGCGAATGGATATGAACTAAGTGCATAATGCTAATTTCACATGTCTACAAGCATATATGAATATACATGTATAACCATAGATATATTTGAAGTAGTAATTACCCATAAACATGTAACAAAATATATGTGTGTATCCATGTGTATATAAATGTATATCTATGGATGATCACAAAATGAAAAACATAGTTTGAACATTGGAATATATAAAAATATATACATAAGGATTTTGCATTTTTGGTGTTAACCATTTCCACTCTCACTATTGTTATATCCCCTATTTAGAAGAATACAATATTGGATGTACACAATTGGCCATAAAACATGTTTGTGGAAGCCAAGTGTATATAATGATTTGTGTAGGAATGCATCTACACAAGAAAAACTATATGACATTAAAACCAAAACCACACAACCCATGGTCGGTATCCTTCCAACCATTTCTTTTTGTCATGGAGGCTCACAGACTCTAGCAAAAATCCTCACTAAGAAAATTATGAAATTCCCATGCAAAATTTCATGGAATTCCATCACACATCACACAATAACAAAGAAGGACGAAATCTATTGTCTTCATATCTAATCTATCATATTCTACTCTTTTGACAATACAACTTAATCAAAGTATGCTTTCCCACACTACAACATTGAATATTGCATTTACTTCAACCACCACCATCACACAATAGTGACAAGAGAATTAACCCTCGCACGAGCAAACACTTACCTTCCAGCTTTCGCATATACATACACATGTGCATACACATACATATACATATACACATACAACAACGACAAGATGTATTAACCCTTACATGAGCAGGAAATCACCATTATGCTTCCGTGTATCAAGGACATAAACTCCACCATAGCTAACCCACATAATTACAAAGCTCCACATCACCATAAAAAAATTGGGTCAAGTTGTCATCGACCAGGATACCTACATATACATACACATACGCATATACATACACATACATATACATATATGTATACATATACATATACATATACATATACATATGCATATGCATATCCATGTGTATACACATACACATATACATACATATACATATACATATACATACACATATACATATACATATACACATACATATACATATACGTATACATATACACACATATACATATACATATACATATACAGACACATTCATATACATGTACACATACATATACATACACATATACATATACACATATACATATACACATATACATATACATATATACATACATATACAT
Source organism: Sequoia sempervirens (assembly GCA_007258455.2). Taxonomy (NCBI): domain Eukaryota; kingdom Viridiplantae; phylum Streptophyta; class Pinopsida; order Cupressales; family Cupressaceae; genus Sequoia; species Sequoia sempervirens. The sequence continues at coordinate 22,738,194 of VDFB02179234.1, read as the reverse complement.
ATACATATACATATACATGAAAGGGATGTTTTTATATGCTGGAAAATATTAATGTGTATCTCCTTGCACATCTATATGCTTTGTGAGGTTTACCCATGTGTGTATACACCTTAAAGCAAAGAAAACTGGAAACAATAAAACCAAATTTGTAACTAGTATAACAAAAAGGAAATTTATGCTTATGGAATTAGGATCTAAAGGTTGGTGGTCCACGCCGCCAGAGCCGAACTCCAACAAGAATAGTGGGAGATGTCAACAAATCAATACTAGGGGGCTCTAGAGACCCATCCATAAAACCCAATTTCATAAACATAACGTTCTAGGAACTTTTTCCAGGGACAAAATGTTACAATTTTAGTTGACTAATTGACAACTCTATTTCATGCAATAAAAATAAAATACTAAAGTATTGCAACGTTCCAGTGGGAATTGGTAGATAACTTAGAAATATCAATCTATAACCATTCCACTTCAAAAACTGATCAAATAACATGGCATACAAGAACAAGAATAGAAATAAAATTTTAATACCATCGAAACACCAGGGGATACACCAACAAGAATAAAAATGATAAATGCATATGGATATACCCCTATATGAATCTGTTTATCTTTGAGGTTGCTTATATATGTATCCATGCACTTTCTTATTATTTTACTATAGTTCTACTTATAGCTAGGTGAAGATATTTGTAAATGTTGGTAGCTGGTCCTTTCAACCTTTCTTATCGAAACAATAGGTTGTACAATAATAAGAATAGAAATGATTAAGTACATATATGCATTGAATCTCCCCTTTGTCTACACATTTAAAAACACACACATATGACCAGATATATATATCCATATGTACACATGTATATATCTATTTATATACACATTGCTATATCTAAATAGATGTGTATACCATACTTTTTCCTCACTATGTAACTCCTCCCCTTAAAATTTATGAAGAGAGACAACATCGAGATTGAATTTTCCATCATTTGTATAGTTAACAAGGGTATGAATTCAAAACTTTTGTTGCATATAGGATATTTTCCACTCCAAAGTTAGGAACTCTATAGGGAACAAAAGGTTTGAAATCGTAGCCTTCTTAGCTAATCAATTGAGGGAAAATCTAGTCTGGATGTTTGGTGTCTTCATAAATTTCAAGGGGAGGAGTTATTAATCTGCAATTTCTCCTATGTTAATTGGTATAATGCCCAAGATGCACAGTATCAACATTATGTGAGAGTTGCACAGCATGCAAAATGAAGAGCAAGCAAAGGGAAAAAGTTATCCAAATTAGCAACATGTTTTTTAATTTTAGAGCTTATTAAAATATATATTCCACGAGGGAACTCCTGGCCAGCTTCAAACACAAAAGTGGAATGGGAAATGGTTGCTAGCAGTGTTGGACAATGGCAATCAAGATGGTGGGACCAAGCAAATACAATCTACACTATTTTTGGTGTTTTTCAATGTATTTAATTTCAATAGGGACATTCACTAGAAAGGCACAATCAATTTTACAGATTTCTTATGAACATGTTCGCGTACTGCACCATTAAATGATCTATTATTAACAACATCTCTATGCTATATCATTTAATGCTATGGTTATATTGTAGGAATTTCATCAAAAGCTAAATAATACTTACATATGCTATTTTTAACTCTTTTTAAATCAAATTCTACCTAAATAAAAATAAATATAGATAACACAGTTGTTTAGATATACATGTGCATATACAAGTTGTTGCATTCTCAAACGAGCTATAGTGGTCTTGGTTTGTATATATCAATATATATTTCTGCCTATATGTATTTTTTAAAATATGAAATAGGGAATTCAATACATATATATAGACATAAATTCGAGATACATTGCCTAGCACTAAATATTATAAACAAACAAAGAAATTGTAAAAGAGCTATTAGATGAAAAATCCTATTCACGGCTAGGCTGATGAAAATCCTAGTGGAAACTTTAAAAAAATAGCCTATCAGCTAAAAATATAAAGTTGAATAGATAAAAGAGCTATTAGAATAACACTTAAAAGCCACAAAACTATTTTTTCCCCACGCTTCTACAGATATCTTGTCAACTTTCCAAATTAATTATTTAAACCCAATTATTTATGATGATTCCTATTTGCTTTAGGCCATGATGAAAATTATGTGATACAAAAATCTCTACAAACTGCATATAATGCCATGGGCTTAATTGTTAATTTGAGCTACATTGCTTTCCATTAAATATTATAGAGAAATCATTTATGAAAAATACCCATGTAAAATGACTTGTAGCAAATAATTTTCATTCTAACACCTCTTATACAATTTCTCTATTTCTCTTCAATATTTATTAAAAAAGAACATAGCTCAAATCTTGTATCAATATGTTTCATGATATTCTTTTTTTCCTGATCTACTTGACGCTCCCTGAAACAAACTACTCAGGTCTATTTATGTAAGGGGTGGAGTTTGGTAATTACATGGGATGACAGTGTCTAATATCAATATGTTCACTATATTCTTTGTTCCTCATCTGTTTCAACTTCACCACAACAAACTGTTCTTGATGATATTCTTTTTTTTAGTTCCCCATAACAAATTGTTCATTATCATAGCTTGTCTATTCTATTCTCCATATTTTAAACTTCTATTTAATGTGGGTTCTAGAACATCTTTCATTTTCTTGTGATTCTTAATTAATTTCCTAATAGCTCTTTTCCAATTTTGATTGGTGTCTTGTACCAATATCTTTCACGATACTCTTTTTTTCTCAAATTAAAAATACAAAGTTGAAAAGATAAAAGAGCTATTAGAATAACACTTAAAAGCCACCAAAGTATTTTTTTCTCCACACTTATACAAATATATTTTCAACTTGCCAAATCAATTATTTAAACCCAGTTCTTTATCACAATACCTATTTTCTTTAGGCTATGGCAACAATTATATGATGCAACAATCTTTGGAAAATGTGTATAGCACCACAGGCTTAATTGTAAATTCAAGCTGGTTAAGATTGAATGTCAATAATGGTAGATGAGGATATTGATGGCTTGGTGTGGTCTCTGCTCGCGCGCTAGGGTTTGCGTGCCCTAGCGCGTCCTTTCTTCTGCTCTTTGACTGCGTCTGCGCTTGTTTTACTGTGTCCGAGGGGTGTTGGCTGGTTTCCTGGGGTGCGTGGGCTGAAGTGGGGGCTTTGGCTCACATTTGGACTGTTGGGTGGCCCTTTTCTGATTTCTGCTGCATTTCTTCTGCGCTGGTTTTGTTCTTGGCGGGTGGTGCTTGGGTATCTAGGGCATGGGGTCTCCTGCCCTATCTTCTCTCTTCTTGCTTGTGCTTGTGCTTTTGGTCCATGGAAAAATGAGATTTTTCTTTATCTATGGTTTCTTCTGGTTATTTGGAAATGGTTGAGCCCTCTTCTTCGCTGCATGCTAGTGGTCTAGATCAGATGGGGAAACCCCATTCTGAGGATGGAGTCTCCTCTTCCAAAGGGAATTTTTGAATTAAAAAAGTAAACGGTTGTTTGGAGAGATCCGAGGGTCGTCCAGTTTTTGTTATTCAACCTGAGCAAGTTTCGGAGGATGTTGAATATTGGGGAAATCATGCTCTTATTTGCAAATTTTTGGGCCTTCGTTTATCTCTACCTGTTTTGGATTCTTGGGCACATAGGGTTTGGAACCCTGAAGGTGATATGGAGATTATTCTGGTAGCTAATAACTATTTTTTGGTTGTCTTTTCAAGCATGTCCGACAGGAATAGGGCTTTCGAAGGAGGTCCTTATTTCTTTAACCAGGTAGGGCTTTTCATCAAACCTTGGCACATGGGATTCAACTCTGCTGAGGAGATCCCTTCACGGGTTCTCGTGTGGGTTCATTTGCCGAGGCTTCCATTGGAATTCTGGAGGGAGGATATTCTTCACTCAATCTCGTTGCTTCTTGGAAAACCTATGGGATCGGCTTCCCAAACTCAAGACCGTAAGGTAATTTCTTTTGCTCGCATTTGTGTTGAAGTTGATTTAAATAATCCATTACCAGACTCTATGGAAATTCACATGGGATCTTCTTCTTAGATCCAAGAGCCAGATTATGAAACCCTACCCTTTAGATGCAAAATTTGTCATGAATATGGACATTTACACCGCAAATGCCCTAGATTTAAACCCTCCCCCTTAGCTGCTTCTGGGCATCCCAGGGGGAATAAGGGAAAGGCTCCAATGTCTAATGAACCTGTGGATAATAAGGGTTTTATTTCAGTCAAGTCCCATAACAAAGGCAAGGGTAGGAAGAGATCTTGGATGGATAGGTAGAATGAAGGCAACTTTAATAGGTTTGAGGTTCTTGATGATTTGACCCAGGAGGAGGGTATTCCAGTTGAGCTCTCTTCTGGGGCTAAGGGGCTGTAAGATGTTCAAGATGATGATGCAAGGAAAGAGGATCAAATTCTATCTCCAGGGGTTCATCAGAAGGATCAGAAGGCTATGGATTATTCGGCTCATGCTCAGGATTTCAGGGTTCTGCAGGGGTCACAGACTCCGAAGGACTTTGTTGCGGTGGTTCTTGATCCCCTTGCTCCTAAGGGGGCCTCAGATCCTGTGAGGGGTAACAAAGCTCCTCCTACATTAGGCTTACAACAGAAATCCTTTAAAAAGGGGCCTCTTGATAAACCGTCAAAGAGTGGAAGGAAGACTGATCAAGAGAAGGTTAGGCTTATGGGTGATAATTTGGTTGAGTCTGGTCTATGAAGCCCATTGATTCCCATTTCTCCCACCCCCATAAATGATTGTTTTATCTTGGAATGTAAGGGGGTTGAACAACATCCCTAGACAAAAGGATGTTCGTAGATTAATTGAATCTCAGTCACCGGATGTGGTCTTTATCCAGGAAACTAAGCTTACTATTGATGGGCTAGCTAATTGTGCTTCGTGTATCTGGCCCCAAGGCAATTGGTAGGGGGTAGGTGCTCTGAACAGTGCAGGGGGTGTGGCTTGCTTCTGGAACCCGAGGAAAGTTTCCCCCTTATGGTGGATGTCTAGTCGGTCTTCCATTTCTCTGGTTGCTTCTAGTTTTGCTACTGGAGAAAGGTGTCTCTTATCCAATATTTATGCTCCTATGGATCTTTCAGGTAATTCAAATCTTTGGGCTCACATTCATTTCATCTGAGCCTTGGACCCATTTCTCCCATGGATTATGGATGGTGATTTTAATGTTGTTACTTGCTTAGATGAAAAATGTGGTGGGTTAGCTAGGTTAGACCCTTCTGCTAATCTTCTCAGGGATATGATTGGTTCCTTGAATCTCATTGATGTGAAGCCTTCTAATGGTGTCTTTACCTAGAATAATAGGAGATGTGGTGTGGAGGCTATCTCTGAAAGGCTTGATAGATTTCTTGTCTCCTTTTATTGGTTGAATAGTAGGTTGATTACCAGCTTTGAAATTCTTGATTGGAGGGGCTCTAATCACTGGCCCATAAAGCTTTCTGTCACCGCTTATGGTGTCACCAAAAATCCCTCCTTCAAATTCCAATTGATGTGGTTAAGAGATCCATCTCTTCAGGAGCTTATGTTGGACTGGTGGCATGAGGGGATGCCTTCTCATGGGTAGCCATGTTCACTTTTAGTAAGCAGCTTCAGCATGTGAAGTTCAGACTTGAGAGATGGAATAAACAATGTTTTGGGAACCTTCAAGCTCAGAAGATGGCTGCCTATTCCAAGTTGGATACTATCACTCATCAAATTTGGGACCAGGGGTTGACCTCTGCCCTTGGTATGGCTGAGTCCTTGGCTCTAAAAGTTTAGAAGAGTGGAAACTTCAGGAAGAGATCTTCTGGAAGCAAAAATCTCGTATTGATTGGCTTCAGGAGGGGGATAGGAACACTGCTTTCTTTCATAATTCAGTTAAGGCTCGAAGACAAGGAAATTCTATCTCCTCTCTTGTTTCGTAGGATGGGGCTCAACTCTCGTCCTATGCTGATATTTCCAGGGAGGTAGTCAATTATTGTATTCCCCACCTGGTCTCTACTGAGATGAATGGGACTCTCTTATGTCCTATCTTGTTACCTGAGTTGGGGAAAGTGGTTTTTAATATGAAAAAAGGTAAGGCCCCTGGTTCGGATGGGTTTCCAATCAATTTTTTTCAAGAGTTCTGGGAAATTATAAAGTTTGATCTCCTTGAGGCGGTTCAGGAATCACTTAGGAACAAACAGATGCTCAAGTCTATGAATTCTACCTTCTTGGCGATCATACCTAAGTTGGAAGGAGCTAACCAATTAGCTCAATTTAGGCCTATTGCGTTATGTAACGTTGTTTACAAGATCATCACCAAATTGATTGCTGAGAGACTCAAACCACTCCTTGGTTCTTTGATCTCGGCTGAGCAGGGTGGTTTTGTTGAAGGGAGAAATTTTTTGGATGGTGTTGTGATAGCCATGGAAGTTATTCATTCTATGGCTAACTCTAAGGAGAAGGCTATGTTTATTAAACTTGACATGTCTAAAGCTTATGATCGGGTGAGCTGGGAGTTCTTACAGAAAACTCTCTTGGATTTTGGCTTTGCTGAGGAATGGGTGAACTGGGTTCTTAGTTGTGTGACCTCTACCTCATTCTTTGTTCTCATTAATGGGGAACCTTCAGATTTGTTTAGTGCTTCTCGGGGACTCCGGCAAGGGGAACCTTTATCCCCTTACTTATTCATTATCATGGCAGAGGGTCTTGGAAGATTTATTAAATCTTAGGTGAGACAGGGTCTTATCCATGGTTGGAGCTGGAACAACCTTCTCCCTTCCTACTCTCATCTTCAGTTTGTGGATGATACTGGGCTAATGGGCTTGGCTAGAATTAGTGAGGCGGTGAACTTCAGGCGAGCCTTAGACATCTATCTGAAGGCTTCTGGTCAGCGTATTAATGATGATAAATCTTCTATTTATTTCTTTAATACTCCTCAGCTTATTCAGAGCAGAATTGCTAGGATCCTTAGATTTCAGATCGGTTCTCTTCCCTCGATGTACCTTGAGATCCCTTTGGATTTGGGAGGACAGCAAAGATATTATTGGTAGGGTATTTTGGATAAATTTTGAAGTAGGGTAAGCCATTGGACTCACAGATAGCTATCCTCTACTGGGAGAATGATTCTTCTTAAGACGGTGGTGCAGTCTCTCCCCATTTATAGGTGTTGTGTGCAAGTTCCCCCGTCCACGTTTGTGCTGGAATTTGATGCTTTGTCTTGGAAATTTCTTTGGTCTGGCAACCTTCTTTCCTCAAAGTGGAGCTTGGTCAAGTGGGAGTCTGTTTCCAGGCCGAAGCATGCTGGGGGCCTTGGTCTTAGGTCTATGGTTCTTGTTGTCACTGCTTTGGCTGCCAAGCTGTACTGGAGGTGGTGTAACAATCAAGATCAGGATTGGGCTAAGATTCTGGCCCAAAAGTATCTTCCTGGTTATGATTGCCTCGATGTGCCACGTCTTCCTTTGTTGGGTAAAGGTTCTTGTATTTGGGATACCCTTAAGAAGGGTGCTCAGCTGATTAAGGAGGGCCTCTTTTGTATCTGTAATAGAGGCTCTGATGTTTTGTTTTGGCAGGACCCTTGGGATGGCCACCTTCCCATTCTTTCTAGTTTTCCTCAGCTTTAGCCTCTTTGCCATTTTTTTTCTGAGGCCGGTTGGATTAAGGTGGAGCATTTTAAAACTATCAAGTGTATTGGGCAGGCGGTGGTGGCTTGCTGGAAGGACCCATAGGAGTGGCCTATGGGTGGATCTAATGAGGATTGTGTTGTTCTTTCTAGAGTTTTGGAGGCTAGCCTTTGTAGCTCCCTTAATGGGAGGGATGTTCTGGCTTGGAATCCTAGTCCAAAAGGTAAATTTACTGTTGCCCAAGGCTATGCTATGCTTGACAGGAATTTATATGGTCCTACTAAGGTGCACTAGTGGAAGAAGGTTTGGGACAACTTCTCTTGTCCCAAATGCAAATTTTTCTTATGGTTGGTTGCTCAGAGGAAGTGCCTCACTTGGGAAAATCTTTGCAAATGTGGCTTTCAGGGACCCTCTATTTGCCTTCTTTGTTCTCACAGTGAAGAGTGTACCTCCCACTTGTTCTTTCTTTGCCCTTACTCTAGAGAGTTATGGAACAGATGGTGGGAGGCTTGGCATCATGGGTGTATTCATGCTACCTCCTTGATTGACTTTTGGGAAAGTTTGGGCAGACCACTAGCAAAGACTCCTTTCCTTTAGGTGGCCTGGTCTATTGGGCCTATTTTCATTCTTTGGAACCTTTGGTTGGAGAGGAACCGTAGAGTTTTCTGTGGTTCCCATTTGGGAAATCTTCAATTGTGGAAGAAGATAATTAGCAGGCTTCAGGAGACTATTTCGGCTAAGTGTGACATGTCTGAAAATCTTGATCCTGGAGATCTTGATATTGTGCAGAATTTGAGCTTGGGGGATAGTAGCCAAGGTTGTTTTGCTGGCAGAAGGCCCCGTCAGGTTCGACAACGAGTTTGTCGTGATGGGAAGTGGATGCCTCCCCGGGTGGGGGTCCTAAAGATTAATACTGATGGTTCTTCTCATGGGAACCCTAGTCATGTTGGTGTGGGGGGTATTGGTAGAGGTAATGATGGTGGTGTGGTTTTTGTCTTCTCTAGTTACAAAGGGCAGCAGTCTAATAATCTGATGGAGGCCCTTGCTATTAAGATTGTTGTTGAGCGTGGATGCTCTTTAGGCTGGAGGAGGATCATCTGTGAATCAGATTCTCAGATTGTTGTGGATTTGTTGAACAATCAAAGGTTGGATGATGTTAGTTGGCAATTGGCTTCTGTGGGCATACGGATTTTGAGTCTTTGCAGCTCCTTGGATTCTGTCTCCTTTTGTCATATCCCTAGAGAGTGGAATAAAGTAGTTGATTGTCTAGCGAAGTGGGCCTCTAAGAATGTGGATGGCTGGGATATCAGTGGAAGGGATGAGCTTTCTTCTAATTATCTTGAGACCCTTGAGAGGTTATTAGTGGAGGACATGAATAGGTAGTGTTGTTGCTGGTTGGTTTGGTGGTGTTCTTTTTTGGTGGGCCTTTGGCCTTTGTTGTGTACTATGGTTCTAATTGAATAAAAATTTTACCCCTTCTTTTTTAAAAAAAAATTGTAAATTCAAGCTACATTGCTTGGCATTAAATAGTATAGACAAATAATTTATGCAAAATACCCATGTAAAATGACTTGTAGCAAATAATTGTTTTTGAAAGAGGAAAATGTGGGTTTTACAGGGACCCAAAATGATCAAGTTTACATACAAAAGATAAGATCGTCATAGTCACCAAAAATAAAAAGGCTGTAAAGAAAACAACATAGTGACAAAGCCACAACCATCAAAAAAGCCAGCAAGGGCCACATAAAAGACCTAAAAGAACTAGACAAAACACCACTAGCTAAACTTAGGACTTTAAAGTTTCCACAGTCTCAGCTTCCAATTCGTTCATATCCTTGACCCCGCTCTTTAAGATCTGGACCATCTGGGTAGAAGGAGGCACTTTCCTCTTGAGGTTGGCATGGGTTTTTTTCAATATACCTTGGTCCTCATTCTTTCTTTTATCCTTGTCCTCTTCTAGATCAACAACCAGTGAGCCCTGTGCAATTTCTCCAACTTTTCAGACATTGCATTGATGATTATGGCATTGTTCCTAGAGCCATTTTATGGTTTTGTTCCACAACAATTTTCATGTTATTTTTTATTTTGAAAATATCAGCTTCTAGAGTCCTGTACTTGTCCTCAATATCATCTTCTCCAGTTCCAGTATTGTTATTTTTCCATTTTCCTTCTTCATTGCTAAGAGTAAACAACTTCAGTTCCAGTTCTACCAGCTTGCTATTAAGAACCCCATTTATATGATTAAGATCATTAATTTCTTGATAGGCCCATTTCAAAACCCTAAATATATCCGGATTGGGGGAAGTAGGAAATATGGTATCATCAACTCTGAAAGAGGTAGGAGGGGTAGACATAGAGTTTATGCTATCTTCAGGGTAGCAAATAATTGTTATTCTAACACCTCCTATACAATTTCTCTATTTGTCTTCAATATTTATTAACAAAGAACATAGCTCGAATCTTTTATCAATATGTTTCATGATATTCTTTTTCCCTTATTTGCTTGAAGCTCCCTGGAACAAACTACCTGGGTCTATTTATGTAAGGGGTCAAGCTTGCTCATTATGTGGGATGGAAATTTCTTATATCAATATGTTTCATTATATTATTTCTTCCTTATATGTTTCAACTTTCCCACAACAAACAGTTCTTCATGATATTATTTTTTTAGTTCCCCATAACAAACTATTCATTATTGTAGTTGGCCTCTTCTATTCTCCATATTTTAAAGTTCTATTTATTGTGGGTTTTAGAACATATGTCATTTTGTTGTGATTCTTAAGTGTTTTCCTAATAGCTCTTTTCCAATTTCACTTTTTTCTCTTCTACCAATATTATGTTCCATGATTTTTTTTTTCTCAACTATTTGAACTTCCCCATAACAAAATGTTCTTCATGGTACTCTTTTTCCATGTTCCCCATACCAAATTGTTCATTATCATATTTTTCCTATTCTATTCTCCATATTTTAAAGTTCTATTTAATGTGTGTTTTCAAACATTTGTCATTTTCCTATGATTGTTAAGTGTTTTCCTAATAGGTCTTTTCCAATTTCCCTTCACCAAAAAAGTTTAGATATGGACATCTATGTATGTGAAATTACTTACAAAGATTATTCAAAGTAAAGAACCAAGTTCAAGTCAAATGCATGAATAGATTTGAGTTTGTAGCATATTCCTACTTACTTGAAATTCTATCACTATCTAGAAAAGGTGTAACAGAAAATTCTATCTAACAGTTGGCTTCTAAATTCAAAATTCAAGCTACATAATTTTCCACTAAATATTATAGAAAAAATAGGGAAATTGTAAAACAACTATTAGAAAAACACTTAAGAATCATACATAAATCACAGATGATCAAAAACCCACAATAAACATATTCATACAAGACAAGCAATCTATGTAAGAGTTAAATTGTCAATTCAAAAATTGAGCTAAATTCTTTGGCACCAAACCCACAATAAATACAACTCCCAAATCCAATGAGTAGCAATAACCTATACAAAATGCCTATAATGCCATAGACTTAATCAAAAATTCGAGCTACATTGCCTAGCACTAAATATTCTAGAAAAATAGAGAAATTGTAAAAGAGCTATTACAGGACAAATCCTATTCACGGCTGGGCTGACAGAAAATCTCGTCAGAAATTTCAAACAAATAAATTGAAAAAATAAAAGAGATATTAGAAAGAATAACACAGTTTAACACCCACCAAACTAATTTTATCTCCAACATGTTTCTGCTTTCATACTAACCCTCTGCATATATATACATATGCAATCACTCCTATGTTAATTTGTAATTGGTCCTATGTTAATGGGTGTAACGGTAAAGATGCATAGAGATAACTAAAACAATAAACAAAGGGAAATTTTTTTTACTAACCCTAACAATATTTTTTGACCAAAGAAACAAGATTTAGCTACAATTGCTCCTATGGTAATGGTTATAAGGCCACATATATATGCAATCACTTCTAGGTTAATCTATAATTGGTCCTATGTTAATGGTTGTAATGGAAAAGATGTACGGAGATAACTAAAACAACAAACGGAGGGTGATAAAATTACTAACCCTAACATATCTTTTGACCAAAGAAACAAGATTTAACTACAATTGCTCCTATGGTAATGGGTGTAAGGCCAAAGATGCATAGATATAACAACAAGCAATAAATGAGGGATGAAAAAATTACCAATCCTAACCATATTTTTTTATGAAAGAAAGAAGATTTAAGTACAATTTCTCCATCCATACAAAACCATAACACCAAAGACCCATGTAAAATGACTTACAAATTCTATAAAAACAACAATTTTAACATAAACAATAAATAAATCATTTATGCAAAACACCCATGTAAAATGACTTACAGATTGCATAGAACAACATTTTTAAAACCCTCGAATCTCCTATAAAACAGAGCTAAAGCCATCAATTTTTATAATAGTCTCCTATCAAACGAACCACATAATTGAAGCTGGCAATTTTTAGAATAGTCTGCTATCAAACTAGCACCACAATGGCTCTTTTGATAATGCAAGTTAATCAATATATTTTCTCACACATTTCAGAATTTACTTTCCCACACTGCAACACCCATGTAAAATGACTTACAGATTCTAGAGAACAACAATTTTAACATAAATAATAAATTAACCATTTATGCAAAACACCCATGTAAAACAACTTATAGATTATAGATTTTGTTATGAAACAAACACAACAATGGTTGTTTCGACAATACAACTTAAAAAAAATATTCTTTTCCACACTACAACACTCAATATTGCATTTACTTCGTCTTCCCGCATTTACTTCATTCACCTGCATTTACTTTGTCCACCCCCATCGTACAACAATGATAGAATGAATTAACACTCCCACAAGAAAACACTTACGATTCAGCTTCCACATATCAAGGACACCAACTCCGCCACTACCAACCAACGTAATTACCAAGCTCCACGTCACCACAAAAAATCTTGGTCAAGTCACCGCTGACCGGAACATCTCTGACGCTGGCAAATCCAATTCACGGCTGGGTTGAAAAAAATCCTGGTGGAAACTTCAAACAAAATAACCTATCGGTTAATAAAAGATTCCCATATCCATATGGACCTTACCATGTGCTACTCAAACTAGACCAAACAAAATGATTCCATATAAATTTGTGATTCTCATAAGCTATATAATTTTCTTAAATGAAAAAATCAGATGTTGTGATAAGTCACAGTAACAATATCCAATTCCTCAAAATAGATAGCGCATTTAGAAGAGTTGAAGATCTTCATTTAATAAATCTAACTACAAAAATCAAGATGCAGCAACATGGGATTTACCCCATGTGGGAATAAAACCTAATTTCTTTAGGGTAATGTACGAGAAAACATACAATAACAAAAATATAGCATGAATAAAAAAATAAATGACAATCTCCAAGAATCTTGTAGGGGTCATACTAGCATAATTCCAAGCTATGTGCATCTAGAATAGCATCAACAGTACCTTTATTTTTCCCATTCTATGCTGTATTACCTATATGGAACACCAACTACATTCTAGTCACCCTTGATAATCAGATGTACACAGAAGTTGTAATGCCTTTCAATTTTTTTTAAATGCAGTTAGTAGGCTAAGGCTAGATGTCAAAAGAATCTCAACATCCTATCATGCTAAAATGCATGCACGTCATGGTTTAAAATTTGACAAGGAACATGGGGAACCTTTAGAGTTTACCCCCTTTTCTTGGATTTTATTTCATTTTCCTTTTTTTTCAACTTTTTTCCAATCTCTTTTATAATAAATTTAGTTCTCCATTTCTTAAAATAAAATTATAAGATTTAATGATAAAATTAGTTTTATCCCTTAATTATATGTTATTAATATTAAATTTTTATGATATTAAAATTAAAATATTATTTTCCATTCCATGCCAATTTGTATTTATTTTTGTTCATTTTTGTGGAATTTCAAAATATAATTATATATCAATTTTTCAATTTGTAGCATGATTTTGTGTTAAGTTGGATCATGATCTAGTGCTAACATGAAATCTTTGAATATTTAATCAACCTACATTTATACATGAAGTGATTTGGTCCTCATACAATTATATATATATATATATATATATATATATATATATATATATATATACCAAAACATGAAGTTCATAATATTATTCTCACACATGGAACCTAACTACATATGAGTCTAGGTGAGTGTGTTGATTCCATCATGACAAGTTACCTCCACTAGCTAGAAAATTTTCCTTGATGATACTTTTTCTTCAATCTAAGAGAGTGTCACCAATTCCCATCAGACTAGTATTATTAGTCATAACCATCATAATCATTCTTAGTTTTTCTTTAAAATATACTTAACATATTCAAAAAAAAATTCCTAATTATTTTCTATTAAAAAAACACACAATAATTCAATCATTAAGCCATACTAATTAAATGGGATATGACACAATTTTAGCATTCTTCATGGTTTCTTCATCAAACTAATCAATTATGTTCAAATATAAATTATCACTATTGTTCTCATTATCATGTAAAGTAGACAAATCAATCATAAGGGTGATTTGACAAATAAAATCTTCTTCATTCTTTATTTTAGTAGTAACATGTATGAAGTATATACATTGTTTTCACCATCAAGAATCAACATGCCATCATTATTACTATCTTTCTTGATATCCAAAGAGTAAGAAATGGTGTTTTAAACATTTAAAACAAAATTAAATTCAATTAATATGTTACGATAGGTATCAAATGGCCTATTCATTCATGCATTCAACTTCATCATCATGTCCATTTTAACAAATATTTGATAAATTTTATATTCTTACCTAAGTGTTGACTACCTTGTTCCCTTTTTTGATAAATTTGAGAAACTATTATTGATTTGGAACATCCCCACACTCATCTTCATGAGTTGATGCAATTTTTTTTTCTTCTTAATGTGTATGTTAAAATTTAGTATTTGATGTGTGTTCTCTTGCAGCTGTTCACTGCTATTGTAATTTGTGCTTGGTTCTTGTGTTTGTTGTGTATCTCTTGTAGTTGTTTGTTGTTGTTGTAGCTTGTGTCATGTTTTCTAGATTGTGGTGTTTTTTAGGACAGTTGGCCTATATTTTTTAGCTTCTCCTAGACAGATTTTGGCTATCATTCTTTTTGTAAATTCATTGCTTTGATTCAATAAAAAAAGGGATCATAATAGAATGATATGTTAAATTTGTCTTCCTTTGTGTTATCACATGGTTGGGTAATTATATGGCCTTATCATCACTCTCTTTCACATGAGGAACTATCTCTACTACATCATGAAAATGTGAATTGGCTTGTGTTTCATCTTCTTAACCTTGATTTAATGTATCCTTCTCACATTCTTGATTGAAATTTGGTTCATATATCTCCATAAATTAAAGTAGCCCTTTTAGAAAATAATCCATCATTCCAAGGAAGGTTAAACAATCAACCTCACCATGTTTATTTTTAGCATTTATTTTGCATTCTTTTGATGAGGCTATATTTGGCAAAGTACATTGGATAGATTTCATAGCCACTTGTCTTTAAATGTAAGTTGGAGAAATCGATTTAAAATACAAATATTTTTAATTAATTATCTCATTTTTTTTAATAAATAAAAATTTAATTGTCAGTTATTTGTACATTTGATCACTATCTTTTACTAATCTTTCATAAAATCAACTTTATTTGTCATTGAAGATAATGAAACTATATCTTATTAAAGATATTGTGCCTATATTCTATAAAATATTCAACTTTGACCTTTATTTCATAGAAATCTCTACGTGTGTCTTCAATTCTAAATATCTCTAGCATTTGATTAGTAATGTTGCACTGAGACTATCTTTACTATTTCAAAGTGGTTTTTTATTATTATTTGAGTCTATATAAATGTATATTGATATATGCATATTTGTATATGTATATATGTATGTATATATGTATGTATGTATGTATGCATTTAAGTGTGTATGTATGTACACAAACATGGGAAATCCCACAATACTCGGTCCTTAACTTGGGACATGAAATTTTTTGGAGGGAGTGGCACATATTTTTTTAAATACCTTGATTTGAAGATATTTATCTAAGAAATATCTATATAAGAATATGTATATATATATAAATGAATACATATATAAATACACATATATGTATTTTATTTGTATATATGTAAATATATACATATATGCATATATATGTACACATATACATATATTCATATATGTATCTATATTTATTTATTAGAAACAATTTTCTATTGCTTCTTATATGCTATATGGTCATATATTTAGCACATTTCTTTTATGTTTTTATTAAAGCTCTTTTTTATATTATTAAGACCTAATTCTAGTTACCTCTCCCTTCCCTTTCATTAAGGTAAATAAGTATCTTCTTAGCTTGCTCCATTATTGAAGTAGGAAATAAATTTTATTGTCTCTTCCTATATAATTTTTTTCACTTCTTTTAGTTCATTCCAAATTTCTTCAAAGATTCTTATTCTACTTATGTCCTTATTGTTGAAAATATAATGATTGATTACTTTGGACTATTGTATATAAGATATCATATCATACAATTGATGCAGGAGCATCCAGGGTTTGAGAGCAATCTTTCATTGATTTGTGTTATTAAACTCAATAAGGGTTGAGTTCGCTCTTTTAGAGAAATCAACGTGAGGGAGGAACTAATTTTGTCATTCATTGTTGGTCAACATACTCATCGGTGAGATAGAGAGAATTCATTGGGACCTTGTTTCAAGTTCCATCAATATATTGATGGCGAAAGTGGTAGTAGGTAACACGTGCGAGGAAGTCACATCGGGGAGAGATTAACATTTCAACGGGACCCTATTCTATGTCCCAGTGATGACCCGATGGTGATGGAGTGTAACGAGTTCATCGGCGTAAGTGTGTATGTAACGCCCCTCGTGCAAACCACAGAGAACAAACATTTTAACCATTTTTTTTATAAAAATAACATAAGGTAAACATGAAATTAAACATTAAATACATTTACATTGCACATTAACATCTTAACGTTACATTCTTTGGGGCACATGAGGTCACATCGCAAGACAACTAATAACAAAATAAAAGATAATTATTAAACTTAACCAATTATATTACAATAACCATTAATAAAAGTACATCCATAAACCAAGAGTGAAAGTATCACTACATCACATATTACAACCATAATGATTCATTTACAATAACATTACAGAGGATCCTAACTATTACATCATCGTTTAAACATAAGATTACATGTTCTCAATAATGAGTTACAATACATTTCCCATACATGTGGGATGATACAAAGTACAATAATATCAGAATTACACGTGATCCACTGGAACAAACTCCAACTGAAGGAATGTTGTGAATAAATATTGTTGATGGGGAACCCAACAGTTGCAGAGCACGTTCCACCCAACCATGTGAATTATAAATAACTCACCCCCCATGCTCAGAGGTGACAAGGAAGAGACCCCGACCATGAATGTCAAAACTAACTCCAAGAGAACAACAAAGTACAAACTCAAATACAAACACAGAGATTACAATGACATAATCAACAACATTCACGAGTCAACATAATAAGATAAAGCTATGAAACTCATCACAATAAAGCCAAGAAATAACAATTAAACTAGTCACCAAAGAACATTCATAAATCATTTTCACAAGAATCTAAATCAACAATAAGAGTACAAATCCAGAGGCAACAAGAACAAAGCAACGGGTGTTAGAGTGGAGAGTGTCATCACATAGCTTTCATCTGTTATCCTAGCTCTTCCTCCAAACTGAGGCATCGATGCCCATCTATGGATATACTAGCCCTTCCTCCTACTTGGGGCACCAACACCATAGGGTAGCTCATGCAGAGTCGATAACCTCTCATGAAGATGAGATTACGACTTTGCCGACCACAACCTTCTCAGTCTATCATTAGTTTATGATAGACCTAATGCATAGACGAGGTATCCAATATTTATTATCTTGTGTGTTTTACTACCCATCCCCCTAAATTCTATTTTTAGGTTATCACTTGTTATACTACTCTTACGTGAGTTATCCTATGCTCTTCCTCCTTTCGAGGCACCGGCCCCCACGAAGAGCCACTCTCCCTAAGACCCCTAACATAAATCAAAACTAGGCAAGGGTTGTACCCTCAAGTATAAGGCATATAACACATAACAAGACATGCGAGGCAAACCCTTCTCGTAATAACTCATAATCACAATAACCACAATCTTGTACAACCCTTCCAAATAATAATGCTTAAAATCATGCAACATTACGAGCACAAAATTATGAGGATATACATCCAAGGATAAAACACACCTCTGGAAAGACCTAGGGTTTCCACATCGATATAAAAGTCAAAACAATAAAGATAGAATGGAAAATTAAACAACAATCCCCAATAAACGTCCAATTTATTTGTAATTACAATCTCCAATTTTGGTCTATCTCGATATAAAATTCAACAATAATCTAACATAGCTATTGCATTGCTTTCTTTTAAGTAATCCATTAAATTTCACAATTTAACATTGAATATATATAAGAAAACATTATAATCGATATTATCATAAAAGATATTTTTATATATATAAAATTAAACATATATATATATAAACTACATATATAAAATAAAAAATAAAACATAAAAATAAAAAATAAATAAAAGGAAAACGTACGCAGGGTCGAGGCCTGTCGTCACAGTCCTTGTAAGGACTATGCTCAGCAGTCTCTACAGGGGCTGCGCACAGGGACTGTTGTGCGGCAGTCTGTCAGCCGCGACAGGGGGTACGGTTTCGGTTGTCCTTCCAACTCTCCCCAATAATTTTTTTTAATATATTTTGTTTTTAAAATATTTTTTTTTATAAAAATAAAAATCCATCCTTCACCAAGGTACGAATGCCATTTTGACTCAATAATTAGATCTCAGAAACCTATCTTCAACTAAATATAAATGTAAATAAATAAATATATATATATTATTTATATATATTTTCCAAAACTCTTCAACATAAGAACTTACAGGCTGAATACACCACAAAAAATTATATATATATATATATATATATTGATAAATCTTCAAATCTATTGTTTCAAAGGAAATCACATTTCTTTTCCTCTAATTCAAACACAGTCAAGTTAGATAATTTTTAAAGAAAAATCAATGATAAAATTTTAAACAACTAGATTGTAAAGACACAAATGTTTTCAAAACAATTGGATTTTCTCCATACGATTTGCTGTTCCTTAAAATCTAAATACCAAGAGTTTTCGTCCTCTTTCACAAAATATTATATTTAACTAAATCTAGACATATGTTTCCTTTGCAACAAAAATTCATTCAAGTCATAATTTTTTTGTTTATTTTGCAGATTCAGAGAAATCAAAGGTAGAGACGGGAACCTGGAATCCTGAGCTTATTTGAGAATTTGATGATGCTTGCTTGATTTTGATGGCCTCTACGAAGAGCTTCTCGTTCCTGGTTCAAAATCTCCTCTCAAGAATATCATGCTCAAATTCAAATCCAATCCTTTATTCAGAAAACTCTCTCCAGAATAATACAAGAAAAAGATTGAAAAACCATTTCTAAAACTCTCAAAAGAACTAATATTTCAAAAAACTTTTATTCTTGTGCAACTTCCCTTTAATTTTTTTCTTTGTGTGTGTAAAACTCATCCATTTCTTAGTTAAATAAAAGAGATATTTCCCTTTCATTCCAAAAACTCTAAAAATCCAAAATAAAAGAAATTATTTATTTAAATCTAGCTTTTCAGTCCATACTCAAACATCATTCGTCCTTTTATCTTTTTTTCTTTCTTTTATAATTTCTTTACTTTTTGTTTTAAATCTGCTTTTGCAAGCTTTACTTGCTATGCACATAATTTAATTCATTTAATCTATTTATTTTATAATTATCTTCAACAAGATAATTTAATTAAATTAACAAAACTTAATTTAATATTTAATTAGCATTTAATAAAATACATGACATTTAAACTAAAACTTTTAAATATTTAAATACAAATTAATCTAACATTATAATAAACAATTATTACCAAAATTTAATTAAATTAATCACCACTTATAAAATACCAATGTAAATAACATACGAACAAGACACTACACAAAACATAGTCAAAATTACTAAAATGACAACCACAAAATGCACAATACCATTCAATCAGGATGGTTAACAACATGGGATAGGGTGACTTCCTAGTCATCTATGTTTCAACATTATACCATTGGGTTATCGATGCTTGCCCTGTCCTGCCGAAGTAGGTGGAATCGAGACTCTGTACCTGCAATCCCTGCATCCAAACAAAGTCGTATACATGTACATATATATATAATCAAAGCATTACATTGTGAGAAGGAATTGCAACATAGTAGGGCACTCGCAAATGAGTGATGCTACCCTATCCTTTCATCACATATGTTCTAACAATTATAACAAAATGATGAGAGTACATTTCTAAACTAGCAAATCACATCATAACATAATTTACTAAATTAATGCATCGCAATGTTACTGAAATCAAACTAATATCACCAACCACAATATCATATCAATAACCATGTCCTCAAATGTATAAGCATAAACAACAAGGTCTAATAACCAAACACCAAACCATGCAATGATAGTATCATCACAGTATCATAGTATCAAACCAAAACATAGTAGAAAAACAATTCTAAACAGTAACAGTTGGGGTATTACAGAGTAGTATCGGTGGGACATCAGTATTTGTCTTGGCTATAGGTTGACAAATGATGATCGCCAAGACATGGTTGATTGATAGGAGATGTATTGAGGTCCTAGTGATACAACAACAAAAAGGAAGATGACCATGGAGGGACCGACAGGAAGGTGACAGAGATGGAATTCAATTACGTGTATGGATAGTTGGAAAATGGTGATAATATGATCGATAATTCACATCCTTGTTGTGAATTACGAATGGTGACAAGGATATCATCGATAGGATGCTTGTGTATCAGTGGGAGTGCAAGTTGGGAGATCAGGGAGTTAGGGAACTTCACAACCCTATGACTTGGTTACAAAACTCTTGGAGCCTGCGACAAGCCGATGGAGGTAGGGACTGAATGGTGTGATGGTTGATTATGTGGTGAGTTGGAGGAATAAACGAACCTAGTGGCAACACATGGAATAATAGCATTCATCTATTTGCATCGTTGTTGCTAATCGACCATGTCAAACTAATTCATGGGCATGCAACAAATAAGGATGAAGTCACTGAGAATGATGTAACAACCCACTAGAGCTTGACAATCATTGGATGAAAATGGTACTATGATAGGGATCAACTTTATGATACTAGGATGACATGTAGGAATGGAAGGCTATATAGTAATAGTGAGAGCCAGAGAGTGGGGGTGTGTGAAGGTGACAGTAGCCTGAAAGAGATGGTGGAGCAGAGAAGAAACTAGATCTCCTGCTAGTGAGTGTAGAGCTGAGAGCGAGAAGACGAGATCTGCAATTTGGTAGGTGACTGTAGTGAGATAGCCCATGTGATGGCATTGTAATTTTTTAATGTCATTTTCATTAATAAATGAAACTGCTCGCTTCATTTTGTTGTGCAAACCTGTGTTGTTGTTGTGAGTTTAAGCTTGAAAGGGGCAGAGTCAAGGTTGCTCCATCAACAATAGAGAACCTCTAGGTTTCACAATATATTTAATATTTAAAATATTTTGGTTAGGATCATATTTGGTTTATTTCCGCACTCCTAGTAATTACTACCTTTCTGGATGTGTGCTTATTCTAAGAATTCCCTATGTTAGAGAAGATATTTTGATATCTTCTCTAACATAGGAAATTCTTAGAATAAGCACACATCACTAGGAGTGCTGAAATAAACCAAATATGATCCAAATCAAGGTTTCCTACCAAACAGATCCAATTTTCATGTCTATCCAAGATCTACATGTTAATCGATATTTCCACTCATAATTACATTAATTCTAGTTCTTATTAATTGGAAAATATTATCCCTATGAATCAAAGTAGGTTGTGTCTTTGGATTTTCCATAATCAATTAAAAATCAAATGTGTGTGAGCTTTGTTTTTTATGGAAAAGTAACATAGGAATAAATTAAGAGTGGTGAAACATATGGATCAAGAAAGCAGCTCCAATGGTGTGTGCAATGGCATCATTGGATAATATTTTATTACTTTTCAAATGAGATATATAGTAACTTTCTTTGGTGATTTTCAAAGACAAATAGATTTATTTCCCTAATTAAAAATTGAGGTTTTTAGGAATTTATGTTATTTAAATATTTGTATTAAGATGAGAGCACAAAAAAAATTAAAACCCTTAGAATTAATAATGGGAAAGCATATATTACAGTGGATTCTCAAAATCAATATGTTAAAGATGGTTAATATAATCGAATGTTAAATATGCAACTCAAAAAAATAAGACTGTAAAAAGACAAATAGGAAATTAGAAGAAATGTATGATGAGTGTATAAAACAAAAAACTTTCCTTATTATATTTTGGAAGATGTAGTGAATACTAAAACCTATATATTAGTTGTAAGAAAATATACCTCTTACAATGGTGTGGTAGTATCAATAATTATGAAGTGTTTGGTTGTGATGATTATGTTAATTTATTTGATGACTTTAAAAAAAAAAAAAGATAAAAGAATCATAAAATGCAATTTCACAAGTTACAGTAATTTGTGAGGATGTTATATCTTATAAATAAATTTAATCATCAATTAAAACATCTACTCATATGATAGTTTCACAAATTGAACTTATAGCATAAAAGGCTTAAATTAATAATGGTGAAAATATCACGATAAAAATAAAATAGAAAATTATTAAAAGAGTAAAAAAATATAAAAGATGAGCATCACCATAATAACTATGTTCAGATAAAAATAAATAAATAAAATATATAATACTCACTATCATTAAGAATATAGTAAGGATAGTTTTTTGTTTTATAGATTCAACATACATTTCTTCTAATGTCCTATAAGTTTATGTCACTACATATATAGAAAGCAACTGTTGTAGCAAAATGGTGCTCCATGAATCGAAGAAATGATTTGACATGCATTGGTCTTTATTAGCCGATAGGTTATTTTACATGGGGGAACCCCACCGGGATTTCTAGCAGTCTGACAGCGGAAAACCGGTGGGGATCCTGGAAGCGTTGGGTCCGTATTTGGACAGATGCACCTCAGGTCAAATCTTGTGCCTAGAAAGTGACGTTACCTTTTCTGTAATACGAAATGCATTGCATTGTCTAATCACCTTGTACTATAATGCTGCCACCAATGTTCGTCGGATTGCATTGGATGGTGTTTTTATTGCTAGAACCTTAGTAGTAGCCCAGATTCGAATCCAAGGCAACACTGGCTCCGAATTTGGTGCCATGGTGGATTGAGGCATATGCGGATAGAAAAAAGGCAGATTTACAAGAGTGCTGTTCTATGGCATTAAGGTCCCTATGCCTGGTTTTTGCTGTGCTCACTTGCCTCACGTTTATCTTCATGCTCAACATGGAGCTCGCGTACAGGTTGGGCATTGATGGTACTGTCAACTAAGAGCTGAACAAGAGTTTGCTTGTTTGGCCGACCCACAAGGCCGGCCTGGTCTCCCATTCCCACCACCTCCCAGTGAATTTCACCCGGACTCTGTTATCTTATGCTATAATCCAGACAGGAGAAGTAGAGGAGTGCTGACAGATTCAATACTTGTTGAATGTGCCCGGGTCCTCCTATGATAGTAATGAGCAACCGACGCTTTCCCATCTAAGATATGCTAATTACTGGCCAGTGTTCCGCTGTGCCCTGCAATCATGGGTGCAAAACAAGCACTTTGAGCCTATTGTTATGACCCAACTCCTTGATTTGGTAAAGGCCCTACTAGACCAACACTACATGATCACCAATCTAACGCACCAGAATGAATAATAATATTTTCAGAGTCATACAGTAAGAGCGTACATTACCTAGTATTGACCTGAATGTGTCAAGGGGTGGGAATTTTTCTCTTTTCTACGCCCGCGTCTGTGTGTTGCTCTCGAAGCTCGGCCACCAACTGCCATAATCTTTTTATCTCCCCTGACATCTTTCAAGATTTGTTTATACTCGGCGCTGCCTGTTTGAAACAGATGTTTATTAAATCATTCAAGGAATTATATAATGATGAAGAGGAAAAGGAACAATTGGGGAATGGTAACACGTACCTTGGGTGGGAACAGACGTGGCAGATGTAAAGGTGCTGTAATGATTCAACCAAGTCATTAATTCTATTAGTCTCTGCAGGGACTGTAATTTGCAGCAAAGAGTATTTACTTCCCTTGATAATCGGGTAGAGACAAGTTTAAGGTTTTCCTAATTTCACAGGATAGATAATTGGTAGAGGAGCATTTTCTAAATATCATCCGAAACCAGCCGATGTGAGTTTTTTTAAGGATTTTTTACAAAGAAATTATTTAAAAAAATTTGAGTTTTTTAAAGGATTTTTTAAAATTTTGAGTTTTATATTTATAAATATTAGTAATTGTATCTTGGTGTGCAATGGGTACGCCGAAGAGGTGTGGAATGTCAATTAGGGAAACTTTAAGCCTATTTTTTGCATAAATTTGTGTATTACATGAGTTCAATTGGTTGGCCATTCATAAAATGATATTGTTGTGCAACAAAGGTCTCTAAAAATGAGTGAAAGAAAATCTTTGAATCAAGAAGACAATGAAGGTTTATGAAAAGGGAAGGGGAGAGATAGGGAGGGAGATGGATGGGTAGAGAGAGGGGGACATTTCTAGAGATGAATATAGAGAGAGAGGAAGAGAGACAAATAGATAGAGGTATAGATGAATATAGAATGAGAGAGGACAAGGGAGACAAATAGATTAGATATAGAGAGAGATAGAGGGATAAATAAAGATAGAGAGATAGGGAGATAAAGGGGATGGATAGAAAGGAAGAGATAATGAGATAAAAAAGAAGAGGAAGAGGGAGATATAGAGATATAGAGAGATATATGGCAAGATAGAGTGATATAAAGATAGAGATATAAGGAGATATCAAGAAAGGGGGAGAGGGAGAGAGAAAAGAGAGAAAAGAGAGAAAAATAGAGAGAAGTAGAGAAAGACAAATAGATATGAAGAGGGAGATAGAAATAGGGGGAGATAGAGAGAGAGGGGGAGAGAGATAAATGGGAAGAGAAAGAAATAGATATAGAGATATATGGAAAGATAAAGGGAGAGAGAGGTTGAGATATAAAGATGGATAGGGGGATAGAGAGGGAGCAAGAGGAGAGATGAGAGAGAGATAGAGAGAGGGAGGAAGAGAGAAAGGGAGAGATAGAGAGAGAGGGAAAGAGAGAGATGGGGAAGAGGGAGATATATGTAGAGAGGGATAGAGAAGAAGAGAGGGAGAGGGAGAGGGAGAGGGAGAGATATAGATAGAAGGTGATATAGAGAGATAGATAGGGATAGGAAAAGAGATAAAGGTATAGGGAGATAGATAGGGAGATATACATAGAGAAGGATATGGATAGAAAGAGATAGAGAGATGAGTGAGAAGGACATCAAGTGAGAAATAAAGATAAAGATACATAGTAGAAGAGATGGAGGGAGAGATGGAATGAATAAGATAGAGAGAGAAGGAGGGAGAGGGAAAGGATATAAATGTATAAGGAGAAAGATAGGGAGATCGATAAGGAAAGATATAGATAGCAAGATATAGAGAGATGAGTGAGATAGAGAGAGAGGTAGAGATAATGAGATATAGATAGAGAGGGGAGGAAGAGATAGGGAGATAGAGATAGAGGGGGAAAGAGTGAGAGAGAAAGAAGGTGATAGAGATAAGTAATAGAAAGAGGTATACATAGGTGAAAAGATAGAGAGATGGAGATAGAGGTAGAGAAGGAGAAGGAGAAGGAGGGAGTGTGTGTATATGAGTGAGAGATATATATACTTATAAATAAATAGAGAGGGAGGGAGAGGGGGAGAGAAATAGAGAGAGGAGAGATAAGCAGAGAGAAATAGAAAGAGGGAGTGATAAGGAGAGAGGGAGTGATAAAGAGAGAGATAAGGAGAGATCTCCTCTAGTTTGACGCTGACGCCGATGGGGAGAACTTTATGGGAAAACAAATCGGTTTGTGCCTACCGGCTATTCCGTTGCTCATTTAATATTGTGCAAGTACTAGTTATAAATATGAATACAATTAGACTTGTTATTACGATGAATGCAAGCTTTTTGCTCTTTGTTATTCCGATGCCCACAAATTTTGAAGATTTTTTTTTTCAACTATAACTTAGAGGAGAATATTTATGTAGAAAAATCATAAGGATTTGTAAAATTAGAACAAGAGAATTATATTTGTAAGCTACGAAGAGTTTAATGCATATTAAAGAAATATTAAGATATTTTTAAATCTTCAAGAATATTTTAAAAAATATTTATTTTAATATTTGATGATAAAATTGTAATTAATATTTACAAGATATTGATTGATAAAATAAATAGAAGATTACAAAGAATGTTTGAAATTGACAATCTAGGGTTGTTTCACTACTATCTTGGACAAAACAAAAGGATTAAATATTACTATTTTCTCAATCTAAATATTGATATATTTTCTTGGTATAATTTTAAAAGAAACAATATAATAATCATGATGCAGGGGCATTCGGATGCACATTATTTGTTTTAGTTTTGGTTTGGTGGTCATTGACATCTCTCATAATTATACAACTTCAAATTCAGCAAACAATTGCAAGAATGAAACGTTTCAACACTCCATAGATAGTTTTGTGAAATTTATTCCCAAAAATTCCTAAAGTAGAATCCTTTTGTAGCGGAATTCTTGGAGGTACCATGTTGAATGTGAAAAAATAATAAAAGTATCTTTCATCATTTGGGAGAAATTAATGTGGAAAGTTTGTGTTGTTAATGCCAAAAGTGTGTCATCGGTTTACAAAAAGTGTGAATTATTTGAGTGAGAGGAAGGTGTGAATGAAGAAGAATGCCATAGTGAAGGCATAGGGTTTTAAAAACAAAGGGAATTCCAAAGATGATCTTTTGAACAAAGAGATTGTTGATTGGATGTGTATTAGAGGCCATGAAAGGCCCAGTTTGTCTTTGTATTGCAGATTTTTTGTAATCTTTTGCATTGATGAAGAAAATAACCATTGTTCTGCTTGTTGAGTGTGGAGAGATGATTTATATGCAGAGTCTCATTATTAACAGAATAGAGATTTTTGTGAATGTGGATGTAAATTGGTTTGTCACAGATTTTGATGTAATTTGTATGCAAAAGATTGACTTCAATAACATGCATATTTGAGTTTTGAGTTTGTGAGTAGAGGGTCTTTGCCTTGAGTGGGAATTTGTGAGTTGAACAAGAGGGAGTAGGGGAGAGGATCCAGTAGTTGTGCACCCTAACTTTGTGTTCTTAATTATCCTACGTGGAAATTTCAAATCACTCCCAATTTTTTACAGCAGCTTACTTGGCAAGTCCCCTGCTTATAACTTTCGTTTCAGGGCCACATCATCAAATATGATGTCACATCAGCATGTTTTTTGTCAAGATGTCCAAAAAGGCCTAAAAAAAAGTGCTACCAATACTTGTGCATTCACATCATGGATAGTTGAGTGCTGATGTGGCATCACATGATTGGTTGCTTTTTAGATCAAAGGAATACATTTTGTTTAAGCTAGGGTAGTCATGTCACAACTATTGGACCTTATATAAACAACTACTATCACAACTATTGAAACATGCTCAACTACTGGGTCATCTCCCCTATCTTTTGCATCAAATCATTCCACCAATTTAAAATGAAATAAAATCACGTGTTTCACTAAAAAAAAACATGAATGACATATTGTAAAGATAAATAGTGGAGGAGCCTTATCCATTTCACTATAATTAGTCTTACTATTCATAGTTTAATTTTAACATATTTCTTTTCTCTCAGAAAATTATTATTAAAAAATAATTTAAAATATTTAGATATACATTAAACACATTTTACATTTTAAAATAAAAAATAAATTTGAATTTATAAATTTTGACTAGGAAGGTGAGACTCCGAGGAAGGACATCACTGATGATTTCGAGCCTATCTAGAAGAACAACTTCAAGATGTTAAAGGGGGAGGGGAAGCTTATTAACAGTCTTAAAAAGTAAAGGTCCTTGCTGTGTGGTGTTCCTATTTTTTACTATTTTCCTAAGTTTTGTTTTGGCCTGCGCGCTTATTTCTTTCCTGCTTGTATGCACTTAATGTTTACTTTTTTTTTAGGTCTGTGTGCCTTCTTAGCTTTTAATTGTTCCGTCTGTTTGGCTTGTAGGACCTTTTATTTTTGTTTTTGATGTTTTGTAACTGTTGGGATTATGAGCCTTTTTTAACATTTCTAATAAAAAATAAAACAAAATATAATAATAGAGCACAACATTATAATAAAAATAAAAATAAAAAAAAATTAATGTGATCGAGAAGAATAATAAATATTAATATTTTGTTTCCACAGTTCATAGTATTATGTTGCTGAGATTTATGGATTTAAACTGTGTATTATTTTTAGAGCATCAACGTTTTGGATCAAACTCCATGATCCATCATCAGCATGCAAAAACAGATAGAGAGAAGAGTGAAAAATATTAGCAGACTTGGATGTAAAAAGGAGAGGCAGCAAGGGAGGGTGGAATTAGGGTCAAGAAAAGACAAATAATATATAAAAATAAAGAAAGAGAAATGCTCAAAATACTTAATAAAGAAGTCAAAATTAAGGAGAGCTGAAAGAAATAAATAACTCAAGCACCAAATGATCAAAATGATAAATAAACAAATAAAAACCAGAGAGGGAATGCAGGACAAAGATACAAACACAAATAAGAAAGAAACTTATCAAATATATAATAATATAAAATAAATAAAGAATATGATTTATATTGATAAGTAAGAAATAAACAATTGAAAATAAATAAAAAGAAAAGAAAGGGAAATGCTCAAAAAATTTAAACAAATTAAAGATTAAAGAGAGAGGAAAGGAATAAAGAACTGAAACACAAAATGATACAAAAAACACACAAATAAGAAAGAATAAGAAACCAAAATAAGTTTGAAAAAATAAAAATAAAGGAAAAATAAATTAAATAATATATAAACCAAACACAATATTTATAATATAATTATATTAATATATATTATTAAAATATAAAAATCTTGTGTCTACAAAGTGATGTGTTCTTGTGGTATCCCTTACATTGGAGAAATGGGCCACTCCATCAACACAAGAATCAAAGAACATTGTGGTGACATAAGACATGATCAAGTCCTTAAATCGGCCCTTGTCGAGCACTCATCCAAGACGAAGCATCACATTGCTTTAAAAAACACCAAAATCTTGTCCAAAGAGGACAACTTCTTCAAGAGGAAGCTCAAAGAGGTCATTGAAATTAATTAACAATCACCCCCATAACCTCAATCAAGATGGGGTTAGAATCTTAATTTTTCGTGGAAAGTCGAATCTTAGTTTCTCGTGGAAAACCTTTTTAAATAGTCGGAATGATCTTGTCTCTTTTATCTTCCTTCTTTTGGCTCCTTTGTTTTCCTTCTCTTGGTCCCCCTCCCCTTCCTTTGTTCCTCCTTTCTCCTTTCTTGTCCTTGTTCTCTCCCTTTGGTTTATTTTATATTATATTAATATTATTATATGTATTATATTACAAATACTAAGTTTGATTTATATGCTATTTAATTAATTTTTCTTTATTTTAGGATAAGATTTTTTCAAACTTATTTGTTATTTTCTCTTTTTGTTTTATATAATGTGAATCTTATCTATTATCAATAGATGGATTTTAGTACCCTTTATATAACCTTGGTATTGATTTAGATTCTTCCTCTTTTATTTGTATTTTTGTCTTGAATTTGTTTACTATTATCTTATTTGTTTAATTATTATTTTCATCCTTTTGTTTTTGGTTTCATTATTTCTTTCTTCTCTTTTTCTTGATTTCTTGATTTCATTCTTTTCTATGTTTATCTCTTATTATGCAATTTATTTCCAATTTTTTTTTTTTTTATATTTTAATAATATATATTAATATTATTATATACATTATATCATAATTTTGTGTTGGGTTTATATATTATGTAATTTTTGTTCTTTATATTATTGTTTTTCTTAATTTGTTTGTTTGGTTTATATTTTATTATATTTATAATACTTTCAATTTCTTCACTTTATTCTTTATTATATTTTTTTGGTTTATATTATTTTCCTTTCTTTTTTCTTTTTATATTTCAATAATTAGCCGATAGGCTATTATAGGTGAGAATTCAACTGGAAAAGTCTTACTGTCTGATGTCGGCTTAGACTATTCCGGTGGGATTTGGTTTTAAGTGGTCCCTCTCACCAAATCCCGGGCAGAGGGACGCCAGCAGCAGCATGCGGTGCAGTTAGGGGTTTTAAACACTTCTTCAAGTACGTTGCATTTTTTTTTTCCCGTATTGATTGTTTCATTTGCATATTTGTTGTCTAATGCCGAGATTCCACAATATCGACACCACATCAACAGGCATGGCCATTCCTCTTGTATTCGCATCACCAGGTATCGTTGGGAGCCCGTTCGCGTCGTTCTACACCACCCCTCTGGTCTCTGTGCATAGCTTGTTATTTACAAAGTCACCAAATCTTCTCTAAGTTAATAAATGTCAAACAACTTTAAGATGGCTTCCACCTTTAGTGTTTTTATGCGGCGAACAAGCAGTTGGGAAGCTGAACGAGGAAACAAGTCAATTTCTTGGATCTAGGTCATGGTCGCTACAAGAGACTCCAGAGGGTGGCATTTTGGACTATCAGTCGTTGCAAGAAAGTTCTCTGCAATTACTTGCTCTTTATTCTGAGGTATGGCACTTGCATGAAGTCTTTGAAAGCCCCCTTTTTACAAGCTATTTCATGTAAATCCCGCAGTAATGGCAATTCGTTATCTTTATAAATTGTTGTATGTGTTAGAGGTGGCCTTCAAAGGCTATAGGAGTAAGTCTGAGGTTTCTCCACAGACAGCTATGGTGGTTTCCCAAAGCTTAAATTGGAAGGAAAATTTTTTCTTTAGCTGGCCTATCTCTGCCTTGTCAATGTGCTTTCTATGGTTTTTGGTTTGAAATCCATACGAGCCCAGTGCCTGGGAGGGTGGATATTGAAATAAATTTACTGTTCTATAGAAACTATCATTCAAATGCATGAAAGCTTAAGGTTGTTCATATTTTCTACTTCGTTGATTAGATATTGTGTTTGGTTGCGTTGAAGTGACTCCCACACACTTCTCTTCAGTTGGAAAAGCTCAACAATCAGTAAGCCTCCAATACCTAACTTACATTTTGATCTTTGGGCTTTACATTTTAGTTTCAAAAATGATTGGGAGGGTACATTGTGACTGCTAAAACTAAAATAAATCAACAGTAGTTGCAATTCTTATTTTTGCTCCTGTTTTGGCCACCCTTGTCCTATTTAGATTTTGCCCTCTGTAGTAAACATAGGTTTATATTTTTTCCCTTCCTTTTTTGCAAGCCATGTGTTCACACTTGAGAGAGTTTCTTTACTCTGTACTCATTGAAGACTGTAGAAAGATTTAAAGCTGCTCCAGAGAAAGAGATGATATAATCCATCCAAACAAAAACATGTACATATCTGTGACTTCAAAAGTTACAGATATTTGAATGGAAGTCCTCAACGACCTTGGTGGCTAATGGAAAAAGCTCCATTCCAGTCCTATTTTCTTTTCTTCTGAATAGTAGCATCTCCTTATGATTTACTCCTTGCCTCACCTCTTCTTTAATTAACCATGTAGTCCACGCTCTCATCCATAGTAATAATTTTTGTTACGGAGTACAATTTAACTCTTGTGAGGACGTATTCCGCATACACAAATAATAAGTATCACATTTCTCAAAACAAAAGTATAGAAGCTACATTTAAATGAGAATAAATGTCTGATGGGTTTCAGATGCCAACAACCCAAGCTATAGTCAATATTCAACCTTTAATTCTTAGTATGGACCCCTATGCAGTTTCCCTTGATCTCGTTGTGTCCTTCTATTCCTCCTATTAAATTAGTGGAGTGAGCATTTAATTAGATATACTATGCCTTAGAAGATTTGCTCATTCAACCGTACGCCAGTCGTTGTGGTGAAATTGCTAATGATTTTAGAAATCCTTTTATTTTATTTTATTTTTTAGTTTTTTCAACCATCGACAGTCAATGATTCATAGATTCGATGTCAAATTTAGTGCTAGTTGTCACAATAGTTTAGAAATTTGGTTTGGGGGCATGTATCGATATTTTCTTGTAATTATTTCCTTATTCCTTCACCTCAAAGTTACTGATCCTCAGTACACAAAAATTGGATAAAGCTTGGCATGCATAGTGACCTTTGCTACATAGCCCAGGCTAAGCGCAATATCTGCAAAATTTATGTAATCAAGCTAGATTGACCTGCTAATCATCTGTCTGTAACATTTAATTTAAATTGACCTATTCTTGTAATTTAATCAAACGATCAAGATGCTTTTTGCATTTTAATCATTTTTCTCATTCTCAAGGAATGTTAAAAATAGAAAGCTATATAAACTTCTTGACCAAGAATTAAGGGTATAGCAATACGCATTAAAGCAATAAATGCCATTAGAAAAAAAAATCTAGTTAATCAATGATAGTTTGAATCAATTATGTAAGTGGCACACCAATAGTAAATATATTATCATCGCCTTTGCAGAACTTGGACTTGCATCCAGTGCTGCATTTTCCCTGCAATCACACAAACAAAGTCGGCCGTGAACTCTCTGTGTAAGGTCTGGTCTGTTGTTAAACCAATCAATTAAAATGTTGTAATTGGTTTTTTCTATTTATCTGACTCTAACTATTATCCCATAAACAAAAGACTAAATGATATTTTGAATTAGGAAAATGTAGTGGAATATATTTTCAAAATATTTGACTAATTGAAATATATCATAGAGTTACTATCTACAAGAAAAGGTTTGGTAAGAAAATCACACTTTCATATAGTTGAAATATACATCCTCTAATAATTATAGGTAAATTTATCTTGGTCTAGCAAAATTCATCGTTAACAATTCACCAAAAGAAAATTCACCACCAACAATTCATCACCATGGAAAATTCATCAAAAAAAAATTCACCGCCAAGTAAAATTTACCGCCAACAATTCACCAATGTTTTTTAATACATATTACAAAAACTTTGTGAATTGTGAGCAATGAATTTTACTTGGCGGTGAGCTTTTTTTCAATGAATTTTCCATGGTGGTGAATTTTCCTTCGATGAATTGCTGCC
Source organism: Sequoia sempervirens (assembly GCA_007258455.2). Classification (NCBI taxonomy): domain Eukaryota; kingdom Viridiplantae; phylum Streptophyta; class Pinopsida; order Cupressales; family Cupressaceae; genus Sequoia; species Sequoia sempervirens. The sequence continues at coordinate 22,705,151 of VDFB02179234.1, read as the reverse complement.
CTAAATTTCGCGGATGCCAAATTTACCCTTATGGAAGAGATAAATATATGTTTCTAGAGGAAATCTATTTATTTTTCATTCACACTATATATCTATTTTTTCTTCATAAATTGATATTCATTATATTACTATTTTTTTCTACAACAAAATGATAAAATTATTTGCAAATAATTCATCCAGCTATATTTTCATTTAGATTTTTTCAACTAAAAGTGAATTGGGAAAAAGGGTTTGTAGAGACATATAGCCAACACATTTTTTTCAGATTTCAATTTTATTCACAAATTATCATTTATTTAATATAGTGTATATATATTAATGCTTAATAGCCATACATCTTGAAATATGAACATAATAATCTCTATTCAAGTTTATGTATTTGAAAATTTAAATTTTGATCACATTTTACACATTATATATATATATATATTTTAGACTGGAGGAATCGGGTAGCACGACCCCCTATAAACTGCAGTGCACCTGGTAAACTTTTTTAACATGACCGGCAATGCTGGCGCGACACGCCCTCTGGTACAATGGGACGGGGGAGACTAGAACTCGTGACCAGCAGAGCCGCAACGAAATTACTTAGCCAACCGAGCTAGGGCCCCCACCCGACATTTTACACATTATATGACTTATATTATAAAAAATCATTTTATACTTATCAAAATATTTTATACACATCATTATGTCCTTTATATTTTCAAATTAATTTTGACAAATACTTCTTTTACTGAAAATACTTATGGTATAAATACATTTACTCGTTAAAAGTTTGATAAAATAAAAGCAACTATTTCAAACAAGTATAAATATATTTGCTCATTATAAATTTGAAAAAATAAGAACAACTATTTCAAATATACAATTTCATCTGAAAAATATGGTTTTATTCAAAAACAAATAATTTCTTGTAAACTACATTAGAAATGACATCTTCTGGGACTATGATGAGATTCTTCATCAAAGTTCTTTAAATTTATACTCCAATCTCTAATCTACTTTAAATTAAAAAATAAATGGCAGCTAAAATTGTCTGAGATGCAATGGGGGAGCAATAATGCTATTAAACGTGTCATTTAAGACGAATCTCCTTGTCGAAACGAACTTGCACAAATATTTACATAATTTTTGAGATAGTTGTAGGCGATTGATGGCCATATTCGTTTGTTGAGTGTGGGCTATAAATAACACAATTGTAGTAAATGTTTTAAGTTTGTTGACACATTCCAGTCTCATAAATAAAGATGACACACCAGAGAAGACATTAGCATATCATATTCTCTCTCTCAATATATGTATATGTTAGTCAAGTTGGGAACGAAAGATGTTTTAAAATAAATTATATGATTAAGAACTTTTTCCATTTCACAATAAAAATTCAAATGAGATATCAATAAAAATAAATAAACCTTTGATTTAAGATAATAAATATTTATTTTCAAATTAATCTCTATTAAATTTAGGAGAGTGTTTTCTAGAGATCATCAAAGTAAAATAACATAATTGAGTTTAATAAAATAATCAATGCATGTCTAAAATGGTAGAGAGGAGCTAGAAAATTTAAACTTGGTGGGGGTTTTAATCATATATCATTTTAGTGAGTATAAATTATTGGATCAATGAAAATAAAACAAGCAATGAGGTCTTCAAAACCAATGACTTAATTTGTTGGAGATGTATAAACTCTTTTTTAGTAAATAAAGAAGGAAATACACTATTCATTATATTCTAAATGGTTTTGATCTTGACTCCACATGATTCATGTCTTGTCTATAACAAAATATCAAGAATAAATCTTGAAGGGGCTATGTTTCAAAATAGAAATGTCTTGTTAACATAAGTTTATCTAATCATTTAGGTGTATAATCAAATCTAGAAATTTAAAGTACAATGTAAGATGATTTAAATTGTTTTGCATCTCTTCTAGAACCATCAAACATGTAAGATGATTTAAATCGTTTTGCATCTCTTTTATCCTAATATGGGAAAAATGTATGAGAGAAGATTAGTGCATTGCTTAGTTTAATGGTTCTAATTTGATGGCTTAGGGTAAATGGTATTATGGGAAATAGTGTAGTTGGTTATAAATATTTCTTTGATGGTCACTTGGTAGGTGCCTTACAAATTTTAAGCAAAGGGGCCTCCCTTGATGTTTTCTTTTGTGAAGATTGAATTTCTTGTCTTGGGTAGAGTACTTTCCCTTATTGTTTTTCCCCAACAAACTACCTCCATAGGAGTAATTGTCATATATCAAGAGATTGGTTCATGGGTATTTTTCGAATGTTTACTTGATGGATTAGTATATTCCTAAGTAGTATAGTGTGATTCATGGTATTTAGATATGTGTGGAAAAATTAGTTAAATGAATGATGTTGATAAACTTTTGAAATGTTGAATTATTGGGTAGACAATTCTTCTCCCATTAATTACATCACTTTATATCCTCTATATTGCTTTTCATTGAAATGCATAATTTTATAGACCTTAAACTAAGGAACTTTTCATGTTAAAAAGATTAGGCTTACATGTGCTTGAATAAATGTGCTTTTTTAAAAAAAATAGTGGGTGGAATTTTATAATAGTTATATATATGGATTTTGAATTTAATCGTCCCGCTTCCTTATAGTTAAGAGGAAAATAACATCATGAATATAATGGGAATTTTAATATATATTTATATTTGTTGATCTTGATTATGCATATAAGGGAATTTGTATGTTTATTTATTGGTGTATGCTATTTTTAAAAAATTGTAATTTAATTTTAAATCTATTCCTTAGATGGAATAAAAAATTTATAAAAAAATGTTATTATTTATTTTTTTGATCTAATTACAAATATATGACTAATTGAACTAATAAAAGATCTCCCTTCATCAATCCCAAGCATGCTCATAAAGAGAATCATTATTTTATTTTCTAAGCATTTCTCGGTGAATATTTTGTTTCTATTACGGTTGTCATTTACCCACCCCATTTCCAAATGTCCTTTTACAAATCATACACATGCAACTTTTATTGTTATCAAATAGTCAAAGGTGTTCCTATTACGAAACTCCCCAGGTGATGGAAAACTTGCACCCACCAGCAGACATTTTCACCATATCTAGCAACTCATCTGAGGGAGACATTACAGGATCAAAAGCTAATGCTGCTCCTCCCTCACCTTCAGACTCTTCTTCTGTTATTTGGGCTAGGGTGTACCAAAGCAACATTGCAGTCCTCACAGAGAACATTGTGAGAGGTTGTGAAGACACTATTGAAGATGCTAAGAAGACGTGCGAGGAAGCCTTCCTTGTGGAAAACCATGACATCGAGATGGTACAACAGGCAGTCCAAAAATTCCATACAACATATTTTGTTTTGGATGCATATTGCGACTTCCTTCGAGCATTGAAATATGATGTGTTGTATGGAATGGGAAATTGTACTAGGATTAAGGAAGATTTTCTAAAACTCCTAGTAGACATACAGTAGATTGTAAATAGCTTGCTTAAGAGAGCTACTTGTTCTTTTGTGGTGTTGGGGAGAATGGTTTCGCTTTTGACACAACATGACGACATCAACATATGATTTTTTGTGAAGATGGGGAACATGGCTTCCCTCTTGATATAGAATGTATACAACGCCTACTAATCATCTGATCCCTTCTTTTTTCTAGCACAACAAGTAGTTAAACCTTATATGTGGTGTTGGAAAATCTGTTGTCCAGTGGGAAGAATGTACAACTCCTTCCCCCAACTCTACTGCTTTTTCCTTTGGTCCTTTCCATTGTACATATGCATCAACCAATATGGTAGTTGACTCAATGTTTCTAAGTGTTAATTTTGTGTCTTCTTGACTTCATGCATCTTTAATCTATTCTAATTGAAGTATACACATGTATCTTTGAGCTATTGCAATCAAAACTATACATATGCCATGTATGCAACTAACTAAATATTAGTATAGCTGATAATTTTTAAATAAAAGGGGTAAAAACTTTATTGATAATCAGAAAAGAGCATTACAACAAAGCAAAGGGCCTAAACCCCAGGAAAGCAAAGAGACCATAAAACAAAGCAAGAAACAACATCATCCATCACCAATCCCAGCACCATCCTCCGCAATAATCTTGGTCAACTCATGGCGAAGATCCTGGGAAGTCTGATCCCACCCCTCAATCCTCCAACCATCAAGATGCACCGAAGCCCATTTCGCCAAGCAATCCGCTGCTCTATTCCACTCCCTTGGAATATGGGCAAAGGAAACCTCCTCCATCAAGGAACTAATCTGCAAGATCTGTTGCACCATCCTAGCTAACTGCCAACTGACATCAGCCACCTTCCGACCCTTAAGCAAATTAACCAAAATCTGTGAGTCAGACTCACAGATAACTTTTCTCCACCCCAAAGCATAAGCCCGTTCAAGGGCAGAGAATATCGCTAGACCCTCCATAAGGTTGACGGTCTTAGTCCCCTCAAAAATAGAAAAGAAGAAAACCACCGATCCTGTAGAATCTCTACCAACTCCACCAATTCCAGCAGGCCCAGGATTTCCTTTTGAGGAACCGTCAGTATTAATCTTCAAGATTCCAATAGGAGGGGGCAACCATTTACCCACTCTCGTAACTTTCATTTTTGCTTGCCTGCCCTTTCAGACCCAAGCTGAAGCCAAAGACAACTCCTGAAGTCCCAATCTCTCCACCTTCTTAGCATCCTCTTTCTCCAATGGAAAACCAACCTCACCCTTTGCTTCCACAGTCTCCTGAACCATACCCATAATTCTCTGCCAGACTTGTTGGAAAACCAACTTTTCACCTCGGAAGACTCTACGATTCCGCTCTAGCCAAATCTGCCAGAGAAGGAAAGTAGGCCCCACATACCACACATCCTGTAAGAAAGATGCGATAGTAGGAGGTCTGCCAAGACTTCGCCAAAAATCCACCAGAGAGGAAGCATGAACACAAGGAACTCTCCATACTTCCCACCACAAATGCCATAGCCTCAGAGCAAAGGGGCAACGAAAAAATAAATGAGCAGAATCCTCCTCTCCATCTCCACACAACATGCACATAGATGGACCATGAAATCCCCTCTTCTGAATATTATCCCAGGTCAAACACTTGTTCCAGGCTAGAGTCCAAATGAAGCAATTACACTTCGGCCAAGAGAACTTGTTCCAAACACTCTTCCACCATGGAACCTCCACCCCATCTAGCTTGTGAGATAACAACACCTGATACCCTGAAGAAACAGTATAAACCCCCTTAGGGTTGGGAGACCAAGATAAAACATCTCTATCTGGAAGGTAACTACAAGTCCTGCTAGAGAGGATGCTTTGCAATTCTGCACATTCCTCCTCCATACCAACCACAGGCCACTCCTCAGGATTCTTCCATCTAGCTGTCCTTAATTGACCTTGAGAAGAAACAAACTTAAAGTCTCTCACCTTGTCCCAACCAGCCTCGAGGAATCTTTGAAAAAGAGGCAAAAGGTTAGGAAACTGAGAAACAATGGGAGGGAAACCATCCCAAGCATCCATCCAAAATTGAGCCTCAAGCCCACTTTTGCAGATCCAGAATAGGCCCTCCTTAACAAGCGTAGCCCCTTTCTTGAGCGTACCCCAAATAACCGAACCTTTCCCCACTAAGGGATAGCGAGGAATATCCATCTGAGGGATCCCTGGAAAATATTTATGAAGTAAAATCTTGGCCCAGGTCTGATCCTGTTCCACACACCACCTCCAGTATAGCTTGGCAGCAAGCACCACACTAGACAAAGATGACTGCCTTAGTCCAAGACCCCCAAATTGCTTTGGGCTACAAACAACCTCCCATCTCACCAAGCTCCATTTGGATGACGATAAATTACCGGCCCATAAAAACTGTCTAGATAAAGCATCAAGTTCCTGAAGAAAACCAAATGGGGCCACCTGGAGCATGCATCTGTAAATGGGAAGAGCTTGAACCACAGATTTGACCAGCTGAACACGACCAGCAAAGGATAGCCATCTATGGGTCCAATGGTTAACCTTTAGCTGAAACTTTTCCAAAATGTTCTGCCAAGAATCCCTGGGCATCCTTTTGTCAGAAATAGGAATTCCGAGATAGATCAAAGAGAGGGACCCAGTCTGAAACCTTAAAATATTGGCAATCCTCCTTTGAATAGGACCAGGAGTATTGAAAAAGAAGATGGAGGATTTACCTTCATTAATCATTTGACCTGAGGCAATCAAATAAACATCCAACACCGCACGCAAGTTTGTAGCCTCCCTAATTGTAGCCATACCCATCAAAGCAGTATCATCCACAAACTGCAAATGAGACTGAGGGGGAATATTACCACCCCAATGCCATCCCTGAATGATACCCCTCTCCACATTCCTTCTCAACAACCGACCCAAACCTTCAACAAAGAGTAGAAACAAATACGGAGATACAGGATCTCCTTGACGCAGTCCCCGAGAGGCTCCAAAAAGCTCTGAGGGTTCCCCATTAATTAAAACAGAGAAGGAAACAGAAGTCACACAACTCTTGACCCACCGAATCCAATCTTCCCCAAAACCAAAGGCCCCAAGGATCTTCCAAAGGAAGGCCCATCGAACTCTGTCATATGCCTTTGCCATGTCCAATTTGATGAACATTGCCTTATCAGTGGAGTTAGCCATAGAATGAATGGACTCCGTAGCAATAACCACCCCATCCAGAATTTGTCTGCCCGCAACAAAACCGCTCTGCTCCTCAGAGATTAACACTCTGAGCCAAGTCTTTAGCCTATCCGCGATTACTTTAGAGATGATTTTGTAAATCACATTACACAGAGAGATGGGCCTAAATTGACTTAACTTGTTTGCTCCATCAGATTTGGGGATGAGAGCGAGGAAGGTGGAGTTCAAAGCCCGTAACATCTGCTTATTCGTCTGAGATTCCTGGACAACAGCCAATAAGTCAAGCTTAATAATATCCCAGAATTCTTGAAAGAACTCCACCGGAAAGCCATCAGGGCCAGGAGCTTTCCCTTTCTTCATTTGGAACACCGTTCTCTCAAGCTCTTCTATTGAAATATCCCCCATGAGACATTCATTCATCTCCGTAGTAACTAGAGAGGGGATACAAGACAGAACTTGATCCTCCTCTTCGGAAACCCCCCGCGAATCCTCCCTGAATAAGGTACCAAAGTACTGCATGACCTCATGCAAAATATCCTTAAAAGAGGATATATGCTCGCCAGAGTCATTTACCAGAACAGAAATTAAATTCCCATGTCTCTTGGCTTTGACCGAATTGAAGAAGAAGGCCGTATTTTTATCTCCCTCCTGAAGCCATTCAACCCTTGCCTTCTGTTTCCAATATATTTCCTCCCGCAGTTCACACTCCTCCAACACTTTCCATGCCCTGGCCTCCTCTTGAAGTAAATCAGCAGTCACACCTTCCTCCCTAATCACTCTGGTAATGCTATCCAACTCCACTTGTGCAGCAACCTTTGCATGGAAAATGTTCCCAAAGCACTGTCGGTTCCAACGCTTAAGCTGATATTTAACAAATTGTAGAAGTTTAGCAAAAGTGTACATTGCCGTACCATAGGCGGGTCTACCCTCTTTCCACCAAACAGCCACATAGTCATGAAGAGAGGGTTCACGAAGCCACATAATCTGAAACTTAAAAGGGGGTGACCGGGGCACACGAACTGAAGAAACAACCAACTTAATAGGCCAATGGTCAGACCCCCTCCAATCCAAGATTTCTGAACTAGAAGACCATAAGCCACCAACCCAGAAGTAGGAAACCAAGAACCGGTCAAGTCTTTCAGAGATGCAATTATCTCCAATCCTACGATTGTTCCAGGTGAATGACCCATTATTAGGCTTGACATCAACAAGATTCAAAGCAGAGATATTATCCTGAAGAAGCATCGCAGAAGGCTCCAACCTAGCAATACCCCCCCGCTTTTCAGCTAGCTCAGAAATAGCATTAAAGTCCCCAGCCATAATCCAAGGATGAAAAGGCACCATGCTCCGAACAGATCTAATATGAGACCACAAAATTTGCTTACCTTGAAACTCGATAGGTGCATAGATATTAGAGAGGAGGACAGATTCCCCAGTCTCAAAACAGGAAGCGATCATCGAGAGAGAAGACTTGCTGGCCATCCACCAGAGAGGACGGATCCTCCTAGGATTCCAAAGGCAGGCCACTCCACCCGCAGACCCTTGAGCACCAACACACTGACACTCGCCACTGCCCCACAGCTTAGGGGATAAACCAAGCATGCATTCCACAGATAACTTAGTCTCCTGCAGGAACAAAACATCAGGAGATTGACTTCTAACCAACTCACGAACAGCCTTTTGTCTAGGGCCGCTGTTTAGGCCCCTTACATTCCATGAAAGAACAATCATCTCAAAGAGCTCGAGAAGTGTGAATCCAAAGTCTTAACCGACCCTGACTCCACCAAAGTTTCCCCAGCTAACTTAATCTTTTCCATATCCTTCTTCCTGCCAAGCTTTGAGGATTTCTCCCCCAACCCTTTTTTGATATCCTTTTGATGAAGACCCAAAGGAGAAGGAGAAGATCTATTATTCCTCACTACATCTGCTCCTGTATGCAAAACCACAGAAGGACCGTCTCCCCCATCCTTCTTCATTTCCATAGAAGGAGCCGACTCCACCTGGACATCCATTTGAAGGTCAGCCACCATTTGCAAAGCTCCAGTAACTTGTGCCTCCTGAGTATCCCCAAACAGAGGACCCTCCTGCCCAGAGCACACAACACCTTGATCCAAATCCACCAGACCCGGGTTCACTTCCTGCTGACCCAGATCATCCAAAACCTCAAATCTATTAAAAGAGTCTTCATCTTGTCTTTCCCTCAAGGTTCTCTTTTGGCCGTGGTTTCTGTTATGATTCTTTACAGGGGCGAAGCCATCAGAACCATCCCCATCCCCAGGTATGGGGTTCTTCCCCTTATCCTCCCTAGGCGGGTTGCGGGGAGGCTGAGAGATTGGAGGCTCAACAGGCCTAGCCCTTGGACATCTTCGTTGCAAGTGACCATATTCATGGCAAAGACAACACCGGAATGGAAGAGTTTCATAGTCCAATGACTGAACCCAAGAGTAAGGACCCATAGACATATCCAAAGAATCTGGTAATGGTTTACTGAGATCAATTTCCACACAAATGCGAGCAAAAGTTATTACCTTTTTAAACTGAGTCTGCAGCGAGGAACCCACTGGCTTCCCAAGCATCAGCCCCAACATATGAAAAACATCATCCCGCCAGCATTCCACAGGAACCCATGGAAGACAGACCCACACCGGGACACGATTTGGAAGCTCCTCAGTAGGGTTAAAACCAGGATGCCATGGTTTAAGAAACAGACCAACTTGATTATAGAAATAGGGGCCTCCTTCGAAGACCTTATTTCGATCCGCCATGCAATCGAAGGTAACCATGAAATAATTATTTGCCAGAAGCTTTATATGCATCTCACCCTCCGGCATCCATGTCCGCCGGGTCCAGGACTCCAAAAATTGCATCGAAATCCTCATACCCAAAAACTTACAGTAAAAAGAGTGCCTTGAATAATATTCAATTTCTTCCGCAACCATTTCCAAAGGAATAACCAGTTTTGGCCTCTCCTTGCAACGTTCCAAGCAGCCATTGATTTTCGTGATCGGGGCTCCACTAGACGAGCCCACTCCATCTAGCCCCGATTCCGGCATGAACAAATTATTATTGAAGACTTTCGAAGCGTGTTGAGGAGACTTCGCACCAAGCGCTGCACGAAAGTCCATTAGAGGGACAACACCTGAGGTCTCCCCGGGAGACATTCAATCCAACTTTCAACGGGCATGCAAGATCCCCAAAAAAACCAACACAAGGGTTTCAAAACCCCACCCAGAGCACACCGGTTTCTATTGGCAAAAGAGCATGAAGCCCCACTAAAAGGAACCTCCCAAAGACCAGGCACTAGCGGCCCACTCCACACGGCACACCCGTGGCTCACAACAGCACCTCACACACTGTACGCCGCCAAAGAGAAGCCCTCACGCAGGAACAAAAGGGAGAAAACTCCACAGTAGCCACGCCCAGCTCCTCACCCCCAAACGCAATCAGCAACCCCCCCTTCCAAACGCAGACCAAGCATACATAGGAATCGAGCTAGGGCACGGACGCCCTAGCTCGGCAGGTTGCAGACGGACACCATCGCTCCCTCGACAATTTTCTTCTCTTAATTAGCATTCTCAGTATAGCTGATAATAAATTGCATAAAGAGTATCTATTTTTCCTTTCCTCGCTCCACACAATGAGGTAGATGTTCATAAAAAATGTGCATAACTTAATTTTTCTAGTCGTGTTGCTCCTTGCACCCGTTTGAGTTTAGTTGCTTGGATCTTCTTTGGGATACTCGACTTTATCTACCAATAAGTTGCTATAGTTTGATGGAAGGGTTGTTCTATTGACTTTTTTCGCACAAATGCCTTACATCCAATACATTTGTGTAGGATTCTCTCCTTGCCCTGCACCATGGCAAGCTTATTGACAGCAGAGGCAATTAGATTGATGCATGGAGGAAATGTGGCTTTGGAACCTCATGTCCAAGTCATAGCTATCTCAAGTTTTGGCTTTGAATATACACACATCAATCGATATAGGTTGGAAATCTCTGATGGTGTGCACAAGCACAAAGCGTCATTGCCAACTAAGTATAATTCCCACATAGAATCCAATGTGCTTGCACCTGGCTCCATAGTGCAATTGAAAAGATACATCCGTCCTCAATCAGCTAGCACACGGTATGTTTATGAACTAATTTCTATATGGCACAAGAATAAGTGAGACCTACTCTCCTCTTATATTTTGTTACTTATACTTTATCTCACTATAACTGTTTAGGTGGATTGTTATTGTCGACCTTAACATTATGCACACAACACATGCTATTGTTGGGGAGCCAGTTTTCCTATGCATAGAAGATCTTGAACAACTTGGGCACTCAATAGGAGAATCCTCTGACTTGGCTACATCTTCAAAAAACCCTTGCCTTCCTAGAAGACTAGCTCCTCGACATCTACTATTTGGTGTCAATCCAGTCCTAGCGAAGGGGGCACCATTGACAATAACGTCTATCAAAAACTTGAATCTGTTTCAGCCAAGGTGGACCATTAAAGTTCATGTAACTGTGAAGTCTGAAATACACAGCTACACCACATAGAAAGGAAGTGGCCATATATTTACCTTTGATATCATATATTGTGAAGGAACTGAGACACGTGTGACATGCTTCAATGAAGCAGCTCACACCCATTGTGATGAAATTATCGCGGGAGCTACATACACATTGTTTGGAGGCACGGTTTGACCTGCTAATAGAGTCTATAACAAGCTTAATAGTGGGTTGGAAATTTCTCTTATGCCTAACTCAAGGGTTTCCCTTTGTGAAGATGATGATTCCATCCCAAAAGAGCACTACTCTTTCACACCCCTCAATGCATTGGTAAGCAAAAGCAATGGTTCAAATGTTGATGCAATTGGAATTTTCATTTGTGTACATCCATGCACCACAATCAAGAGAAGAGATGGGACAAAGGTCACAAGATGGACTTTAACAATTGTTGACATATCCAACACAAATATAAATGTTACTTTATGGGGTTTGTCAGCCGAAAAGGAGGGTGCACAGCTCCAAGAGAAATACCTCATGCATGAATCACTAGTTCTCGCTATTAGAAATGGGCATGTGTCTGAATTCAATGGAAAGGTGATCAACACCTCATCCACTACAAAACTATGGATAGACCCTAAAATAGAAGAGTCAAAGTAGATTAAAACATGGTTCAAAGAAAATCACACTACCATTTAGGCTTCGTCTACTAGCTCCTTTCACATGCCCCCACCTGCTAGAAGACTGACGATCAATGCCATTTGTGAAGAGGCTCGAAATACAACACAACATCTTCAATGCATGTTGGTGGCAACAACATGATTCATAAAAACTGACTCATTTTGCTATCCAGCATGCCCTTCCTGCTCAAGTAACAAGCCTTGTAAGAAAAGACTATCGCAGTCAAATGATGGAAAGTGGTTTTGTGAAAAATGTAATGCAATAATTACCAACTGTGACTATAGGTATATACTTCAAGTCAAGTTGCAGGACCACACAAATATAATATGGGCAATCACATTCGATGAAGGTGCAACAAAACTCATGGGCATGTCTCCAGACAAACTATACAATCTACAATTTGATCAAGCTGCTGATAGAAATGTGGAGGAGGTGATTAGGAGTGTGTTGAACAAGAATTATGTATTCACATTGCGTTGTAACCTTGAAATGTACAATGCAGAGCAACACTTAAAAGCAACCATTTTCAAGGTCGAACAACTAGATTACACTGAAGAGAATAGCTTTTTGCTAAAAAATATCTAGGAAATGTGCAATGTAAAGGCTTCTCCCTCCATTGAACCCGATGTTGTACCAAAGCTGGTTGTGCAACTCATAGGATCACCCTAGCCATACTACATAGCCTAATATAGTTGCCATGTTCTCTTTACAAGTGTAGTATGACTATGGATGGTATGCTTGGCAAAAAAAACTCATGTTGTAAAGAACTATGTCGATATCTTTTTTATCTAAAAAACTATCATGTTAGTGCCTTTAGATGGATAGAAATATGTAAAATATTGTTTTTCTTTATTTAAAAAAATGTACATGTTTGTTTAGAAGATTACGTATGCACCTTTGTCTTCTACCTTCAAATTGTGTTCCTTCTCATATTGCAACATGCAATCATGAACCAGTGAGGTATATCTTTACATTTTCATCTACACTCTGGCTATGTAAGCATTTTGGTTTCATCTGGGTTTGCTATGCTCTTATTCTTGATCTACCCTGACATGTCCAAACCCACATATGGTAGACTCCTCAATAGGGAATAGTGCAAGTGACCCATATCAAAAAGAGGTAAGAAGACAACAAAATCGAGAAAGAAATTTGGCTTACTATGCTCGCCATAAAGAAGCAATAGCTACTCGAAGGCGACAAAAAAGATTGCATGAAAGTAAAAATAGCCCCCAACAAAGAGAAGCCCAAAGACTACGAGATTGTGAGAAAAGTTGAGCTTACTATGATCATCATAGAGAGGAAATAAATGTAGAAAAGCGTAATAGATCTTTACAGAAACAAACATGCCTCTATCAACATGGAACAACATGCAACAACAATGATAACTTGATGATGGAAATGAAAAAAATTCATCAAAGAATAGATGCATTGTCCAACTAGAAAACATGCATTGTATGCAAGGAATGTTACCCAGGCATGCTCGTCCATTCATCAGATACTAATGTAACTTGTAAAAGATGTTTTGTTGAGAGAGGCATCCATCGGTTCTCTGCACTCAACAACATGGACCCAGGAGAGCAACCATTTGTTTTGAAAAGACTCACCCAAGTGGAGCAAATGCTCATTGCCAGAGTCAGCCCAGTACTACAAGTAACCCACACTCTTGGAGGCCAGTATAGATATAGTGGCCACATGATTAGCTTCCCACAAGATATCACTTACATTTCAAAAGTTCTTCCACGAAGAATACAAGAGTTGGACGTTCTCAAAGTTTGAAGACTACATACAGAAGGTCATTATTATGATTTTTATGTAAGTAGAAGTCATATTAGAGATGCGTTGCAATACAAAGTCAAATATGACCCATACTATCATGATGTTGCAATAAGTTTTGAGCACTTAGAGCAATTTCCTTAAGTAAGAAAAAACATATCAAATATGCTACACACTGTTGAAACCAGTGAAGACATGGTGGTTCCAAATAATGAAATTGACTCTGATGGGGATGATATTGAGCGTAGCACAGTAAACACATCATCATTTATGGCTAGACTTCCAAACAAATGCCATGAGTTGGAAATTATTAAGAAAACATTGGACCTTGAGGACAACACAAACAACATTATAGACTAGCCTAAAATAAACTCATCGCCAATAAATGAATACAATACTGAGGGGTTAGTTGATATGGAATTTTCGACACTCTTTCCAAATGGAGTTGCACTACAAATGCAACCACGAATTAGGGAAGTACACATGCATGAGTATGCACTCCACTTGATGAGATTTCATGACCAAAGATTTGGAAGGCATCCAAGGTTTTCATATTTCATGCTTAATCTTATGATGCGGCATCGTAGCCAAGTGCTTTGTATAGTTTTCATTAAAAAAAATGCAGAAGAAAACATGCCAACCACTATTGAGGACCTCTGAGCACACTTGAAAAACTTACTTGACACACAATTAGCTCAAGAGCTCATGCACTTTTGCTCTTCAATGCGGGGCACAAGACCATATTGGAACAAGTGTCATGTTGAACTAACAAATATGATCAACCAAATAGGGTCTCCCACTCTATTCTTCACATTAAGTGCAGTTGACACAAAGTGGCTAGACCTACAATGTTTGATCTCAGATGGTGTACCGGTAGGAATGCAAAAAAAAAAACAATGCTTAGAAAATGTATTCAATAACCCCCACACCACATCATTATACTTACATCAACGATTCATAGTGTTTTGTTAAGAGGTAATTGAGAAACTCCTCAATGCAAAAGATTACTGGTACAGGTATGAGTGGCAGCATCATGGCACTACACATGTACATGGATTCCTTTGGATCCATGATGCACCAAACATGGATAAACTTGATTGGGATGATAGTGTAGTAGTTCAACAGGCTAGGAAATTCTTTGACAAATATGTCAGTGCTTGGAATCCCCATGCTACATCAGCAAGAAATAACTTGATTTTTCAATCTTTTCTAGACGATCCCTGCTTACTAAACACAGCAAAAATATTTGCTACAGACCCCTCTCATGACTATGAAGAGATCATCAATCGTGTCCAGAGGCACACAAAATGCATAGAGGGGACATGCTTGCGAAAGGGAAAAAACTAGAGTGTTGATACAAAGCTCCATGGAAAGAGAAAATTATATCTACCCTATCACGTGACAACTATGGGAAAAAACAATATGAACCTGCATGGAATGATGATAGGCTAAACATACACAATCCAGAAATGATTTCAATATGGAGAGCCAACATAGATTGTCAGCCTGCCATCTCGCAGGCAGTTGTTCTGAAATACATTGCCAAATATGCATCAAAAGCAGAGAGAGCATCTAAGAATTGTACTGATATGCTAGCAAGAATATCTGCAACCCAAAAAATAGATGTCCCGACCCTCGCAGCATACCAAAAATTCATGGCAGAAATCGTGGAAAAGCGTGATATTGGAGCACAAGAAACATGCCATATGCTTCATAAATTGCCGCTTATTGTTTGTAATCGACCTTTTACATCTTTGAATGTTGGACTAAAAATGTTCCATTGAATAAGAAGAGGACCAGATGAAAGCCACCTGCAACCTAGCTACCTTCATTCGTACATTAATCGACCTCCAGAATTGGAGACAACAACGCTACTTGAATCTGCACGATCTTTCTCGTACTCTGTGAGTTGCACGGGATGCAAGTGGAAAGAAAGAAAGGTCAAAGCAATTTTCAATGTTTTCCAAAATTTCTACACCATCCCAGACGAGGGCTCAGGCCAGTTTGAAACATTTTATTGGAGTGAGCTTCTATTGTACAAACACTTCCAAAGCTTGGAAATCGACATAGGGATTACTAAGGATACAATAATTGCAAATTGGAAGAAAATAAATGAATCCAAATATGATGTATGGCATGTCCCTCGCAGCGCCCCCTCAGACAAAAACACTGAGGATGCAGAATCAGATAGCAAAATTGAGATGGACAAAAGGGACATAATAGAAATGAATGAATGGGAATTATTTTCGTAAATGGGCCCCTCAAACAACATCAGCTACATATGGGAACAACTTGCAATGCCCCAGGAGCTTCATGAAATCTCCACACAATTCATAAACATGGAAAAAGCATGTAGCCATGAAAGGCATGGTCTAGGTAAGTATGATGTCCCAGACTATACATTATCATCCAAACAAAAACTAGCACTCACACATATTATCAACCATAGCAAACATCACTCAAATAAACCATCGCACATGATTGTTCAAGGGACAGTAGGTACAGGAAAATCATACTTGATTGCTCGCATAAGAAAAGCACTTGATAGTTACAATCCGCACCAGCAAAGCCAACTACTCACATTGGCTCCTACAGGGGTTGCTGTATTTAATATACATGCATCGACTATACATTCAATGCTTCAAATTCCTATCAAAGAAATGCACCCACTGCAAGGACAATCATTAATAACATTTCAGGAAGAGATGAAACACATAAGATATATGTTGATTGATGAGATGAGCTTCATAGGACCAAAGTTACTACTGAAGATAGATGCGAGGCCATGTGAGGCCTTCCCACATCGACAACATCTTTATTTTGGTGGGGTGTCAATAATCCTGATTGGTGACCTTGCATAGCTCCCGCCTGTAATGGAAAAGCCTATTTACACATCACACTCAAATGCAAAAACACTATGGAGGTAATACACGACCGTTGTCACCTTAGAAACAATGTTTCGCCAACAAGGTGAGACTCTAGAACAAAGACAATTCTGTCAACTGTTGCAAAACATACGCAATGTAGAAGCATCACAAAAGGATTGGGAACTTTTAAAGACACGCACAGACAAGCATCTCACCTCTAGCGAAAAATAAATGTTCGACAATTCAATGCACTTGTTTGCTACCAATGATTTAGTTAGACTTCACAATAGAAGAATGTTAAAATTGTTAAACCGTCCAATTGCAATAAGTGTTGTAACTAGCACCAGGACTGAAGTAGATAATGCAATTACTGATGAACAACTTGAAAAGAAGGTATTGCTTTGTAGAGGGCAACACATCATGCTGACAACCAACATATGGACACAAGCAGGGCTTGTAAATGGAGCTCTAGGTGAAGTTGTTGAGATAGTTTACAGCCCTGGTTCCAGACCACTAGATGTTCCACTTTATGTTGTGGAAAGGATCGATAATTATAGTGGGCCACCATGGAATGAAAATGACCCCAAAAGTATACCGATAATACCTGTATCATTGGGCAGTCGTAGGAAAATTCTACTCACAATGGCATGGGCTATTACCATACACAAATCCCAAGGCCTGACATTGGCCAGAGCAACTATCAACATTGGAAAAATAGAATGGCAAGGACTAACATTTATAGCTATATCCAGAGTGAAATCATTGAACAACCTTCATATTCAGCCAATGTTCTCCTTTGAGAGATACTCAAAAATGCATAACCACCCATACACAATTATGAGAAAAGAAGAGGAAGCCTGATTACAACAATTGTCTCTAAGAAGTCAAGGTACACAACTCTTATCCCTTTCTCCCCCACATCTCTCCTATTTATTGTTATATCATCAGTTCCTTTTTTACAAATTTCCCTTTTGCAGACATCTGCTATAGCCCATGACAAAATCATCTACAATAACAAGAGATCAAGCCTCGTGCATACATTCCACTCAAAGGCATCGATGTCATCAATGGCCTCAACATGTTCATGTCCTTTGGGTGATTTTGTTATTTTATTGGCAAAAAAAAATAGTTCCCATTAATAGTGTTATGATAAATTGAACATGAAGCAATCATTGTACATGTCAACAGATAATGTTTGCACCTAACCATTCCATTGCTTTTGCTTTGCAGACCTTGAAGACAAATGGCATATATCATAGCCCCTCACCATCAAACACCAACAATTGTACTATATTTTGTTCAAAAAAAATTTAGTACAAAATTGCTCATCAGTATTTTGACTTTTCATAGCACAAATTTTGTATATCATGAACTACCAACAATTGTACTTGGTCCAGTTGAGCTGTAATGTTGCAACCCTTCTACCATTTAAGATAATATATTATGTTGTTCATCCACTTGGCATATTCAACTCTACTTGCATCTTCAAACAACGTGTTCATATTCAACTCTACTTGCATCCCATCACCCATTCACATTTGCTATGAATAATTGCTCTTGCAAAAACCAAATTGCACTTTCCCCATGCATTCTCCCCCTCTCTGCCCTTCGAATACACTGCCATAGTATACCCTCCTATCGGCGTAACCATTGCGCCTTGTTGAGGTGCAAGCGCTAGTACATATTAATATAATTATATTATAAATATTGTGTTTGGTTTATATATTTTTAATTTATTTTTTCTTTATTTTGATTTTTTCAAACTTATTTTGGTTTCTTATTCTTTCTTATTTGTGTGTTTTTTGTATCATTTTGTATTTCCGTTCTTTATTCCTTTCCTCTCTCTTTAATTGTGCTTTCGGTTTAATTTGTTTAAATTTTTTGAGCATTTCCGTTTCTTTGTTTTTCATTTATTTTCAATTGTTTATTTCTTATTTATCAATATAAATCATATTCTTTATTTATTTTATATTATTATATATTTGATAAGAATCTTTCTTATTTGAGTTTGTATCTTTGTCCTCCATTTCCTCTCTGGTTTTTATTTGTTTATTTATTATTTTGATCATTTGGTGCTTGAGTTCTTTATTTCTTTTAGCTCTCCTTAATTTTGACTTCTTTATTAAGTTTTTTGAGCATTTCTCTTTCTTTGTTTTTATATATTATATGTTTTTTCTTGACCCCAATTTTGGGGTTCAGTGCCCTCCACCCTCCCTTGCTCCCTCTCCTTTTTATATCCAAGTCTGCTAATATTTTTCACTCTTCTCTCTATCTCTTTTTGCATCCTGATGATGGATCATGAAATTTGATCGGAAACGTTGATGTTCTAAAAATAACACACAGTTTAAATCTAGAAATCTCAGCAACAGAATAATAAATAATTTATATGGATTGCATAAACCGACATTTGATTTGTTGCATGTATAATGGTTATCAGGTTTCGAAAGAAAACAAATCTCTATTGCTTTTGACTTCCATACCCATATACAGGTCACAACAGCCAGATTCATATTCAGAGCAGATAAAAAGCTATGTTGCAATATTCACTGGACCAACTATAACTCCTGTTAATGACAGAGTATGGTATTGGGATAACGCTGTTACAGCAGCTACCAGGGTTAAAGCCTAAACATATTTGAGGGCTTTATGTCCCTCGCCAACAGACTGTTAACTTTCTTCCATTAACCAATAATAAAATAAACAACTGTAACTATCATTTAACAGCTTAATATATTTGTTCACTTCCTAGGTAATTCCTTGTACAAATAGAAGATTATACTATGATGATATTGTTTTGCACAGGACATTGCAAGGTAACTCTTCTTTGGCTGGCAACAGAAGATTAGTAGTAGTTGAAGGCTTGAAAGTTACCAGCCAAAGAAGAGTCCCCCTGTAATTTTACCGGCAACGTCGCTTCCTTGTGAGTGGTGATGAGTTGAGGAGTTGCAGGAAGGTCTAATAGACGGTGAAGAAAGGATATCCAGTGCGCATATGCTTTCCGTAGAGACAGAATATGGCATTATCCTCTGGAGGTTCCTTTCCACTTTATTTAAACAATAATTAGCCATGCTACCTCGGTAATCGAGCGCCATGTCTGTTTTGATGGTCTTCTTATGGTACTTACAAAATATCTTAAACTCCTGCATTTTGGTTGGAAGTTTGAGTGGTCGCATGGGCCAGAACATAAATGACTCCACAAAGCAACAAAGGTTTATAATCCAAGGAAAGAAAATAAAATCAAAAGAGAATCTTTAAAGGTTGAGAGAAAGATAAAGAATAAATTGCTTTTTGTTACTTGGCGTGTTCTCCATATTCGAAACACCTAAGGGTAAATAGATAAGATTGTAATCACATCACCAAATGAGCTAGATTAATTATGATAAAAGAAATAAAAGGTATTTAATTTTATATTAATGTTAATTAAATTATGATGAAAGTTATTTGTTGATTTGTTAATATGATAAAAAATTAGTAATTTAAATAAGATTGAAGATACTTTACTCATTCATGTATCAAGATTCTACAAGACGACAAGATGCAAAATCTGAATTATCTCAGCAATAGACAAAGATTTGACAACAAGATCCAAAAGACGGAGACTACAGACCAAGGACCTGAGGCTTGTGAAGTAAGTTTTTGGAATTAGATCCCCCAATCTAGGGCATCTTTGTGCCCTAGACCACCCAAAATCAACTCCATTTCAAATCACAAGTGCATCAGTGTATGCCTTCTACCTTTTTGGAACCTAAATTTCTCCTTGTGTTTTTAGTCTATCATAATTAATCTCAAAACATTGAATTTGCATAGTTTGTTCAATCACATCATTGCATCAAAATTTCAATCCGTCAACCCCGCCACCTCCAACAAATAAAATCTAGATCCAGGCTTAATTTATTCACCTTTCAAATTGTTAGTCAATCTCATATCTAGATTCTCCCAACCCATGTTTTTGGAAAAGGTTGATTATAGTGATCTAACCATAAGGCCTAAGATCTCTTTTTCCAAGATAACAACATGATCTGAATTGCCAAAGGCCTTAGAACTATGATGCATCTATAGAAGGTCTCAAACCCTATAAATTACCATTTCTAGACTAGGGCGCCCACAACCTTGTCCAACTAATTATGCACTAGATTCACATGCTAGGTTCCTCTCTGTATACATCTTTTAGTTCTTCTTTATGTTTTTGTACTTCTATTCTGTTATTTTCATATTTTATGATAGTTTGTCTCTTTGGACTTAATTTACCTAGTTTATAATATTTCACCTCTCATCACACTCACATTCAATCATCCCATCATCAAATAAATAAAAGGGAGAAAAACCCTAACCACCTGTTTGGCTCTACCTTGAGGACTACAAGCAACTAGTCTCTTATGGTTTCTTTTATGTCCCCCAATATTTTATGATGGAATGAGTAATGTAAATTAAGCATTAGCCTTAGATCCCATTTCACCATCTCAGATTTTAGTGAGCTTGGCGTACATCCTATAATAGTACTTTTTTAATTTATAGAGCTTATATTCTATGACTTAATCAAGCATTAGATTATTTGAATATCGTGTTTCTCATTTTATGTCTAAATTTTGAAAACATAAAAAAATTGCATTCATTGTTCTTTGCATAAACCATAAACTTAAAACTTTATATTTTTAGCATTTTAGTAATAGTTTCATTTGGTTATCATATTTTTCATTTTGATAACAGTCATGGGTCAAGTGAATTAAATCTATTTTCTCCCTTGAATGCTTTAATATCCTAAAATTCATGCATTTAAGCATCTCCCATAAATAATTTAGCGAATTCTCAATTTTTTGAGTTATGTTAGGTTTCAAATTTGAATTGTCATAGCCTGAGATCTATAACTATTGCTTCAATTGTTCATACTTCTAAAACCTTAAAATTTTGCATTCCTAGACTAAGGTGTCCATGCCCTTATCTTGCCAGTTTTGGCTTATATTCTAGTGAAACTTTTATCTCTACAACTTATGTCTAAATATGCTCTCTATCTTTGCTAATTTTTTTTGTAGTAGCTATATTCTATAAATTTTTCTTAGAAAGTGAAAGTAAATGATTTCATTTCTTTATTCTTCCAACATTGAGCACTTTGATGAATATAATTTAGATAATCTATTACAAAAATTTCCAACTCTAATTTGGTTTCTCAATGTTATTTCTTCTACTTCTCTTATCTTCTTCATCTTAGGAACATTTAAGTTCTTGAAGGTTGCAGTTGATATATGAGCTTCACAACATGGTTTTGTATATATAATACTCCTCAATAAATTATAATACTGTTCTACATTTATGTCTTCCTATGCTTTAAGTAGTTATGGTCTTGAGCCTGAGTTTGTTAACCTTTTCACTCAAAAATTTATAACAACATTATCATTTTGAGTTACAACACTTGCATGGGTGATAAGGATTGTTTGGAGAGGACCTGGAGAATTTTGAAAAGGTAGGAAAGGACTTTGGTGTTTGTTGCAAAGTATTTGAAGTTTGCAATGAAGTTAGATTTGGGTACGCCCTTAGTAGTGAATTGAAAGGTAATTCAAAACCCTCATTACATTAAACACAAAATCTATAACTTTTTTCTTCATAATGTGTTCGAGCTAAATATAAGAAAATTTGGGTGTTGGTGCCAAAATATAATTTCCTCAAACAATTTTGATACATTTTCATTTCAAGTTGCGCAAACTATCCTTGTGCAAAATAAACATGTGCTAGATTTACCCACACATTTGACATTTGAACAAATATTTTTCCTTCAATAGCTTCTTGTACATATGTAAATATTTTCTTTGCAATATCAAATTGACCCCTTTCAGCTAGCACAATGGCTACCCCATTTGCAGCATGAACATTTCTTGATCTTTGCGCCAACACTTTATAATGGCTGCCCCATTTGCAGCATAAACATTTTCACTACAAGCGCAAAATGTCCTTGTGCAAAGTAAACATGTGCTAGATTTATCCACACATTACGCATCTAAAAAAAGATGTTTCCTGCAGCAACTTCTTGTACTTGTAATATTGTTATAATTTCTTGAGTGAAAAGGTTAACAAACTCAGGCTCTTTTAATCTAGAATTTGATAGAAAGATAAAGTATAATACATTGAAGAACACATAAAATGTTCCAAAATAAAGACTAAAATAGGTTTCCTATAATAAAAAAAAAGAAAGAGGAAAATTGAAAAGATAACATGCAAATGATTCATTTGAGGTTTTTGATAAGATCTCATTTAACTATGTCAAATGGATTTGGAAGGGACAAAGCATATATTGAATAAAATTTTGAGGTAGCTTATCCATCGTCATTGTATGCATCATCTTCTCTTGGAATTTGTTGAAACTCAAATGCTCATCATTCATTTCCCATGGGCATTGAGGATTTTTCTATTGGAAAATAGGTGCTAGGTTTGGTTAAAGCTTAGGAAGCCTAGACATCATTATCATAAGGATCATCTTCTCTTGGATGATAGGTTGGTGTTAGATGATCAAACCTTTAATATCTATGACAACCCTCTTTATTTTTCTTCCCCTAACTATCTTATTTTGGAAGACATTATGGGACAAAGAAATGAAATTATGAATAATCTTGACAAGCACATTTGTTCTTCTCTTAGTATCTCTCCTAGTTGTGAAGAAGATACTTTGAGGTTAGAAAATACAATCAATGAAATTCATGAGAATCTCAATTGTCCCTCTTCCCCTAGGGAAACCCTTATTAAACAAGAAGATCCAACCATTGATTATTCCCCTACTCGTGATGAAGTCATTTTAGAAGAACCAACCTTGGAGTGTCATGAACATCTAGTTTGCAGTTCTCCTAAAAACTCTCCTACTAGGGAGGATATTATGGTGTAAGAAAATAACAACATTAACAATAGTGATATGGTTTCCTTAAGTGATGGTGAAAAGATGACACTAGACTCCTCTTCATTAGTAAGACATCAAACCAAAACCGCTGAGGTTATGAATGTGCAAGTGTTTGTTAGATCCCCCTAATTATTGGACCTCTTGAATACCCTATGGGACATCCTAAAAATCCTCTAATAATTTATGCACCCTCACAATGACCACAAACTCAAAACAAGCCCGTCCTTATCCTCGAACCACCTAAGAATACTGTTTTGCAGCAACCAAGTTATAATATTGTTGCTCATACATATAACACAAGGAATAATTTTCAACCCAGAAAAACAACTCAAACATCTCTCCCATTTCCTAAACCCATCTTACTTGATCCTCTTCATTTTCCTATGAAAAATGGAAAGGAATATAATCTTGTTAAACAACTCATGAATACTCATGCTAAGATATCCCTATGGGAACTTCTTCAAACATCACCTAGTTATCATAGAATGCTTGAAAGGCCTTGCAACAAGTTATGGTTCCTCCTAACACTAATTCAAACTATGTGGCAATGTTAGTCCAAGGAATGAAAGAGATGAACTTAGACATTGTTTTCCACCAAAGAGAGTTACCTTCCTTAGAAATTTAGAGGAAACAAGAAGCCTTCAATATAATAGTCAAGGTTAATCAAATCGCGATAAAATGAACCCTTGTTGACAATAGTTGGCCCTAAATGTGTGTAGTGTGAGCCTTTTGGAAAATATTAACATGAATAAAAGTGACATTAAGCCCAATTCATTATTCATACATGGATTTTATAATATAGAAAAACAACCACTCAGAGTTATCACATTACCTATTAAGGTTGGGAAAGTAACATTACAAGCTCTAGTCCATGTTATGCCTAAAGATATTTCTTATAATCTCCTCCTAGGAAGACCTTGGATTCATGAAATGAATGGAGTACCTGCTACTCTTCATCATGAAATGAAGTATATTTATAACAACAAAGTTTATACGTGCTCGAGTCTGATCCTAAACTTGAAGTTTGTTTGATTGTTGAGAGAGAAAAGTGAGATCCTTAGAAGACATTGACACCAACTACACAAGTAGAACCCATGCAAGAGAAAGAAAAATAGAGCAATATTGAAAAGGTCACTAAGCTATTGGAAGATGACTGGGGTTACTTAGATTTCACACCAACATTCATGGGTGAATACAAGATCATAAACAAAGAGTCTCGAAAGGGAAAATAAAAAGAAGTAATGTCAACACAAAATTCAAAAGAATCCACCTCAACTACTTTAGAAGATCAAAAAAATTACACAACAAAATTTGATGAAGTTGATTATGAACAACCACCAAATTCTACCAAAATGCAAAAGCCTTATGGAAGAGGTTATGAACTTATGAGACAAATTAGTTATAGTGGAAAAGGATGTGGTGCTAGATAACAAGGTATCTATGTCCCTATAGAACATAATACACAAGAAACAACTCATGGTCTTTGATATTCTCCCTCGAAAGAAACAAGAAAGCCTTCACTCAATATCAACACTCTTACAACATATTCTCCTAAACTAAATTTAACATTATTGCATCCTAAAATGATAGACATTAGTGGTCTTGGTTATTTTCCTTCGAAAGAAACAAAAGAAATAGAGAAATATTCACTTAACATCAATTTCATCATGTAAAACACTCATGATTGGAGTTCGTTAGATTTTACACCCTCCTTTCAAGGAGAGTACAAAATCTCACAATATAAAGAATCTTGTGAAAGTATGACACCTTGTACTAAGCAAGAGATATCTTTGTCATAAGATAAAGGAACATCTTCTACTATTCATCAAGAGAGTATCTTGTCAAGATTCCTCCAAGATCGTTTGATATCTTTACCTCCAAGAACACGAAAGAAATTTTACTAGAAGAGTTCATTTTGTGCATATCATAGAGCTCGTGGTCATTCTACTAAAAAATGTAAGGATTTGAGTAACAAAATTCAACATCTCATTTTAAGGAGTGTGGTTCTCTTCCTTGTGTTGAAGTACCTCATTCCTCTAATTGATACCGATTTTCATGTTTCTCATCAACCATCTCGACTAATCCTTGTCATGTACTCAGTGGGGGTAAGGGGTTAGGTAGTGGGACACTTTGCAACAAATATTAACACTATACACCAATGTTTAGCTTTGTCCTCATATGTCACTTGTCGTTGTCTCTTTTGGCTACTTGACAGCCTTCCATGTATATGTAAGAGAAAACTCGGGATGTGACCAACATGCCTTAAGTTGTCTTGCACGTGACGTACTGAGTTATCTTTAGTATTTTATTTTTGGGGGAAACCCTTCCTTCCTATTTCATGGCGTGGCTTTATTTTAGAAACACATGACTTGGTATAGGATTTTTTGAGGAAATCTCTCATGTCTTAGGACAAATCATTGGCTACTTTAAAGAAATTTCTCATAGTAATGGTGTAGCAACCGCTTTAAAGTTGGGGCATACATCACTGACATCTTTCAACATATTTCATGGTACAATTTTTATTTTTCCTTATGATGTGTCATTTTTTTCTTGGTGGTTTTATTGGGTTTGATATCCTCCAAGAGTGAGATATTTCTAAGCATACGAACTCCCTTCATGGCATGATGCTAACAAGGCATCCCATAAGTGGCGATCTGATATCAAGTTGACTTGTCCTCTCTTGGATACATTAGGAACAATGCTCCCTAAGAAGAAGACCTTACATGAACAAAACAAAATCCCATTTAGAAAAAACTTATATGGCATTCAAAATAATTTACAAAAAGCATTGCATTGTGGTGCCTTATAGAAGTTGTTAGGAGGATAAATTTGGTATGGTATGAGAGGCTAATATGATTCTCTCATTTTCCACCTCATTGGGACAACTCACCTAGTGGACAGACTGAGGTTCCACCACCCCAAAGTGAGCAACACATATTTTGGGATAACTCACCTAGTGGACAGACTGAGGTTCCACTAACCCAGAGTGAGCAACATATGTTATGGACAAACAACCCTATTCCACATCGCGTTGGAACAGTTGTGCTTGATCCTTTCTTTTTTTTTCTTGGCCTTTGATAGGGTATTATTATGTATCTTTGTTATTGTTGCATACTAAAGTCTCTTGAATGTCTATTTTAGTGTATGTTTTTTGTGGGGGAAAAATCTCACTAAAGTGGGGTAAAAATTTAGTAACAAAAAAATTATCCTTTTCCTTACTTAATTTGGAAATAATTGATGTTTAATTATCCTAATTGTGCCTTGGTTTAGTGGTGTAATGTGTTGTACACATTCAAATTAAGCTTCGACCCTTTTTAATAAAATTTACTTAATTTGTACCCTATTTAAGGTGTTGTAAAGTGTTGTAATACACTTTCACACTTATCTAGCATCTCCTTAATTAATTTTGGTTAATTAGAGCCTAATTGGCCCTTTAATTCAAATTCAAGCCCTCTTTCTAAACGATCTATCCCGACACCCAATATTCAAATTGTATAACATTAAATTTGGAAAAATTGAGGTCCTAGAAAATGGTGCCAGGACCCATTTTACTTTAGTGGTGAATGGGTCCTCCTTGAGTAGGACACCAATATTTGAATTTAATTTTGGTAGGATTCTAATGATTTTCTATCCTATATCTGGTGTTAGCTTGAATTATTTGAATTTTGGGGTTAATCTCTAGATTTAGTATAAATAAGGGGTTAATTCACATTGTTTCTCCTAGCAAGTTCAAGTTATCATTAGAGAACTTTCACAAGAGCATTATAGAGTTCACAAGAGAATTTTCAAAGTAATTAAAAGGTATATTATCAAGAGTTTATTGCAACAATTCAAGATCATTTCATCATGAAAAAGGCATAGTGCATTCATACATGTTGTTGAGCTAAGATAGTTGATGTAGCATTGAAAATCAACTTGCAAGCATTGTTACACATCTTATTTGAGATCAACAACTACATCCTTCATGGCCACCACATGTTAGTTTGCAGATTTATACTCCAAGACAAGTTCCAAGATATCAACATTTCATCATTTCATGTTCATGCTTCAATTTCATTATTTCATCTTTTGGTTTAATTACCTATAAGGTATTTGACTTAGGTAAACTCCTATTCACTAACAATCAACAAGTTTTTCTTCCCTTGAATGTGTGTTTGTATATTTACAGGTTGAAGATCAAGTAGAGAAGAAATTTGAAGAAAATTTGTCAAAGTTTTCAAGTTTTCAAGTTGTCATTCATAGTGCAAGAACATGGAAAGAAGGATACAAAATTTGCTACAAATTTTTAGGAGCTGACAACCGAGGATCTAAGAGTGTAGACATTGAAGTATAGAACCCAGAAGTTAGTTTCTCAAAACTGTAAAAGGACCCATTCACCACTAAAGGCGAATGAGTCCTTAGTGAGGCTTGAAGTAGTGAAAGCCTAAGATCTGGGAATGTAGACTGAGAGAAATAAAACCAAGAAGTTAGTTTCTGGAACCCTAACAGGGACCCATTCGCCACTAAAGGAAAATGACTCCTATGTGGCCTAAAAACAATAAGTTTTCTATAAAGTACACACCATTTCAAGCTCTCACAACTCCCCTCATAGTTGCTATAATAGTTAGGATTGATTTCTGATTGTTATTAAAGCATCTTGGCCTTCATAATTGATTGAAACACACACCTAATGGAAATTAGGTTCATCATTGATACCCTATTGATGGTGAACCTCTTTTTCTATGTTTCAAAGGGAAAATAATTATTGTGGTTTAAGTGGAAACTTTGGAGTTGATAAAACTATGGTGCAACTTAGTGAAAGATATTATTCACCAAGGATGGGGGAAAAATTAGAATTTTTTGGAAAAAATGTTAAGTTTGTCAATATGCCAAAGGAGGGAGTCAAAATATAGGACTATCTTATCCATTTCTCATTATGAAGAAACAATGGGATTACATAAGAATGGATTTTGTGCTTCGACTACCAAGAAAACAATAATGTAAGAATTCTATTTTTGTCCAGTGTTTGACAGATTTTTGAAAATGGATCACTTTATAGCTTGAGAGAATACCAATGATGTTGCATGTGTAGCATTTTTTTTCATGGAGCTTGTTATATTACATGCCTTACCAAAAATTATAGTTTCAAACTGTGACACTAAGTTTGTAGGACATTTTTGAAATACCCTTTGGAAGGAATTAGGTACTCATTTAAAATTTAAATCTGCATAGCATCCTCAAATAGATGAAAAGACTAGACTTGCTAATTGGAGCTTAGAAAAATTTCTAATAAGTTTAATTGGTGACAAGACTGAGCAATGATATTTGATACTATGAAAAGATGAATTTGCATATAATGACTCAATCAACAAGAGTATGGGTAAGACTCCATTTCAAATTTTTTATCGATATATTCTTAGGGGTATTTCAGAATCAAGGGAGCTTGCAAATACTAAGGGATATAAGAGAAGTACTATTTAGGAGAATAATTTTTCAAACAAATGCAATATTTGCGCTAGCAAGTAAGGGCAAAGCCCAATTTGAGAAGCTAACTTTACAAAGAGAAAGCCAACTATAAGAGGAGAGAAAATAATTTTGAAGTCAAAGATTTTGGTACTTGCACACCTATGAAAATCAATATTTCCAAATCATAACTATAACAAGCTCAAGTGGAAGAAGATTGGACAAGGCAAAGTCATCAAAAAAATTTCACCAAATGCTTATGAATTGGAGTTACCTACAAGTTTGGGAATCTCTCCAATTTTATTTTTTATTTGTGTACATACTATGAAGGGGATAAATTGCAATGAAAATAAGAAAAGGAAATAACACAATAAAAATGGAACCCAAGAGAGAATGAGAGAAGATATGATATATTTTAGATCTTAGAGTGGCTATAAAGACTAGGGGCAAAGAATATAATTAGTATCTAGTGAAATGAAAGAATAGACCACTGGATGATGCCACTTAGTTAAGCGCAATAGAGTTCCAGAGTCATTTTAGTTATCTTGTAGCAACATAGAATTTTAGCAATGAGCAAGGGCTCACAAGAATTTTTTACCTCAAAAGATTGATGCAAAGACATTATGTATCTAGGCCCCTTTTTATTTTATTTCCTCCACCCACCACCGTATAGTATGTACTGCAATTTAACATTTAATTTTTTGGTCATTTGTAACAAAAAGTACCTACCCGTAGGCTCATAAATGAAAACAAGAAGAGAAAATAGTAAAGAAAAAGTTGAGTGGTAGTTTTGTACATAAAATGTGTTAGTGGGCATTAATGATAGATTTTTATGTGTTGCACCTAGTTTAGGTGGGATTTGAGGAAGCCGTTTTCATATTTTTGGATGCTTTTTGGAGAAGAAGAAAAGAAGAGACATGAGAAGAGAAGGGTAGAAAAAATAGACAAGAAGAAGAAGACAATAGTTCAAAATAGAAAGGAGAAAAATATAAAATATAAAATGGAGAATAAATAGTGAGGAATAGAGGGGCGTGTGACTAAAAAATAACAAGAAAGAAAAGAGCAAAGGAACCTCGTAATTTAGCTTAGTACGTTGAAGGAAAGGAAATGTTTACAGATGACTATAAATAAGTGTATTTTATAATTTAAATGTAATAAAATATTACTCTTTTTAAACCATTTCCTCTCTTGGATTATGTGTATTCTTTTGAATGATAATTTATTTATGATTTTGTTGTGCACTAAAAGAGGATTATTCTATGTGTTAAAATTTGGATATTTTATGATTTTCTAGTGTATTATCAAACCCCTATAACATAATTTTTTTCTATTGTAGCATATTGTTCCTGCATCATAGTTTTAGGTTGTTCCTGTACCATCTGACTGCACACTTACAACATAGTTTTTGTTCTTGTAGTGATAGGTTGTTACCTGAAGCTTTATTTTGTTTGTCTGCAACATATTCCTTTATACCTGCAGCTTACTTATGTGTCCCTATAACTAAATATTTGACATGTAGCAAGTGTTTTTGATGCAGGCGGAAATCTCTCTGCCAGTCAAATTCTCTCAAACACAAAACTACAGGCAATACTCAGCCCTACTTCAACAATTCAATGAATTTTAACTGCAAGCAAACTTCAATTGTATTGATTCATTTACAATTCTACAATCAATTGGTTATTCCTGACCTCACCCTAGACAGGACATGTGCCTTCTCTTTCAAATTAAGCTCTTGTTTGATTTTGGTAACTATTATTAATGGTGCTCCTTCAGCACCTTCACTTATTTCCTCGACCCCTTCAAAACTCTGTCTGGTTGGGAAGTAAATTAGCTAGTTCCCAAGCAATATCTAACTCCTGTGCTATTACGAAAATGCTTCTTTGTCATCGAGTTTGCAGCCTACTCTTGATGCCTCACATTCCCCATATGATCTCTTTTCTTCTCTGTGCAGCGCCCCTTCCACTTCTTCCTACGCACTATCCCTTATTACCGTGTACTCTATCTGCAACTCAACTCAAAGCTGCCTTTATTTCTTTTCACTCAGGCTTCTTTGAGGCTGTTTCCTCCTTTGCCAATCGATCTCTTTCCTCACAGCTGCAAATACTCTTATCACACGGGCTCTCTAGTCGACCCTTCTCCTTTTACTCACAGGCCTCTCCTCTGCTCTTGCCGTCGCCCTTATCTTACTTCAAATCTGCATTTTTAACAAAGACTCAATTTCCCCAATCGATCCACAGGAATCTCCTTGCAAACACAAATATGTCGTCCTGGTCTCTTCGTTTCTGTGAAAAACAGCCCCTTCATCGCCTCTATTCGACACCCACGACCCCATATATTCTGCATATATTACATATATTCCAATGTCCGGCCATTTAGCGGATGCTCCTCATCAATTTTAGATCTCTGTAAAGGTTGTGTGGGTTGCTTACATCAACACAACCTCTCTTCACTTGCTAGGTCAAGTTTGATTAAGTTTTTAGGTGCCTATAGGGGGTTGGTGCCATTAGGGAGAAACATTAAATACCTTAGAACTAATAATGATGATAAGCATATATCACAATTGTCCCTAAAAATCAATACGACAAACCTAATAAAATATAATTGAATGTTAAACATATATCTCAACAAAATAAGGTTATAAAGAGAGAGATAGGACATGAGAGCAAATGAATAGTGCATGTATAAAACAAAGAGCTATCTTAACTCTTTTTCGTAAGATGTAGTGAATACCTATATACTAAGTGTTTCCAATGCAAAATTTGCAACATAGTATGGTAGTATAATGTTTCCA
Source organism: Sequoia sempervirens (assembly GCA_007258455.2). Lineage (NCBI taxonomy): Eukaryota > Viridiplantae > Streptophyta > Pinopsida > Cupressales > Cupressaceae > Sequoia > Sequoia sempervirens. The sequence goes on along the minus strand of VDFB02179234.1, from coordinate 22,673,569 downwards.
ATGCAAAATTTGCAACATAGTATGGTAGTATAATCTTTTAAAAGCTTTTTTTTTTTTGTGATGGTCTTATTTTTATATTTGGTTATTTAAAAAATAAAATAATTTTAAAATTTTCATAAAATATACTTTCATAGGTTAAGTAATTTTTGTAATGTTAAAAGATACAAATCAACAAATAAATCAAGTCAATGTTAGTTAAGATGTTATATCTTATGAGATAATTTAGTAGAAAAATAAAAATTCTAATAACATTACAGATTCACAACTAAATTTGTAATAGAAAATGATGGAATTAATGATTGTGAAGAAATTACCAAAAAAGAGTATAATAATAAATTTATCAAAAGAGTAAAAATAATAAAAGATAAGCATCACCATTTTGACTATGTCTAGATAAAATAGTAAATAAAGTATTTGATTCTTAATCCTATAAAGACACAAAAGATAAGAAAGAATGAGAATATTCATATAAAAAGAGTATAACTGATAAATGACAACCTTACTTGATAACTAGTTGAAATCTCAATAGAAATAAATATTATTGGCACCATATTAATCTAGAGGACCAAGCTTATGTCTAATACATGGATATCTAGAAAGGATAAAAGCAATTCTGTTAGAAAAAACTTTTTAAAAGAAATGAATGATTTTAATCATATACTTGAACTTTTAAATCATATACTTGAACTTTTAAAAATATGTGTTAATATAATTATACTTGTTATTGTGATGCTCCCTAATTTTGAAAGATATATTAATAAAATAGATATGAATATTTTTTTCTCAAATTTTAAGTTAGAAGAGAATATCTATAAAAAAACACCTTAGGGATTTATAAACCTATAACAATATAATCATATTTGCAACTTACAAATAGTTCAATATAGATTGAAGAAAATATCAAGATCATGTTGTAAAATTTAAAAGCCCAAAGGTTTTATAAAAGATTCATCCTATCCTAATTTTTATGTAAATTTTTTTATAAAGCATTCAATATCTTATCTTAATCTTTATGTAAAAAAAGTGATAATTGAAATTTAATTATGAAATTGATTGATAAAACAATGAGAGGATTGGGAAGAATTATTTAAATGAACAATCTATTCTATTGGCTAAGACAAAATGATGAAAAATACTATTATCTGAATCTAAATATTGATATGTTTTCCCAGTATAATTTAAGAAGGAAAAATATAAGATGACCTATACCAATTTATGATGATAATATGGATGGCACATTCTAAAGGTGGATAGGGAGAGCCTTATCCTTTTAACTATAAATAACCTTGAAATTATTTTTGTGGTTAGTTTAGTTTTAATGTATTTTTCTTCTCCCAAAAATCTATTATTATAAATTAGTTAAAAAATATTTTGATATAAATTATACATCATATTTGAAGATTGAAAAGTTTAATTTTCTTTATAAATTTTTACTAGGAAAATCTATTAGAATGAGTATTCTTACATAATGTAACAAAAATGAATCAACACCTACACAAGTGTTAATAATAGCATAAAGTATAGTAATAGAACAACTTATTATAACAATAATAAATGAAATAGTTTAATTGAGATGAATAATAAGTAATTTATATTTTCTCAAAAGTAAACATTCAATATTAAAATGTCATAACAAACTAACAATCTAATATAGAATCTTATAAATTACATAAGAAAATAATAAGTATTCATCATTATATTAGAGAACCAATCTAAATTAATATAATTTAACATATTTTAATACGTGTTAAAATTAAATAAAATTCAATATTTAATTGAGAAGCAACATAAGAGTCATAAAAATTATGTAAATGGTTTTTTAATTATCAAGTTTATATGTTATGAAGAACTTCTTTATGTTAGTAATTTAAAAATTAAAAATAAATTTGTCATAAAATTAGATATTGTTGATCACACAAACCACATACCATTCCCATCCAACATTTTTTATATATTTTATTAGCATGTAATCTTCTATTTTATTATAAAAATAGGAGTTCAATGCCATCTGAAAAAATTAACTTAGTTGAATTCACACTTGCATTCTACTTGTGTTCAACACATCTTTATATATTTTTTAAATTTCATAATCCTTCTTTCAAATAGACAAAAAAATCATACATACCATTCTAATTGTATTCAGCATATCTTTATAATTTTTTAAAATTTTATAATCCTTTTCCTCCCAATAGACTGGGGATCAAGGATCAAAGAATGCTTGATCACTCAATTGATATCCCAAATGCTAAAAATTAAAATTTGACAATGGTTTCCACAGACTCTTTGAAAATGAAGAACTATTTATATGAACTTTTAAAGTACTTCTAACTACTGAGTCAATTGTATTCGCTTTTCACATTACCCCTTTTCCATGGTTTAAAAGAGAGAAATTATTAACCCAAAATGTCTCAGCTACATTTCTCCAATACTTAAAAGCTTGTAGACTTTGCATATATATTTTTCCTTTGCAGATATCATTTGAATGTACAAACTAAGCTTAACCAATATGGCCCCTACTTGTGATGGTCATTTATTTTGTAAAAGCATCTGTATAACATAAACAGACATTTACTTTGTTGCATACCAAATAGTTATTAGCCTTTCACACAATATAACACCTTTCACAGAATATAAACCTGTGTTGGTTATGGTGTCCATACCAATACACTGGTTACAACAGCCAAATTTTTATTCAGAGCAGATGAAAAAACAATATTCCAATTCTCACAGGAACCAACTATAACTGCTGTTAGTCAAAGAGTGTTATGGTACTGAGATAACGCTGTTACAGCACCCACCAGGGTTTAAGCAAAAACATATATATGGGCTTTGTGGCCCTCGCCAACAGACTGTTAAACTTTCTTACATTAACCAATGCTAAAATAAACAACTAATAACTATCATTTAACAGCTTAAAATATTTGTGCAATTCCTAATTCCTTGTAGGAATAGAAGATAATACTATGATGATATAGTTTTGCACAGGGCATTGCAGGGCAACTCTCCTTTGGCAGGCAACAGAAGATCAATATTAGCTGAAGGCTTGAAAGTTACCTGCCAAAGAAGAGACTCCCTGTAATCTTCCAGGTAACATCGCTTCCTTGTGAGCTGTGATGAGTTGTGGAGTTGCAGGTTCAGGTCTAATAGATGGTGGAGGAAGGATATCCAATGCGCATATGCTTTCCGTAGAGAGAGAATAAGGTATTATCCTCTGGAGCTTCCTTCCCACTTTATTCACACAATAATTAACCATGCTACCTCGATAATCGAGCACAATGGCTGGTTTGGTGGTCTTCTTATGGGACTTACAAAATAGCTTAAACTCCAGTGGGCGACAACATAAACGAATCCACAAAGCAGCAAAAGTTTAAAATACAAGAAAATAAAATCAAATAGAATCTTTAAAGGTTGAAAGAAGGATAAAGAATAAATTGCTTTTGTCAGTCGGTTTCTTCTCTACAGATTTAGGAAATTGTAGTGGTAATTTTTTTTCATGTGATCAGTGGCGCTGGTGCAACATGATGCTTTAGTCAATCAATCTAGAGCCACCACCCTTTTTGTTATACTAATTTTGTTCTTTAGAATAAATATATATTAAATATTTTCAATCATAATATATCAAACTGAAATGGAGTTATGAATCAATTTTGTCAATTATTGATGCACCAATTTTCTTAATTATTGATGTGATAAAGGACAACCCCACGAGGTTTGAACTTGGGTTGATAATTCTATAGAAAGAAAGGGCCACCTTCATATCACAAGGCCTCCCAATTAAAATTTAACATTAATAATAAATAAATAAATTTATTAATGTATAACAAATATATTATATTAAATAATAAATTAATACATTTAAATCAATTATTAATAAATTTAATATATAATAATCAAATTGTATCTCTATATAATACATTGAATGATATTTATTTAATATTTATATAATATAATATCATATAAATATAAGTACATATAATAAATTCATTATGGGTTGGGGCCCTAGCTCGGTTGGCTAAATCTTTCCTGTTGTATGAGGTTGGTCACGAGGTCTAGTCTCCCCCACCCCCGTCGTACCGAAGGGCATATCGCGCCCGATTCCTGCTGTCTAAAAAAAAATTGGTGAATGATGACATTATAAATATTAATATTAATTATGCACTCATATCCTATTTCTATGACATGACATTTTATTGCTACCTTTTCTTTTTTCCTTGATTTAGGGATCATGAGTATTACAATAATTTTTTATTTTTATTTTTCTAATAAAAAATATAACCTAAAAATAGTAGCAAGTCAAATTCTAAATAATTAATCTCTAACATAATTTTAAATAAAAAAATTGTATCTTTACTTTACAAAATATAAATATTTTATGAGTTAGAGAAAAATTGAATTTCTAATTCATTCCAAATACAATTACTAATAACTAATTAAACAAAAACTATTTACTTGATAGTAGTGTCTAATGATATGTACTAACAAGATTGCAATGATATCACTAAATAACTTAAATACATGAGCTAAACTCATAATGATAATTTAAACAATAAATTTAGAGATTTAAATAATTAAAATAATATATTTGATTTTTTATTTAAAAGTTAATTAGATTACAATAAAATAATATTAGTTTATTTATTAATATGAGAAAAATAGGGTTTACTAGATGGACATCTAATATTTGAGAAATTTTCTATTCATTCTTCTAGTTCACTTTCCCAAGTGCACAATGACCTTTGTGATTATAGATTTTAAAAATGTATAGATGTAAACGTTACCCTTGGATATAAATTTCATTGATTCTAATATCAACAATATTTTTACCTTTATATATTCAACCTTTGCATAAATTGAGTGGTTTTTATAGCCACCATTTAGAAGTGTAGACATTCAAAATTAACATTATGCATTCAATTAGGCCCATTCATCAAGTAGACATGTAAAATGTAGACACATGAAATTAGCATTGTGCACTTAAATAGCATCACATTCATAAATCAAATTCACACTCGTCCATTCATCAGGGTAAATCAGGTTCATTTAATTCAATCTCCTAAGGTCATTCACTTAAATTGAATAAATTAACCTTATTTAATTTAAGCCTATCATTCCCTCTTTGATTAAATAAATCAATCATTTATTTAATTAAATCTCAAATCATCATTCATCTCCCTTTGATTTAGCTTAAATCCCTAAATCTAAGTCAAATGGGTCAAAATAAGCTAATCATCACCTAAGCAAAGCTAATCTTGATTAAATCTAATCTAATGCATGTCACATCCTCTAGCTTTTCCTAGTTGCACCAATAAATCAATTTATTGATTTATTAAAATCAACATTTTCCATCAACATGGCATCTTTGAGGAATATTCCCTCAAGTTTGAATTTAAAATCAAGTGGACATGTACATCCAACAAAGCAATTAATGAGCTCTTACATGTCCCTTGCACAAGTCAAACTCAGCATTTACTCTCAAATTCAAATTTGAAATCTTCCTCTCTTTGGCACATTGAACAAATTGTGCTCATGCATCAACCACTCACAAGATGACAAGTGGCCTCATCTCATTGGCCAAATTATTATCCCACATTGCTCCCTCTTGAGCACTCTTAGCATTTGAGAATCTACAAATAGAGGCTTCATTCTTAATCAAATCCTCACAACTCCACAATCATTCATGTAAAGTCACTCTCTTCAAGAGAACTGATTTTGCCCACCATCACTCCATCATCATCGTCATTGGCATTATATCATTTAGCTTATCTATCAAGGATTGGGAAAGGGCTATTTTCCACAATAGCACCAATCCACTATGAGATAAACATACTTCATATTTTTCATGTGCTTATTTAGCTTGCTTTTGTCATTTGTTTTCATTCAGAAGCATTGATGTATCATTTCATAGAGATGTTATCTATTTTGTTTTAGCAACTAACTATACTAAATGTGTGTGTGTGTTGGAGGTTTTAACAAGATGAAGATTTTCACATCTACATAATGGCGCTAGAAGGAGGGCTTGACTGATGACCAATCTACTTATCCATGTTGCTTAACCTTGCAGTTATATTTTTTTCTTCATTAGAAACTTCCTATCTATTTCTTGTTTGCAGCTTTGGCATTTTAAATGTTGATATAGAAAATGTTTTTGGGCTTTAAGTAATTTAAGGCATAAATCATTCTGTTATGATAAAAATTTTAACATGTGATTTTCCATTCATAAATAGTTTTATTTTCTAATATGCCTGCATTGTTTCAGTCTTGAAACTAACCCCATACATCTCAGTTAAAAATGATGACTTGGAAGTCACTTAGTGTTTCTTTCTCATAAGAAAATTGTACTCCATTTGCAATTGCAAAGCATTTCCAAAGCTCTCATTTGCATGCAGGCAGGGAAAATTGTAATTACCTCAGCTTGATTATTCATTGCTATTATATTTGGAACTTATTAAATCTGGTGCCAATCTCACATAAGCCTTCTTCAAACCATCAGGCCTGATTAAAGTGTTCACTTTCTTCATTTGAACATTTGTCATGCATCTTCCTCATTGCATCCCTTATCTTTTTCTTATCTGCCCATACATCAAAAATGAATACAAGGGTATTTGGGTATTGTTGTTTTCAATCTTCTTCATTGAAGATTCCATTGTGAGGGGGTTTATAGTAGATGGCACTACCTTGACTTCTTTTGCTTCCTTCTGTGCCTGTGACTTTGGGTCAGGTTTCTTTGAAGTGCCTTTAGGAGGGGCCATTGTTACCATTACTGTTGCCGCCACCACTGCTTGTGATTACTTTCATTGTTGTCAATAAACATTCTCTAATACACCCAAATTTATTTTCAGGCTGTAGCTCACCAAAATTGGAGAAGTGAAATTTTAGTATTCATTGGCATTAAAACATCAAACGCTATTCACATAACCCATTTTGTGCACATCCTGCAAATATTGCATTCCAAACCACCACATTTGGTTCTTGGATCATGTCAACCACTTCACGTGCATCAGTTATGCCCTCATATTTTGTGCAAGAAGAGTGTGAACTTTGTGTCTTTACATAGCCATTGTATTTCTAGCCAAACAATTTGTATGCATTTTGCCTACTCCTATCCAGCAATTGCTACATTCTTAGGGAATTCATCTTTTTCAATTATTTTGTCAAATAGTCCCGCAACCAAGCCAGAACCAAGGAGTGGTTCTGCACCAAGCAGAAGACTCGTAATACCCAAAATTCCCTTACCAATAGCGAAGTAGTAAGGTGGAAGGTCGGGTTCTGAATGGATTGTAGGGTAACCTATAATAATTTTGGGCATACATGCAATGAAAGGATGTGACAAACAACACTGATTCGACACCAAGGTGCAATAAATATTGTCACTTGGACAGAGCTAAAACATTATATCATTTTTTTTACATCATAATCGATGACATGATTCAAATCCATCTTCCTTTCCACTTTTATAGCATATTGAAGATCTCAATCTAGATTGTAAATTAATTGCTTTATCTTCTTGTCTATTATCAAGCTAGTGTGCCATATCTATGATCGATCTTCTATAGCTAATTAATTTGTTTGACTTTCTTTGACAACAAACTTATGTTGATTTGTTTTACAGAGAACTATTCTTGGGCAGTGAACTTCATTGATCTCTTTGGTAGTGAGTTGGTGTTGTCCATACTACATTGAATGGTCTGAGTTGGTCACTTTTCCCTTCCAAAGGCCTAACCTTTAAATGGCATTGGATGAGAACCTAAGCTCATTCATGACACCAAAAGCTTCGAAGATTGATCTAAGTGTAGTGGCATCGAAATCTGTAATGTTTCAATAATTGATATAATAAAGTATGTGATGCAATGTCATTTTCAATTTATTAGGTAATACACTGATCTTGTAGATCATTTTCTGATATGGAGTTAGATTGACTGTCAGGAAATTTAATCTTGGGTTGCCTTTATTTTCATAAAATTTGCTACAGCATGGCACGACCTATAATGAGAGACATATTGCATTTATTAGGGTTATTTCTTGACAATCAATTCCATTTGTGTTATTACCTACCAATTTTCAACTAGAGAAGGCAGCAAAGTTTTTGTAGAGGGAAAGTTTTAAGGTAGAAATAAACTCTTTTACTGCTTCTTTCACAAAAGATGATTCACTTCAATCAGGTTTTGAAATGGGCATGATTATAGTTTGTAGTTAATCCACATATCTATTAAACTAAGGAGAAGAGATTGACCGCTATTAAGCTTGTATTCCATTTATTATTAGAAGTAAATGTTGTGTGGTAAAATGATCTAATGTTGGAGTAAAACTCTTGAAGCATAACACTAAAATATTTTTCTTTTTTTTATTTGACTCACGCATTATAGTTATGGAAATACTTTAAAGAAGAATTATTAAAATAGTGCAGATCATTGGGGTTTGTTGTTTGAATATTGTGTTTCTCTATTCATTGCTGGTTAATATCATATTGTTGTTCGATCTTAATCTTGCTATTTCTCTGCACTAATATTGATGTTTTCTTTAAATGCAGAATTAGCAAACTATTGAATCGGTGAATGATCACTTCTTAACATATGTTCTTTTGAGTGATTTTTTTAAAAAATGATTCAAGAATATATCGATATTTGACTTGCAAGATTTGAATATGTCAATAATTGATTTGCAAGATTTCTTGAAGATGATGATGTAGTAGGTGAAGGAATTCAAAAACATCAAGCAGATTTGAGTTAAAGAAAACCGGACATTGGAACTTGAAACCAACAAAGAATTTTTAAATGCTTAAGGCTTCTATTTTACGCTTTAGTTTTGAATTTTAAATCAACTCATTTATTTTAAGACTCTAAAACAAACATAGAAAAAGTTTTTCAATTTTCATGGCAAGGGGCTTAAAATGAATCTTAGAACAAATCCACTAGATTTTGTTTAAGGATAAACAAATTGAACAAGCAACTTCACACTCAAGTTTGGTGCTTTAAAATGAACTCATTATTGGTTTGAGGCAAAAATGAACATGTGTTTTTCGTGTTTTGTAATCTCTTATTCAAAGTAATCTCATCTAAAAAGGCATATGCACTTCTCTCGCACTTCACAGCGACCTTGAGAATCAAAAGTCTTTTTGATGACATTAAGTTGCATAAAATATTTCCTCCACACTTCGATTTGGGTTTAAAATTGAACAAAATATTGTGCAAGTGTGAGTGAGCTTATTGCATGTGTTCTCCCTTTGTTTCTAAAAAAGGGTCGATTGAACTATAAATAAGTTTATTCACTTTTGTCTATCTTAGAGGGCCTGCCTTGGGGAAAAATTACTCACCCAAGGGAACGACTCAACCGGTAACACTCTAAAGCCAAGAGTATTTCTAGCTGGGATATAAATGTCGGTATTGGAAGAAACACCAATATCACATGGTTGATTCTGACGAGATGGATCTGAAAGGGGAATCTCGCCGTACGGTTCAATCTCCACGAATGAAAATTCTGAAATAGAACCCTTGTTTGTAGTGAAAAACTGATCCATTCAACAATTTTATCAAAGTGGTGCATTGGAACTTAGATTCCAAGAAGTTACTTGCCATGTCCGATCTTGGTTAAAATATAGAGGTTAAGACTTCATTCTTAACATACCTTTAAATTTTTTCCTTGGTTGCATGTAAAATCATCTCTTCTTCTATGAAGGGCATGAGGCAAGCCCACTAAGAAAAACGTACCAATTGAGCTAGGGTGTTATATTGCTTGTGAGTCAGTTTGAAAACATAGCGCTTTTATTGAAAACATTTGAAAACCAACATTCAACATGAGCATAAAATCTCAAACCCTTTAGGAGAAGCAAATATCCTTGAAAAAATTCACATGTTATTGCTTTCCCTTGGGATTCGTATCTTTAGAGGCTTCTAAGCATTTGGATTTCATCTCAATTTGCTCCTACTAAGGTTAACAATAGGTAACTCTTGCCTCAAAATTCCTTGGTTTCCACATAATACACTTTGCGGGATAAGGGGAAAGTTGAGACATTAGACATCTAGAATCAAAATCTAATCAATAGTGTGTTTTTGGTAAAAAGAATCCATTAAGCAAAGATTAAATCAATTGGACCCCACATATGTGCTTGGCATCTTTTGGTCATATGGTTTTCATGCAAACATTGATCTTTTGATTTTGAATTACTTTTAGAGAAAGGAATGTTCTTCACTATCTTGGTCTCAGAAAAAAATCCTTCCTAGGTTCATTTAGGATAAAATAAAACACTTCATTCATCCAAACATTTATCAAAATCCATCACAACAACTTTAGAGCTTTGGAAGCATCATTCTAGACTTGGGTAAATCATCAGAATCAAAATCACCTTGTTTAAATTGGGAGTACGGGAATGCATCCTTTCTTATGCCTCTAGTTAAATCAACAATCCTTTGAACAAGTTCATCCTAATATCACATCCAACATCTTAGGATTTACAAGTTCATTATCCAATCAAACCAATCAAAATCAAACCCTAAGTCTAGCATTGATCCAAGGTTCCTAAACATTCATCACCCATATCATTCACCCCTTTCATCTTTCATCTCGTCATTAGTCCTAAAAACCTTAGAGGTCACTTTTGCAACAAGGTCAAAACACAAGGAGAACATGGAATAAAAACTTGATCCATACATCATGAGTAATCCAAAACAATTAAACTTTAAAATCCTTACAATGCCAATTGATTATCAAAACTCACACTTATACAATCCATACATGGGATCATTACCTTCTACAAATGTCAATGGCACAACAAGTGTGAGTATGCCCAAATCAAATATTGGAACACATTTCCTGGTGGTAGATCTAAATCCAAACCTACAAGTATGTCATCCAAACAATCAAAGCATGAGCCTTCAAACGAACAGCGTCATCCCACCAAATTCCTACATGCCAAATGAGAATGTACCAAGTACAAGTTTTTCGAACATGAATCTGGAAAAATTTGGGATAAATATGTTTTCAAATCATACGAATATTGTTCAAAGTCCAAAAAATATGTTAACAACTCCGTGTATTAATCCAAGTCAAGGTAACACCATGCAAAATCAAAGTTACCTAAAACAAGGCAATGTGATCCCCACCATCAACAATGTTCAATTTCAACCTATCATGCCAAACCCGAACATCATCCCAAATATGAACATCATCCCAAATTAGAACATTGTCCAAAATCAAATTGTCCATGATCCCATTCAAAAACCAAATCAACTATATCAAGGAACTCAAGATCGAAATCAAGATCAAATTTGGCGAGATCAAATTGCTACACTTACCAAAATAGTTGAGTCATTTCACCAAGAGACATCTCCACCACCATTACCCATATCAACATCATTCCTTGGTTTAGGGCTTCCCCCTTTACCTAGCACTAATCACTCCATCCAAATCAATCCACCTAACACCAATCAATTCATCACATCAAATCCATTGAATATACCATCAACATCGCACCAATAGATGGTATCTAATCAAATGAAAACATCACTCCTGACAAATGAAAACATGGTCTCCCAAGGACCTATCACCTTGGTCATTCCGACCATTCCTATCACCTCGATCACTCCAATCACCCCTATCACACCCATCATATCTCAACCCCTCACTACCATGATCACTCCAAGCGTATCTCAATCACTCATCACTACATCCAACACAATCCCAAATGCAGTAAGACAATATAACATTGCCCTAAAAGCTCACTAGGCCTACCAAAAGGCCATCCAACAATATCTAGCCATGCAACAAGCAAGACAAGCTCAACAAGTGCAACAAACCTCTCAAGCTGCCCAAGCCTCTTAAGCTACCTAACAAACACAAGCACAAACATGAAAAATGATAACTATTAGGGATAGCGATGAACAATTAACCATTGATGATAGTATTGACAATCTCTTTACCACAATTGCTAAAAGAAATGATCAATATCTATCCATCAAATAGCACATTGAAGATGTTTCTATCTCGTCTGAAGATCAAATCAACATATGTCAAGAGTCACTTTTCAATCATGATCAAAATCCATCAACAATACCCAACAATGATCCAATTGAAGAAATTTCAACATCATTTGAACCTATGGTTGAAGACATTGAAAATCTCTTTGCCACAATTGTTGAAAACAATGTTCAAGTTCTCTCAATTAAGGAGCACTCTGAAGATGTTTTTACCCCACCCAAAGATGAAATCACCATACATCAAGAGCCACTTTTTAGTGATCTATTTCAAGGAGTGTTAGGATTGTTTGATCCTATCGACATAATGCATGATCCATTGACCTATGATCATGTTGAAAATGTCTCTACATTGCCTTATGAGTTAGAGCACATATCTCAAGAATTTATCCCAAAACATGATCAACATCTTTCACTAAGGTCTAGCAATGGTCCTTTCCAAGACATATTGACCCCCTTTGACCTCATGGTTACAAATATTGAAGGAAACCTAAATTTGACACTTCAGGATATTGAACCACTTACCATGTCTAATGATGACATCCAAGAACCCTTTGTAAGCAATCCATCCTTTGAAATTGACCCATGTCAAGAACTTGATCCAAAGCATGTCGAAAGCAACTCCCAAATCATTCAAGATCAAGAATTTGTATCTTCAAGATACTACAATAGTCTAATGGACACTCTCTTATCTGTGCAAGATGATCATATCCGTGTAGCACATGCTCTTCCATCTACCCATGATATGCTTTCTGCATATGGACACGTAGATGACCTTCATTCAAAATAGGATTCCTTTACTCCTAATATTAGTACACAAAAAGAGCAGGTTATTAATTCCTACAGTCAAACTGAGTTGTCAACATCAAGATCAGATATATCCAAAATACAAAGTGAATACATCATGTATGAAGATATCCAACATTATCCACTCAAGGAAACAAGTCAGATAGAACAGGATATTCCAGAGTTAGCAGAGCAACAAATGGAAATAACGTCACCTACGGTTGTCATTTATCAGAGAATTCATTCTAAACAAAAGCTCTTAGAACAGGCAGAATCAAAGTATGAAGGTACTACTACCACCATACTGGGGGCAACTTCGTCTCAAGAAAACATCAACATAGGGAGCACGAGGAATCCTTATGATGAAACTAGTGTCAATACTACAACCAACCACATCACGAATCTTCATCCACCCATCACCCCATCCATGAATTGGGACCAACATCAAAAGAAAGAATTGAATCAAAGTACGAAGAACGTTATCAAACTCCATCAGTCAAAGAAACTACGGGGAAAAATAAAAAAGGGAAGAGTATCCATCAAATATTTCCACAAAAGAAAAAGCATGATTTTCAAGCAACATACAAAGTGTATCAAGTAGTTGGTCCTAATTCCATGCACACTTTCGTATCCACCCATCATTGCTCATTTTCCCAAGTTTGGAGAGTTAAAGGTTCCAAACTGTCAACCAATCCATCTCTTATCCCTAAACACACTCCATCCACGCCTCCACACATGATATCCAATTCTCAAATTAACCATGTATTGGCAATGACCCTTCATCATAAGGATTCTGAAGGCACTCTATCGCAATGTACACACAAAGACAAAGTCAACTCTAGTATACACGAAGCAGATCAAGAATCTCAAAAGTTGCATTCAAGTGCACATATCTTAGCAAAGAAGCTCCTTCAAACAGGATATCAATGGCACATTATGACAAGGGCATCTACATCAGCAACACCTTGTGATTCAGCGTGAGCTTAAAATCTTTCAGAAAAATCAAAAAAATATGGAAAACCAAAAAAAAAAAATCAAAAAAAGGATTGAAAATAGTAAAGAGAAAAATTGTCCTCTAGTGAAAACCGCATGAGCGGCGCTTTGGGAAGGACCATGATGAAAACCTAGCAAATGGGCGTCATGAGTAGAATCAAGCATCTACGTGCACCAGTTCAGGTGAAAGCATCTCATCCCATCAATAATAAATCCAAGATTTCATCCATCTTATCCATAATAAATCCATTCATCCATGAACCATTTATCCAATCCATTTTCATCCATCTGCATCCATCATCCAAGTTATCTTGATCTTGATGAATGTTTGGGGCACATTTTACACTTGCTTATGGTAAAACATCTTGACATGGGTCATTTTCATTGATCCTATCCAATCCAACATTATCTAAGTTATGAAGCATTATCCAAATGAGCATTCTTTATTCAAACACCTTATCTTATCACAAGATAATCCTAGGCATCCTTTGCATGATTAACATATCCATCCATCCATACACCTATCCAAGTGTCCATCCATGACATTTCATACATTGCTAGACACTGGGGGAAGGTATTTACATCTTGCTTTAATAATAAATCTTGATCTATATCCTCCAACTTATGTGGTGATCTAAACATTGGAAAACATGAAATAAAATTGGTCAAACCACTTGTGAGAAAAAATCCAAATCACTAGCCCATGGCATATTTTGACGAGAAGAAATTCCTTATCATGCTTCATCTTTCATCAAACATCAATCCAAGTAATCACTATCAGTTGCATCTAAGTTGCACTTCAAACATCACGTCAAATCATTCGAACAACTTTTGTTCCAAACCAAGATTGAACATTCCTAATCAATCAAATCCAATCAGAAAATCATCATCTTGGGATTGCCTTGTGTTGCTTAACACTATCCTTGTGTTGTCTTGTATCCTCGACAATGTTATCATTAGAAAATCATCATCTTGGGATATCCTTGTGTTTCTTAACACTATCCGTGAATTGTTGTGTTTCCTCAACAATGTTATCATCATTAATCCTGATCAATCAATCCTTGCATTATTGTGTATCCTCAACAATGTTATCATGATCAATCTATCGATTTGATCAGTCAACCTTAGATTAGTTTTTTAACAACAAAATCCCAAAATAGAGCACTGATAACATTAGACACATCATTATCCAAATCGTCAAAATCATGCAAAAATCCAAAAACATCAGAAAATCAAAAAATTCAAAAACATCTGAAACATATCAAAAATCCAAAAAACACTCCAAAAGTCAGAAAACATCAATAAACATGATATTTGAACTACGTCGTCTCTGAGCTTAAATGTAGGAAAGGCTAAACTTTGATCAGCCCCCGAGACATCAAAATCCAAAAAACATTAAAAAAAAAACACAAAATCCAAAACATTCAAAACATCAAAATCCAAAACATTCAAAAAATAAAAAATCCAAAACATCCATAAAATTTGAGAAAACCCCAAAACATTTGAAAAATCAAAAAATAAAAACATTTGTAAAATCTTGAAAATACCAAAAATAGCCTCAAAACATTCCAAAAATGTCAAAAACATCCAAATATTTGAAAAAATGCATCTGTATCATCTCGCTTTCACTCGAAATAATCAATCATCCATATTAAACTGACCATCATCTTCATCCTTTGGCAAAACAAACATAAACAATCACAACAATCAGCAAAAGAAAAATTCAAATGCAAAATCAAAATCAAAACAACAAACCATTAAATGCAAAATCAAACTCTTGATCAGTCTCAAACATGTCAATCAACCTTATATCAACATCCTATCAATCAACTTATCAAACCATCATCATCCTATACAATTCATGTCCTAGGATATATCATTTCGACAATGGGCATCATTTTGGATATCACTTGGATTCTAATCCTATCAAAACACATCCCTGTGGCTCAAGGTATGAAGAACATTAGCTTGTTTGCATACTTGATCTTTTCTTTTGATTTATCTTATTGCGCTCATTCCAAGGACCTCTCGATGATATCTGAATGAAGGATTTAGAGAGATAGGAATGGGGCAATGATCATTATCCTTTTGTCTACTGTGCTTGTTGGATGTTCTTGTAAAATAACTTGGTGAATACTTGCTTTGTTAGGTACGTCCTAGCAAGGTTTCTATATGTCAAGTGTGAACAAGAATACTCCTATCTGTTTGTTGAGTCAAAGTCCATCGCACTAGGTACAACGCCATCCCAGTTCTTTATACCTTGATGCATCATATCTATGTGTGTTATCAAACATAAGGTAAGTAACCCTTTTAAAATCTCAATCCTTGATAAGAAAATCATCATCATCTATCATCATCATCATCTCTCATAAAGTCAGCTTGTTGGAACCTCTTTTCATCATCTAATGTCTTCTTTTCCGCACTAACATCACGTCATGAATAATTAATCATCATCACCAATGCATCCATCATGCATCCATCTTGCATCCACAAACCATCAATATTCTGCATATCATCTCACATGCATAATCATCATCATAATACAAATATGTTAGTCTAAGAATCTCATAAAATCATACATAATTTGCATAATCATATCATATCATCATCATAATATAGATATATTAGTCTAAGCATCTCATAAATCATCCATTGCATAATCATAGCATACCATATCATCCATCTCATCCATCTCACATTGTATCATCATTTAAGTTGTTTAAGATAATATAGATTTGTTATTCTAAGAATTTTAAAACCATCTCATTTGCATCATCATCATCCATATATCCATCTTGAACCTCTTTATAGCGAGATCGACCCTCAAATCGAATCTTTTCGCTTGATCTCTCGAGGGGCCAATGTACCAGTGTACTTCTTTCCTCTGGGACATTAGAAAAATTAGAAATTTTTTGAAATTTCATCATGGTAAGATTATTCTTTGAACCAACACAACAAGTACATTGCTTCAAAGAGGGGAAAAATGTAGACATGCAAAATTAACATTATGCATTCAATTAGGCCCATTCATCAAGTAGACATGCAAAATGTCGACACGTGAAATTAGCATTGTGCACTTAAATAGCATCACATTCATAAATCAAATTCACACTCGTCCATTCATCAAGGTAAATTAGGTTCATTTAATTCAATCTCCTAAGGTCATTCACTTAAATTGAATAAATTAACTTTATTTAATTTAAGCCTATCATTCCTTCTTTGATTAAATAAATCAATCCTTTATTAATTAAATCTCAAATCATCATTCATCTCCCTTTGATTTAGCTTAAATCCCTAAATCTAAGTCAAATGGGTCAAAATCAACTAATCATCACCTAAGCTAAGCTAATCCTGATTAAATCTAATCTAATGCATGTCACATCCTCTAGTGTTTCCCACTTGCACCAATAAATCAATTTATTGATTTATTAAAATCAGCATTTTCCATCAACATGGCATCTTTGAGGAATATTCCCTCAAGTTTGAATTCAAAATCAAGTGGACATGTACATCCAACAAAGCAATTAATGAGCTCTTACATGTCCCTTGCACAAGTCAAACTCAGCGTTTACTCTCAAATTCAAATTTGAAATCTCCCTCTCTTTGGAACATTGAACAAATTGTGCTCATGCATCAACCACTCACAAGATGACAAGTGGCCTCATCTCATTGGCCAAATCATTATCCCACATTGCTCCCTCTTGAGCACTCTTAGCATTTGAGAATCTACAAATAGAGGCTTAATTCTTAATCAAATCCTCTACAACTCCACAATCATTCATGTAAAGTCACTCTCTTCAGGAGAACTTATTTTTCCCACCATCACTCCATCATCATCATTAACATTATATCATTTAGCTTATCTATCAAGGATTGGGAAAGGGCTATTTTCCACAATAGCACCAATCCACTATGAGATAAACATACTTCATGTTTTTCATGTGCTTATTTAGCTTTCTTTTGTCATTTGTTTGCATTTGGAAGCATTGATGTATGATTTCATAGAGATTTTGTTATCTATTTTGTTTTAGAAACTAACTATACTAAATGTGTGTGTGTGTTGGAGGTTTTAACAAGATGCAGATTTTCACATCTACAAGAAGCTTTCTTTTCTAGGAGTGTTATCCTTTGGCCCAACTCCTACCATTGACTTATGATCATGGAACAATGATAAATGACCATAATTATAGTCATGTAATATGTTTAAGATTTCAATGCAATGTTGTTTCAACATGGTAATAGCTTAATGTATATCATGCTTTCAAGATCATAGATTCTATCTAGATTATAACTTTGATTTTTCTTTATATATAAAACTCTAGTGTGAAATTTGAAATATTCCATATTTTAGTCAACTCATAATGAATAGTTAGAAAAGATAAGAGCTAATTGAATTTTTAAAATTTAATTTAAATATTTAGTCGATCATCTACTAAGGTCAATTCAATATTAATTGAAATGACTTGGAAGAAGGAAATTTAAATAGACAAGTAAAATTAGTTGCTTGCATTGTTTACTCATGAAATCAAGTTTAAATCATACTATTTGTGAGGATGCATGAAAATATTTATTACACTAAGGATAACCTTTCGAAAATGAACCCAAAATTAAAGAAAAAATATACAATATACAATTTTAACTAAATCATATTATTTGTGAGAATGCATGAAAATAGTTATTACAGCAAGGATAGCCTTTCCAAAATGAACCCAAAATTCAAGAAAAAAGAATACAATATGCAATTTTAACTCTTACGTAACTTACCTCCACTTTCACATCTATGTAAACTTCTATGAAGATGTATGTCCATGTAAAAAGGTAGACAAAAAGAAAGTAGTTAGAAATTTCATGTTATTCATAGTAGGTTAGATGCATTATCATTTTAATAATAGAAAACTATTTTCTTTGTTTCTGTTCACACTAGCTCTCATTAAGTTTAATCTAGTAGATTGATTAATGATTATTTTATTTAATATTTTTTACAATTGGTCATGTTGTTTCATTTGTCACTATGCACATATTTACCCACAGTGTTTTCACATACCTTCGCTTGATAATTTTTACTTTTTTTTTACATTAAAGATATTTTGAAAAACTATACATCATGTATCATCATATGTCCATATTATCTACAAAATTTCAATAGTAGAGGCATCATAGTGAGAGCAAAGTCCTAGAGCATGCTAAATAGCATTACATGTGCTACAATTTACTAGATATGTTGTCCTAAACCAACTAGTTGTAACATTATCTTTTAAGAAAAAACTAGTTGTAACATTATCTTTTAAGCAAAACTAGATGTAACATTATCAATTATGTCTGTGGTTTCCCACTATCCGGTTAGTGATCTCCCTTCATTCTTGATAGCTCCAGCCTCTACATGTTCATTTCTGCTTCATCAACCACGAACTGAGCATCACTTTGCACTTGTCTAGCCCTACAAGCACCCCTGTGTCTTCCAACCACCTCTATTGTCACATTAAAGTTCCTTTGGAACTCATTGATGGATTTCAGAAAGACTTCATGTTCTTCATTCTTGCTCATATTTATTGTCACATCCCTAACTAGGCTCATGAACTTTGGCAATGAAGTTTCAATGTGCAACAATACCTACAAAGCAACATGGAGAAGGCTGAGTCTCTTAGAAGACTTAGTAAGGGACCTCCTAGCATCTTTGAACTTTTCATCATTCCTTGATTTTCAATTATGCAACATGATTTTAGTAGACAATAAAATCTATAAATTTTTGCATTCTTTGCATATTTTTTATCACACTTTAATACATCTTTCCAAACTAGCATATCATTGCTATCCCAAAATTTCATATTTCCAAAAAATAACTTCCAAATTTCTAGGTAGCATAAAGACAATCAAAGAGAATATGTTTTACCGATTTAGGAGCTCTACAAAAATAACAAATGTCCACATCATCACAATTAGAATTAAAAGGGATTCTTTGGAGGAGGACTAGCCACCTAAATCATGCTTTCTTGGGTTCCAGGCAACTACACCAAACATCAGTTAGGACTTTTTGCCACATTTAATAGTCTAATTCAACATTCAAACAGTAGTTTAAATGAATGAAGATAGAATCAGCACAAGTTAGATCCTTATAAATTATTTTTGATTTGAGCTTAGAGATAGGCCCCTCATCCTTCCATCAAATATCCTTGGTCGGGTCTAAGGTCCTACTAGTGTCCAAGGGGAAGATGGAATCCTTGCATACTTCTGCAAGCATGGAGTATGTTATAAAATTAGAGGCTGGAAGATCAAACTCAGCCTCCAGTCTAATCCATCTTTTTCATTTTCCCTTCATTTTCAATGTTCTCAAAGGTTTTAATTCCTTTTTTATTCCACATTTTTGTAGAACAGCCCTATACCAAGGCAAGGGGTTTATCTTTATGATGTACATTCCACCATATTGAGTTGAAACACTAGAATTTAACATTTTTCCTCAGGGTTACCTCATTGGAATTAAACTAGGAGTTATGTTTGACTAATTCCCAAGCCTTCCAAAGGCTCTCAAAAACAACTGACTCAATTGGTGACGTTGGAGATTTGGACATGCGAATTCCACTCAAAGGGAGCATTATCCATGCTTTTTCTTGTTTAGGTACTACTTTCCTAATGTTATTTCTTGCCAATACCTTACATGGATCATTCCCTTCTAGGGCTCTCACGATCCATTTGGAGGCCAGTGCAATACCCTGACGTCTTAGATCCTTCAGGCCTAGACCACCATGCATTTTTCCCATCCAACATCACTCCCACTTCATAGCATGTTTCTTCCTTTTACCTTTTGTGGACATTGATTTTGGTACCCAAGGGTTCTCTAACTCTTCTAGGGTTTTTTACCTAAAAGGAGAGAAATGGACCCAAAATGCATAATGTCTACAATCAAAATCAATGCAAGGATGGATGCAATATGCATAAATATGATGTCTAAATGTAGTAAACTGATAAAAGAAATGTTTTATTAATTTGCAAAACCTAAGCTATGCAAGTTTTTTGAAAACACATTGTGATATGCAAGATGATTGATTAAATGGGTGATCCCACAATATTGGTTTACCATGTTTTGCCAAACTGGACACTAAACTATTTTTTTCTAACTAAATCTTCACATTCGGGCACCTATAGTTGCTAAACCGTAAGGAATTTCAAGATGATGCAAACTAGTGATTTGTGATATTTTATCTATAGATTGTAAATATATTTTTTTCAATTTTTTTGAAATTATATTGCACTTCTTTTTCCATCCCTTTTGAAAACTAGTTTTTTCTAGTAAACACCATTTTTAAGGAGTGACGTTCACCGTATAACACAACTTTTTTTCCATGAAGGATAAAATTCTATTTTTTTCAAATTTAGATTTGTAACTATGATATCTAGTGAAGGATAAAATTCTAATTTTTTCAAAGTTTCGAAGTCAAACCAATCAAATTCAGACATAGGCAGACTATATAACACAATTTTTTTTGTATGTATTGAAATTCTTTTTTTTTTTGTTGGACGAAGGACTTCAATATCTGGTGCACTCATATTTTTCAAAATAAAAATATTATAATACTCTATTTTTCCACATGTGTAGAACAAAAAGCTTGATTTTTGGTGAAAACACTACATTCACAAGAAATAAAAAATAAATATAATAACAAAATTAAATTTATTTAAAATTATAATTTTCGGGAAGCTTATAATAAGGACTACATACTTAAAAAAAATTAAAAAAAATGAGTTCATTTGATCCCCCAAAAGGTAAATCAAAAGTCATTTTTTATTAGCATTTTGATAAGTGTAAAGGATACTTTGTTATAGGTATGGTTTAAAACTAGTGGGGTTCTATCCAAGGGGTTTTGATCTAAGGTAGTCTGATCAAACCCTATTCAATTGGAATGCTTTAAATGAAAATTTTTAAGGCTTAAATCATTATATTTTCTAAAAATATGTGACTTCAGCAAAAATTAGAATCTCCCAAAAATTGTAAACCAACTTTGTGGGATCACCCAAATGTAATAAAGAACAAAATAATGATAATAAATAGAAATAGTGGACCTGGAAAATGATGAAGGTCAGAATGGAGATTGCAAATGCCTCTGAAATTTTGGAAAATTTGATTTTCTGACCAACTGGGACACTTATGCCAAGCTAGGCGACTTAGTCCCAGATCAAGGAAACTACCGAGAAACTCGTTTCTACCAAATGGGTATTTAAAACTGTAAAAAATTCAAAAAGATCATTGTAGTGGGACTAAGTCGCCACTGTTGGTGACTTAGTCCACTTTATATTTTTAGCAAATCTGAAAGTGGAAACATAAGCCTATAGTCTGCACTCTATTTTCTAACAGAAACCCAGATCTAGATATGCAAAAATACTTGCAAAATAGAGTATAGATTGGTTTCTAATGGGGGGTTTTCCTTGGTCAAACCCCTAGTTGGTATTTAAACCTTGAAAGTGATAAAATCTACATAAGACCATAGCCCTAAGTGTGAATAAGACTAGGAAGTCTAAAAATGAGATCCAACGTTATTCTAATATGTAAGAATAAGATGCATAAGTGAATATAGAACAATGCAAGACTCATTCTAAGAGACATTAAATTACATTAGAAATAAATCTAAATGACATGAAAACCTTCCTTAGGTTGAAGATAGAGAGAAAATGGAAGATGGAATCACTTGGAAAACAAGTCCTTAGGGTTTATTTGATGGCTAGTTGTGTCTCCTCAACCTATATTTCTCCATGATTCTCCATAGGCATCCCTGATACTTCCTTTGCAATGTAAGATCTTGGATAAAAATTAAGCTTGAAGACTTGGAAAAACCCTAGCTTACTGCCCTGAACCTTCAACTTTGTTGTAGATAGGCTAATGAATCTTCTTGTGAAAGATATTTGACTCTTGATTGTTGAATTTTCTTGTTGAAAATGACTTAATGTTGTGAAAAATGACCTGAAAACATGTATTTATAGGCATTAACACCGAATCATTCATTATTTTAACTTCATAGGTCAACATCTATCAATAATTTAAATTAAGTCGGTGATTTTCTCACTCAAAATTAAAAAATACCTCAAAAGGGACTAAGTCATCACCCTATGTGACTTAGTCCCACCAGGGATTTTTGAGGTGGGTTTCATGAAATTTGAGTGGTTTGAATGTTTCCTATCAGGATTTGTATGATTTGTGAGTGGAATAGGCCTTAAATTCCAAAATCATGAGCATTAGGGGCCTATAAATGTAGTTTTTAAGGGGTGATTAATGCAAGGGTGTCTAAAATAGGACCAAATTAAGCACAAAATTGCCTCTTTCTTCAAGAATATACATTTTTTGGTGACAAACCTTTCCCATATGACCATAGGAAACCCCTTATTTTCTTTTGTATCTCATTAACTTGGTAGCCGCAAAAGAACAACACAGAGGAAAAATATGTTGTATGAAGATAAGATTTTTTGACACACTTGCACTCTCCTTGCCAATGAGAGGTATTCATTATTCCAAGCCTCCAACTTGTTCTCAATTCTACCTTTGATCTAGTTCCACATTTATTTTAGGTTGGGGTCAATAGAAAATAGGATACCAAGGTATCTCACATGGAGATTCGGTTCTCCCCATTGAAAGCTAAACTCGAACCATTTTGGTGGGTTGATGTCCCACCCTAGAGCAACAGATTTGGATTTGTTGATTCTTGCCCCAGATGCTTGACTAAAAATCTCTAGCTTTAGCATTAATGACTCAATATTCTATTTTCCAAGAATTGGAGAAAGGGCAGTATTATATGTGAACTAGACATTGAGAAGTTCCTTCTCATCTAGAAGCCCGATACCCTTTACACTTGGAGACAAAGTGCATTCCCTTAGCATGTAGAAGAGAGAATCTGAGGCTATTACAAAGAGGCTAGGGGCCAAATGGAAGCCCTAGAGAATGGATCTTTCTAGCTTGATTTCTTGCAAGAGTGATTCATTCACATCCACATGTGCATTAGCATCCTTAAGGAGGATGTCCTCTAGTTTACACAAAAAATGAGGGAAACCAAAAGCTTGTAGGAGGCCACTAGATGCTTCTAGTAAAACTCCAGGAGGACCCTCCTTGCATCTAGTGCCCTCTTTTTTCTGATTGTTTGAAAGAGTTTCTCCCAGCCACTAATATTTGCATTCCATCTATCTCTGGCACTCTTCTCTCTTATCAGCATTTTTTTTATTTCTCTAAGGGATTAAATGGCATCCATCTAGTCCTTATCCTTAAGAAGATTTGTGTTCAAGATGAAGGGTACTTGCCCTTCCTTCAACTTTGGCCTACTTTGACATATTCAACCAATTCAATTTTGATAGGGTGATGATAAGAGAGTGTGTACGGGTACACACATACTCCAACCCCATCCTAATTTGGGATAAAATTGAAGAAGTCTTTGTTAGCATATAAAACTTATCAAGTCTACTATGAATTCTGCTCCCTCCTTTCTAAGCATTGCACTAGGAGAAAAAGATACCTTTGCATTCACTTTCCCCTTTTCCATGGGATCAAAAATATTAAGCTTATGCTTCATCCTATACTAGAATTGCTTCTCATTCCCTTTCCAGGACATGTCAATTCCCCCCACTTATCTTCTACTTGTTCCATCATGTTGAAGTCTCTTCCAATGATCCAGGGTATGCTTGGGAGGGTGGAGAGCCATTTCCAAAGCCTAGCTCTATCCCTATGATCATTAGATGCATAGATAGCTCAAACCCCAAAAGTAACATCATCCTTCTTCAAGATTACCCAAACCACCTTATTGTAAGGGGAAACACCACTATAAGTGATCAATGGGGACCATTGTTTATCCATTAGGATAGTTTCCCCCACTTTTCCCTTTTCATGTAAGATGGAGAGGAAGGTAGCTCCATTCCATATAAATTTGAGGCTCACTTCCAGCATAAAACCCACCACCTTGGTTTCTTGCAACACGAAAAAATCCTTCATTTTCACCAAATTTAGGAATCTCCTAATAATGTATTTGCGATCAAATGACTCAAGTCCCCTGATGTTCCAAGATACATAGTTAATGTTCATCATCAAATACCATTTAAAATTCCACTTGGTCATTCCTAAATGGCTCAAAGCATTTAGGAAATTGTCCTTCAGTTTCTTCCCTTTTAGTATGAATGGGTGATTGGATTATCAGGCTTCTATTTTTCCTTTTATTTTGTGCAATTACTAGAGATTTTTTTAGCTTTATCGATGTCTTATTCTTTCCTGGCCTCCTAGGACCTTTCTTTTATTTAGGATCCTAGATAGGCACCCGTTGAGCAACATTCTCATGATCATATTTCTCAACATTGCCCCCTTGGTCAGGGTTTTTTACCTTTATTTTTACAGGAGGGTATGTGCAAGATCATGATGATCCAAAAAGTAACGATATGATGGGTATGTGTAGGGTATGTGGCTGACGAATTTTTTTTTTACCCAAAATTGATGAAATGAAAAGGGTTTTTAAAGGAGATTCTCAGCTTTCCACCAATATAAATTATGATTTACTTTGAATTTAATAAATTATTATTATTCATTTTCTATTTGAATTATGACTAAAGTCTTGATTGATAGGTTGATTGAAAAACATAAATAGCTTTCAAATGGTATCACATTTTTTGAATCCAAAACATGCGTCACATTCGATGCTTTGCATACTATAGGATTAAAAAAAAAAAGGAATCTAATGAATTTTTCACCAAGTTAAGGTGGTCAGACATACAAATTTTTATATTTTTTAAAATTTGTAATAAAAAATTAATAATTAATTATTTACTTGGAAAAAAATTACAAAACAATGTGCATCACATTGGGACATGAGTCCTCTACTTATATCTAAACTATTATAAAAAATTATCATCATTTTATTGTGGTTAGGGTGCTCAGATAGACACCTACTTATTTTTTCCCTGAAATTGAAGTACTACTGCATTGAAATTTCAAATTTTCACCAAATAATTTTTATTTTTAAAAAATAATCCTAGTAGTTTAGAAACTACATTCAATTTTCTACAGATTCTATTCTTACATATTTTTGAAATAATATAGATAACTTATTCAATTTTTTTATGTCAAGTTGTTTAACTCTAATTTTTCTAAATTTTTTGCCACTTAAGGGCCTATTTTTTCCATGATGATCCTGCACATACCCAGGATCCTCACAAATTGCAAAGGTTTTAGGGTGAAACCTTGATTCCATGCCACATCCTCACAAGTTAGAGGGTTCTCTAGAACTTGGGCACCAATTAGGACCAGGTCACTGGAAGGTTGAGCAATCTCAATGGTGGAACCAGTGATGACGGTGAGCTCTTGGGTCTGGTTAGAGGAGACCAACGGTCCAACATTAGAAGCAACCCCATTGGTGGCCACTTGCACTAGTGTAGGGCCACTAGGACTCCTACGTACATCTGTTCTCACACCTCCACCCTAGTTCAAGTTTTCCAAACTGAAATAAAAAAGATTAGAGCCATGCCCAAGTGATTTTTAAAATGGGGTTCGCATTAGCTCTAGACTCTGACTTAAGGAAGTTTTCATTAATTCTTTGCCTTATTTTATTCATTAAAAGTTGATGTGTATTTAATTTATTGAGGACTGATGTGTTTTTAGTCATCACAAGAGGGTTCTTGTTGACACTGGGCTCACAATGAGTTTGTGTGGTTTCAGACACTTCATCATCCTCATTTTTCCCAAGTATGCCAAAGGAGCTGGGAAAATCAAGGGACCGACAACTAATACCAAGACTAGCACTAGGGATCATAGATTCAGATGACACATCCCCAAGACCCATTTCCTTCATATTTGCAGATGGCTCTTCAGAGACTAACTCGAAGCCAAGGCTAGTGCCTTTGAAGTGATGATCAGAGGTTCGATGGTTATCGCCATCCCTACAAATTTGACCCCGAGACAAAGGTTCCTCTAAGCCTGGTTTAGGGTTACATTTTGTAGGATTTTCCACTCATTTCTAAATTAAGGGGCAATTCCTACAAATATTCCCTTCCCTCCTATAGAGGAAGGAGGCATTGATTTCACCAAGGATTTTGAGTAGACAAGAAGTGACTAGGTGTTCTTCAACAATTTTAGGACATTTACGAATTTCAACACCAAGATTGATGGTAACCAGGGCATGAGCATCTAAGTTTGGCAGGGCCACTTTAGTCTCATCAATCCTTATAACTTTCCCACTAGTTCTAGGATTTGAAGGAGAATTTACTAGAATTTAGGCGAGATATTTTTTACAATGATCCACTTGGGTGCTGAGAGAGTAATTATTTCCTCAGCGATGGCGGTAAGTGACTACGCAAGGGAATGAAAGGTGGAAGCCCCTATCATCTAATAGGTTTTTCTTAAAACATTCTTCTACATTTTATTATTATTTAAAAAAATAACAAACAAACCTTTTTGTATGAGCTTGCAGTAAGTTATTTAGATTCCAACCTTATTTAACCACACATTAGAAAACCAAGAATCTATGAATTTCCTTGTAGGGAATTTATTAACATCAATAGCCACTAAAAAACTATAAAATTGATTACTAATCATTTCTTTCATAATGAAATTCTGGAAAAGGGTATGTGAAGGATCATCATGGAAAAAATAGGCCCTTAAGTGGTGAAAAATTCAAAAAAATCAGAGTTAGGCAACTTGACGTAAAAATTTGAATAAGTTATCTATATTATTTCAAAAATATGTAAGAATAGAATCTGTAGCAAATTGAATGTAGTTTCTAAACTACTAGGTTTATCTAAAAAAAATCTATTTGGTGAAAATTTGAAATTTCAATGTAGTAGTACTTAAATTTAGGAAAAAATAAGAAGTAGGTGTCTCCACCATAACCATAATAAAATGATAATATTTTTTGTATAATATTTTAGATATAAGTAGAGGACTCATGTCCCAATGTGATGCATATTATTTTATAATTTTTTTCCAAGTAAATAATTAATTATGATTTTTTATTACAACTTTTAAAAATATAAAAACTCATATGTCTAACCACCTTAACTTCATCAAAACTTCATGAAATTCATTTTTTTTTAATCCTATATTATGCGAAGCATAGAATGTGACACATGTTTTGAATTCAACAAATGTGATACCATTTGAAAGCTATAGATGCTTTTCAGTCAACCTATCAATCAGGACTTTAATCATAATTCAAATAGAAAATGAATAATAATTATTTATTAAATTCAAAGTAAATCATAATATATATAAGTGGAAAGCTGAGAATCTCCTTTAAAAATCCCTTTTTGTTTCATCAATTTTGAGTGAAAAAAAATTCGTCAACCACATACCCTACACATACCCATCATATCGCCACTTTTTGGCCCGTCATGATCTTGCACATACCCAAAAGAAGAAATACTTTAGCCGCATTGGAGGAACCCTTACCTTCCCCACCATCCTCACTACATTCTCCTCACACAAAAACCCTGTGTCGACTGAAGCAGAAAAAGGTTGATCGGAGACAACTTCACAAAAATATTTTAGCATTACATTTTGATCATTTGTTTCTTTAGAAGTAAAAGAGGGATAGGGGGTTCTCGTACCCATCTCCATAAATGATAATAAAAAAGGACACAAATAAATACACACCAAACAAATGAGAGAAAAACCCCATTACACATGTGGATTAAAGGCAAAGGCCGAAGCCTAGACACCGCATAGTTGGAAATCAAGCTAATGAGAAAAGGAACAAGGGTTAGGAGATCTTATGGTCACAAACCGTCTTGGGGGAGGGTACAATATCCCCCACCACCAAGGAGCCTGACGTGAAAACCAGGTCTTCAATCAAAGCACCATTGCCATTGCCACACTTACAGAGCCCTTGTCATTCCATAATATTTATTTTTATCTTTCACTTTATATATACAAATAAACTTATGTGTGTGTATCAAGGTCTAACTATCATATTATTGTGTCCTCTTTCTCTTTGAAATTGTTCATGTTCATTATGTATAATTGTTACTAGCCTTGTAAAATTTAAAATTTAGAAAGGTTGCATTATTCCTAAATATCCTCCAAGATATTTTCATCAAGAATATTTTTTGATGAGATTTTCCCTTTAGTTAGTATTACATTTTCTTATAATTCTTTATCATGGAGAATTAGTTTGAGACTTGTCAAATTGACTCAATAGAATGTAAGAAGTCAAATTTTTATTTGAATAGTTAAGACTAAATCTAAGTTCACCAACACATTCAAATAAACTAATGCAGTTAAATAAACATTTTTATTTCATCTAAATTTAACATACAAAGACAAAACCTATCAATCTTACAAGTTCATATATGATGCTTTCATTTATGGTTGTAGGGTATGTGTAGGGAGATGGGGGACCAAAAGTGACCATGGAACAGTTTTTATCCCTAGTGAAAATAAGGTGAGCATTTTATAATGCAATTGAATTCTAATGTATTGACCTCATTTGAGCTTGACCTCTCAATATAGATTTTTTGCAACCTTTTAGAGTGTACTCACATTGTGTAATAGGTCATTTATTATCAAATTTTCTACCAAATCATCACCAAAATTCCACCACAATAATTTAAATAAAAATATAAATAGAAAAATATTTGAGTGGTTTTCTTTAATTTTTAGGAATTAAGAATGTCCCACGATTTCATGAAAACCCTCTTGAATAATAATCACAAAAAACCCCTCCTACATTGTGTCAACATCCTCCTAGGATACAAGAAAACATATTAGGGAAAATAAAAAAATAATGAACCATTGGTTTTTGGCTCCTATGGACAACTCTTACTCTTCTAAGGTTTTTCACCTAAAAGGAGAGAGATAGGAGTAAAACTACTAATGGTTCATTCAAATAATGTTATTTTTGATGTTATCTAACCTAAATAAAGTTAACTAAATTCAATTGGCCGATCTAAATGAATGAAAACGAATGCAAAAGTGAAATTAAAGCTATGTTTGAAAACGCATTGTGTAATGCAACAATGGACTAAATGAAGAAAATATGTAGAACATAAAGGAATGAGTTAAATCAGAATGCACCTAGGAAAAATCTGATGAATGTAGAATGTTGTGGATGTTGACTAAAATTACTTATTTTTCACAGTGGGACTCATTCGCCCAAGGTGGTGAATTAGTCCTCCTCTTGGTGAAAAACTGTTGGAAGCAAGTTTCTATCTATTGGGATTTGGAATCTGACAAAATTCAGATTTACAATCCTAAGGTGGGACTCATTCACCACAAGTGGCAAATCAGTCCTCTCCCAAATTTTTGAAAAATTAGGAAAAACCTCTACAACACCAAATTTGGAAATCACTACTTGTTGGGTTGTCGAAGTCAATTCTGCAGGAAACGGATAGAAAATCTTCTCCAAGCTTGAAATAGACTTGAATTGACTTGAATCACCTATTTGACTTGTAAACCAATCTTCAACACCAAAAAAATTGCCAAATCTACATACCTAGGTCTGCAAACAACATGCAATAGGGGAAAAATGGTTTAAGGTTGGTGAATGGGGGTTTGCCTTAGTCAAACTCTACTTTTGGTAATCAAAACTTTAATAAAACAATGAAATGCAAAGGAATGATAAACTAACAACATGAAATTGCTATCAACTTACCAAACCCTTGATGATGCAATTCTGAAGTAATGTCAATGGCTACTTCAAAGTGCTTGAATAGTGCTTGAAAAGATGTTGTAAAATGCTTGAATGCTTGAGTGAATAGGTGGATAAGTTAACTTGATCAATGGGGGCTGAAATGAGGTGAATATCACTTATTTATACACACTTGTGCCTTAGTTACCCATTCATACCTCATCATAGGCTAACATCAACTATTTTTTAATAAAATCCCAAAAGGAAATTTAAAATATTTTGAATTTGGGACTAAGGGGGACTCATTTGCCACCCATGGCGAATCGGTCACACCTAGGACCTAAAAATGTGTGTTGGGAAATATGTTGTATTTAATGTTGTTTGTCCGGATAATACTAAAAAATACACTTAATTAAGCATATGAGAGCATAAAGGGGCCAAATAAAGCATGAAAATGGGATAAATAGTGAAGATGTGCCTAGAAAAGCATGAAAGCTTGTTACAAGACTTTACAACACTTCAAAATAGGTCTTGTTGATGAATAAAAAGGTGATTTTTAGGTGAATTGTAATTAATAGAGTCTAGAAGAATGTAGAAATATCTTACAACAGTTCACAAAACCTTCACAAGATGTCATTCTTTGAGTTTTAGTACCTAAATAAGCATGTTCAAGCCATGTCACAACATAAAATTAGAGAAAAATAGTTCCAACACCATGAAAAAGGACCTAAAATGCCATGAAAATGACAACGGGATTTTTTTTAATGGCACATTTAGCCCCCACTTTAGTGAGAGGATGAACTTGCTTCAAACTCACACTAAAGTAGCCATGAACATTGAGAGGATTGTTCAAATGAACTTATGTTAGCAAGATGGAATGACAACGATCAAGAGGGATGATCAAGCCCCCATGATGAAGATCCCATCGAAAACTAAGCATAAGAACAAAGGAACACACAAGTGTTGAAATGAGTTAGATGAAGCTTCGATCGTCAATCCAACTAGCTGTGGATTGGATCTAGGCTGATTGTTTGAAAAAGAGAATGTTTACTCACTCTGGGTCAATAGAACACATGAAAGTCTGTCGGGTGAGAAGGGCCAAATATACTCACTCTAGAGCCACAGAACTAGTTGTCCGCGGGGTGAGAAAGCCCAAAAGGTAGGATAAATACGCTAGTTGGTATGCACTCACAAACACAAAGGTGGCTATGGGGAAAAGTCATGAAAGTAGGTGGGATTCCCGCTCAACCATATTAAAGTTACACTTGCTGATAAATTTAACAAGGCGCCACAAAGAAAAATGCTCATGAATAGAAAAAAGGTACCATAGTCATGCAAGTTGTGTTATGCAAGGTGGCAAAAATGCAAACTGTAAAATGCAAAAGTGTAAAGTGTAAAAGTGTGAAATGTAAAAGATGTTCGAAGGAGTCTTGTTCAGTTCATGCATGGTCAGTCACTTTGGGGACATTGTATCTAATATCTCCAAGAGAGAACCAATCAAAGAATAGCATATTCACAACTTAGGGGATGTGGTGTGTCACATTAGGCCACCAAGAGGAATGTAATATGATTAGAAAGATCACACTTATGAAGGACATCACACCCAATGTCATCCACAAAGTGACAAACACATTATATAAACCACAAGGCTGCACTAGGAACCAAGAATGCACATGAATTATGGTAATGTATAGGGGTGAATTAGTCCTCCTCCTGATGAAAAACTTTCGGAAGCAAGTTTCTATTTGTCAGGATCTAACATCTGAAAAAATTTAGATTTTAAGTTCTAAGGTGGGACTCATTCACCATAGGTGGTGAATCAGTCCTCTCCCAAATTTCTAAAAAATCAGGAGACAAATCTAGAACACCAGATTTGGAAATCACTACTTGTCAGGTTGCGAAGGTCAATTCTGTAGGAAACAGATAGAAAACCTTCTCCAAGCTTGAAATAGACTTGAGTTGACTTGAAGCACCTAGTTGACTTGTAAACCAATCTTCAACACCAAAAATCTTGTCAAATTTGCATACCTAGATCTGCAAATAAACATGCAATAGGGGAAAAAATGATTTAAGGTTAATGAATAGAGGTTTTCCTTGGTCAAACCCCACTTTTGGTAATCAAACCTTTAATAAAATAATGAAATGCAAAGGAATGATAAACTAACAACATGCAATTGCTATCAACTTACCAAACCCTTGATGATGCAAGTCTGAAGTAATGTCAATGGCTGCTTCAAAGTGCTTGAATAGTGCTTGAAAATATGTTGTAAAATGCTTGAGTGCTTGAGTGAATAGGTGGATAAGTTAACTTGATCAATGGGGGTTGAAATGAGATGAAAATCACTTATTTATACACACTTGTGCCCTATTTACCCATTCAAACCTCAGCACAGGCTGAAATCAGCTTTTTTTGAATAAAATCCCAAAAGGAAATTTAAAATATTTTGAATTTGGGGCCACGTAGGACTCGTTCGCTACCCATGGTGAATGGGTCCAACTCAGAACCTAAAAATGTGTGTTAGGAAATATGTTGTATTTAATGTTGTTTGTTGGGAAAATACTCAAAAATACACTTAATTAAGCATATGAGAGTATAAAGGGGCCAAATAAAGCATGAAAAAAGGATAAATAGTCAAGATGTGCCTAGAAAAGCCTGAAAACTTGTTACAAGACTTTACAACACTTCAAAAAAGGTCTTTTTGATGAATAAAAAGGTGATTTTGAGTTGAATTATAATTAATAGAGTCTAGAAGAATGTAGAAATGGCTTACAACACTTCACAACACCTTCACAAGATGTCATTCTTTGAGTTTTAGTACCTAAATAAGCATGTTCAATCCATGTCACAACATAAAATTAGAGCAAAATAGTTCCAACACCATGAAACAAGACCTAAAATGCCATGAAATGACAAGGGGCCATTTTTCTACAGCACAAATAATAAAAGAGAACTTTAGTCAAGAATTGGAAGGTTGAGAGATTCACCAAAACCAAGCTCTCATAGCTCTCTACCCTCTCTAATTCACGAGAGTTGATCATTTCTCACATAGTATCTATGACTGGGAAAATCAAAACTTGGTCAAACAAGAGGAAAGAGAAAAGAAAATTGTGTGTGGACACATCCTATGAGAAAATAAAATAAAACTATCTTTTTAAATTTGACTTGTATGTGTTGTTCAACAATGCCAAAATTAATGCACCCTTAGCGATGCTTGTAGGAGGTTCCCTATTTATTGGTGCCACCAACAAGCGATAAAGAATAATTTTTGGGATATGTGGTGGAATTTTTTTACCATCCTCCATGCAATTAAAATGAGTTACAATGATAATTGTAATACCTCTCATGTTGTTGTTTGGACTTGATATTTTTTGTGGTTTTGCTTGATACTTTGTGACTTTGATAGTTACTGTTTATTGGTTGGATTGGTGGATTGGATAGTTTAGATTGCTTGAAGACTATGCTACTTTATTTGATTACATGGATATTATGATATGACATTGATGAAAATGTTTGAATTGATGAAAATGTCTTGTTTGAATTGATGAAAATGTCTTGTTTCGAGGACACATCTTGTATAAGACATAACTTGACTGTTTTGACAGTTTAACTATTTTGACAATTTTTTTGGTTTGATTGAGTGATGTTATTGACCTATTATCTTGTTGATGTGTGACTTGTTTGATGTTTTGATGACTATTTGTGTCTATGTTGACAATGTCTAATTTATTTGATTGACATGACGAACCCTAAAGGAATGACCTAGGTGGCCTTGGGGGCACATTGACAAATGCCCCTTCCTAAGTTTAGTCATAGAGGCAACGTAGTTCGATAATGACATGGACTGACTAACATGACTGAATTTGACTCTATTCTTTGGGATTTTGCAAGCTATTTGGATTTTTTTTGTGTTTTTGACATGTTTTGATTTTTTTGGATTTTGAGGTTTTATGATATTTTTCTTTTTGAGAATATTTGATTTTTTTTGTGTTTTGATAGTTTTATGATTTTTTTTTTTTGAGATTTTTTTTTTTGTCTTTTATTATGGATGATATGGGGAAGTGTGTATTCTACTATGGATGATACACTATAAGGACCATGAAAAGTGCATATGAATGATGCCTACAAGCAAGCACACACACAAGAATCCAAGGACAACCATGATCATGCTCTTAGTCAAGTTGAAAACCAATTGACAAGTGATGAGGATGATGACGACATTGTTTGATGTGAGGGCACATCCCAAAACAATGAGAGGATGATGATAATGTGATTAAAGGATCAAGGTTTTCAGAAAGCCTAGAAACGAAGTCAAGGAATGCTTTGGATGATGTGTTAGGATGCACAACAAGATTGTATGGATTAGGCTTATTGTATTTGGAATGACTAGATGGGATTATGGAGGGAACTTGATAAGCAGATCAAAATTCTTAAACCAATGAATGGAGAAAACCAAACCCAACAATAGGCATGGAAGGATAATGGATTGATTTTGGTAATGGGAGACATGATGATTATTGGCATATGATCTCCAAGGACTATGTCACATAGGAATAATTTGTTTTCTCCAAGGTATGGGTATAGATAATGTTATGAAGGCTATGATATTTCATGAATAGTGTATAAAAAAAGGATAGACATGTCAAAAAAAATTCCAAAGCATGATTTATGTTTGTACCTTAGTCCTTATCAAGATCAAAGTAGGTGGGAAAATGGATGGGAATGATAGGGCTTAGATGGATAGATGGAAATGTCATAAGAAATGTCATGTGAAGTGCATGGGAGATGAGACAACTTGTGCCCAAGTGTAATGATCCACATAGATAATTTTTCTTACACATGATGTCTATTTGTCAGGTTTTCATCATGATACTTATCCAGGGCACCTGTTTACTAGGTTTTCACCATTGGACAAAAATTTTCTCTCTACTTTTTTTTTCTTTGTTTCCTTTTTTTTTGTATTTTTCTAGATGATCACTTTGATGATGCTGATGTAGATGTCAGTGTCATGATATGCCAATAGTAACCTTTATGGATTAATTGTCTTGTCAAGATCATAGCCCTTGTATACAACTAATCGATGTTATTGTGATCATTTCTGATATTCGGGTTAGCCTTATCAAAATATGCCCATCATGATAGAGTTTCATGAGAGTCCTTATGATAAAGAGTTGCTACCAATATATGACAGGTTTGTGATGTGGTATTTTTATACTTTAGGTGAGATGTAGGATTATCATGGATGATGGTAGGTGTGGATGGACTATTTGGATTTTTGGATGTAGGAATTTTTATTTTCCAAACTTGTGGTGGTGAATGATGGAGTTTGGAATTTTGATTGGGATAGAGTTTGGAACCATGAATTTTATATGTCTTGTGTGATGACCATTTTGAAGGAGGTGGAAAGTTATTATATGTGGGAGACCTATTTTCTTGTGGATCCACATTTGATTGACTTTTGGATTTAGAATATTTTATTTGCTTGATCCATTTTTCTTTGGGATCCATTTTATCTTCATTTTTCCACTTGTATTTTTGTACTCAATTGCCTTTGACATTTGATTTTGGACTTTATACTTGTAAGGCTTTTGTTGTTATTGGTTTCAATTGAGGGAATGATGTTTTATGGTGTGGATGGAAGGAGTGTTGGAAGCAACCTTATGACAAGGACTGCTCATGGCTCCCATTTTGATGTTTGTATTGGATAAAGTGTCCCCTAATACCATGGTGGTATCACTAACACCATTTGATTTCTTGATTGAAGAATAGCCAAGACCTTGATGTCTAGGATTTTCATAAAATTGCATTGTTTCCTGAATGCCTTGCTCATGTAAGCCTAGTCCTCTTCCTTGATACTTCATGCTTTGACATGATTCTCTTTGCAATGGGGTATTTGTTGTTTTGAAAAAAAGATGTGAACCCATCATTATGTATGTGGAAACTAATGCTTGGAATTTTCTCATCTGCAAGAAATCCTGCTTTAACAAAGGTAGATGATCCTAGTTGGTGGGATATTTTGGCTTTATCATGTGTCATGCTTGTGTCTTCTTGGTCCTTTAAGACGTCAATTTGATCAATGATATCTTTTGTTCCTTCGTATTTGACTTGGTCAATCATAGCTTCCTTATGTTCTTCTTGATCCATAATAGCCTTTTTATGTTCTTGAATGTTGTCCATGTCATTTTTTTGATTATCTATGTGTCCCAAGGAGGCAAGTGTCTCATTTTGGGAAATGGAGGTGTTTGGAGTTTGGATAGGATTGACTTCAAATCTTTGATCATGGATGGTATAAAGGTCGATAAGCGGATCACTTTGGGTGTCTTGTTCAATGGTAGCATCTTGATCAAAGATAGGTTTGTCTTGGCTTACATGATTGGGAATGGGATATTTATCATGGATAGGTGTATTTTGGATGCCATGGTTATCTAGAATGACTTCGTGGACATGGACTTAAGGATAGGATCATGGGAAGGACTACTTTGATCTTGACATGAAGATGAAGCTATGACATCATGGTTTGGACTTTCCTTTTGACATGTATCCTCAAGTTTAGACATTGGGATGTGATTTTGGAGACCATGACTAGATGTATTTTCATGACTAGATGTAGATTGAGATGGAATGGATTGGAATGAATTAGTGGATGATGGACTAGGATAGGACGGGAAAGCTTGGAATGGATTAGTGGAAGGTTGGTTTCCATTGTCAAGGTTCAGATAAGGGTGATAAGTAGACACTTCTTGTGGTTTAATGGTATGGCTTGTGTTAAGTGACTCTTGATAGTGAGGGTAGATGGATGAATGACTCGGGCTTATGGATGGTTGGTAACAATGATATGTGGGTAGTTGACCATGGGTTGAGGTTGATTGGTATTTGGATTGGATGAATTGTCTTTTGAAGTCTATGGCATGTTGGTATTGACCATTGTGGAGTAATTGGTATTCAACTTGACTAGCAAGGATATCAAGGTAAATTGCAGACATGGTGGTGAGGTCTAAATGACAATGCAAAGGCTAGGATGAAAATGAGGATTAGAAATTTGACTTGGAGATATTGTGGATAACTTGACTTGGAGGACACCTATATTTTTTTGTTCTTCAAATGTTTCTAATGTTTTTTGGATATTTTTTTTACTTTTTATTTTGTTTTGTTTTTTTTCTCGCTTGATTAAGATTTCAATCTTGAATACACATTCACACAGGCAAGACAAGATTTGATGCAAGATGTAATACAAATGATTATGATAAGAAGAAACTTCCAAGGAGAAAAAAATCCAAGCAATTATTAAAGTGGAGAGATTGGTGAATGGTCTTAAGCTAGGATGCACGAGGTTGACTAGGGATGATTTGAAAGAAAAATCATGTCACACAGCCAAGAGAAAGGGGCAACCCACCCTTCAGCTTCACTTCCCAAAGGTATAGAGATCTTTAGGGCTTAGCCAAGAGTGACAAGATTTCAACTCCCAAAGAGGCGTGTCTTTGGATTCACACCTAGATTGAGGTCATCCCTTGGAAGGGTGTGTGCTCCAAGTAGGCCTCCTAAGAAGGTTATGAAAAAGTGAACCAAGTGAGGTGTTTTAGAGGACACGCACACTCGATTCACACTCGCAGTTATTAATTGACCCTTATAAATGAAATGTGTGTAAACAAAAAATGGAAGCACTTTTTATTTTTAACTAAAAGCCAAAATGTGTGAAGGAAGACAATGGTTTTCTTTAAGCCCAATTTCAAAGTGTGATTGCAAACAAGATGTTCATTTTAAGCCCCAAATTGAAGTGCGTTGACAAGCAATGATTAGAGATGAAAGATGAAATGTGTGTACCTAGACTTTCTTTAGCTCCATATTTTTGTCCACTTGATCCAATTTTTTTTTTGAAGTGTTTATTTTTTCTACACATTCACAAAACCAACAACAAAGCCAAAACCCTACCAAGATAATTGATCACTAATATGAGAGGGTTAGCTAGTCAAGACAAATCTAATTTTTTGAAAAAAAAATTGCATAAAAAATAAAAACACATAGAACAAACCCTTACTGGAATTTCTATAGATTTCCAAAAATGGAAAGAAATCCAAAAAATATCTATTTTTGCATCCAAAATTATTTTTTTATGAAAAATCATTAAAAAATTATAAAAAATTCAAAATAGGTCCAAAAATTCTAATTTTTGGACTAAAGGCACCTCACATCATCCCAAATTTTTAGAAAACATTTTGTGAAAAGATCTGCAACCTTTTGTGAGGTGTAAGAAAATATTTATAAAACCCTAATTTTCAAATATCTATTTTTTGTCTAATTATTTTTCATCCAAATTAAAAGCATAAAGAACAAAACCATATTATAATTTAAATTGTTTTCCCAAAATATAAAGAAATCCTAAGAATTCTCTAATTTGCTCTCAAAATTTATTTTTCATGAAAAATAGCAAAAAAATTAAAAACTACTCCATAAAATCTAATTTTTGGAATGGAAGCTCAAAATATTGTTCCCAATCTGTAGAATTCTTTTTTTGAGAAAATACATAGTTTTTTGAGAGATGTGGTCAATTTTTTGAAAACTAGGGTTTTGTGTAATACCCCCATATTTATGATACTATTTGCTACTATTGGTTTCTCTTGTGTGTTAGCATGATACTGATTTGTAATGGTGATTCATTCACCAACTTGTGTGCAAATGCGTAGTTTAGTTAATTGTTGCTAGTGACATTATTAGTATGATTTATGATACTCTGAGTGTTGTTTGGATTATTTGTTTATTCAAATGGTTGTCACTAATGTTTATTTGTCAATGTGATGATTCTATGGTGATGTTATTTGGATTCAGTATTATTTTATAACGCGATGGTTTAATTATTAGTTATGATGCAGTAGTTTAGTATCATGTTATCTTATGACCAATTTGGTTAGAAATACCCCCCTGCATGGTGTATGGGCGGCGTCAGTCAAGGACTGCCGTACCCAGCAGCCCAGGTGGTTGCTGGCACGCCAGGCCTTGGCTACTGTGCATGGCCATTGGGGAGGCCGCGACCTCCCTAATGGAGGTACGCAGCCTCCTCAATGGAGGCATACCTCCTATTTAAAAGTTCTTTATATTTATTTTTTAAAATTTCATATTTTTATTTCAAAGTTTCCAAATTTAATATAATTTAATTCGAATTTGATTTATTAAATAAAGTTTATAATTTGATTGTTATTAATTCGAGTTTCGTATATAATATAATTTTAAATAATCAATATATATATATGTATATATATATATATATATTAATTTATATAATATTTTTCTGTATAACATTTTATAAATTTTATAATATATGTTTTGATAAAATGATTTTTATAAAATGCTTTATTTGTAGTATATTTATTTTATATATATGTGTGTGTGGAATTAGAATAATTTTTATGATAGATTTTATAAGTATAAATTTTTGTATCTGTTTTAATTGTATGTATATATATATGGACCTTATATGTGGAGAGAGGGGATAATTATATACTATTTTTTTTTATATATTACAATGTGATAAGGTAATCGAGAAAATTAGAAATAAACGAAGTGTTTTGATTTGAGTTGTATATTCTCAAGTTGTTGATTTATTTAACTGGATGAATTTGTTTATTATAATACTTCGATTATGAATACAACTGTTAAACGTAGAGTAAGGGTTGATTATTTTATTCAGATGACTTTATTTATTGGAATGCTTTGGTTAGGGAAGTTAATTGTGAAGTTTAGAGTAAATGATTGGGTTGTAAATACTTCAATGTTGGGAAATGAATTTGGTGTTTTTGATTGAGTAAATGCAAGATTGAAAACTGTGTTTGACTGGGTTTAGGAAACCCTAACATTAGATAATGAGTTGCCCGGAATGCTTTTCTATCATGTTTCTTTTATTCTCCATGTCGGGCAAATCGGGTTAAGGGTCTATGTAAGTCTTCCAGAGAAGTTCTCTAGAGTGGGATGTTTTGTGTAGAGGTTCAAATTGTGAATCACCTTGGGAATGGTGTAGTGTTGTACTTTGATGTTGTACCCGATTTCCACAAATGGGGATTTGTGCCTCCTGGGAAATAGGAGAGGGTAATGAGATTTGTACATCCTTTGGAAGGAGTGTGTTTTCATATTTTGTTTCCTCTAGTGTTCAAAGTGAGTTTCCTTGTTTTGTTTCCTCCTTGGATTGGAGAGGTTATGTTGTCTAGTTACCTATTGTAGTATTGTACCTTGTGTGTTGTCGATAGGAGAGTGGCTCTTTGTGGGGGTTCGGCACACAGAGGGGTGCCAGGGTAACTCACCTAGAGTTTAACTAAGTGATAATCTAAAAGAATTAATGGGGATCTTTCACACTAATAAAGATAAAGAATGTCTCTCTCGTGAAGCAAGTGAATGATAAGGCTCGAGATGAGATGAGATGCATAGTTTTGCGTGAGGGTCTGGCGGCTGGTAGAGGCAAGCTAGGGTAACCCAAGATGGGGG
This sequence comes from Sequoia sempervirens, assembly GCA_007258455.2. Classification (NCBI taxonomy): domain Eukaryota; kingdom Viridiplantae; phylum Streptophyta; class Pinopsida; order Cupressales; family Cupressaceae; genus Sequoia; species Sequoia sempervirens. Next base: position 22,632,782 of record VDFB02179234.1, on the reverse strand, counting down.
TCTGGTAGCCTAGGAAGGTTGAGCCAGGGTAACTCATGGCAATTTATGCATGACACTCTTCCTATGTCGACAGTTAATCAGTTATTGTGTGATGTATATGATCTTTGTTCTCTGGAAGCATTGTAACCTCGTGTTAAGTGATATAGTGTCTGTAGTGGTTAAGTGATTTATTGATTTCTCTTTGGTTATTGCTGGAAGTAGTCTTTGATATTATGCCTTGAGTTTCATTGATGTTGTGAGTGTGACTAGTTGTAATTTGGAAAGGTGTTTTATTGTTATGTCCAGAAGTGATTTGTTGTTGTGCCTTTTGGATTTTTCGTTGTGAGTTTTCTAAGTGGTCTTTGATGATAAGTTGTCTGTCGAGAGTTAGTATTGTGTTACTATTAGGCGTACTTGGTTAGGGATCCTTCCTTGTCTACTCCTAGCACGGGGGTGGTTGGGTGGAACATGCTTCGCACCTCGTTGGGTTCCCTTTTCTGTTGCAGATGTATCTTTTACTGCAGGGTTTTGGAGGATGTTGATGATCCAATAATTCTTTGTACCAGATGTATGTTATACTTCAGATGTAATGTATTCATTGATGTATTGTCTCCCAAATGTGTAGGGATGATCTTGTTGTAAATTGTACATGTGGTTATTGAGATGTATGTTCAGACAGTTGTATTTTACTATCATTTGGATGTAATGTTTACTCAAGCAATGTATTTATTTAGGAACGATCATTTGTAATAGTTGTGTTAAGTTGTGTTATATCTGTGGTAATATAAATGCTTCATATCTTTATAGTATATTTCGTTGTCATATGTACATATGTTATGAATATGGTTATTGTTTAATAGATATTTGAAATGATGAAGTGGGAATGAATAGATTTATGTAACTATTTAACTATTGTTTAATCTATTGTCTTGGTTATGGGTTAGAATAGTAATGTCACCTCGTGTACCCCAATGGAATTAGTCGTGTAACTTAATACATTGTTATATTGGAATATTTAAATTCAATCTTATGTTCTTAAAAAAAAAATTGTTCCGTTGTTATTAGTTCCTTTGGGGTTTGCACGGCGGGGTGTTATAGCTTGGTATCAGAGCATATGTTCGCACACTGGGACACTATGAGCCCATTGTGTTGACTTATCTGCTCGTACTCGTAGGAGCGTGTCATTTCATGTGTGTGGTTTATGGTGTGTTCTCTACGTGGTTGTTGTGTGCTTACTCTTATCTATTTAATGGCTTCATGGAGTAAGCCATATCCTAGGGGGGAAGGATGTAATACCGCCATATTTTTGATACTATTTGCTACTATTGGTTTCTCTTGTGTGTTATCATGATACTGATTTGTAATGGTGATTCATTCACCGACTTGGTGTGTGTGGATGCGTAGTTTAGTTAATTGTTGCTTGTGACATTATTAGTATGATTTATGATACTCTGAGTGTTGTTTGGATTATTTGTTTATTCAAATGGTTGTCATTAATGTTTATTTGTCAATGTGATGATTCTATGGTGATGTTATTTGGATTCAGTATTATTTTATAATGCGATGGTTTAATAATTAGTTATGATGTAGTAGTTAAGTATCATGTTATCTTATGACCAATTTTATTAGAAATGTTAGTTCTTCATTGATATTGTAATTGTTAGAATAGAGTAGGTGAGAGGACAGTGTAGCATCACTCGTTCACGAGTGCCCTGCTACACTGCAATTCCTTCTCACGATAGGATGTTTGATTATATATATACATGTGCTACTTGATATTTATTTGGATGCAGGATTGCAAGAATAAGTCTCGTTTCCACCTGCTTTGGCAAGATAGGGCGAGCAATAAATTAACCCAATGGGTAAAATGTTGAAAAAGGGAGTAGGTTTGGAAGTGTCCCTGTCCCAAGTCTGTCGTCCTATTGTAAGTTGTTGTGTCATGACTGAAGTGTTGTCCTTGTTGTTATGCATTTTGATTGTTGAGTATTTATTTATGGTTAGTGTTCGAGTAATTAATCTTATTTGATAAGATAATTAATTAAAGTTGTCTTGTTGTTTTGATTTAATTGTGAGTTAGAAAAATGTTAAATTTAAATATATTGTGAATTAAAAAGGTATTTAATTAATTATAGTGCAAGAAATTAAATTAAATTAATATTGTTGAGAATAATTAGATATTATCCTTTTATTAATATTAGATTAGAAAATCATGTGAGGATAATATCTTGATTAAATAAATTATTTTAATTAAAATTGTAGATAAGTTGTGCTTTTAAAAGCTAGGAAAAGGACCAATAAGAGGGAGGATTTTTGAGAAAATAAAGCAGAAGAGCTTTATTGAATCTTTATTTTTGATTTATTATTTTTATGAGGAGAGGATTCACACATAGAAGTTTTGCTCTATTGTTTTGGATCTGGAAAAGAAAAATAAAAGAAAGATAGTTTTGGTTTGGGTGTTTTATTTTTGGGGTTAAATTATTATGGCTTTGAAAGAAAAAAAAATATAGATTCAGAAGGACATTGAAGGTCGAAGATTGAAAAATAGTTGCAGGAGGAAATCGAAAGGAGACTACAAGATGGATTCTACATCAGATGAAGGATTTCAGGAGGAAATTGAAAGGAGACTACAGGAAGGATTCTACATCAGACAAAGGATTTCAGGTTTTTATTCTTTTAAGTTATTCATTTTTATATTGTTCCATAAGCAAAATTTGTCTGCCATAGTTTAAAAATAAACTTCTCTACTTTTGAAAAGAGGATCTATGATTGAAAACTTGTCTGTATTAAAAAATAAATAAATAAATAAATAAATCAAATCATCTGTAGAAAACTGTAGTAAAACCCTTCAAAATTTATTCAATAAAATTTGTTTCTAAAAATTACTAGTTGGAAAGAAAATCAATTTGCTATTATGTTGAGATTACCTTGAAAATTAAAATCCTATTTATTATTGGTTGAGCTTGCATGTTCTGTTCTATATTAAAATCTGTTGTGAAAATAATTTAGTGTATGATTGATTTGAATCTCTTTTACATATATATCATATTCTAATTCTTTTTGTGTATGTATATAAAGAAATAAATAAATTCTATTATTTTTGAATTTCGAGATTTGATCATGGTATGAATTATGATTTTAAATGTATCTATTTCGGAATCATTTCAAATTCCATATCAATGAAGTAATATTAAAGATTTTATTAAAAATTATAAATTGTAAGAAAATAAAATAAAATGATGTTTTGAATGGGGAGGGGATGGCAGAGCCATATCCCTGTACCCCCCCTACATGGTGTATGGGCGGCAGTAGTCAAGGACTGTCGTACCCAGCAGCCCAAGTGGTTGTTGTGTGCGGCCATTGGGGAGGCCACGGCCTCCCTAATGGGAGGTACGTAACCTCCTCAATGGAGGCGTACCTCCTATTTAAAAGTTCTTTTTATTTTATTTTTTAAATTTCATATTTTTATTTAAAAGTTTCTAAATTTAATTTAATTTAATTCGAATTTGATTTATTAAATAAAGTTTATAATTTGATTTTTATTAATTTGAGTTTGGTATATAGTATAATTTTATATAATAAATAAATAAATAAATATATATGTATATATATATATATTAATTTATATAATATTTTTCTGTATAACATTTTATAAATTTTATAATATATGTTTTGATAAAATGATTTTTATAAAATGCTTTATTTGTAGTATATTTATTTTATATATATGTGTGTGTGGAATTAGGATAATTTTTATGATAGATTTTATAAGTATAAATTTTTGTATCTGTTTTAATTGTATGTATATATATATGGACCTTATATGTGGAGAGAGGGGATAATTATATATTGTTTTTTTTTATATATTACAATGTGATAAGGTAATCGAGAAAATTAGAAATAAACAAAGTGTTTTGATTTGAGTTGTATATTCTCAAGTTGTTGATTTATTTAACTGGATGAATTTGTTTATTATAATACTTCGATTATGAATACAACTGTTAAATGTAGAGTAAGGGTTGATTATTTTATTCAGATGACTTTATTTATTGGAACGATTTGGTTAGGGAAGTTAATTGTGAAGTTTAGAGTAAATGATTGGGTTGTAAATACTTCAATGTTGGGAAATGAATTTGGTATTTTTGATTGAGTAAATGCAAGATTGAAAACTATGTTTGACTGGGTTTAGGAAACCCTAACATTAGATAATGAGTTGCCTAGAATTCTTTTCTATCATGTTTCTTTTATTCTCCATGTCGGGAAAATGGGGTTAAGGGTCTATGTAAGTCTTCCAGAGAAGTTCTCTAGAGTGGGATGTTTTGTGTAGAGGTTCAAATTATGAATCACCTTGGGAATGGTGTAGTGTTGTACTTTGATGTTGTACCTGGTTTCCACGAATGGGGATTTGTGCCTCCTGGGAAATAGGAGAGGGTAATGAGATTTGTACCTCCTTTGGAAGGAGTGTGTTTTCATATTTGGTTTCCTCCAGTGTTCGAAGTGAGTTTCCTTGTTTTGTTTCCTCCTTGGATTGGAGAGGTTATGTTGTCTAGTTACCTATTGTAGTATTGTACCTTGTGTGTTGTCGATAGGAGAGTGGCTCTTTATGGGGGTCTGGCACACAAAGGGGCGCTAAGGTAACTCACCTAGAGTTTAACTAAGTGATAATCTAAAAGAATTAATGAGGATCTTTCACACTAATAAAGATAAAGAATGTCTCTCTCATGAAGCAAGTGAATGATAAGGCTCGAGATGAGATGGGACACATAGTTTTGCATGAGGGTCCAACGGCTGGTAGAGGCAAGCCAAGGTAACCCAGGATGGGGGTCCGGTAGCCTAGGAAGGTTGAGCCAGGGTAACTCATGGCAATTTATGCATGAAACTCTTCCTATGTCGACAGTTAATCAGTTATTGTGTGATGTATATGATCTTTGTTCTCTGGAAGCATTGTAACCTCGTGTTAAGTGATATTGTGTCTATAGTGGTTAAGTGATTTATTGATTTCTCATTGGTTATTGTTGGAAGTAGTCTTTGATATTATGCCTCGAGTTTCATTGATGTTGTCAGTGTGACTAGTTGTAATTTCGAAAGGTGTTTTATTATTATGTCCAGAAGTGATTTGTTGTTGTGCCTTTTGGATTTGTGGTTGTGAGTTTTCTAAGTGGTCTTTGATGTTAAGTTGTCTGTCAGGAGTTAGTATTGTGTTACTATTAGGCGTGCTTGGTCGGGGATCCTTCCTTGTCTACTCCCAGCACGGGGTTGGGTTCCCTTTTCTGTTGCAAATGTATCTTTTATTGCAGGGTTTTGGAGGATGTTGATGATCCAGTAATTCTTTGTACCAAATGTATGTTATACTTTAGATGTAATGTATTCATTGATGTATTGTCTCCCACATGTGTAGGGTTGATCTTGTTGTAAATTGTATATGTGGTTATTGAGATGTATGTTCAGACAGTTGTATTTTACTATCATTTGGATGTAATGTTTATTTAGGCAGTGTATTTATTTAGGAACGATCATTTGTAATAGTTGTGTTAAGTTTTGTTATATCTGTGGTAATATAAATGCTTCATATCTTTATAGTATCTTTCGTTGTCATATGTACATATGTTATGAATATGGTTATTATTTAATAGATATTTTAAATGATGAAGTGGGAATGAATAGATTTATGTAACTGTTTAACTATTGTTTAATCTATTGTCTTGGTTATGGGTTAGAATAGTAATGTCACCTCGTGTACCCCAATGGAATTAGTCGTGTAACTTAATACATTGTTATATTCGAATATTTAAATTCAATTTTATGTTCTTAAAAAAAAAAAATTGTTCCATTGTTATTAGTTCCTTTGGGGTTTGCACGGCGGGGCGTTACATGTTGTCCCAAAATGATGCAAAACCTACAACAAAAAGCTAACAAAACTTGCAACAAAAAGGATTCAAGTCCAAAATTCCTCAAAATTTGTCAAATTTTTTTGAGTTCACCAATGTAATCAGGGCTAAAATATTAAGGTTAATGCAATAAAGCATATAAATCAAACCCTAATAAACAATGAGGGACAAGTAAGCATAAATACATAAAACATAAAATAATATTACCAAATATTCATGTCACCATTGATTCACCTCCATTGCACTTCTCCATTTTGTTTGAATATGATAATTTCCCTCAGATTTGAGTGTGCAATAATAAGTCTATGACAAGTGACTAGCAAAATATTGAAGATCATTGCCTCACACTAGCAACATGTACTTGCATAATATGTGTAGAGAATGAAAATGACTAGGGTAAGGTATTTTATAGAAAAGACAAATTTGAATGAATGGTTGAGATTGGATGCAAATAATATGTCTTAATCAGTGGCCAAGATTAAAAGTTGAGGTATGGACTAGGGCTAGGGAAAAATTAGGGCAATGATAAGGATGAAGGGTTGAGATTCAATTATGAGATAATTCAATCAACAACTATGATTAAATGAGATGTCAAGAGATAAGATTTGATGTGGAAAATAAGATTGGCATGGATAAAGAGGTGATAGGGGAAATTAAATAATAAAAATTATTTAATGTAGGTGGTCAATGAATAATTAAATAATTAAAATAATTATTTAATTATAGAGGAATGTGACAAAAGGAATAATTTTGAATTAAATAATGATTTAATTCAAAATTCAAGAGAGTTGACCAAATTTATTTAATTTATGAGAGAAAAGGCTAATGAATAATTAAATAATAAATAATTATTTAATTATAGTGGAAAGTGGACAAAAAATAAATAAATAAGAATTTAATTAATTCTAGAAAGAAGAGGACTTAATTATTTAATTAATAGAAGACTTGTGACATTAGAAAATAATTAAATAATTAAAATTATTTAATTATGAAGAATGAAAGGGAAAATAACAGAGAAAATAAGAGGCCTTAGGACAATTTTTAGTGTCTACATTTTGCCTCTCTTTGAGATGGTGTTTGAAATTATGAGATTTGTGTCAAGTAACATCATTTCAAAGAAGCTAAGGTATGGATAGAGAAAAATGGATGATGATAGAAAGATAGGATGATGATGAAATAAGAGTGGGAGGATGATGCCCCCTCAAGAGGATAGGCAGGTTGAAACAACACATGTATGCTCTGAAAATGGATAAGAGGAAAATAGATAAGCGACATAGAAGAAATGTTGGTGTGAAGGATATGGATGTTAGTGGAGACAACTTTAAAGATGCATATTTTTTTAGAAAAGACTTTGTACTAATCATTATTGGGTGGTAAAGTGACACAAATGGATAACAAACACCATGGTATGACATAGACCAAGGTGTACAAGATCATCCACTTGCAAAAAAGAAAGTAGTAGACAAGGAATGTTCTAGCTCATACTAAGGGCACAGTTCCCCTAGTATTTTTTCTGAGACAATCCGCAAACAACAATCAAAGAAAAAGAGTCAAGAGACATCATCACTCCTCTAAATCCTTCATGGGACATCCTTGAGGAACTAGTAATCTAACTCATAGGAAAATTCCAAAAGAAAGATAAGACAAGACAAGCCACAATGTCAACATCCAGTTAGAATGTTTTCCAAATTTTGATTTATTATACAGTTAGTTGACTAGGGGATTGATGGGTTTATGTTCTGACAATGTCTGGTTTTAGGAGGGAAACATTTCGTATAAAATGTTAAGTCTAGTTTTGATCATGTGACCACCTGTACAAGGAAAATGACCTATTTATCCATGCATTCAACTTCGTCATCATGTTCACTTTAACAAATATTTGATAAATTTCATGCTTACCTAAGTGTTGACTACCTTGTTCACTTTCTTTTTATAAACTTGAGAAACTATTATTGATTTGGAACATCACAACACTCATCTTTATGAATTGATGCAATTGTTTTTTTTCTTCTTGAATGCTAAAATTAGGATCATAATAGAATGACATGTTAAATTCATCTTCCTTTGTGGCATCACATGGCTGGGTAGTTATATGGTCTTATCATCACTCTCTTTCACACTAGGAACTATCTCTACTATGTCATGAAAATGTGAATTGTCTTGTGTTTCATCTTCTTAACCTTGATTTAATGTATCCTTCTCGCATTCTTGATTGAGATTTGGTTCATATATCTCCATAAATCAAAGTAGCCCTTTTAGAAAATAATTATTCATTGCAAGGAAGGTTAAACAATCAACCTCACCATGTTTAGTTGTAGCATTTATTTTGCATTCTTTTGATAAGGCTATATTTTGCAAAGTACATTGGATAGATTTCATAGCCACTTGTTTTTAAATGTAAGTTGGCTATAAAATGATGAGAAATTGATTTAAAATAGAATTTTTTTTAATTATTTATCTCATTTCTTTTAATAAATAAAAAGTTAATTGTCAATTATTTTAACATTTTATTAATATCTTTTACTAATCTTTCATAAAATAAACTTTATTTGTCATTGAAGATAATGAAACTATATCTTATTAATGATATTGTGCCTATATTCTAGAAAATATTCAACTTTGACCTTTATTTCATAGAAATCTCTATATGTGTCTTCAATTCTAAATGTATCTAGCATTTGACTAGTAATGTCGTGTTGAGATTATCTTTATTGTTTGAAAGTGTTTTTTTATTATTTGAGTGTATATAAATGTAGATTGATATATACACATTTGTATATGTATATATGTATGTATGTATGCATGTATGTAAGTGTGTGTGTATGTGCATACATGCGTATGTATGTATGTACACACATGGGTGATCCCACAATACTTAGTCCTTAATTTGGGACATGAAATTTTTTGGAGGGAGTGGTACATATTTTTTCAAATACCTTGATTTGAAGATATTTATCTAAAAAATTATCTATATAAGAATATGTACATATATAAATAAATACACATATAAATACACACACACACATATACATATATTCATATATGTGTCTATATTTATTTATTAGAAACAATTTTCTATTGCCTATTATATGCTATATGGTCATATATTTAGCACATTTCTTTTATTATTTTCTTCAAGCTCCTTTTTATATAATTATTAAGACCTAATTCTAGTTACCTCTCCCTTCCCTTTCATTAAGATAAATAAGTATCTTCTTAGCTTGCTCCATTATTGAAAGTAGGAAAAAGAAGTTATTGTCTCTTCCTATATAATTTTGTTCACTTCTTTTAGTTCCTTCCCATTTTCTTCAAAGATTCTTATTCTATTTATTTCCTTATTGTTGAAAACCTAATGTATTCATTGCTTTGGACTATTGTATATAAGATATCATATCACACAATAGAGAACCTCTAGGTTTTACAATATATTTAATATTTAAAATATTTTTATTAAGATCATATTTGGTTTATTTTAGCACTCCTAGTAGTCAATACCTTTCTAGATGTGTGCTTATTCTAAGAATTCCATATGTCAGAGAAGATATTTTGATATCTTCTTTAACATAGCGAATTCTTAGAATAAGCACAAATCATTAAAAGTGCTGAAATAAACCAAATATGATCCTAATCAAGGTTACCTCCCAAATAGTTCCAATTTTCATGTCTATCCAAGATCTACATGTTAACCAATATTTCCACTCACAATGACATTAACTCTAGTTCTTATTAATTGGAAAAGATTATCCCTATGAATCAAAGTAGGTTGTGTCTTTGGATTTTCCATGATCAATTAAAAATCAAATGTGTGTGAGCTTTGTTTTTATGGAAAAGTAACATAGGAATAAATTAAGAGTGGTGAAACATATGGATCAAGAAAGAAGATCCAATGGTGTGTGCAATGGCATCATTGGATAATTTTCAATTACTTTTCAAATGAGATATATATTAACTTTCTTTGGTGATTTTCAAAGAAAAATAGATTTATTTCTCTAATTAAAAATTGAATTTTTAGGAATTTATGTTACTTGAATATTTGGATTAAGGTGAGAGTGGACAAAAAATTAAAACCCTTAGAATTAATAATGGGAAAGCATATATTATAGTGGATTCTCAAAATTAATATGATAAAGATGGTTAATATAATTGAATGTTAAATATGCAACTCAAAAAAATAAGGTTGTAAAAATACAAATAAGACATTGGAAGAAATGTATGATGAATGTATAAAAAAAAAACTATCCTTATTATATTTGGGAAGATGTAGTGAATACTAAAACCTATATATCAATTGTTTCTCACATTCCATTTGTAAGAAAATATACCTCATGCAATGGTGTGGTAGTATCAATCATTTTTAAGTGTTTGGTTCTAATGATTATGTTAATTTATTTGATGACTTAAAAAATAAAATAGATAAATAAATCATAAAATGCAATTTCATAGGTTCAGTAACTTGTGAAAATTTTATATCTTATAAATACATTTAATCGACACTTAAAACATCTACTCATATGATAGTTTCACAAATTGAACTTTAGCATAAAAAGTTTAAATCAATAATGATAAAAATATCACACTAAAAATAAAAATAAAAATTATTAAATTTATTAAAAGAGTAAAAAATATAAAAGATGAGCATCACCATAATAACTATGTTCACATAAAAATAAATAAATAAAATATATAATACTCACTATCATTAAGGATATAGTAAGGATAGTTTTTTGTTTTATAGATTCAGCTTACATTTCTTCTAATGTCCTATAAGTTTATGTCACTACATATATAGAAAGCAAGTGTTGTAGAAAAATGGTGTTCCATGAATTGAAGAAATGATTTTAGACATGCATTTGGTCTTTGTTTTAAATATGAATACAATTAGGCTTGTTATTACGATGCCCACTAATTTTAAAGAATTTTTTTCAACTAGAGGAGAATTTTATATAGAAAAATCATAAGGATTTGTAAAATTAGAAGAGAATTATATTCGTAAGCTATGAAGAGTTTAATACCTATTAAAGAAATATTAAGATTTTTTTTATCTTTAAGAATATTTTTAAAAATGTTCATTTTAATATTTGATGATAAAATTGTAATTAATATTTACAAGATATTGATTGACAAAATAAATAGAAGATTACAAAGAATGCTTGAAATTGACAATCTAGGATTGTTTCAGTACTATCTTAGACAAAAAAAAAAGATTAAATATTATTATTTTCTCAATCTAAATATTGATATATTTTCTTAGTGTAATTTTAAAAGAAACAATATAATAATCATGATGCAAGGAGCATCACCCAAAAGATTTTTAGTTGTTTGTTTCAGTTTTGGTTTGGTGGTCATTGACATCTCTCACAATTATAGAACTTCAAAGTCAACAAAGAATTGCAAGAAACAAATGTTCGCGGTTAGCTGTTTGAACACTCCGTAGGTAATGTTCACATGTTTCTAGATTAGATTGTGTGAGAGTTTCTTGCATCAACGTTTTGGATCACACTCCGTGATCCATCATTAGGATGAAAGAACTCAAGGAGAAAAGTGGTTAGTTGCAAACCAAATACAACCTAAATAGGAAAAACTAGCTGCAAATTGTTATGAAAGAAATAACAATAAAAAACAAGAACTTACAAGTGAAGCAAATAATTCAAAAATATTTATACTATAAAAAAAGAAGCTACTAAAATATGTAAAAAATAACTCACAAATATAAAAGCAAAAAATTGTTATAATAGAATCCTTTTGCAACGGAATTCTTGGAGGTACCATGTTGAATGAGCAAAAATAATAAAAGTATCTTTCATCGTTTGGAAAAAATTAATGCCAAAAGTTTGCATGATTAATACCAAAAGTGTGTCACTGGTTTACAAAAAGTTTAAATTTTTAAAATTTAGGATTGAAACAAAATCCTTTTATAGAGGGCTTGAGAGTGTCATAACACACATTTGAACAAATATTAGACAAACAAAAAACTTTGAGTTTTTCTGCTTGTTGGCACCCAATTTCGTGCATTGTCCACTAGTATCAATTGATTTTCTCCAAAATTGCTTGTGCATCTTCAAGATATTTTTAAGTGTCGGGAGAAACAAAGTGCCACCCCATTGAGAATTGCCAAAGAAAAACAGAACAAAAAATGAACCGCCTATCCTGGAGGGCCTTATCTCACCCTTGTTATGCTGTTTTAAATATTAGAATGCAGATTTAAAAAAGGAAAATGGGGACACCTGAGGAAGGGAAGATAAAGCGCCTCAACTCTTTGATATAATTGAAGGAGGAATTAAAAATAAAAAGAAAATAAAAAAGGAAGCACCCAAATAAAGGATGAAAAAGAAGGCTTCCAAAAGCGAGAGGAGACGCTACCTACAGGATTTGGAGATGCCTCTTTGAGGCTCATTGCTATTCATTTTAAGTCTCTCTGTGAAATGTGCAGTGTAGGGGGGAAGAGAAGAAACCCAGCGTGGGTAGAAGAGGTGAGGTAAGCTGCCTGTGGAAGGCATTGCAGATTGGGAATTAAATTGCACATTGTTGTAGATTTAAACAAAGAAATGTAAGTGTTGTAGGGCAATGAAGCAGCCAACAAGTTACAGATCTGAGTGAGAGGAAGGTGTGAATGAAGAAGAATTCCATAGCGAAGGCATAGGGTTTTAGAAACAGACAAAGGGAGTTCCAAAGATGATGTGTTGCACAGAGAGATTGCTGATTGGATGTGTATCAGAGGCCATGAAAATTGACTTCACAGATTTTTGTAACTTGTATGTAGAAGATTGACTTCAATAAAATGCAAATTTACATATACTGTGTGGATTTGAGTTTTGAGTTTGTGAGTTGTGGGTCTCTGCCTTGAGGTGGAATTTGTGAGTTGAACAAGAGGGAGTATCTTTTTAATCAAATCATTACACCAATTTAAACTGAAATAAAATCATGTGTTTGACTATAAAAAAAACATGAACGACATATTGTAAAGATAAATAGTGGAGGAGCCTTATCCATTTCACTATAATTAGCTTATTAACAGTCCTAAAGAGTAAAGGTCCTTGCTTGCTGTGTGGTGTTTTTCTTTTCTTTTTTTCCCTTGTTTTCTTAAGTTTTGTTTTGGCCTGCGCGCCTATTTCTTTCTTGCTTGTGTGCACTTAATGTTTTAAATTTTTTTTATGTCTGTGTGCTTTCTTAGCTTTTAATTGCTCTGTCTGTTTGGCTTGTAGGACCTTTTATTTTTATTTTTGTTGTTTCGTAACTGTTGGGATATTATATAATTAAAAAAATAAAATTAGTTTGATTGAGAAGACTAATACAAATTTATATTTTGTGAAAAAATTTGGATTACATAAAACCGACATTTGATTTGTTTCATGCAAAATGCTTTGTTGGAGTATTAATTTCTCCCACATAATAAATCTTCCAATGATCTCTATAACCTACGATTCTGATGATTTCTAGCAATATCATTCACCTAATCGATAAGCAACAGGAGAAAATATTAAATGCAAACTATAGTCGGTGGATGTTCTAGGGTTTTCTCTATGTCGGTTCCTACTGTGTGGAACCTTCTTGCAATTTTTGTACTCCTCTATAAAAGAGGATCGATGTAAATCAGTTTTGTAAGCAATCAATACAAGTGTATCTTTTATCATGGTATCAGAGCCCTTCAAATCTTGGGTTGTGGGTGTCATATGTCAACTATGTAAGTTGTGAATCAATGGTGAATCTGTGTGGTTACTTCTAAGTCTATTAATTTGTCTTCACCCACCACTATCAAAGGAGTATGAAGCTGAAGCCACCATAGCCGCTGCAAAGCAGATCATTGTTGATGGTGTTATATAAGTGTGTTTTTTTGTTTACAGATTTAAAGGCGTTCATTATATGAGAAAGAAGCCATTGTTATGGAAGCCGCTGAGATCTCAAAAGGTGTCAAAGAAGGAAGAATCAATGGAGTGTTGATCAGAGGTAAATAAATCATAGTCTTTGAAGATAGCAATTGTATTTTAAAAGTCTGATATAATTGCAGAAATACAAGTCTCAGAGGGAATTTTGAATTTTTCTACATTCATAGTTGAACTGTTCGTGTTACTGGATATCGTCACCCCGTTTTTGAATTGGGTTGTTGTCATTTTTGTTGGTTTTATTTGTTTGGACTAGTAATCTATACAACTGAGCTGGGTACTATTCATTAATGCCAAATCCAACTGGATCTTGGCCGTGTTTGTCGAAATCCATCTTAAAAAAACACTAATCGCTTTTTTCGTCTTCTGGGTACTTTGGATTAAATGAAATATGAGGCATGTTAAGCGTCTTTTGATATCTAAATAGAATAGGGAAGGCCTTTCCGAGGAGGTCTTATATTTTTAGTCCTTGAGATTGTTGCTTGGTTTTTTGCAGTGTTGGTAGTTTCCTCCCAATCAAGCTCATAAATTTTTTTTGGAAGTGATTGTATTTGGGTTCATTTAAACGTTGATTCTAATTTTCCATAGATTGGATTAGATCTGCAAAGAGGATTGTTGATGACTAATCTATAAGAAGTTGTTAAATAAAAGATAGTTGTTCAAAAGCTTGATTATGCTTGAAGATAGTAATCTTAAGATCATAAGTGAAAGTTAATTGCTAGTTTTGAAAAGATTGATTTTGTGTGCGTCTGTCAAAATGGAGTTAAAAAAAAAAGACAAAGTGGGTTAACAAGTTGTTTTGAATAATGTTGTTTATGAAAAGAAAAAGGAAGCCTTAAAAAGGATAATGTTGCAAAGGTGTTCATAGCTAAATCAGATTGTTGATTTTCATGTTAAAATTTTGAAGAAGAAATTGAAAAATTGTGAAGGTAGATGGAGAGATTGGTGTAATGGAATCAAAAAAACAATTAGGTGAAAGTGTATAAGGTAAGTCAAATTATTTGAATCAATGGGTAAAGTTGGGGAAAGAGTGTTAAAAGAAAATGAAAATCTAATTTGTAAGAATGATTTTTTAAAGAAAGAAAATGATGAACTTTCAAAAGACTTGTGGCAAGTTGAGGAGAAGAATAAAGTGTTTGAAGAAAAGCTAATGTTGTTTGAAGAACTTTTAAAAGATTCGTGACAAGTTGAGAAGAAGAATAAAGAACTAGAAGAAAGATTAAAATTGTTTGATGGGGTTAAGAAAAAGAATGAAGAGTTAGAAGAAAAATTGAAAATATATGAAGGATTAGAAGCAAAGTTAAAGTTGTTAGAAAAGGAAAATGAATGTCTAAAGTTAAAACCACCAATTTCTGATGCTTCGTGCAATACCGAATACTTGTGTAATGAATCAAATGATTTGTGTAATATAGCTAAAGATATTTCTGATAAAGAATGTAAAGATGAAGATAAAAGGGTGTTTGAATCTACAAATCTTGTAAGATGTGATGAGAAAAGTTGTAATGAAAACGATGTTGAATTAAAAATAATGAAGAAAATGGGTTATAAAGGTAAAGGATTGGGCAAGAATGAGCAAGGAATCAAAAAACCGATTGAGTCAGTTATGAGGCCAAAATTTGAAGGTCTTGGATATATTGCAGTAAAAGGAAATGACACAAATACAAACAAATTTGTTCAAGAAAAGCAATATGTGCACTGTTCACATTGCCATAGGAAAGGTCATACCAATGATAAGTGTTGGGACTTACACCCTTGCAGTTTGTGTGGTTTAAAAAACCATTCTGAAAAAATGTGTTGGAATACAAATAAGAATAATGAATATATGAAAGGTTGCATGAAAATGAATTGCAGTTGGAGTTTTGTATTGAATTGGCAAAAGTTAATAGGTATGTTCAAAAGGTTGTTCAAGTGCAAGTGTTCCTATGTCAAAGATGATAGAAATCAAGAAAGGTTTGAAGACTCCAGAGATCATGGTCTTGTAAGACATCAAGCAAGATGAAAACTATAGATAGTGAGAGAACTTCCAAATTAAAGAATTGAAGATCAGTGAGCAAGCAAGGAATTTGTAAAAAAAAAAGGAAGAGAATTTTCAAAAACAAAATTTGAATGTTTGATGGCCATCATCGAAAAATTGATTGTAAATGGGTACGTAACAAGGCCTTAGGTCGGGATCCATCATTTTCCTTTCTTTACACTCATTATCTTGTGGAACGAGTTGGTCCGTAGATCTTGAAGATAGCTTGAAGAATGAATGACTAAATCTGTAGATTTGAAAAACAAAACTGAAAATGATAAAACCACATGTGGTCAAAATTAAGGGGGAGTGTTGGAGTATTAATTTCTCCCACCTAATAAATCTTCCAATGATTTCTACAACCTACGCAGCTTCTGGAGATTTCTAGCAATATCATTCACCTAACCGATAAGCAACAGGTGAAAGTATTAAATGCAAACTATAGTCGGTGGATGTTCTAGAGTTTTCTCTATGTCGGTTCCTACTGTTTGGAACCTTCTTGCAATTTCTGTACTCCTCTATAAAAGAAGATCGATGTAAATCAGTTTTGTAAGCAATCAATACAAGTGTATCTTTTATCATGGTTATCAGCTTTCGAAAGGAAATAAATCTCTAGTGCTTTTGACTTCCATACCCATATAGAGGTCACAACAGCCAGATTCATATTAAGAGCAGATAAAAAACTATGTTCCAATATTCACTGCAACGAACTATAACTCCTGTTAATGATAGAGCATGGTATTGGAATAACGCTGTTACAGCAGCTACCAGGGTTAAAGCCTAAACATATTTGAGGGCTTTATGTCCCTCGCCAACAGACTGTTAACCTTTCTTCCATTAACCAATAATAAAATAAACAACTAGTAACTATCATTTAACAGCTTAATATATTAGTGCACTTCCTAATTCCTTTTACGAATAGAAGATAATACTATGATGATATTGTTTTGCACAGGACATTGCAAGGAAACTCTTCTTTGGCTGGCAACAGAAGAATAGTAGTAGTTGAAGGCTTAAAAGTTACCAGCCAAAGAAGAGTCCCCCTGTAATTTTACCGGCAACATCGCTTCCTTGTGAGTGGTGATGAGTTGAGGAGTTGCAGGAAGGTCTAATAGACGGTGAAGGAAGGATATCCAGTGCGCATATGCTTTCCGTAGAGACAGAATATGGCATTATCCTCTGGAGGTTCCTTTCTACTTTATTCACACAATAATTAAGCATGCTACCTCGGTAATCGAGCGCCATGTCTGTTTTGATGGTCTTCTTATGGGACTTACAAAATATCTTAAACTGCTGCATTTTGGTTGGAAGTTTGGGTGGTCGCATGGGCCACAACATAAACGAATCCACAAAGCAACAAAGGTTTATAATCCAAGGAAAGAAAATAAAATCAAAAGAGAATCTTTAAAGGTTGAAAGAAAGATAAAGAATAAATTGCTTTTTGTTAGTTGGCGTGTTCTCCATATTCTAAACACCTAAGGGTAAATAGATAAGATTGTAATCACATCACCAAATAGCTTTAACACATGAGCTAGATTAATTATGATAAAAGAAATAAAAGGTATTTAATTTTATATTAATGTTAATTAAATTATGATGAAAGTTATTTGTTGATTTGTTAATATGATAAACACTTAGTAATTTAAATAAGATAGAAGATACTTTTCTCATTCATGTATTAGGACTCTACAAGATGACAAGATGCAAAATCTGAATTATCTCAACAATAGACGAAGATCTAACAACAAGATCCAAAAGACGGAGACTACAGACCAAGGACTTGAGGCTTGTGAAGTAAGTTTTTGGAATTAGATCCCCCAATCTAGGGAATCTTTGTGCCCTAGATCACCCAAAATCAACTCAATTTCAAATCACAAGTGCATCAGTGTATGCCTTCTACCTTTTTGGAACCTAAATCTCTCCTTGTATTTTTAGTCTATCATAATTAATCTCAAAACATTGAATTTGCATAGTTTGTTCAATCACATCATTGCATCAAAATTTCAATCCGTCAACCCTGCCACCTCCAACAAATAAAATCTAGATCCAGGCTTGATTGATTCACCTTTCAAATTGTTAGTCAATCTCATATCCTTGTGGTCTAGATTCTCCCAACCCATGTTTTTGGAAAAGGTTGATTATAGTGATCTAACCATAAGACCTAAGATCTCTTTTTCCAAGATAACAACATGATCTCAATTGCCAAAGGCCTTAGAACTATTATGCATCTATAGAAGGTTTTAAACCCTATAAATTACCATTTCTAGACTAGGGTTCCCAAAACCTTGTCCAATGTCCAATTAATTATGCACTAGATTCACATGCTAGGTTCCTCTCTGTATACATCTTTTAGTTCTGCTTTATGTTTTTGTACTTCTATTCTGTTATTTTCATATTTTATGACAATTTGTCTCTTTGGATGTAATTTACCTAGTTTATAATATTTCACCTCTCATCACACTCACATTCAATCATCCCATCATCAAATAAAAAAAGGGAGAAAAACCCTAACCACCTGTTTGGCTCTACCTTGAGGACTATAGCCAACTAGTCTCTTATGGTTTCTTTTATGTCCCCCAATATTTTATGATGGAATGAGTAATTTACGTTAAGCATTAGCCTTAGATCCCATTTCACCATCTCAGATTTTAGTGAACTTGATGTACATCCTATAATAGTAATTTTTTTAATTTATAGAGCTTATATTCTATGACTTAATCAAGCATTAGATTATTTGAATATCATGTTTCCCATTTTATGTCTAAATTTTGAAAACATAAAAAAATTGCATTCATTGTTCTTTGCAAAAAGCATAAACTTAAAACGTTATATTTTTAGCATTTTAGTAATAGTTTCATTTGGTTATCATATTTTTCATTTTGATAATAGTCATGCTTCAAGTGAATTTAATCTATTTTCTCCATTGAATGCTTTAATACCCTAAAATTCATGCATTTAAGCATCTCCCATAAATAATTTAGGCTATTCTCAATTTGTTGAGTTATGTCAAGTGTCAATTTTGAGTTGTCACAACCTGAGATCTATAACTATTGCTTTAATTGTTCATACTTCTAAAACCTTAAAATTTTGCATTCCTAGACTAAGGCGTCCATGCCCTTGTCTTGCCAGTTTTGGCTCAGATTCTAGTGAACCTTTTATCTCTACAACTTATGTCCAAATATGCTCTCTATCTTTTCTAATTTGTTTTGTAGTAGCTATATTCTATAAATTTTTCTTAGAAAGTGAAAGTAAATCATTTTATTTCTTTATTCTTCCAGCATTGAGTACTTTGATGAATATAATTTAGATAATCTATTACAAAAAATTTCAACTCTAATTTGGTTTCTCAAGGTTCTTTATTCTACTTCTCTTATCTTCTTCATCTTAGGAACATTTAATTTCTTCAAGCTTGTAGTTGATATATGAGCTTCACAACATGCTTTTATATATATAATACTCCTCAAGAAAACATATTGGCTTATGGCTTCCTGTGCTTTAAGTAGTTATGGTCTTGAGCCTGAGTTTGTTAACCTTTTCACTCAAGAAATTATAAAAACATTATCATTTTGAGTTACAACACTTGCATGGGTGATCGAGATTGTTTGGAGAGGACCTGGAGAATTTTGAAAAGGAAGGAAAGGACTTTGGTGTTTGCTGCAAAGTATTTGAAGTCTATAATGAAGTCAGATTTGGGGATGCCCTTTGCAGTGAATTCAAAGGTAATTCAAAACCCTCATTACATTAAACACAAAATCTATAAATTTCTTCTTCATAATGTGTTGGAGCTAAATATAATTTCCTCAAACAATTTTCATACATTTTCATTGCAAGCACAAACTGTCGTTGTGCAAAATAAACATGTGCTAGATTTACCCACACATCTGACATCTAAAAAAATATTTTTCCTTCAATAGCTTCTTGTACCTATGTAAATATTTTCTTTGCAATATCAAATTTACCCCTTTCAGCTAGCACAATGGCTACCCCATTTTCAGCATAAACATTTTCACTACAAGTGCAAAATTTCCTTGTGGAAAGTAAACATGTGCTAGATTTACCCACACGTTAGGCATCTAAACAAAGATGTTTCCTGCAACAACTTCTTGTACTTGTAATGTTGTTATAATTTCTTGACTGAAAAGGTTAACAAAATTTAGCTCTTTTAATCTAGAATCTAATAGAAAGATAAAGCATAATATATTGAAGGACACATAAAATGTTCTAAAATAAAGACTAAAATAGGTTTCCTATAAAAAACAAGAAACAGGAAAAATTAAAAGATAACATGCAAATGATTCATTTGAGGTTTTTGATAAGAACTCATTTAACTATGTCAAATGGATTTGGAAGGGACAAAGCATATTTTATTGACTAAAATTTTGAGGTAGCTTATCCATCGTCATTGTATGAATCATCTTCTCTCAAAATTTGTTGAAAATCAAATGCTCATCATTCATTTCCCATGGGCATTGGGGATTTTTCTCTTGGAAAATAGGAGCTAGGTTTGGTTAAAGCTCAGGAAACCTAGACATCATCATCATATGGATCATCTTCTCTTGTATGATAGGTTGGTGTTAGATGAGGACCTTTAAGATCTATGACAACCATCTTTATTTTTCTTCCCTAGCTATCTTATTTTGGAAGACATTATGGGACAAAGAAATGAAATTATGAATAATCTTGACAATCACATTTTTTCTTCTCATAGTATCTCTCCTAGTTGTGAAGAAGATACTTTGAGGTTAGAAAATACAATCAATGAAATTCATGAGAATCTTAATTGTCCCTCTTCCCCTAGGGAAACCCTTATTAAACAAGAAGATCCAACCATTAATTATTCCCCTACTCACGATGAAGTCATTTTAGAAGAACCAACCTTGGAGTGTCATGAACATCTAGTTTGCAGTTCTCTTAAAAACTCTCCTACTAGGGAGGATATTATGGTGCAAGAAAATAACAACATTAACAATAGTGATATGGTTTCCTTAAGTGATGGTGAAAAGATGACACTAGACTTCTCTTCATTAGTAAGACATCAAATCGAAACCGCTGAGGTTATGAATGTGCAAGTGTATGTTAGATCCCCCTAATTATTGGACCTCCTGAATACCCTATGGGACATCGTAAGAATCCTCTAATAATTTATCCACCTTCACAATGACCAAAAAATAAAAATAAAAACATCCTTATCCTCAAACCACCTAAGAATACTGTTTTGCAGCAACCATATTATAGTATTGTTGCTCATACATATAACATAAGGAATAATTTGCAACCCAGACAAACAACTCAAACATCTCTCTCATTGCCTAACCCCATCTTACCTAATCCTCTACATTTGCCTACGAACAATGGAAATGAATATAATCTTGTTAAACAACTCAAGCATACTCCTACTAAGATATCTCTATGGGAACTTCTTCAAACATTGATCACCTAGTTATCATAGCATGCTTTAAAGGCCTTCCAACAAGTTATGGTTCCTCCTAACACCAATTCAAATGATGTGGCAACATTAGTCCAACGAATGAAAGAGATGAACTTAAACATTATTTTTCACTAGAGAGTATTACCTTCCTTAGAAATTCAGAGGAAACAAGAAGCCTTCAATATAATAGTCAAGGCTAATCAAATCACGATAAAATGAACCCTTGTTGATAATGGTTTGGCCCTAAACATGTGTAGTGTGAGCCTTTTGGAAAATATTGACATGAATAAAAGTGACGTTAAGCCCAATTCATTATCCATACATGGATTTTATAATATAGAAAAATAACCACTCACAATTATCACATTGCGGGTATGTGTAGGATTATCATGGAAAAAACAAGCCCTTAAGTAGCAAAAAATTCAGAAAAATCAAAGTTAGGCAACTTGACATAAAAATTTGAATAAGTTATCTATATTATTTCAAAAATATGTAAGAATAGAATCTATAGCAAATTGAATGTAGTTTGTCAATTACTAGGTTTGTTTTTAAAAAAAATCTATTTGGTGAAAATTTTGAAATTTCAATGTAGTAGTACTTAAATTTTGAGGAAAAATACAGTAAATTATCTATCTATACCCTATCACAATAAAATAATAATATTTTTATAATATTTTAGATATAGTAGAGGACTCATGTCCGTCTTGATGCATATTTTTTGTAATTTTTTCCCAAGTAAATGAGGAATAATAATTATGATTTTTTATTACAACTTTTAAAAAATATTAAATACTCGTATTCTGACCACCTTAACTTGGTCAAAACTTTATGAAATTCAATTTTTCTTTTTTTAATCGTATAGTATGTGAAGCGTAAAATGTGAAGCATGTTTTGGATTCAAAAAATGTGATACCATTTGAGAGCTATAGATGTTTTTCAATCAACCTATCAATTAGGACTTTAGTCATAATTCCAATAGAAAATGAATAATAATTACTTATTAAATTCAAAGTAAAGCATAATTTATATTGGTGGAAAGCTGAGAATCTCCTTTAAAAACTCTTTCGTTTCATCAATTTTGGGTAAAAAAAAGGTTGCCAGCCACATACCCATCATATTGCAACTTTTTGGCCCATCATGATTTTGCACATACCCTTACCTATTAAGGTTGGGAAAGTAACATTACAAACTCCAGTCCATGTTATGCCTGAAGATCTTTCTTATAATATTCTCCTAGGAAGACCTTGGATTCATGAAATGAATGAAGTACCTTCTACTCTTCATCGTAAAATGAAGTAAATTTACAACAACAAAGTTTATACACTCGAGTTTAATCCTAAACTTGAAGTTTATTTGATTGCTAAGAGAGAAAAGTGAGATCCTTAGAAGACATTGACACCAACTACACAAGTGGAACCCATTCAAGAGAAAGAAAAATAGAGCAATATTGAAAAGCTCACTAAGCTATTGGAAGATGATTGGGGTTACTTAGATTTCACACAAACATTCATAGGTGAATACATTATCATAAACAAAGAGTCTGTAAAGGGAAAATAAAAAGAAGTAATGTCAACAAAAACTTCAAAAGCATCCACCTCAACTACTTTAGAAGATCAAACAAATTACACAACAAACTTTGATGAAGTTGATTATGAACAACCATCGAATTCTACCAAAATGCAAAAGATTTATGGAAGAGGTTATGAACTTATGAGACAACTTAGTTATAGTGGAAAAGGATGTGGTGCTAGAGAACAAGGTATCAGTGTCCCTATAGAACCTAACACACAAGAAACAACTCATGGTCTTGGATATTTTCCCTCGAAAGAAACAAGAAAGCCTTCACTCAATATCAACACTCTTACAACAGATTCTCCTAAACCAAATTTAACATTATTGCATCCTAAAATGATAGACACTAGTGGTCTTGGTTATTTTCCTTTGAAAGAAACAAAAGAAATAGAGAAATATTCTCTTAACATCAATTTCATCATGCAAAACACTCATGATTGGAGTTCATTAGATTTTACACCCTCCTTTCAAGGAGAGTACAAAATCTCGCAATCTAAAGAGTCTTGTGAAAGTATGACACCTTGTACTAAGAAAGTGATATCTTTGTCATAAAATAAAGCAACATATTCTACTATTGATCAAGAGAGTATCTTGTCAAAACTCCTCCAAGATCATTTGATATATCTCCCTCCAAGAATGAGAAAGAAATTTTACTACAAGAGTTCATTTTGTGCATATCATAGAGTTCATGGTTATTCTACGAACAAATGTAAGGATTTAAGTAAGAAAATTCAACATCTTAAGGAGTGTGGTGCTCTTCCTTGTGTTGAAGTACCTCGTTCCTCTAATCGATATTGATTTTCATGTTTCTCATCAACCATCTCGACTAACCCTTGTCCTGTACTTAGTGGGGGCAAGGGGTTAGGTAGTGGGACACTTTTCGCCAAAGTGGGACAATTTGCAACAAAGATTAACACTATACACCAATCTTTAGCTTTGTCCTCATATGTCACTTGGCATTGTCTCTTTTGGCTAGTTGACCGCCTTCCATGTATATGTAAGAGAAAACTCGGGATGTGACCGACATGCCTTAAGTTGTCTCACATGTGACGTACTGAGTTATCTTTAGTATTGTATTTTTGGGGGAAACCCTTCCTCCCTATTTCATGGTATAGCTTTACTTCAGAAACATATGACTTGGTATAGGGTTTTCTGAGGAAATCTCGCATGTCTTAGGACAAAAAATTGGCTATTTTAAAGAAATTGCTCACAGTAATGGTGTAGCAACCACTTTAAAGTTCGGGCATACATCACTGACATCTTTCGACATATTTCATGGCAAGATTTTTCTTTTTCCTTGTGATGTGTTATTTTTTCTTAGTGGTTTTATTGGGTTTGATATCCTCCAAGAGTGCAATATTTGTAAGCATATGATCTCCCTTCATGGCATGATGCTAACAAGGCATCCCATAAGTGGTGATCTGATATCCTTGACTTGTTCTATCTTGGTTACATTAGGCACAATTCTCCCTAAGAAGGATACCTTACATGAACAAAGAAAAATCCCCTTTAGCAAAAACTTACATGGCATTCAAAACCATTTACAAAAAGCATTGCATTGTGGTGCCTTATAGAAATTGTCAGGAGGATAACTTCGGTATGGTATGAGAGGCTAATATGATTCTCTCATTTTCCACATCATTGGGACAATTCACCTAGTGGAAAAATTGAGGTTCCACTACCCCAGAGTGAGCAACACATATTTTGGGATAACTCACCTAGTGGACAGACTAAGGTTCCACTAACCTAGAGTGAGCAGTATATGTTATGGACAAACAACTATTCCACATCGCATTGGAATGGTTGTGCTTGACTCTTTTTGTTTCTTGGCCTTTGATAGGGTGTGATTATGTAACTTTGTTATTGTTGCATACTAAAGTGTCTTGAATGTCTATTTTAGTGTGAGTTTTTCGTGGGGGAAAAATCTCACTAAAGTGGGGGGAAAATGTAGTAACAAAAAATAAATGCCTTTTCCTTACTTAATTTGGAAATAATTGATGTTGAATTATCTTAATTGTGTCTTGGTTTAGTGGTGTGATGTGTTGTAGAAATTCACATTAAGCTTCAACCCTTTTTAATAAAATTTACTTTATTTGTACCCTATTTAAGGTGTTGTAGAGTGTTGTGATACACTTTCACACTTATCTAGGGTCTCCTTAATTAATTCTAGTTAATTAGAGCTTAATTGGCCTTTTAATTCAAATTCAAGCCCTCTTTCTGAAGGATCTATCCCGGCACCCAATATTCAAATTGCATAACATTAAATTTGGAAAATTTGAGGTCCTAGAAAATGGTGCTAGGACCCATTTTCCTTTAGTGGTGAATGGGTCCTCCTTGAGTAGGACACCAATTTTTGAATTAAATTTTGGCAGGATTCTAATGTTTTTCTATCCTATATCTGGTGTTAGCTTGAATTATTTGAATTTCAGGGTTAATCTCTATATTTAGTATAAATAAAGGGTTAATTCACATTGTTTCTCCTAGAAAGTTCAAGTTATCATTAGAGCACTTTCACAAGAGCATTATAGAGTTCACAAGAGAATTTTCAAAGGCATATTATCAAGAGTTTATTGCAAAAATTCAAGATCATTTCATCATGACAAATGCATAATGCATTCATACATGTTGTTGAGCTAAGATAGTTGATGTAGCATTGAAGATCCACTTGCAAGCATTGTTGCACATCTTATTTGAGATCAATATCTACATCCTTCATGGCCACCACATGTTAGTTTGCAGATTTATACTCCAAGACAACTTACAAGGTATCAACATTTCATCATTTCATGTTCAAGCTTCAATTTCATTATTTGAACATCGTTTGGTTTAATTACCTATAAGGGGTTTGACTTAGGAAAACCCCTATTCACTAACAATCAACAACTTTTTCTTCCCTTGAATGTGTGTTTGCAGATTTACAGATTGAAGATCAAGTAGAGAAGAAATTTGAAGAATTTTTTTCAAAGTTGCAAAGTTGCAAAGTTGTCATTCATAGTGCAAGAACACAGAAAGAAGGATACAAAATTTGCTAAAAAATTTTGGGAGATAACAAACGACGATCTAATAGTGTAGACATTGAAGTACAAAACCTAGAAGTTAGTTTCTTGAAACCGTAAAAGGACCCATTCACCACTAAAGGAGAATGAGTCCTCAGTGAGGCTTGAAGCAGTGAAAACCTAGGATTTGGGAGTATAGACTGAGAGGAATAAAACCCAAAAGTCAATTTCTGGAAACCTAACAGGGACCCATTTGCCACTAAAGGCGAATGAGTAATATGTGGCCTAAAAAAAACAAGTTTTCTACAAGGTACACACCATTTCAAGCTCTCAAAACTCCCCCCATAGTTGCTATAATAGATAGGATTGATTTCTAATTGTTATTAAAGCATCTTGGCCTTCATAATTGATTGAAACACACACCTAATGGGAATTAGGTTCATCATTGATACCCTATTGATGGTGAACCTCTTTTTCTATGTTTCAAAGGGAAAATAATTATTGAGGTTTAAGTGGAAACTTTCGAGTTGATAAAACTACGATGCAACTCAGTGAAAGATATTATTGGCCAAGAATGGGGGAAAAATTAGAATTTTTTGGAAGGATGTTAAGTTTATCAATATGCTGAAGGAGGGAGTCAAAATATAGGACTATCTTATCCATTTCCCATAGCGAAGAAACAATGGGATTACATAAGGATGGATTTTGTGCTTGGACTACCAAGAAAACAATAATGTAAGAATTCTATTTTTGTCTAGTGTTTGACAAATTTTCGAAAATGGATCACTTTATAGCTTGAGAGAATACCAATGATGTTGCACATGTAGCATTTTTTTTCATGGAGCTTGTTATATTACATGGCTTACCAAAAATTATAGTTTCAAACTATGACACTAAGTTTGTAGGACATTTTTGAAAGACCCTTTGGAAGGAATTAGGTACTCATTTAAAATTTAAATCTGCATAGCATCCTCAAATAGATGAAAAGACTAGACTTTCTAATTGGAGCTTAGAAAAATTTCTAATAAGTTTAATTGGTGACAAGACTAAGAAATGATATTTGATACTATGAAAAGATGAATTTGCATATAATGACTCAATCAACAAGAGTATAGGTAAGATTCCATTTCAAATTTTTTATGGATATATTCTTAGGGGTATTTCAGAATCAAGGGAGCTTGCAAATACTAAGGGATATAAAAGAAGTACTATTTAGGAGAATAATTTTCCAAACAAATGCAATATTTGCTCTAGCAAGTAAGGGAAAAGCTCAATTTGAGAAGCCAACTTTACAAAGAGAAAGCCAACTATAAGATGAGAGAAAATAATTTTGAAGTCAAAGATTTGGTACTTGCACACCTATGAAAATCAATATTTCCAAATCATAACTATAACAAGCTCAAGTGGAAGAAGATTGGACAATGCAAAGTCATCAAAAAAATCTCACCAAATGCTTATGAATTGGAGTTACCTACAAGTTTGGGAATCTCTCCAATTTTATTTTTTATTTGTGTACATACTATGAAGGGGATAAATTGCAATGAAAATAAGAAAAGGAAATAACACAATAAAAATGGATGGAACAATTACCCAAGAGAGAATGAGAGACGATAGGATGTATTTTAGATCTTAGAGTGGCTATAAAGAGTAGGGGCAAAGAATATAGTTAGTATCTAGTGAAATGAAATAATAGAGCACTGGATGATGCCACTCGGTTAAGCACAATAGAGTTCCAGAGTCATTGTAGTTATCTTGTAGCAACATAGAATTTTAGCAGCGAGCAAAGGCTCACAAGAATTTTGTACCTCAAAAGATTGAGCAAAGACCCCTTTTTATTTTATTTCCTCCACCCACCACCGTATAGGATGTGCTTCAATTTTACATTTAAATTTTTGGTCATTTGTAACAAAAAGTTCCTACCGGTAGGCTTATAAATGAAAACAACAAAGGAAAATAGTAAAGAAAAAGTTGAGTGGTATTTTTGTACATAAAATGTGTTAGTGGGCATTAATGATAGATTTTTATGTGTTGCACCTAGTTTAAGTGGGATTTGAGGAAGCGGTTTTCATATTTTTGGATGCTTTTTGGAGAAGAAGAAAAGAAGAGATAGGAGAAGAGAAGAGTAGAAAAAATAGACAAGAAGAAGAAGACAATAGTTCAAAATAGAAAGGAGAAAAATATAAAATATAAAATGGAGAGTAAATAGTAAGGAATAGAGGGCTGTGTGATTAAAAAATAGCAAGAAAGAAGAGAGCAAAGCAACCTCGCATTTTAGCTTAGTACGTTGAAGGAAAGGAAATGTTTACAGATGACTATAAATAAGTGTATTTTATAAGTTAAATGTAATAAAATATTACTCTTTTAAAACCATTTCCTCCCTTGGATTATGTGTATTCTTTTGAATGATAATTTATTTATGATTTTGTTGTGCACTAAAAGAGGATCATTCTATGTGTTAAAATTTGGATATTTTATGATTTTCTAGCGTATTATCAAACCCCTATAACATAATTATTTTCTATTGTAGCTTATTGTTCCTGCATCACAGTTTTAGGTTGTTCCTGTACCATCTGACTGCACACTTACAACATAGTTTTTGTTCTTGTAGTGATAGGTTGTTACCTGAAGGTTTATTTTGTTTGTCTGCAACATATTCCTTTGTACCTTCAGCTTACTTATGTGTCCCTATAACTAAATATTTAACATGTAACAAGTGTTTTTGATGCAGGCGGAAAACTCTCTGCCAGTCAAATTCTCTCAAACACAAAACTACAGGCAATTCTCAACCCTACTTCAACAATTCAATGAGTTTTAACTGCAACCAAACTTCAATTGTATTGATTCATTTACAATTCTACAATCAATTGGTCATCCCTGACCTCACCCTAGACAGGACATGTGCCTTCCTTCTAAATTAAGCTCTTGTTTGATTTTGGTAACTATTATTATTGGTGCTCCTTCAGCACCTTCACTTATTCCCTCGACCCCTTCTACACTCTGTCTGATTGGGAAGTAAATTAGCTAGTTCCCAAGCAATATTTAACTCCTGTGCTATTACGAAAATGCTCCTTTGTCATCGAGTTTGCAGCCTACTCTTGATGCGTCACATTCCCCATATGATCTCTTTTCTTCTCTGTGCAGCGCCCCCTTCCACTTCTTCCTACGCACTATCCCTTATTACCACGCACTCTATCTGCAACTCAACTCAAAGCTGCCTTTATTTCTTTTCACACAGGCTTATTTGAGGCTGTTTCCTCCTTTGCCAATCGATCTCTTTCCTCACAGCTGCACATACTCTTATCACACGGGCTCTCTAGTCGACCCTTCTCCTCTTACTCACAGGCCTCTCCACTGCTCTTGGCGTCGACCTTATCTTACTGCAAA
The DNA here is from genome assembly GCA_007258455.2 of Sequoia sempervirens. Classification (NCBI taxonomy): domain Eukaryota; kingdom Viridiplantae; phylum Streptophyta; class Pinopsida; order Cupressales; family Cupressaceae; genus Sequoia; species Sequoia sempervirens. Next base: position 22,603,644 of record VDFB02179234.1, on the reverse strand, counting down.
TCTGCATTTTTAACAAAGACCCGATTTCCCCAATCGATGCACAGGAATCTCCTTACAAACACAAATATGTCGTCCTCCTTCTGAGGGCGTGGTCTCTTCGTTTCTGTGAAAAACAGCTCCTTCATCGCCTCTATTCGACACCCACGACCCCATATATTCTGCATATGTTACATATATTCCAATGCCCGCCATTTAGCAGATGATCCTCATCAATTTTAGACCTTTCTAAACATTGTGTGGGTTGCTTACATCAACACAACCTCCCTTCTTCACTTGTTAGCTCAAGTTTGATTAAATTTTTAGGTGTCTATAGAGGGTTGGTGCCATTGGGGTGAAACATTAAATACCTTAGAATTAATAATGATAAACCATATATCACAATCAATATGACAAATCTAATAAAATATAATTCAATGTTAAACATATAAGGTTATAAAGAGAGAAATAGGACATAAGAGGAAATGAAGAGGCATGTATAAAACAAAGAGCTATCTTGACTCTATTTTTTTAGGATGTAGTGAATACTACAACCTATATTAAGTGTTTCCAATGCAAAAGTTGTAAGAAATAAAGTTCATGCAACATGGTGTGGTAGTATAATTTTTTAAAAGCGTTTTTTGTGATGATCTTGTTTTTGTATTTGATTATTTAAAAAATAAAATAGGTTTAAAAATTTCATAAAATATATCTTCATAGGTTAAGTAATTTTTGTAATGTTAAAAGATACAAATCAACAAATCAATCAAGTCAATGTTAGTTAAGATGTTATATCTTATGAGATAATTTAGTAGAAAAATAAAAATTCTAATAACATTACAAATTCACAACTAAATTTGTAATAGAAAATGATGGAATTAATGATTGAGAAGAAATTACAAAAAAAAAGAGGGTATAATAATAAATTTATCAAAAGAGTAAAAATAATAAAAGATAAGCATCACCATTTTGACTATGTCTAGATAAAATAGTGAATAAAGTATTTGATTCTCAATCCTATAAAGACACAAAAGATAAGAAAGAATGAGAATATTCATGTAAAAAGAGTATAACTGATTAATGAGAACTCTACTTGATAACTCTCAGAGACATTCACGATATGAACAAAAATATTGAAACTGAGGTTGAGAAAATGAAAAACACCATCAAAATCATTGCAGAGCAAAACAATCGAATGGCCAGACACAACGCCATAATAATTAATGCTATGACTGAGAAGTTAGACAGAGCCCAATAGGGGTCTCTGGTGGTGGATCTGGAGGAAACCAAGGATAAAAGCCAGGAGATGGATGCTGGCATTTCAAAGAGAACTAGAGCCAATCTAAAGAGAAAGGATCCCCCTACTCTGAAGATGATTCAAATTTTTAATAAGGGAGTCCATGACATGCAGAACTTGGAGGCAGAGACAGAGTCTGTCCTTAAGACT
>VDFB02179234.1:22525030-22602121 GCA_007258455.2 Sequoia sempervirens | reverse complement strand
ATTCAACTTCGTCATCATGTTCACTTTAACAAATATTTGATAAATTTCATGCTTACCTAAGTGTTGACTACCTTGTTCACTTTCTTTTTATAAACTTGAGAAACTATTATTGATTTGGAACATCACAACACTCATCTTTATGAATTGATGCAATTGTTTTTTTTCTTCTTGAATGCTAAAATTAGGATCATAATAGAATGACATGTTAAATTCATCTTCCTTTGTGGCATCACATGGCTGGGTAGTTATATGGTCTTATCATCACTCTCTTTCACACTAGGAACTATCTCTACTATGTCATGAAAATGTGAATTGTCTTGTGTTTCATCTTCTTAACCTTGATTTAATGTATCCTTCTCGCATTCTTGATTGAGATTTGGTTCATATATCTCCATAAATCAAAGTAGCCCTTTTAGAAAATAATTATTCATTGCAAGGAAGGTTAAACAATCAACCTCACCATGTTTAGTTGTAGCATTTATTTTGCATTCTTTTGATAAGGCTATATTTTGCAAAGTACATTGGATAGATTTCATAGCCACTTGTTTTTAAATGTAAGTTGGCTATAAAATGATGAGAAATTGATTTAAAATAGAATTTTTTTTAATTATTTATCTCATTTCTTTTAATAAATAAAAAGTTAATTGTCAATTATTTTAACATTTTATTAATATCTTTTACTAATCTTTCATAAAATAAACTTTATTTGTCATTGAAGATAATGAAACTATATCTTATTAATGATATTGTGCCTATATTCTAGAAAATATTCAACTTTGACCTTTATTTCATAGAAATCTCTATATGTGTCTTCAATTCTAAATGTATCTAGCATTTGACTAGTAATGTCGTGTTGAGATTATCTTTATTGTTTGAAAGTGTTTTTTTATTATTTGAGTGTATATAAATGTAGATTGATATATACACATTTGTATATGTATATATGTATGTATGTATGCATGTATGTAAGTGTGTGTGTATGTGCATACATGCGTATGTATGTATGTACACACATGGGTGATCCCACAATACTTAGTCCTTAATTTGGGACATGAAATTTTTTGGAGGGAGTGGTACATATTTTTTCAAATACCTTGATTTGAAGATATTTATCTAAAAAATTATCTATATAAGAATATGTACATATATAAATAAATACACATATAAATACACACACACACATATACATATATTCATATATGTGTCTATATTTATTTATTAGAAACAATTTTCTATTGCCTATTATATGCTATATGGTCATATATTTAGCACATTTCTTTTATTATTTTCTTCAAGCTCCTTTTTATATAATTATTAAGACCTAATTCTAGTTACCTCTCCCTTCCCTTTCATTAAGATAAATAAGTATCTTCTTAGCTTGCTCCATTATTGAAAGTAGGAAAAAGAAGTTATTGTCTCTTCCTATATAATTTTGTTCACTTCTTTTAGTTCCTTCCCATTTTCTTCAAAGATTCTTATTCTATTTATTTCCTTATTGTTGAAAACCTAATGTATTCATTGCTTTGGACTATTGTATATAAGATATCATATCACACAATAGAGAACCTCTAGGTTTTACAATATATTTAATATTTAAAATATTTTTATTAAGATCATATTTGGTTTATTTTAGCACTCCTAGTAGTCAATACCTTTCTAGATGTGTGCTTATTCTAAGAATTCCATATGTCAGAGAAGATATTTTGATATCTTCTTTAACATAGCGAATTCTTAGAATAAGCACAAATCATTAAAAGTGCTGAAATAAACCAAATATGATCCTAATCAAGGTTACCTCCCAAATAGTTCCAATTTTCATGTCTATCCAAGATCTACATGTTAACCAATATTTCCACTCACAATGACATTAACTCTAGTTCTTATTAATTGGAAAAGATTATCCCTATGAATCAAAGTAGGTTGTGTCTTTGGATTTTCCATGATCAATTAAAAATCAAATGTGTGTGAGCTTTGTTTTTATGGAAAAGTAACATAGGAATAAATTAAGAGTGGTGAAACATATGGATCAAGAAAGAAGATCCAATGGTGTGTGCAATGGCATCATTGGATAATTTTCAATTACTTTTCAAATGAGATATATATTAACTTTCTTTGGTGATTTTCAAAGAAAAATAGATTTATTTCTCTAATTAAAAATTGAATTTTTAGGAATTTATGTTACTTGAATATTTGGATTAAGGTGAGAGTGGACAAAAAATTAAAACCCTTAGAATTAATAATGGGAAAGCATATATTATAGTGGATTCTCAAAATTAATATGATAAAGATGGTTAATATAATTGAATGTTAAATATGCAACTCAAAAAAATAAGGTTGTAAAAATACAAATAAGACATTGGAAGAAATGTATGATGAATGTATAAAAAAAAAACTATCCTTATTATATTTGGGAAGATGTAGTGAATACTAAAACCTATATATCAATTGTTTCTCACATTCCATTTGTAAGAAAATATACCTCATGCAATGGTGTGGTAGTATCAATCATTTTTAAGTGTTTGGTTCTAATGATTATGTTAATTTATTTGATGACTTAAAAAATAAAATAGATAAATAAATCATAAAATGCAATTTCATAGGTTCAGTAACTTGTGAAAATTTTATATCTTATAAATACATTTAATCGACACTTAAAACATCTACTCATATGATAGTTTCACAAATTGAACTTTAGCATAAAAAGTTTAAATCAATAATGATAAAAATATCACACTAAAAATAAAAATAAAAATTATTAAATTTATTAAAAGAGTAAAAAATATAAAAGATGAGCATCACCATAATAACTATGTTCACATAAAAATAAATAAATAAAATATATAATACTCACTATCATTAAGGATATAGTAAGGATAGTTTTTTGTTTTATAGATTCAGCTTACATTTCTTCTAATGTCCTATAAGTTTATGTCACTACATATATAGAAAGCAAGTGTTGTAGAAAAATGGTGTTCCATGAATTGAAGAAATGATTTTAGACATGCATTTGGTCTTTGTTTTAAATATGAATACAATTAGGCTTGTTATTACGATGCCCACTAATTTTAAAGAATTTTTTTCAACTAGAGGAGAATTTTATATAGAAAAATCATAAGGATTTGTAAAATTAGAAGAGAATTATATTCGTAAGCTATGAAGAGTTTAATACCTATTAAAGAAATATTAAGATTTTTTTTATCTTTAAGAATATTTTTAAAAATGTTCATTTTAATATTTGATGATAAAATTGTAATTAATATTTACAAGATATTGATTGACAAAATAAATAGAAGATTACAAAGAATGCTTGAAATTGACAATCTAGGATTGTTTCAGTACTATCTTAGACAAAAAAAAAAGATTAAATATTATTATTTTCTCAATCTAAATATTGATATATTTTCTTAGTGTAATTTTAAAAGAAACAATATAATAATCATGATGCAAGGAGCATCACCCAAAAGATTTTTAGTTGTTTGTTTCAGTTTTGGTTTGGTGGTCATTGACATCTCTCACAATTATAGAACTTCAAAGTCAACAAAGAATTGCAAGAAACAAATGTTCGCGGTTAGCTGTTTGAACACTCCGTAGGTAATGTTCACATGTTTCTAGATTAGATTGTGTGAGAGTTTCTTGCATCAACGTTTTGGATCACACTCCGTGATCCATCATTAGGATGAAAGAACTCAAGGAGAAAAGTGGTTAGTTGCAAACCAAATACAACCTAAATAGGAAAAACTAGCTGCAAATTGTTATGAAAGAAATAACAATAAAAAACAAGAACTTACAAGTGAAGCAAATAATTCAAAAATATTTATACTATAAAAAAAGAAGCTACTAAAATATGTAAAAAATAACTCACAAATATAAAAGCAAAAAATTGTTATAATAGAATCCTTTTGCAACGGAATTCTTGGAGGTACCATGTTGAATGAGCAAAAATAATAAAAGTATCTTTCATCGTTTGGAAAAAATTAATGCCAAAAGTTTGCATGATTAATACCAAAAGTGTGTCACTGGTTTACAAAAAGTTTAAATTTTTAAAATTTAGGATTGAAACAAAATCCTTTTATAGAGGGCTTGAGAGTGTCATAACACACATTTGAACAAATATTAGACAAACAAAAAACTTTGAGTTTTTCTGCTTGTTGGCACCCAATTTCGTGCATTGTCCACTAGTATCAATTGATTTTCTCCAAAATTGCTTGTGCATCTTCAAGATATTTTTAAGTGTCGGGAGAAACAAAGTGCCACCCCATTGAGAATTGCCAAAGAAAAACAGAACAAAAAATGAACCGCCTATCCTGGAGGGCCTTATCTCACCCTTGTTATGCTGTTTTAAATATTAGAATGCAGATTTAAAAAAGGAAAATGGGGACACCTGAGGAAGGGAAGATAAAGCGCCTCAACTCTTTGATATAATTGAAGGAGGAATTAAAAATAAAAAGAAAATAAAAAAGGAAGCACCCAAATAAAGGATGAAAAAGAAGGCTTCCAAAAGCGAGAGGAGACGCTACCTACAGGATTTGGAGATGCCTCTTTGAGGCTCATTGCTATTCATTTTAAGTCTCTCTGTGAAATGTGCAGTGTAGGGGGGAAGAGAAGAAACCCAGCGTGGGTAGAAGAGGTGAGGTAAGCTGCCTGTGGAAGGCATTGCAGATTGGGAATTAAATTGCACATTGTTGTAGATTTAAACAAAGAAATGTAAGTGTTGTAGGGCAATGAAGCAGCCAACAAGTTACAGATCTGAGTGAGAGGAAGGTGTGAATGAAGAAGAATTCCATAGCGAAGGCATAGGGTTTTAGAAACAGACAAAGGGAGTTCCAAAGATGATGTGTTGCACAGAGAGATTGCTGATTGGATGTGTATCAGAGGCCATGAAAATTGACTTCACAGATTTTTGTAACTTGTATGTAGAAGATTGACTTCAATAAAATGCAAATTTACATATACTGTGTGGATTTGAGTTTTGAGTTTGTGAGTTGTGGGTCTCTGCCTTGAGGTGGAATTTGTGAGTTGAACAAGAGGGAGTATCTTTTTAATCAAATCATTACACCAATTTAAACTGAAATAAAATCATGTGTTTGACTATAAAAAAAACATGAACGACATATTGTAAAGATAAATAGTGGAGGAGCCTTATCCATTTCACTATAATTAGCTTATTAACAGTCCTAAAGAGTAAAGGTCCTTGCTTGCTGTGTGGTGTTTTTCTTTTCTTTTTTTCCCTTGTTTTCTTAAGTTTTGTTTTGGCCTGCGCGCCTATTTCTTTCTTGCTTGTGTGCACTTAATGTTTTAAATTTTTTTTATGTCTGTGTGCTTTCTTAGCTTTTAATTGCTCTGTCTGTTTGGCTTGTAGGACCTTTTATTTTTATTTTTGTTGTTTCGTAACTGTTGGGATATTATATAATTAAAAAAATAAAATTAGTTTGATTGAGAAGACTAATACAAATTTATATTTTGTGAAAAAATTTGGATTACATAAAACCGACATTTGATTTGTTTCATGCAAAATGCTTTGTTGGAGTATTAATTTCTCCCACATAATAAATCTTCCAATGATCTCTATAACCTACGATTCTGATGATTTCTAGCAATATCATTCACCTAATCGATAAGCAACAGGAGAAAATATTAAATGCAAACTATAGTCGGTGGATGTTCTAGGGTTTTCTCTATGTCGGTTCCTACTGTGTGGAACCTTCTTGCAATTTTTGTACTCCTCTATAAAAGAGGATCGATGTAAATCAGTTTTGTAAGCAATCAATACAAGTGTATCTTTTATCATGGTATCAGAGCCCTTCAAATCTTGGGTTGTGGGTGTCATATGTCAACTATGTAAGTTGTGAATCAATGGTGAATCTGTGTGGTTACTTCTAAGTCTATTAATTTGTCTTCACCCACCACTATCAAAGGAGTATGAAGCTGAAGCCACCATAGCCGCTGCAAAGCAGATCATTGTTGATGGTGTTATATAAGTGTGTTTTTTTGTTTACAGATTTAAAGGCGTTCATTATATGAGAAAGAAGCCATTGTTATGGAAGCCGCTGAGATCTCAAAAGGTGTCAAAGAAGGAAGAATCAATGGAGTGTTGATCAGAGGTAAATAAATCATAGTCTTTGAAGATAGCAATTGTATTTTAAAAGTCTGATATAATTGCAGAAATACAAGTCTCAGAGGGAATTTTGAATTTTTCTACATTCATAGTTGAACTGTTCGTGTTACTGGATATCGTCACCCCGTTTTTGAATTGGGTTGTTGTCATTTTTGTTGGTTTTATTTGTTTGGACTAGTAATCTATACAACTGAGCTGGGTACTATTCATTAATGCCAAATCCAACTGGATCTTGGCCGTGTTTGTCGAAATCCATCTTAAAAAAACACTAATCGCTTTTTTCGTCTTCTGGGTACTTTGGATTAAATGAAATATGAGGCATGTTAAGCGTCTTTTGATATCTAAATAGAATAGGGAAGGCCTTTCCGAGGAGGTCTTATATTTTTAGTCCTTGAGATTGTTGCTTGGTTTTTTGCAGTGTTGGTAGTTTCCTCCCAATCAAGCTCATAAATTTTTTTTGGAAGTGATTGTATTTGGGTTCATTTAAACGTTGATTCTAATTTTCCATAGATTGGATTAGATCTGCAAAGAGGATTGTTGATGACTAATCTATAAGAAGTTGTTAAATAAAAGATAGTTGTTCAAAAGCTTGATTATGCTTGAAGATAGTAATCTTAAGATCATAAGTGAAAGTTAATTGCTAGTTTTGAAAAGATTGATTTTGTGTGCGTCTGTCAAAATGGAGTTAAAAAAAAAAGACAAAGTGGGTTAACAAGTTGTTTTGAATAATGTTGTTTATGAAAAGAAAAAGGAAGCCTTAAAAAGGATAATGTTGCAAAGGTGTTCATAGCTAAATCAGATTGTTGATTTTCATGTTAAAATTTTGAAGAAGAAATTGAAAAATTGTGAAGGTAGATGGAGAGATTGGTGTAATGGAATCAAAAAAACAATTAGGTGAAAGTGTATAAGGTAAGTCAAATTATTTGAATCAATGGGTAAAGTTGGGGAAAGAGTGTTAAAAGAAAATGAAAATCTAATTTGTAAGAATGATTTTTTAAAGAAAGAAAATGATGAACTTTCAAAAGACTTGTGGCAAGTTGAGGAGAAGAATAAAGTGTTTGAAGAAAAGCTAATGTTGTTTGAAGAACTTTTAAAAGATTCGTGACAAGTTGAGAAGAAGAATAAAGAACTAGAAGAAAGATTAAAATTGTTTGATGGGGTTAAGAAAAAGAATGAAGAGTTAGAAGAAAAATTGAAAATATATGAAGGATTAGAAGCAAAGTTAAAGTTGTTAGAAAAGGAAAATGAATGTCTAAAGTTAAAACCACCAATTTCTGATGCTTCGTGCAATACCGAATACTTGTGTAATGAATCAAATGATTTGTGTAATATAGCTAAAGATATTTCTGATAAAGAATGTAAAGATGAAGATAAAAGGGTGTTTGAATCTACAAATCTTGTAAGATGTGATGAGAAAAGTTGTAATGAAAACGATGTTGAATTAAAAATAATGAAGAAAATGGGTTATAAAGGTAAAGGATTGGGCAAGAATGAGCAAGGAATCAAAAAACCGATTGAGTCAGTTATGAGGCCAAAATTTGAAGGTCTTGGATATATTGCAGTAAAAGGAAATGACACAAATACAAACAAATTTGTTCAAGAAAAGCAATATGTGCACTGTTCACATTGCCATAGGAAAGGTCATACCAATGATAAGTGTTGGGACTTACACCCTTGCAGTTTGTGTGGTTTAAAAAACCATTCTGAAAAAATGTGTTGGAATACAAATAAGAATAATGAATATATGAAAGGTTGCATGAAAATGAATTGCAGTTGGAGTTTTGTATTGAATTGGCAAAAGTTAATAGGTATGTTCAAAAGGTTGTTCAAGTGCAAGTGTTCCTATGTCAAAGATGATAGAAATCAAGAAAGGTTTGAAGACTCCAGAGATCATGGTCTTGTAAGACATCAAGCAAGATGAAAACTATAGATAGTGAGAGAACTTCCAAATTAAAGAATTGAAGATCAGTGAGCAAGCAAGGAATTTGTAAAAAAAAAAGGAAGAGAATTTTCAAAAACAAAATTTGAATGTTTGATGGCCATCATCGAAAAATTGATTGTAAATGGGTACGTAACAAGGCCTTAGGTCGGGATCCATCATTTTCCTTTCTTTACACTCATTATCTTGTGGAACGAGTTGGTCCGTAGATCTTGAAGATAGCTTGAAGAATGAATGACTAAATCTGTAGATTTGAAAAACAAAACTGAAAATGATAAAACCACATGTGGTCAAAATTAAGGGGGAGTGTTGGAGTATTAATTTCTCCCACCTAATAAATCTTCCAATGATTTCTACAACCTACGCAGCTTCTGGAGATTTCTAGCAATATCATTCACCTAACCGATAAGCAACAGGTGAAAGTATTAAATGCAAACTATAGTCGGTGGATGTTCTAGAGTTTTCTCTATGTCGGTTCCTACTGTTTGGAACCTTCTTGCAATTTCTGTACTCCTCTATAAAAGAAGATCGATGTAAATCAGTTTTGTAAGCAATCAATACAAGTGTATCTTTTATCATGGTTATCAGCTTTCGAAAGGAAATAAATCTCTAGTGCTTTTGACTTCCATACCCATATAGAGGTCACAACAGCCAGATTCATATTAAGAGCAGATAAAAAACTATGTTCCAATATTCACTGCAACGAACTATAACTCCTGTTAATGATAGAGCATGGTATTGGAATAACGCTGTTACAGCAGCTACCAGGGTTAAAGCCTAAACATATTTGAGGGCTTTATGTCCCTCGCCAACAGACTGTTAACCTTTCTTCCATTAACCAATAATAAAATAAACAACTAGTAACTATCATTTAACAGCTTAATATATTAGTGCACTTCCTAATTCCTTTTACGAATAGAAGATAATACTATGATGATATTGTTTTGCACAGGACATTGCAAGGAAACTCTTCTTTGGCTGGCAACAGAAGAATAGTAGTAGTTGAAGGCTTAAAAGTTACCAGCCAAAGAAGAGTCCCCCTGTAATTTTACCGGCAACATCGCTTCCTTGTGAGTGGTGATGAGTTGAGGAGTTGCAGGAAGGTCTAATAGACGGTGAAGGAAGGATATCCAGTGCGCATATGCTTTCCGTAGAGACAGAATATGGCATTATCCTCTGGAGGTTCCTTTCTACTTTATTCACACAATAATTAAGCATGCTACCTCGGTAATCGAGCGCCATGTCTGTTTTGATGGTCTTCTTATGGGACTTACAAAATATCTTAAACTGCTGCATTTTGGTTGGAAGTTTGGGTGGTCGCATGGGCCACAACATAAACGAATCCACAAAGCAACAAAGGTTTATAATCCAAGGAAAGAAAATAAAATCAAAAGAGAATCTTTAAAGGTTGAAAGAAAGATAAAGAATAAATTGCTTTTTGTTAGTTGGCGTGTTCTCCATATTCTAAACACCTAAGGGTAAATAGATAAGATTGTAATCACATCACCAAATAGCTTTAACACATGAGCTAGATTAATTATGATAAAAGAAATAAAAGGTATTTAATTTTATATTAATGTTAATTAAATTATGATGAAAGTTATTTGTTGATTTGTTAATATGATAAACACTTAGTAATTTAAATAAGATAGAAGATACTTTTCTCATTCATGTATTAGGACTCTACAAGATGACAAGATGCAAAATCTGAATTATCTCAACAATAGACGAAGATCTAACAACAAGATCCAAAAGACGGAGACTACAGACCAAGGACTTGAGGCTTGTGAAGTAAGTTTTTGGAATTAGATCCCCCAATCTAGGGAATCTTTGTGCCCTAGATCACCCAAAATCAACTCAATTTCAAATCACAAGTGCATCAGTGTATGCCTTCTACCTTTTTGGAACCTAAATCTCTCCTTGTATTTTTAGTCTATCATAATTAATCTCAAAACATTGAATTTGCATAGTTTGTTCAATCACATCATTGCATCAAAATTTCAATCCGTCAACCCTGCCACCTCCAACAAATAAAATCTAGATCCAGGCTTGATTGATTCACCTTTCAAATTGTTAGTCAATCTCATATCCTTGTGGTCTAGATTCTCCCAACCCATGTTTTTGGAAAAGGTTGATTATAGTGATCTAACCATAAGACCTAAGATCTCTTTTTCCAAGATAACAACATGATCTCAATTGCCAAAGGCCTTAGAACTATTATGCATCTATAGAAGGTTTTAAACCCTATAAATTACCATTTCTAGACTAGGGTTCCCAAAACCTTGTCCAATGTCCAATTAATTATGCACTAGATTCACATGCTAGGTTCCTCTCTGTATACATCTTTTAGTTCTGCTTTATGTTTTTGTACTTCTATTCTGTTATTTTCATATTTTATGACAATTTGTCTCTTTGGATGTAATTTACCTAGTTTATAATATTTCACCTCTCATCACACTCACATTCAATCATCCCATCATCAAATAAAAAAAGGGAGAAAAACCCTAACCACCTGTTTGGCTCTACCTTGAGGACTATAGCCAACTAGTCTCTTATGGTTTCTTTTATGTCCCCCAATATTTTATGATGGAATGAGTAATTTACGTTAAGCATTAGCCTTAGATCCCATTTCACCATCTCAGATTTTAGTGAACTTGATGTACATCCTATAATAGTAATTTTTTTAATTTATAGAGCTTATATTCTATGACTTAATCAAGCATTAGATTATTTGAATATCATGTTTCCCATTTTATGTCTAAATTTTGAAAACATAAAAAAATTGCATTCATTGTTCTTTGCAAAAAGCATAAACTTAAAACGTTATATTTTTAGCATTTTAGTAATAGTTTCATTTGGTTATCATATTTTTCATTTTGATAATAGTCATGCTTCAAGTGAATTTAATCTATTTTCTCCATTGAATGCTTTAATACCCTAAAATTCATGCATTTAAGCATCTCCCATAAATAATTTAGGCTATTCTCAATTTGTTGAGTTATGTCAAGTGTCAATTTTGAGTTGTCACAACCTGAGATCTATAACTATTGCTTTAATTGTTCATACTTCTAAAACCTTAAAATTTTGCATTCCTAGACTAAGGCGTCCATGCCCTTGTCTTGCCAGTTTTGGCTCAGATTCTAGTGAACCTTTTATCTCTACAACTTATGTCCAAATATGCTCTCTATCTTTTCTAATTTGTTTTGTAGTAGCTATATTCTATAAATTTTTCTTAGAAAGTGAAAGTAAATCATTTTATTTCTTTATTCTTCCAGCATTGAGTACTTTGATGAATATAATTTAGATAATCTATTACAAAAAATTTCAACTCTAATTTGGTTTCTCAAGGTTCTTTATTCTACTTCTCTTATCTTCTTCATCTTAGGAACATTTAATTTCTTCAAGCTTGTAGTTGATATATGAGCTTCACAACATGCTTTTATATATATAATACTCCTCAAGAAAACATATTGGCTTATGGCTTCCTGTGCTTTAAGTAGTTATGGTCTTGAGCCTGAGTTTGTTAACCTTTTCACTCAAGAAATTATAAAAACATTATCATTTTGAGTTACAACACTTGCATGGGTGATCGAGATTGTTTGGAGAGGACCTGGAGAATTTTGAAAAGGAAGGAAAGGACTTTGGTGTTTGCTGCAAAGTATTTGAAGTCTATAATGAAGTCAGATTTGGGGATGCCCTTTGCAGTGAATTCAAAGGTAATTCAAAACCCTCATTACATTAAACACAAAATCTATAAATTTCTTCTTCATAATGTGTTGGAGCTAAATATAATTTCCTCAAACAATTTTCATACATTTTCATTGCAAGCACAAACTGTCGTTGTGCAAAATAAACATGTGCTAGATTTACCCACACATCTGACATCTAAAAAAATATTTTTCCTTCAATAGCTTCTTGTACCTATGTAAATATTTTCTTTGCAATATCAAATTTACCCCTTTCAGCTAGCACAATGGCTACCCCATTTTCAGCATAAACATTTTCACTACAAGTGCAAAATTTCCTTGTGGAAAGTAAACATGTGCTAGATTTACCCACACGTTAGGCATCTAAACAAAGATGTTTCCTGCAACAACTTCTTGTACTTGTAATGTTGTTATAATTTCTTGACTGAAAAGGTTAACAAAATTTAGCTCTTTTAATCTAGAATCTAATAGAAAGATAAAGCATAATATATTGAAGGACACATAAAATGTTCTAAAATAAAGACTAAAATAGGTTTCCTATAAAAAACAAGAAACAGGAAAAATTAAAAGATAACATGCAAATGATTCATTTGAGGTTTTTGATAAGAACTCATTTAACTATGTCAAATGGATTTGGAAGGGACAAAGCATATTTTATTGACTAAAATTTTGAGGTAGCTTATCCATCGTCATTGTATGAATCATCTTCTCTCAAAATTTGTTGAAAATCAAATGCTCATCATTCATTTCCCATGGGCATTGGGGATTTTTCTCTTGGAAAATAGGAGCTAGGTTTGGTTAAAGCTCAGGAAACCTAGACATCATCATCATATGGATCATCTTCTCTTGTATGATAGGTTGGTGTTAGATGAGGACCTTTAAGATCTATGACAACCATCTTTATTTTTCTTCCCTAGCTATCTTATTTTGGAAGACATTATGGGACAAAGAAATGAAATTATGAATAATCTTGACAATCACATTTTTTCTTCTCATAGTATCTCTCCTAGTTGTGAAGAAGATACTTTGAGGTTAGAAAATACAATCAATGAAATTCATGAGAATCTTAATTGTCCCTCTTCCCCTAGGGAAACCCTTATTAAACAAGAAGATCCAACCATTAATTATTCCCCTACTCACGATGAAGTCATTTTAGAAGAACCAACCTTGGAGTGTCATGAACATCTAGTTTGCAGTTCTCTTAAAAACTCTCCTACTAGGGAGGATATTATGGTGCAAGAAAATAACAACATTAACAATAGTGATATGGTTTCCTTAAGTGATGGTGAAAAGATGACACTAGACTTCTCTTCATTAGTAAGACATCAAATCGAAACCGCTGAGGTTATGAATGTGCAAGTGTATGTTAGATCCCCCTAATTATTGGACCTCCTGAATACCCTATGGGACATCGTAAGAATCCTCTAATAATTTATCCACCTTCACAATGACCAAAAAATAAAAATAAAAACATCCTTATCCTCAAACCACCTAAGAATACTGTTTTGCAGCAACCATATTATAGTATTGTTGCTCATACATATAACATAAGGAATAATTTGCAACCCAGACAAACAACTCAAACATCTCTCTCATTGCCTAACCCCATCTTACCTAATCCTCTACATTTGCCTACGAACAATGGAAATGAATATAATCTTGTTAAACAACTCAAGCATACTCCTACTAAGATATCTCTATGGGAACTTCTTCAAACATTGATCACCTAGTTATCATAGCATGCTTTAAAGGCCTTCCAACAAGTTATGGTTCCTCCTAACACCAATTCAAATGATGTGGCAACATTAGTCCAACGAATGAAAGAGATGAACTTAAACATTATTTTTCACTAGAGAGTATTACCTTCCTTAGAAATTCAGAGGAAACAAGAAGCCTTCAATATAATAGTCAAGGCTAATCAAATCACGATAAAATGAACCCTTGTTGATAATGGTTTGGCCCTAAACATGTGTAGTGTGAGCCTTTTGGAAAATATTGACATGAATAAAAGTGACGTTAAGCCCAATTCATTATCCATACATGGATTTTATAATATAGAAAAATAACCACTCACAATTATCACATTGCGGGTATGTGTAGGATTATCATGGAAAAAACAAGCCCTTAAGTAGCAAAAAATTCAGAAAAATCAAAGTTAGGCAACTTGACATAAAAATTTGAATAAGTTATCTATATTATTTCAAAAATATGTAAGAATAGAATCTATAGCAAATTGAATGTAGTTTGTCAATTACTAGGTTTGTTTTTAAAAAAAATCTATTTGGTGAAAATTTTGAAATTTCAAT
Organism: Sequoia sempervirens; assembly: GCA_007258455.2. Lineage (NCBI taxonomy): Eukaryota > Viridiplantae > Streptophyta > Pinopsida > Cupressales > Cupressaceae > Sequoia > Sequoia sempervirens. The sequence goes on along the minus strand of VDFB02179234.1, from coordinate 22,588,054 downwards.
GTAGTAGTACTTAAATTTTAGGGAAAAAATAAGTAGGTGTCTATCTAACCACCCTATCCATAATAAAATAATAATATTTTTTTATAATATTTTAGATATAAGTAGAGGACTCATGTCCCGATGTGATGCATATTTTTTTGTAATTTTTTCCCAAGTAAATAATTAATTATGATTTTTTTATTACAACTTTTAAAAAATATTAAATACTCGTATTCTGACCACCTTAACTTGGTCAAAACTTTATGAAATTCAATTTTTCTTTTTTTAATCGTATAGTATGTGAAGCGTAAAATGTGAAGCATGTTTTGGATTCAAAAAATGTGATACCATTTGAGAGCTATAGATGTTTTTCAATCAACCTATCAATTAGGACTTTAGTCATAATTCCAATAGAAAATGAATAATAATTACTTATTAAATTCAAAGTAAAGCATAATTTATATTGGTGGAAAGCTGAGAATCTCCTTTAAAAACTCTTTCGTTTCATCAATTTTGGGTAAAAAAAAGGTTGCCAGCCACATACCCATCATATTGCAACTTTTTGGCCCATCATGATTTTGCACATACCCTTACCTATTAAGGTTGGGAAAGTAACATTACAAACTCCAGTCCATGTTATGCCTGAAGATCTTTCTTATAATATTCTCCTAGGAAGACCTTGGATTCATGAAATGAATGAAGTACCTTCTACTCTTCATCGTAAAATGAAGTAAATTTACAACAACAAAGTTTATACACTCGAGTTTAATCCTAAACTTGAAGTTTATTTGATTGCTAAGAGAGAAAAGTGAGATCCTTAGAAGACATTGACACCAACTACACAAGTGGAACCCATTCAAGAGAAAGAAAAATAGAGCAATATTGAAAAGCTCACTAAGCTATTGGAAGATGATTGGGGTTACTTAGATTTCACACAAACATTCATAGGTGAATACATTATCATAAACAAAGAGTCTGTAAAGGGAAAATAAAAAGAAGTAATGTCAACAAAAACTTCAAAAGCATCCACCTCAACTACTTTAGAAGATCAAACAAATTACACAACAAACTTTGATGAAGTTGATTATGAACAACCATCGAATTCTACCAAAATGCAAAAGATTTATGGAAGAGGTTATGAACTTATGAGACAACTTAGTTATAGTGGAAAAGGATGTGGTGCTAGAGAACAAGGTATCAGTGTCCCTATAGAACCTAACACACAAGAAACAACTCATGGTCTTGGATATTTTCCCTCGAAAGAAACAAGAAAGCCTTCACTCAATATCAACACTCTTACAACAGATTCTCCTAAACCAAATTTAACATTATTGCATCCTAAAATGATAGACACTAGTGGTCTTGGTTATTTTCCTTTGAAAGAAACAAAAGAAATAGAGAAATATTCTCTTAACATCAATTTCATCATGCAAAACACTCATGATTGGAGTTCATTAGATTTTACACCCTCCTTTCAAGGAGAGTACAAAATCTCGCAATCTAAAGAGTCTTGTGAAAGTATGACACCTTGTACTAAGAAAGTGATATCTTTGTCATAAAATAAAGCAACATATTCTACTATTGATCAAGAGAGTATCTTGTCAAAACTCCTCCAAGATCATTTGATATATCTCCCTCCAAGAATGAGAAAGAAATTTTACTACAAGAGTTCATTTTGTGCATATCATAGAGTTCATGGTTATTCTACGAACAAATGTAAGGATTTAAGTAAGAAAATTCAACATCTTAAGGAGTGTGGTGCTCTTCCTTGTGTTGAAGTACCTCGTTCCTCTAATCGATATTGATTTTCATGTTTCTCATCAACCATCTCGACTAACCCTTGTCCTGTACTTAGTGGGGGCAAGGGGTTAGGTAGTGGGACACTTTTCGCCAAAGTGGGACAATTTGCAACAAAGATTAACACTATACACCAATCTTTAGCTTTGTCCTCATATGTCACTTGGCATTGTCTCTTTTGGCTAGTTGACCGCCTTCCATGTATATGTAAGAGAAAACTCGGGATGTGACCGACATGCCTTAAGTTGTCTCACATGTGACGTACTGAGTTATCTTTAGTATTGTATTTTTGGGGGAAACCCTTCCTCCCTATTTCATGGTATAGCTTTACTTCAGAAACATATGACTTGGTATAGGGTTTTCTGAGGAAATCTCGCATGTCTTAGGACAAAAAATTGGCTATTTTAAAGAAATTGCTCACAGTAATGGTGTAGCAACCACTTTAAAGTTCGGGCATACATCACTGACATCTTTCGACATATTTCATGGCAAGATTTTTCTTTTTCCTTGTGATGTGTTATTTTTTCTTAGTGGTTTTATTGGGTTTGATATCCTCCAAGAGTGCAATATTTGTAAGCATATGATCTCCCTTCATGGCATGATGCTAACAAGGCATCCCATAAGTGGTGATCTGATATCCTTGACTTGTTCTATCTTGGTTACATTAGGCACAATTCTCCCTAAGAAGGATACCTTACATGAACAAAGAAAAATCCCCTTTAGCAAAAACTTACATGGCATTCAAAACCATTTACAAAAAGCATTGCATTGTGGTGCCTTATAGAAATTGTCAGGAGGATAACTTCGGTATGGTATGAGAGGCTAATATGATTCTCTCATTTTCCACATCATTGGGACAATTCACCTAGTGGAAAAATTGAGGTTCCACTACCCCAGAGTGAGCAACACATATTTTGGGATAACTCACCTAGTGGACAGACTAAGGTTCCACTAACCTAGAGTGAGCAGTATATGTTATGGACAAACAACTATTCCACATCGCATTGGAATGGTTGTGCTTGACTCTTTTTGTTTCTTGGCCTTTGATAGGGTGTGATTATGTAACTTTGTTATTGTTGCATACTAAAGTGTCTTGAATGTCTATTTTAGTGTGAGTTTTTCGTGGGGGAAAAATCTCACTAAAGTGGGGGGAAAATGTAGTAACAAAAAATAAATGCCTTTTCCTTACTTAATTTGGAAATAATTGATGTTGAATTATCTTAATTGTGTCTTGGTTTAGTGGTGTGATGTGTTGTAGAAATTCACATTAAGCTTCAACCCTTTTTAATAAAATTTACTTTATTTGTACCCTATTTAAGGTGTTGTAGAGTGTTGTGATACACTTTCACACTTATCTAGGGTCTCCTTAATTAATTCTAGTTAATTAGAGCTTAATTGGCCTTTTAATTCAAATTCAAGCCCTCTTTCTGAAGGATCTATCCCGGCACCCAATATTCAAATTGCATAACATTAAATTTGGAAAATTTGAGGTCCTAGAAAATGGTGCTAGGACCCATTTTCCTTTAGTGGTGAATGGGTCCTCCTTGAGTAGGACACCAATTTTTGAATTAAATTTTGGCAGGATTCTAATGTTTTTCTATCCTATATCTGGTGTTAGCTTGAATTATTTGAATTTCAGGGTTAATCTCTATATTTAGTATAAATAAAGGGTTAATTCACATTGTTTCTCCTAGAAAGTTCAAGTTATCATTAGAGCACTTTCACAAGAGCATTATAGAGTTCACAAGAGAATTTTCAAAGGCATATTATCAAGAGTTTATTGCAAAAATTCAAGATCATTTCATCATGACAAATGCATAATGCATTCATACATGTTGTTGAGCTAAGATAGTTGATGTAGCATTGAAGATCCACTTGCAAGCATTGTTGCACATCTTATTTGAGATCAATATCTACATCCTTCATGGCCACCACATGTTAGTTTGCAGATTTATACTCCAAGACAACTTACAAGGTATCAACATTTCATCATTTCATGTTCAAGCTTCAATTTCATTATTTGAACATCGTTTGGTTTAATTACCTATAAGGGGTTTGACTTAGGAAAACCCCTATTCACTAACAATCAACAACTTTTTCTTCCCTTGAATGTGTGTTTGCAGATTTACAGATTGAAGATCAAGTAGAGAAGAAATTTGAAGAATTTTTTTCAAAGTTGCAAAGTTGCAAAGTTGTCATTCATAGTGCAAGAACACAGAAAGAAGGATACAAAATTTGCTAAAAAATTTTGGGAGATAACAAACGACGATCTAATAGTGTAGACATTGAAGTACAAAACCTAGAAGTTAGTTTCTTGAAACCGTAAAAGGACCCATTCACCACTAAAGGAGAATGAGTCCTCAGTGAGGCTTGAAGCAGTGAAAACCTAGGATTTGGGAGTATAGACTGAGAGGAATAAAACCCAAAAGTCAATTTCTGGAAACCTAACAGGGACCCATTCACCACTAAAGGCGAATGAGTCCTATGTGGGCTAAAAACAACAAGTTTTCTATAAGGTACACACCATTTCAAGCTCTCAAAACTCTCCTCATAGTTGCTATAATAGATAGGATTGATTTCTAATTGTTATTAAAGCATCTTGGCCTTCATAATTGATTGAAAGGTACACCTAATGGAAATTAGGTTCATCATTGATACCCTATTGATGGTGAACCTCTTTTTCTATGTTTCGAAGGGAAAATAATTATTGTGGTTTAAGTGGAAACTTTGGAGTTGATAAAACTATAGTGCAACTTAGTGAAAGATATTATTGGCCAAGGATGGGGGAAAAATTAGAATTTTTTAGAAGGATGTTAAGTTTGTCAATATGCCAAAGGAGGGAGTCAAAATATAGGACTATCTTGTCCATTTCCCATAGCGAAGAAACAATGGGATTACATAAGCATGGATTTTGTGCTTGGACTACCAAGAAAACAATAATGTAAGAATTCTATTTTTGTCCAGTGTTTGACAGATTTTAAAAAATGGACCACTTTATAGCTTGAGAGAATACCAATGATGTTGCACATGTAGCATTTTTTTTCATGGAGCTTGTTATATTACATGGCTTACCAAAAATTATAGTTTCAAACTGTGACACTAAGTTTGTAGGACATTTTTGAAAGACCCTTTTGAAGGAATTAGGTACTCATTTAAAATTTAAATCTGCATAGCATCCTCAAATAGATGAAAAGACTAGACTTGCTAATTGGAGCTTAGAAAAATTTCTAATAAGTTTAATTGGTGACAAGACTAAGAAATGATATTTGATACTATAAAATGATGAATTTGTATATAATGACTCAATCAACAAGAGTATAGGTAAGAATCCATTTCATTTTTTTTATGGATATATTCTTAGGGGTATTTCATAATCAAGGGAGCTTGCAAATACTAAGGGATATAAAAGAAGTACTATTTAGGATAATAATTTTCCAAACAAATGCAATATTTGCACTAGCAAGTAAGGGAAAAGCTCAATTTGAGAAGCCAACTTTACAAAGAGAAAGCCAACTATAAGAGGAGAGAAAATAATTTTGAAGTCAAAGATTTGGTACTTGCACACCTATGAAAATCAATATTTCCAATTCATAACTATAACAAGCTTAAGTGGAAGAAGATTGGACAATGCAAGGTCATCAAAAAAATATCACCAAATGCTTATGAATTGGAGTTACCTACAAGTTTGGGAATCTCTCCAATTTTATTTTTTATTTGTGTACATACTATGAAGGGGATAAATTGCAATGAAAATAAGAAAAGGAAATAACACAATAAAAATGGATGGAACAATTACCCAAGAGAGAATGAGAGAAGATAGGAAGTATTTTAGATCTTAGAGTGGCTATAAAGACTAGGGGCAAAGAATATAGTTAGTATCTAGTGAAATGAAAGAATAGAGCACTGGATGATGCCACTTGGTTAAGCACAATAGAGTTCCGGAGTCATTTTAGTTATTTTGTAGCAACATACAATTTTAGCAGCGAGCAAGGGCTCACAAGAATTTTGTACCTCAAAAGATTGATGCAAAGACATCATATCTAGGCCCCTTTTTATTTTATTTCCTCCACCCACCACCGTATAGTATGTGCTTCAATTTTACATTTAAATTTTTGGTCATTTGTAACAAAAAGTTCCTACCCACAGGCTCATAAATGAAAACAAAAAATGAAAATAGTAAAGAAAAAGTTGAGTGGTATTTTTGTACATAAAATGTGTTAGTGGGCATTAATGATAGATTTTTGTGTGTTGCACCTAGTTTAGGTGGGATTTGAGGAAGTGGTTTTCATATTTTTGGATGCTTTTTGGAGAAGAAGAAAAGAAGAGATAGAAGAAGAGAAGAGTAGAAAAAATAGACAAGAAGAAGAAGACAATAGTTCAAAATAGAGAGGAGAAAAATATAAAATATAAAATGGAGAGTAAATAGTAAGGAATAGAGGGCTGTGTGATTAAAAAATAACAAGAAAGAAGAGAGCAAAGCAACCTCGCATTTTAGCTGAGTACGTTGAAGGAAAGGAAATGTTTACAGATGACTATAAACAAGTGTATTTATAAGTTAAATGTAATAAAATATTACTCTTTTAAAACCATTTCCTCCCTTGGATTATGTGTATTCTTTTGAATGTTAATTTATTTATGATTTTGTTGTGCACTAAAAGAGGATTATTCTATGTGTTAAAATTTGGATATTTTATGATTTTCTAGTGTATTGTCAAACCCCTATAACATAAATTTTTTCTATTGTAGCTTATTGTTCCTGCATCACAGTTTTAGATTGTTCCTGTACCATCTGACTGCACACTTACGACATAGTTTTTGTTCTTGTAGTGATAGGTTGTTACCTGAAGCTTTATTTTGTTTGTCTGCAACATATTCCTTTATACCTTCAGCTTACTTATGTGTCCCTATAACTAAATATTTGACATGTAGCAAGTGTTTTTGATGGAGGCGAAAATCTCTCTGTCAGTCAAATTCTCTCAAACACAAAACTACAGGCAATTCTCAACCCTACTTCAACAATTCAATGAATTTTAACTGCGACCAAACTTCAATTGTATTGATTCATTTACAATTCTACAATCAATTGGTCATCCCTGACCTCGCCCTAGACAGGACATGTGCCTTCCTTTTAAATTAAGCTCTTGTTTGATTTTGTTAACTATTATTATTGGTGCTCCTTCAGCACCTTCACTTATTCCCTCGACCCCTTCTAAACTATGTCTGCTTGGGAAGTAAATTAGCTAGTTTTCAAGCAATATTGAACTCCTGTGCTATTACGAAAATGCTCCTTTGTCATCGAGTTTGCAGCCTACTCTTGATGCCTCACATTCCCCATATGATCTCTTTTCTTCTCTGTACAGCACCCCCTTCCACTTCTTCCTACGCACTATCCCTTATTACCACGCACTCTATCTGCAACTCAACTCAAAGCTGCCTTTATTTCTTTTCACACAGGCTTCTTTGATTCTGTTTCCTCCTTTGCCAATCGATCTCTTTCCTCACAGCTGCACATTCTCTTATAACACGTGCTCTCTAGTAGACCCTTCTCCTCTTACTCACAGGCCTCTCCTCTGCTCTTGCGTCGCCCTTATCTTATTCAAATCTACATGTTTAACAAAGACCCAATTTTTCCCATATGGCAAATTTACCACAAGCAATTCACCTACGGAAAATTCATTGCTAATAATTCACTACCGAAAAATTCATTGTCATGACAATTCACCATGCGAAAAATTAATTACATGAATTTTTGACGGTTAATTTTCCGCACAGTGAATTGCTGGTGGTGGTGAATTTTCCTAGAGCCAATTTTTCGAATCGATGCACACGAATCTCCTTGGAAACACAAATATTTTGTCCTCCTTCTGAGAGTGTGGTCTCTTCATTTCTGTGAAAACAGCCTCTTCATTGCCTCTATTCGCCACCCACGACCCCATATATTCTGCATATGTTACATATATTCCAATGTCTGACCATTTAGCGGATGCTCCTCATCAATTTTAGACCTCTTTAAAGATTGTGAGGGTTGCTTACATCAACACAACCTCCCTTATTTCACTTGGGAGCTCAAGTTTGATTAAGTTTTTAACTACCTATAGGGGCTTGGTGCCATTAGGGAGAAACATTAAATACCTTAGAACTAACAATGATAAAGCATGAATCACAATTGTCACTAAAAATCAATACGACAAACGTAATCAAATATAATTGAATGTTTAACATATATCTCGACAAAATAAGGTTATAGAACAAAACAAAGAGGAAATGAATAGTGCGCGTATAAAACAAAGAGCTATCTTGACTCTTTTTCGTAAGATGTAGTGAATACTACAACCTATATACTAAGTGTTTCCGATGCAAAAGTTGTAAGAAATATAGTTCATGCAACATGGTGTGGTAGTATAATTTTTTAATAGTGTTTTTTTTGTCATGATCTTGTTTTTGTATTTGGTTATTTAAAAAATAAAATAGCTTTAAAAATTTCATAAAATATACTTTTATAGGTTAATTATTTTTTGTAATGTTAAAAGATACAAACCAACAAATCAATCAAGTCAATGTTAGTTAAGATGTTATATCTTATGAGATAATTTAGTAGAAAAATAAAAATTCTAATAACATTACAGATTCACAACTAAATTTGTAATAGAAAATGATGGAATTAATGATTGTGAAGAAATTACAAAAAATAGGCTATAATAATAAATTTATCAAAAGAGTAAAAATAATAAAAGATAAGCATCACCATTTTGACTATGTCTAGATAAAATAGGGAATAAAGTATTTGATTCTCAATCCTATGAAGACACAAAAGATAAGAAAGAATGAGAATATTCATGTAAAAAGAATATAACTAATTAATAACAACTCTACTTGATAACTCTATACCACGCTGATATGAACAAAAAAATTGAAATTGAGGTTGAGAAAATGAAAAACACCATCAAAATCATTGCAGAAGAAAAAAATCGAATGGCCAGACACAACGCCATAATAATTAATGCTATGATTGAGAAGTTAGACAGAGCCCAATAGGGGTCTCTCATGGTGGATCTGGAGGAAGCCAAGGATAAAAGCGAGAAGATGGATGCTGGCATTTCAAAGAGAACTAGAGCCAATCTGAAGAGAAAGGATCCCCCTACTCCGAAGATGATTCAAATTTTTAATAAGGGAGTCCATGACATGTAGAACTTGGAGGCAGAGACGGAGTCTGTTCTTAAGACTCTGGGTTAATTGCGGCCATTTTTTTGTTGTTTGCTATGCTGGCTCTTTTTGCTTGACCTTTCTAGTCTGTTGCGGTTGGCTGCTACTTGCTCCGATCTTTACCTTTTGTGCAGCTGGTGTTTTTTATTGGACTTTTGTCTCCTATCTTTAATGTTGTAAAATTTGTGGTTTCGAGTCCCTGTAAAACCCGTTTTACCCTTTATCAAAAACAACTCTACTTGATAACTAGTTGAAATCTCAATAGAAATAAATATTATTGACACCATATTAATCTAGAGGACGAAGTTTATGTCTAATACATGGATATCTAGAAAGGATAATAGAAATTCTTGTAGAAAAAACTTTTTAAAAGAAATGAATGATTTTAATCATATACTTGAAATTTTAAAAATGTGTTAATATAATTATACTTGTTATTGTGATGCTCCCTAATTTTTGAAAGATATATTAATAAAATAGATATGAATTTTTTTTCTCAAATTTTAAGTTAGAAGAGAATATCTATAAAAAAACACTGTAGGGATTTATAAACCTATAACAACAGAATCATATTTGAAACTTACAAATAGTTTAATATAGATTGAAGAAAATATCAAGATCATGTTGTAAAATTTAAAATTCCAAAGGTTTTATAAAAGATTTGTCCTATCCTAATCTTTATGTAAAATTTTTTATAAAAAATTCAATATCTTATCCTAATCTTTATGTAAATTTTTTTATAAAAAATTCAATATCTTATCCTAATCTTTATGTTAAAAAAGTGATAATTGAAATTTAATTATGAAATTGATGGATTGGGAAGAATGATTTAAATGAACAATCTATTCTATTGGATAAGACAAAAGGAATCTAAATATTGATATGTTTTCCTTGCATAATTTAAGAAGGTAAAATATAATAAGACCTATACCAATTTATGATGATAATATGGATGGCACATTCTAAAGGTGAATAGGGAGAGCCTGATTCTTTTAACTATAAATAACTTTGAAATTCTTTTTGTGGTTAGTTTACTTTTAATGTATTTTCTTCTCCCAAAAATCTATTATTATAAATTAGTTAAAAATATATTTGAAGATTGAAAAGTTTAATTGGCTATATAATTTTTTACTAGGAAAATCTATTAGAATGACTATTCTTACATAATGTAACAAAAATGAATTAACACCTACACAAGTATTAATAATAGAATAAAGTATACTAATAGAACAACTTATTATAACAATAATAAATGAAATAGTTTAATTGAGGTGAATAATAAGTAATTTATATTTTCTCAAAAGTAAACATTCAATATTATAATGTCATAACAAACTAACAATCTAATATAGAATCTTATAAATTACATAAGAAAATAATAAATATTCATCATTATATTGGAGAACCAATCTAAACTAACATAATTTAACATATTTTAATAAGTGTTAAAATTAAATAAAATTCAATATTTAATTAAGAAGCAACGTAAGAGTCATAAAAAATATGTAAATAGTTTTTTAATTATCAAGTTTATATATTATGAAGAACTTCTTTATGTTAGTAATTTAAAAATTAAAAATAAATTTGTCATTTAATTAGATATTGTTGATCACACAAACCACATACCATTCCCATCCAGCTTTTTTTATATATTTTATTAGCATGTAATCTTCTATTTTATTATAAAAATAGGAGTTCAATGCCTTCTAAAAAAATTTAACTCAGTTGAATTAGCACGTTGCATTCTACTTGTGTTCAACACATTTTTATATTTTTTTTTAAATTTCATAATCCTTCTTTCAAATAGACAAAAAAATCATACATACCATTCTAATTGTATTCAGCATATCTTTATAATTTTTTAAAATTTTATAATCCTTTTCCTCCCAATAGACTAGGGATCAAGGATCAAAGAATGCTTGATCACTCAATTGAATTCCCAAATGCTAAAAATTAAAATTTGACAATGGTTTCCACAGACTCTTTGAATATGAAGAAATATTTATATAAACTTTTAAAGTACTTCTAACTACTGAGTCAATTGTGTTCGCTTTTCACATTACTACCCTTTTCCATAGTTTAAAAGGGAGAAATTATTAACCCAAAATGTCTCAGCTACATTTCTCCAAAACTTAAAAGCTTGTAGACTTTGCATATATATTTTTCCTTCGCAGATATCATTTGAATGTAAAAACTAAGCTTAACCAATATGGCCCCTACTTGTGATGGTTCTTTATTTTGTAAAAGCATTTGTATTCCATAAACAGACATTTGCTTTGTTGCATACCAAATAGTTATTAGCCTTTCACAGAATATAAACCTGTGTTGCTTATAGTGTCCATACCAATACACTGGTTACAACAGCCAAATTTTTATTCAGAGCAGATGAAAAAACAATATTCCAATTCTCACAGGAACCAACTATAACTGCTGTTAATGAAAGAGTGTTATGGTACTGAGATAACTCTGCTACAGCACCTGCCAGGGTTTAAGCCAAAACATATATGTGGGATTTGTGGCCCTCGCCAACAGACTGTAAAATTTCTTACATTAACCAATAATAAAATAAACAACTAGTAACTATCATTTAACAGCTTAAAATATTTTAGCAAATTCCTAATTCCTTGTTGGAATAGAAGATAATACTATGATGGTATAGTTTTGCGCAGGACATTGCAGGGCAACTCTCCTTTGGCCGGCAACAGAAGATTAATATTAGCCGAAGGCTTGAAAGTTACCTGCCAAAGAAGAGCCTCCCTGTAATCTTCCAGGTAACATCGCATCCTTGTGAGCTGTGATGAATTGTGGAGTTGCAGGTTCAGGTCTAATAGATGGTGAAGGAAGGATATCCAATGCGCATATGCTTTCCGTAGAGAGAGAATATGGTATTATCCTCTGGAGCTTCCTTCCCACTTTATTCACACAATAATTAACCATGCTACCTCGATAATCGAGTACAATGGCTGGTTTGGTGGTCTTCTTATGGGACTTACAAATTAGGTTAAACTCCGGTGAGCGACAACATAAACGAATCCACAAAGCAACAAATGTTTATAATCCAAGAAAATAAAATCAAAGAGATTCTTTAAAGGTTGAAAGAAGGATAAAGAATAAATTGCTTTTGTCAGTTGGCTTGGCGCAACATGATGCTTTAGTCAATCGAACTAGGTCCACCACCCCTTTTGTTATATTAATTTTGTTCTTTAGAATAAATATATATTAAATATTTGCGGTCATAATGTATCTAATTGAAGTGGAGTTATGAATCAATTTTGTCAATTATTGATGCACCAATCTTCTTAATTATTGATGTGATAAAGGACAGCTACACAAGGTTTGCACTTGAGTTGGTAATTCTATAGAAAGAAAGGACCACCTTCATATCACAAGGCCTCCCAATTAAAATTTAACATTAATAATAAATAAATTTAAATTTGTTATCAACTAATTTATTATATAAATTAAAAATCATATCTATAGAATTAATTAAATAATATATATTTAATAGTAATATAATATAATATCAAGTATATACAATAAATTTATTAATGTATAACAAATATATTATATTGAATAATAAATAAATACATTTCAATTAATTATTAATAAATTTAATATATAATAATCAAATTGCATATCTATATAATACATTGAATGATATTTATTTAATATTTATATAATATAATATCCTATAAATATAAGTACATATAATAAATATTAAAATATAAATAAATAAATAAACTTAAAATATAAAATTAAAAAAAAACTAATTCAATTGGTGAATGATGACATTATAAATATAAATATTAATTATGCGCTGGTATCCTATTTCTATGACATGACATTTTACGACTATCTTTTCTTTTTTCCTTGCTTTCGGGATCATGGGTATTACAATAGTTTTTTTTTTTCAATAAAAATAATAACCTAAAAATAGTAGCAAATCAAATTCTAAATAATTAATTTCTAACATAATTTTAATTAAAAAAATTGTATCTTTATTTTATAGAATATAAATATTTTACGAGTTAGAGAAAAAAATTGAACTTCTAATTCATTCAAAATACAATTACTAATAACTAATTAAACAAAAACAAAAACTATTTACTTGACACTAGTGTCTAATGATATGTACTAACAAGATTGTAATGATATCACTAAATAACTTAAATGTATGAGCTAAACTCATAATGATAATTTAAACAATAAATTTAAAGATTTAAATAATTAAAATAATCTATTTGATTTTTTATTTAAAAGTTAATTAGATTACAATAAAATAATATTAGTTTATTTATTAATATGAGAAAAATAGGGTATACTAGATGGACATCTAATAAATTTGAGAATTTTTTTGTTCATTCTTCTAGTTCACTTTCACAATTGCACAATGACATTTGCGATTATAGATTTAAAAAATGTATAGATTCAAACATTACCCTTGGATATAAATTTCATTGATTCTAATGTATCACCAATATTTTTACCTTTATATATTCAACCTTTGTATAAATGAAGTGGTTTTTATAGCCACCATTTAGAAGCTTTCTTTTCTAGGAGTGTTATCCTTTGGCCCAACTCCTACCACTGACTTATGATCATGGAACAATGATAAATGACCATAATTATAGTCATGTAATATGTTTAAGATGTCAATGCAATGTTGTTTCAACATGATAATAGCTTAATGTATAGCATTCTTTCAAGATCATAGATTCTATCTAGATTATAACTTTGATTTTTCTTTATATATAGAACTCTAGTGTGCAATTTTAAACATTCCATATTTTAGTCAACTTATAATGAATAGTTAGAAAAGATAAGAGCTAATTGAATTTTTAAAATTTAATTTATAGATTTAGGGGATCATCTACTAAGGTCAATTCAATATTAATTGAAATGACTTGCAAGAAGGAAATTTAAATAGAGAAGTAAAATTAGTTCCTTGCATTGTCTACTCATGAGATAAAGTTTAAATCATAATATTTGTGAGAATGCATGAAAATATTCATTACACTAAGGATAACCTTTCCAAAATGAACCCAAAATTAAAGAATAAAAATACAATATGCAATTTTAGCTAAATCATATTATTTGTGAGAATGCATGAAAATAGTCATTACACCAAGGATAACCTTTCCAAAATGAACCCAAAATTCAAGAAAAAAGAATACAATATGTAATTTTAACTTTTTGGTAACTTACCCCAACTTTCACATCTATGTAAACTTCTATGAAGATGTATGTCCATGTAAAAAAGTATCCAAAAAGAAAGTAGTTAGAAATTTCATGTTCTTCATAGTAGGTTAGATGCATTATCATTTTAATACAAGAAAAATATTTTATTTGTTTCTATTCACACTAGTTCTCATGAAGTTCAATCTAGTACAGTGATTAATGAGTATTTTATTTAATATTTTTTACAATTGGTCATGCTGTTTCATTTATCACTATGCACACATTTACCTACAGTGTTTTCACATACCTTCACCTGATAATTTTTACTTTTTTTATATATTAAAGATATTTTGAAAAATTGTACATCATGTATCATCAGATGTCCATATTATCTACAAAATTTACATAGTAGAGGCATCATAGTGAGAGAAAAGTCCTAGAGCATGCTAAATAGCATTACACGTGTTGTAATTTACTAGATATGTTGTCCTAAACCAACTATTTGTAACATTATCTTTTAAGCAAAAACTAGTTGTAACATTATCTTTTAAGAAAAACTGGATGTAACATTATCAATTATGTTTGTGGTTTCCCACTATCCTATTAGTGATTCCCCCCTTCATTCTTGATAGCTCGAACCTCTACATGTTCAATTTCAGCTTCATTAACCACGGACTAAGCATCACTTTGCACCTGTCTAGCCCTTCAGGGACCCCTGTGTCTTTCAAACACCTCTAATGTCACATTAAAGTGCCTTTGGACCTCATTGATGGATTTTAGAAAGACTTCATGTTCTTCATTCTTGCTAATATTTATTGTCACATCCCTGGCAAGGCTCATGAACTTTGGCAACAAAGTTTCAATGTGCAACGATACCTACAAAGCAACATGGAGAAGGGTGAGTCTCTTAGAAGACTTAGTAAGGGACCTCCTAGCATCTTTGAACTTTTCATCATTCCTTGATTTTCAATTATGCCACATGATTTTAGTAGACAATAAAATCTAGAAATTTTTGCATTCTTTGCTCATTTTTTTTATCACACATTAATACATCTTTCCAAAACAACTTATCATTGCTATCCCAAATTTTCATATTTCCACAAAATAACTTCTAAATTTCCCAAGCATAAAGACAATCAATGAGAATATGTTTTACCAATTTAGGTGTTCTACAAAAGAAAAAAAAATGTCCACATCATCACAATTAGATTTAAAAGGGATTCTTTGGAGGAGGACCAGCCACCTGAAGCATGCTTTCTTGGGTTCCATGCCATTGCACCACACATCAGTTAGGACTTTTTTCCGCATTTTATAGTCTAATTCAACATTCCTATAGTAGTTTAAATGAATGAAGATAAAGTCAACACAAGTTAGATCCTTATAAGTTGTTTTTGCTTTGAGCTTAGAGATAGGCCCCTCATCCTTCCAGCAAATATCCTTGGCTAGGTCTAAGGTCCTACTAGTGCCTAAGGGGAAGATGGAATCCTTGCATACTTCTGCAAGCATGGAGTATATTCTAAAATTAGAGGTTGGAAGATCAAACATAGCCAATAGTCTAATCCAACTTTTTATTTTCCCTTCATTTACAATGTACCCAAAGGTTTTAATGCCTTTTTTATTCCACTTTTTTGTAGAATAGCCCTATACCAAGGCAAGGGGTTTATCTTTATGATAAAAATTCCACCGTATTGAGTTGAAACACTAGCATTTAACATTATTCCTTAGGGTTACCTCATTAGAATTAAGGGTATGTGTAGGATCATCATGGAAAAAACAAGCCCTTAAGTGGCAAAAAATTCAAAAAAATAGAGTTAGACAACTTGACGTAAAAATTTGAATAAGTTATCTATATTATTTCAAAAATATGTAAGAATTAAATTTGTAGAAAATTGAATGTAGTTTCTAAACTAATAGGTTTTTAAAATAAAAAATAAAAATCTATTTGGTGAAAATTTGAAATTTCAATGCAACGGTACTTAAATTTCAGGGAAAAATAAGTAGGTGTATATCTAACCACCCTAACCACAACAAAATGATAATATTTTTTTATAAGATTTTAGATATAAGTAGAGGATTCATGCCCCGATGTGATGCATATTTTTTGTTTTTTTTTCTAAGTAAATAATTAATTAGGAATTTTTTATTACAACTTTTTAAAAAATATAAAACCTCATATGTCTGACCACCTTAACTTGGTCAAAACTTCATGAAATTCATTTTTTTCTTCTTTTAATCCTATATTATGTGAAGCATAGAATGTGACACATATTTTGGATTCAAAAAATGTGATACCATTTGAAAGCTATAGATGTTTTTCAATCAGCCTATCTATCAGTCGTAATTTGAATAGAAAATGAATAATAATTACTTATTAAATTTAAAGTAAAGCATAATTTATATCTGTGGAAAGCTAAGAATCTCCTTTAAAAACCCATTTCATTTCATCAATTTTAGGTAAAAAAATAGTCATTAGCCACACCCATCATATTGCCACTTTTTGGCCCATCATGATCCTGCACATACCCTTAAACTGGGAGTTATGTTTGACTAATTCCCAAGCCTTCCAAAGGCTCTCAAAAATAACTGACCCAACTGGTGACATTGGGGATTTGGACATGAGAATGCCACTCAAAGGGAGCATCTTCCATGCTTTTCCTTGTTTAGGTACTGCTTTCCTAATGTTATTTCTTACCAATACCTTACATGGCTCATTCCCTTCTAAGGATTTCACAATCCATTTGGAGGCCATTGCAATACCTTGAAGTCTTGGATCATTCAAGCCTAGACCACCATGCATTTTTTCCATGCAACACCACTCCCACTTCATAGCATGTTTCTTCCTTTTACCTTTTGTGGACACTAATTTTGGTATACAAGGGTCCTCTAACTCTTGTAGGGTTTTTTTACCTAAAACAAGAGAAATGAACCCAAAATATGAAATGTCTACTCTCAAAATCAATGCAAGGATGGATGCAATATGCCTAAATATGATGTCTAAATGTAGTAAACTAATAAAATAAATGATTTATTAATGCAAAACCTAAGCTATGCAAGTTGTTTGAAAACACATTATGATATACAAGATGATTGATTAAATGGGTGATCCCACAATATTCGTATACAATTTTTGGCCAAACTAGACACTAAACTAGTTTTTTCTAACTAAATCTTCACATTTGGGCGCCTATAGTGGCTAAACCATGAGGAATCTCAAGATGATGCAAACTACTAATTTGTGACATTTTATCTATAGATTGTAAATATATTTTTTTCATTTTTTTTGGAATTAGATTGCACTTCTTTTTCCATCCCTTTTGAAAACTATTTTTTTTTAGTAAACACCATTTTTAAGGAGTGCCACTCACTGTATAACCCATAATTTTTTTTCCGTGAAGGATAATTTTTTTTTTATTCAAATTTAGATTTGTAACTATGATATCTAGTGCTTCCAATTGGTTTCATAGTGTTTTATTGAATCGTTGTTCCTTAATCAAGTTTTGAAGTCAACCAATTAAAATTCAGACATAGGCAGACCATATAACACATAACCTATTTTGTATGTATCAAAATTCTTTTTTTGTTGGATCAAGGACTTCAATATATGGCACACTCATATTTTAAAAAAAAAATTGATAAGAACTATTTTTCGACATACATGCAGAACAAAGAGCTTCATTTTCTGTGAAAAACCTACATTCACAAGAAATAAAAAATAAATATAATAATAAAATTAAATTTATTTAAAGTTATACTTTTGAGGAAGCTTATAATAAGGAATACATACTTAAAAAAAATTTAAATGGATTCATTTTATTCCCCAAAAGGTAAATCAAAAGTGGTTTTTTATCAGCATTTTGATAGGTGTAAAGGATACTTTGTTATAGGTATGGTTTAAAACTAGTGGGGTTCTATCCAAGGGGGTTTGATCTAAGGTAGTTTGATAAAACCCTCTTCAATTGTAATGATTTAAATGAAACTTTTCAAGGCTTAAAATCATTATGTTTTCTAAAAATATGTGATTTCTGTAAAAAAAATAGAATCCCCCAAAAATTGTAAACCAACTTTGTGGGATCACCCAAATGTAATACTGAAAAAAATAAAGATAATAAACAGAAACTGTGGACCTAGAAACTAATGAAGGCCAGAATGGAGATTGTAAATGCCTTTAAAATTTTGGAAAATTTGATTTTCTGACCAACTAGGACACTTACACCAAGCTGGGCGACTTAGTCCCAGATCAAGGAACTTGCCCAAAAACCTATTTCTGCCAAATGGGTATTTGAAACTATAAAAACTTCTAAAAGATCAGTGTAGTGGGACTAAGTCACCACTGTTGGTGACTTATTCCACTTTAGATTTTCTGCAAATCCGAAGTGGAAACGAAAACCCATAGTCTACACTCTATTTTTTTATGGAAACCCAGATCTAGATCTGCAAAAATACTTGCAAAATAGAGTATAAATTGGTTTCTAATGGGGGGTTTGCCTTGGTCAAACCATTAGTTGGTATTTAAACCTTGAAAGAGATAAAATATACATAAAACCCTAGCCCTAAGTGTGTCTAAGACTAGGAAGTCTGAAAATGAGATGCAACCTTATTATAATATGCAAGAATTTAAGATGCATAAATGAATTTAGAACATTGCAAGACTCATTCTAAGATACATTATATCACATTAGAAATAAATCTAAATGACATGCAAACCTTCCTTAGGCTGAAGATAGAGAGAAAATGGAAGATGGAATAACTTTGAAAACAAGTCCTTAGGCTTGATTTGATGGCTAGTTGTGTCTCCTCAACCTAGATTTCTCTATGATTCTCCATAGGAATCCATGATCAATCCTTTGCAATGTAAGATATTGGATAAAAATTAAGCTTGAAGACTTGGAAAAACCCTAGCTTGCATCCCTAAAGCTTCAACTTTGTTGTAGATAGGCTAATGAATCTTCTTGTGAAAGATATTTGACTCTTGACTTTTGAATTTGCTTGTTGAAAATGACTTAATGTTGTGAAAAAGGACCTAAAAACATTTATTTATAGGCATTAACACCGAATTATTCATTATTTTAACTTCATAGGTTGACATCCATCGATAATTTGAATTAAGTCGATGATTTTCTCGCTCAAAAGTGAAAAATACCTCAAAAGGGACTAAGTCATCAACATATGCGACTTAGTCCCACTAGGGATTTTTGAGGTGGGTTTCATGAAATTTGAGTGGTTTGAATGTTGCTTATTAGGATTTGTATGATTTTTGAGTGGAATAGGCCTTAAAGTCCAAAATCATGAGCATTAGGGGCCTATAAATGTAGTTTTTAAGGGGTGATTAATGCAAGGGTGTCTAAAATAGGACCAAATTAAGCACAAAATTGCCTCTTTCTTCAAGAGTATACATTTTTTGGTGACAACCTTTCCCATCTGACCATAGGAAACCCCTTATTTTCTTTTGTATCTCATTAACTTGGTAGCCACAAAAGAAAAACACAAAGGAAAAATATATGTTGTACGAAGATAAGATTTTTTAACACACTTGTACTCTCCCTACCAATGAGAGGTATTGATTATTCCAATCCTCCAGCTTTTTCTCAATTCTTCCTTAGATCCAGTTCCACATTTCTTTTAGGTTGGGGTCAACATCAAGTAGGATATCAAGGTATCTCACTTGGAGATTCATTCCTCCCCATCGAAAACTAAACTCCTTGAACCATTCTAGTGGGTTGATGTCCCACCCTAGAGCAACATATTTTGATTTGTTGATTCTTTCCCCAGATGCTTGACTAAAAATCTCTAACTTTAGCATTAATGATTCAATATTCTATTTGTCAAGAATTGGAAAAAGGATAGTATCATCTGTGAACTAGACATTGAGAAGTTCCTTCTCATCTAGAAGCCTAATACCCTTTACACTTGGAGACAAAGTGCATTCCCTTAGCAGGTGGAAGAAAGAATTTGAGGCTATTACAAAGAGGGCAGGGGCCAAATGGAAGCCTTGGTGAATGGATCTTTCCAGCTTGATTTCTTCCAAGAGTGATCGATTCACATTCACATGTGCATTAGCATCATTAAGGAGGATGTCCACCAGTTTACAGAAAAAAAGGAGGGAAACCAAAAGCTTGCAAGATGCTTCTCAAGAAATCCAACTCAATTCTATCATAGGATTTTTCAAAGTCTAGCAGCAGCATGACCACCTTTTGTTGTGACACTTTAGCCCATTGCATTGCCTCCCAACTTGTGATCAAGTTTTCAAGAATGTATCTACCCTTAATAAAGCTCATTTGTGTGTTGTTGAAAATTTTTGGGAGTATATCAGTCAATCTCAGAGCTAGGACCTTAGCCAGGATCTTGTATGACATATCCAGGAGGGTGATTGGCCTCCAGTTCTTAATAAGGGTTTTATCTCCCCCTTTGGGAAGGATTTTGATTATCCCCTTGTTAATCTTGTTTCCCAATGATCCCATGCTTATGGCCTCCTCATAGACCTATAGTAAGTCCACTTATCCATTTCAAAAAACATTTGTAGAATTCCACTGATAGGCCATCGTGCCTTGGTGATTTTCTATTGCTCATTGAAGCAATTGCTCTGTCAATTTCCTCTCTAGTGAGAATGGCCTGAAGTTTGATGGAGTCATCCCCAGTAGTTTTGTTTAGAATCAACTTTTGAACTATATCCCTTGTTAGATGATGGTCCTCTAAGTTCCCTTCTGATGTGAAGAGGGCCATATAGAATGCTTGAAACTACTCTAAAATATCCTTTTTCTCATAAATCATCTTGTCCCCATCCCAGAGTTGGTCAATGTGCTCTTTTACCCTTTTCTACTTAAGATAATTCAAGAAAAATTTGGTCCCTTTGTCCCACAGGTTAGCCAGTTGAGCTTTGCTCTGATTTTCAACCCATTCACCTTGTGTGCTTGGAGTCTTCTTAGACTATCCTTGGATTTTTCCATCACTTCCCCTAAGAGTATATTTCTTGGTTCAAGTTTTACTTTACAATCTATCACGGATACTTGCAATTCATTCTCCACCCTCCTTGCATCTAGAGCCCACTTTTTTTTGATTTTTTGAAATAGTTTCTTCCAGCCACTAATTTTTGCATTCCATCTCTCTCTTGCACTCTTCTCTCTTATCAATAATTTTTTTATTTCTCTAAGGGATTAAGTGGAATCCATCCAGTCCTTATCCTTAAGAATATTTTTGTTTAAGATGAAGGGTACTTTCCCTTCCTTCAACTTAGGCCTACGTTGACATATGACCAGTTCAATTTTGATAGGATGATGATCAAAGAGTGTGTACAGGTATACACATACTCTAACCCCATCCTAATTTGGGATAAAATTGAAGAAGTTTTTGTTAGCATAGAACCTATCAAGTCTACTATAAATTTTGCTCCCTCCTTTCTATGCATTGCACTAGGAGAACAAGATATCTTTGCATTCACTTTTCCCCTTTTCCATGGGATAAAAAAATTAAGCTTATGCTTCATCCTATACCAGAATTGATTCTCATTGCCTTTCTAGGACATGTCAATTCCCCCCACTTATCTTCTACTTGTTCCATCATGTTGAAGTCTCCTCCAATGATCCAGGGTATGCTTGGGAGGGTGGAGAGCCATTTCCAAAGCCTAGCTCTATCCCTATTATCATTAGATGCATAAATAGAGCAAACCCCAAAGGTAACATCATCCTTCTTCAAGATTACCCAAACCACCCTACTGCAAGGGGGAACACCACTATCAGTAACTAGTGGGGACCATTGTTTATCCATTAGGACGGTTTCCCCCCTTTTCCCTTTTCATGCGAGGTGGAGTGGAAGGTATCCCCATTCCATATAAATTTGAGGTTCACTTCTAGCATAAAACCCACTACCTTGGTTTCTTGCAATAGGAAAAAATCCTTCTTTTTCACCAAATTTAGGAATCTCCTAATAATGTATTTGCGATCAAATGACTCAAATCCCTAATGTTCCAAGATACATAGTTAATGTTCATCATCAAATACCATGTCAAATTCCACTTGGTCATTCCTAAATGGCTTAAAGCATTTATTAAATTTTCCTTCACTTTCCTCCCTTTTAGCCATGGGTGATTGGATTATCAGGCTTCTATTTTTCCTTTTATTTTCTATAATTACTGGAGATTTGTTCAGCTTTATCGATGTCTTATTCTTTCTTGGCCTCCCGGGACCATTATTTTATTTAGAAGCCTAGACAGGATCCCCTTGAGCAAAATTCTCATGATCAAATTTCTCAACGTCCCCCCCTTGGTCAGGGTTTTCTACATTTAGTTTTATATGAGGGTATGTGCAATATCATGATGGGCCAAAAAGTGGCGATATGATGGGTATGTGTACAGTATGTGGATGATGACTTTTTTTACCCAAAATTGATTAAACAAAAAGGGTTTATAAAGGTGATTCTCAGCTTTCCACAAATATAAATTATGCTTTACTATGAATTTAATACATAATTATTATTCATTTTCTAGTTGAATTACGACTAAATTCTTGATTGATAGGTTGATTGAAAAACATCTATAGCATTCAAATGGTATCACATTTTTTGAATCCAAAGGATGTGTCACATTCTATGCTTTGCATACTATAGGATTAAAAAAAGAAAAATTGAATTTCATGAAGTTTTGACCAAGTTAAGGTGGTCAGACATACGAGTTTTTATATTTTTAAAAATTTGTAATAAAAAATTCATAATTAATTATTTACATGGAAAAAATTGCAAAAAAATATGCATCACATTGGGACATGATTTCTCTACTTATATCTAAAACATTATAAAAATTATTATCATTTTATTGTGGCCAGGGTGGTCAAAGAGACACCTACTTCTTATTTTTTCCCTGAAATTTAAGTTCTACTCCATTGAAATTTCAAATTTTCACCAAATAATTTTTATTCTTTTAAACATAAACCTAGTAGTTAGAAACTACATTCAATTTTCTATAGATTATATTCTTACATATTTTTGAAATAATATAGATAAATTATATTCAAATTTTTTATGTCAAGTTGCTTAACTCTGATTTATCTGAATTTTTTGCCACTTAAGGGCCTATTTTTTCCATGATTATCCTGTACATACCTAGGATCCTTGCAAATTGAAAAGGTGTTAAGGTGACACCTTGATTCCATTTCAAATCATCACAAGTCAAAGGATTCTATAGAACTTGGACACCAAATAGGACTAGGTCACTAGAAGGTTGAGTAGTCTCAATGGTGCAACCGGTGATGACAGTGGGCTCTTGGGTCTGGTTAGAGGCAACCAGCAGTCCAAAAATAGAAGTAACCCCATCAGTGGCCACTTGCAGTAGTGTAGGACCACTGGGATCCCTACGCACATTTGTGCTCACACCTCCACCCTAGTTCAACTTTTCCAAACTAAAATAAAAAGGATTAGAGCCATGCCTGATTTTTAAAATATGGTTCGCATTAGCTCTAGATTCTGACTTAAGGAAAATTTCATTAATTCTCTACCTTATTTGCTTCATTTCAAGTTGATGTGTATTTAATTTATTGAGGATTGATTTTTTTCAGAAATCATAGGAGGGTTCTTGTTGACACTGGGCTCACAGTGAGTTTGTGTCAGTTCAAACACTTCATCATCCTCATTTTTCCCAAGTATGTCAAAGGAGTTGGAAAAATCAAGCGACCGACAATTAATACCAATACTAGCACTGGGGATGATAGATTCAAATGACACATCACCAAGACCCATTTCCTCCATATTTTCATACCATTCTTCAGAGACTGACTTAGAACGAGGGTTGGTGCCTTCGAAGTGATGATTAGAGGTTCAATGGTTATCCTCATCCTTAGAAATCTAAGCCCCAGATGAAGGTTCTTCTAAGCCTGGTTTAGGATTACCTTTTGTAGGTTTTTCCACTCATTTTTAAATTAAGGGGAAATTCCTACGAATATTCCCTTCCCTACTATAGAGGAACGAGGCATTGATTCCAACAAGGATTTCAATTGGACAAGAAGTGACTAGGTCTTCTTCAACAATTTTAAGACATTTATGAATTTCAACACCAAGATTGATAGTAATAGGGCATGAGCATCTAAGTTTGGCATGGTTTCTTTAGTCTCATCAGTCCTTATAACTTTTCCTACTAGTTCCAAGATTTGAAGGAGAATTTCCTAGAATTTAGGTGAGATATTTTTTTACAACGACCCACCTGGGTGTTGAGAGAGTAATTATTTCCTCAGCAATGGCGGCAAGTGACTACACAAGGGAATGAAAGGTGAAAGCCCCTATCATCTAATAGGTTTTTCTTAAAACATTCTTCAACATTTTATTATTCTTTAAAAAAATAACAAACAAACCTTTCTGTATGAGCCTATAGTAAGTTATTTAGATTCCAAACTTATTTAACCACACATTAGAAAACCAAGAATCTATGAATTTCCTCACAAGGAATTTATTAACATCAATAGCTACTCAAAACACTAAAAAATCCTTAAATATAAATATTTGATTACTAATCATTTCTTTCATAATGTAATTTTGAAAAAGGGTATGTGCAGGATCATCATGGAAAAAGCAGGCCCTTAAGTGGTGAAAATTTCAAAAAAATCAAAGTTAGGCAACTTGACGTAAACATTTGAATAAGTTATCTATATTATTTCAAAAATATGTAAGAATAAAATCTGTAGAAAATTGAATGTAGTTTCTAAACTACTAGGTTTTTTTTTTTTTTTAAATATTTCATGAAAATTTGAAATTTCAATGCAGTAATACTTAAACTTGAGGGAAAAAATAAGAATTAGGCATTTGTCTGATCACCTTAACCACAATAAAATGATAATATTTTTTTTATAAGATTTTAGATATAAGTAGAGGACTCATGTCTCGATGTGATGCATATTTTTTTGTAATTTTTTTCCAAGTAAATAATTAATTATGATTTTTTATTACAACTTTTAAAAAATATAAAAAATCAATTCATTTTTTTTTTAAATCCTATATTATGTGAAGCATAGAATGTGACACGTGTTTTGAATTCAAAAAATGTGATACCATTTGAAAGCTATAGATATTTTTCAATAAACCTATCAATTAGGACTTTAATCATAATTCAAATAGAAAATGAATAATAATTATTGATTAAATTCAAAGTAAAGCATAATTTATATTGGTGGGAAGTTGAGAATCTTCTTTAAAAACCCTTTTCATTTCATCAATTTTGGGTGAAGAAAAGTCGTCAACCACAGACCCTACAAATACCCATCATATCACCACTTTTTGTCCCATCATGATCCTACACATACCCAAAAGAAGAAAGAATTTAGCCACATTGGAGGAACCCTTAACTTCCCCACCATCCTCGCTACATTCTCCTCACACATAAAACCTTGTGCCGACTGAAGCAGAAAAAGGTTGCTTAGAGACAACTTCACAAAAATATTTTAGCAATACATTTTGATCATTCATTTCTTTTGAACTAAAAGAGGGTTAGGGGGGTCTTGTACCCATCTCCATAAATGATAATAAAAAAGGAAGTAGAGAAATACACACCAAATAGATGAGAGAAAAACCTTTTACACATGCAGATTAAAGGTAAAGGCCAAAGCCTGGACACCACATAGTTGGAAAGCAAGATAATGAGAAAAGGAACAAAGGTTAGGAGATCTTATGGTCACAAACCGTCTTGGGGAAGGGTACAAACTCCCCACCACTGAGGAGCCTAATGTGAAAACCAAGTCTTTGATCAAAGCACCATCGCCATCGCCACACTTGTAGAGCCCTTGTCATTCCATAATATTTACTTTTATCTCTCACTTTATTTATATAAAGAAAGTTATGTGTGTGTATCAAGGTCCAATTATCATATTATTTTATCCTCTTTCTCTTTGAAATTTGTCATGTTCATTATGTAGAATTGTTACTGGCCTTGTAAAATTTAAAATTTAGGAAGGTTGCATTATTCCTAAATAGCATCCAAGACATTTTCATCAAGAATTTTTTTTTCATGAGATTTTCTCTTTAGTTAGTATTACATTTTCTTATAATTCTTTATTATGGAAGATTAGTTTGAGACTTGTCACATTGACTCATTAGAATGTAATAAGTTAAAATTTTATTTGAATATTTGAAAAAAAATCTAAGTTCACCAACACATTCAAATAAACTAATGTAGTTAAATAAACCTTTTTATTTCATCTAAATTTAACATACAAAGACAAAACCTATCAATCTTACAAGTTCATATATGATGGTTTCATTTATGGTTGTGGGGTATGTGTAGGGAGATGGGGGACTAAAAGTGACCATGGATCATTTTTTATCCCTCATGAAAATAAGGTGAGCATTTTATAATGTAGTTGAATTTCAATGTATTTTATTTGTCTCTATATAAAAAAGAAAGAGGTTGACCTCAATTGAGCTTGGCCTCTCACTATAGATTTTTTGCAACCTTTTAGAGTGTGCTCACATTGTGTACTAGTTCATTTATTATCAAATTTTCTACCAAATTGTCACCAAAATTCCACGACAATAATTTAACTAAAAATATAAATGGAAAAGATTTGAGTGGTTTTCTTTAATTTTTAGGAATTGAGAATGCCCCACGATTTCATGAAAACCCTCTTGAATAATAATCACAAAAAACCCCTCCTAAATTGTGTCAACATCCTCCTAGGATACAAGAAAACATATTAGGGAAAATAAAGACATAATGAACCATTGAGTTTTGGCTCCTATGGACAACTCTTGCTCTTCTAAGGTTTTTCACCTAAAAGGAGAGAGATAGGAGAAAAACTACTAATAGTTCATTCAAATAATGTTATGTTTGATGTTATCTAACCTAAATGAAGTTAACTAAATTCAATTAGATGATCTAAATGAATGAAAACGAATGCAAAATTGAAATTAAAGCTATGTTTGAAAACGCATTATGTAAAGCAACAATGAACTAAATGAAGAAAACATGTAGAACAAAAAGGAATGAGTTAAATCAGAGTGCACCTAGGAAAAATATGATGAATCTAGAATGTTCTAGATGTTGACTAAAATTACTAATTTTTCATAGTGGGACTCATTCGCCCAAGGTGGTGAATTAGTCTTCCTCCTAGTGAAAAACTGTCAGAAGCAAGTTTTTATCTGTCAGGATCCAGAATCTAAAAAAAATCATATTTTCAGTCCTAAGGTGGGACTCATTCACCACAATTAGCGAATCAGTCCCCTCCCAAATTTCTAAAAAATTAGGAGACAACTCTACAACACTAGATTTGGAAATCACTGCTTGTCGGGTTGCCAAAGTCAATTCTGTAGGAAACGAACAAAAAACCTTCTCCAAGCTTGAAATAGACTTGAGTTAACTTGAAGCACCTAGTTGACTTGTAAACCAATCTTCAACACCAAAAAAATTGTCAAATCTACATACCTAGTTCTTCAAACAAACATGCAATAGGGGACAAAATAGTTTAAGGTTGGTGAATAGGGGTTTGCCTTGGTCAAACCCTACTTTTGGTAATCAAACCTTTAATAAAATAATGAAATTCAAAGGAATCATAAACTAACAACATGTAATTGCTATCAACTTACCAAACCCTTGGTGATGCAAGTCTGAAGTAATGTCAATGGCTACTTCAAAGTGCTTGAATAGTGCTTGAAAAGATGAACTGTAAAATGATTAAATGTTTGAGTGAATAGGTGTATACGTTAACTTGATCAATGGGGGTTGAAATAAGGTGAAAATAACTTATTTATACACACTTGTTCCTTAGTTACTCATTCATACCTCATCACAGGCTAACATCAATGCTTTTGAATAAAATCCTAAAAGGAAATTTAAAATATTTTGAATTTGGGGCCTAGGGGGACTCATTCGCCACCCATGGTGAATGGGTCCCACCTAGGACCTAAAAATGTGTGTCAGGAAATATGTTGTACTTAATGTTGTTTGTTGGGATAATACTCAAAAATACACTTAATTAAACATATGAGAGCATAAAGGGGTGAAATAAATCATGAAAAGGAGATAAATAGTTCAGATGTGCCTAGAAAAGTGTGAAATCTTGTTACAAGACTTTACAACACTTCAAAATAGGTCTTGTTGATGAATAACAATGTTATTTTTAGGTGAATTGTAATTAATAGAGTCTAGAAGAATGTAGAAATGTCTTACAACACTTCACAACACCTTCACAAGATGTCGTTCTTTGAGTTTTAGTACCTAAATAAGCATGTTCAAGCCATGTCACAACATAAAATTAGAGAAAAATAGCTCCAACACCATGAAACAAGACCTAAAATTCCATGAAAATGGCAAGGGGCCATTTTTCTATGGTACATTTAGCCCTCACTTTAGTGAGAGGATGAACTTGCTTCAAACTCACACTAAAGTAGCCATGAACATTGAAAGGAGGGTTCAAATGCACTTATGTTAGCAAGATGGAATGACAATGATCAAGAGGGATTATCAAGCCCCCACGATGAAGATCTCATGGAAAAATAAGCATAAGAACAAAGGAACACACAAGTGTTGAAATGAATTGGAGGAAGCTTCTATCATCAATCCAACTAGTTGTTTATTAGATCTAGGTTGATTATTTGAAAAAGAGAATGTGTACTCACTCTAGGGAAAAAAAACACATGACAGTCCACCGGGTGAGAAGGCTCAAATGTACTCACTCTGGGGCCACAAAACTAGTTTTCCACGGGGTGAGAATGCCCAAAAGGTAGGATACATACGCTAGTTGGTATGCACTCACAAACACAAATATGGCTATGCAAAAAAGTCACACCATTAGGTGGGCTTCCTACTCAACCATATTAAAGTTACACCTGTTGATAAATTTAACAAGGCACCACAAAGAAAAATGCTCATGAACAAAAAAAAGGCACCACAGTCATGCAAGTTGTGTTATGCAAGGTGGAAAAAATACAAAGTGTAAAATGTAAAAGATGTTTGAAGGAGTCTTGTTCAGTTCATGCAAGGTCATTCACTTAGGGGACATTGTGTCTAATGTCTCCAAGAGAGGACCAATCAAAGAATAGTATATTCGCAAATTAGGGGATGTAGTGTGTCGCATTAGGCCACCAAGAGGAATGTAATATGCTTAGAAAGATCACACTTATGAAGGACATCACATCCAATGTCATCCACAAAGTGAAAAACATGTCATATGAATGACAAGGCTGCACTAGGAACCAAGAATTCACATGAATTATGGTAATGTATAGGGGTGAATTAGTCCTCCTCTTGATAAAAAACTGTCAGAAGAAAGTTTCTATTTGTTGGGATCCAACATTTGAAAAAATTCAGATTTTTAGTCCTAATTTAGGACTCATTCACCACAGGCGGTGAATCAGTTCTCTCCCAAATTTTTGAAAAATCAGGAGACAACTTCGCAACACCAGATCTAGAAATCACTGCTTGTTGGGTTGTCGAAGTCAATTCTGCAGGAAACAGACATAAACCTTCTCCAAGCTTAAAATAGACTTGAGTTTACTTGAAGCACCTAGTTAACTTGTAAGCAAATCTTCAACACCAAAAATCTTGTCAAATCTCCATACCTAGATCTGCAAACAAACATGCAATAGGGGAAAAAATGGTTTAAGGTTAGTTAATAGGGGTTTTCCTTGGTCAAACCCCACTTTTGGTAATCAAACCTTTAATAAAATAGTGAAATTCAAAGGAATCATAAACTAACAACATGCAATTGCTATCAACTTGCCAAACCCTTCATGATGCAAGTCTGAAGTAATGTCAATGACTATTTCAAAGTGCTTGAATAGTGCTTGAAAAGATGTTGTAAAATGCCTAAATGCTTGAGTGAATAGGTGGATAAGTTAACATGATTGGTGGGGGTTGAAATGAGGTGAAAATCACTTATTTATACACACTTGTGCCTTAGTTACCCATTCATACCTCATCATAGGCCAACATCAATTGTTTCTGAATAAAATCCCAAAAGGAAATTTAAAATATTTTGAATTTGGGGCCAAAGGGGACTCATTCGCTACCCATGGCAAATGGGTCCCACTTAGGACTTAAAAATGTCTGTTGGGAAATATGTTGTATTTAATGTTGTTTGACGGGATAATACTCAGAAATACACTTAATAAAGCATATGAGAGTAGAAAGGGGCCAAATAAATCATGAAAAAGGGATAAATAGTGAAGATGTACCTAGAAAAGCATGAAAGCTTGTTACAAGGCTTTACAACACTTCAAAATAGGTCTTTTTGATGAATAAAATGCCATGAAAATGACAAGGGGCCATTTTTCTACAACACAAATAATAAAAGAGAACTTTAGTCAAGAATTGGAAGGTTGAGAGACTCACCAAAAAACAAGCTCTCATAGCTCTCTACTTTCTCTAATTCATGAAATTGATCATCTCTCACATAGTATCTATGAGTGGGAAAATCAAAACTTGGTCGAACGAGAGGGAAGAGAAAAGAAAATTGTGTGTGGACACATCCTATGAGAAAATAAAATAAAAATATCTTTTGAAATTTGACTTGTATGTGTTCTTCACCAACACCAAAACTAATGCACCCTTAACAATGCTTGTAGGAGGTTCCCTATCCATTGGTTCCACCAACAAGCGATAAAGAATAATTTTTGGGATAGGTTGTGGATTTTTTTTACCATCCTCCATGCAATTAAAATGAGGCACCATGATAAATTTTTAGGAAACTCTATTATTCAAGTTTATTGTCAATGAAATCTTGAATTACTTCAACATGTGAATCTTCTAAGGTAGAGGTGAGGGATCAACACAAGAAAAAGTGGGGGCACAACACACCCAAAACCAAGCACGAGACCCCTTGATAGAATAGATTTTGATCATGTTACTATCCCTTCTATTATGAAGGATGATGTTGAGGTGAAGACCCTATAATTCATTAGCTTTCTCACTCATACCTTTTTATAGTATATTAGGCCTCTAACATAGGGTGATGTGGGAAAGTAAGATTCCAAGTCTCTACCTTCATCTCATTTCAAAATTGTGCATCCCTTTGTGCTTATGGGTTTGAGGATGATCATGATGGATGTGGCTAGTAGGAGGAGACATTTATATTGTATCATATTGTCATGACAAATAAGTTGCTATATCGAACATTTGGCATTGATAGATAGGTAAATTTGAACAAGGTAAACATTAATTTATTATATTTCATTATGAAATTTAAAATTAACTAAATTACTAGATTGATTATAATAAAATTTTAGGGTGAAAGTGTTCACCCTACATCTGGCAACCTTCCATCTCCTACTTATGCAACTAGTAAACAAATAATAAATATAGTACATGTGAATATTTTGAACTTATATAAATGGTAATCTTAAGAGTCACATTGGATGTTGAAAAGGTTAATTTTGGCCCTCTAATATCAACACCTATCAACTAGATTGATCATACATCTTAGTTAAGGTAAGCTCAAGAATATTTTTAATCATGAAATGTTTGTAAAATAAGTTTAGGTATTTTTTCATAATTTAATAATATTATTTTATTTTGGGCTGATCACAATAGTCGATATATATCTTGGTATTCATACTACAATGGAGCATGGTGTTACTACAACAATATCATCTTCCATGTGTTTCATAGAGGTATGAGGAAAATTAGCAAATTTTACATTCAATTATTTTTGTATATTTATTAGTGAAATTTTGAATGATATTCTTTTGTAGTTTATTTTTTATCTTGATGTTCTTCATTGGGCTTCACAACTCTAGTTCATGAAAATGGCTCTATTGTGGAAGAAGAGAGGAAAATATTAGTTTATAGTGATTATAAATATGTGGTAAGTTTTATTGTTTTATAGCTCATTCTATAATTCAGCTTTTATATATTAATTTTCATGTAACATTGTAGATTGTCACCATTGACAAATTCCAAACTAGGTTTACCTCCCCCTTATGTGCCTGGACCCATTTGTACTCTTAAATTTCCCATTTTATGGTCATATTAAAAAAATCAAAGTTAAATTGGGAATTATCAATTAATGTTTATTTAGTAACACAAAAATCCCAAAAATGGTTTTGGACAAGTAGAAAGTGAAAGAAAGGAAACAGGTTTATAATAAATGAAGTTTTTGGTATTGAAATTTTGTCATGTATTGTGCATAATCTATCAACACGTATCTTTTTAATGGATTTTGATGAAATTATTCATGGTCTCATACATCGCCTTCTTCACCTTTCTACCTAACTGTGCACAACTATGTATATTGTCATCATAAACCTCTTTATCAGTGTGGAATGATTGTGATCATGTATGAAGCTAACCCCATATCATATGCTAATTATGTTTTCATGAATTGATGATTTTGATTGTGAGTCATGCTTAGCTATTGTGCAACCATATTGAATGCTTGTGTGAGTAGGATTAGAGAATCATTCATATGTTTACTATGAGATAATTTTTATTATTAAATTAAGATGTGATGTGAATGATCATTTTCAATCATAGGATGACTATTTATATTGGGTAATTATTTGATAAGGATTTTAGTATGAGAAATAGTGCCAAAAAATTATCAAACACTAGAAATGTCAAAGAGTTTGAGAAAAAACCATCATAATATTTATTTACAAAAAGAATAATTAGTTTTTGGAAATTATTTTTGTTATCCCTTGCAACAAATTTTAATATTCAGCTTACATAAAGTATAATGGAAGTGAAGATAAAAAAATGATGATCGATGATCATGTGGAAAAAATATACACCTTGTGTATGTCAAAAATTCTAATTTGTATATAATAATTAAGCATTACAAGAACAACTATTTATGATAATCAAACCCCATCTCCTAATATTTACTTAATATTTTCTCAAACTTAAGATGTCTCTATAATCTATGATTTTATGCATTATCTTTCATATTCATAATATTATCTTAGCATTATTTGAGAAAAAAATTATTTTTAGGTTGTGTTTGGAAAAGATAAAATGAGGATGTTTTCATTAATGATGTTCATTAAGGTAATTTATGGATAGATATTAATGAATTTTTTTTTTCTTTCTTCAATATAGAAGGTTATACAATCTCTAGAATAATAGTTTCGAAGAAAAAAGGTAGAGCATTGTATCAAAAACTTGTGTAAAAATATTTATCAAAACTTATAAGATGTTTAATTATAATATAATAAGAAAATATATAATCTTATTTAGAATCTACAATAAATCTCATATTCTTGTTAATAAAAATTATTGTCAATATATTTAATATATATTACCCATCCATATGTGTCACATGTAAATTTCTTAAATTTATTATTAAATAGAAAATATTAAATTCTAAAAATTTGGAGTGTAGAAAATTGTATGCCTTTACAATTTCACATTATGTTTGCATCCCCTTAATTAATGAGACTTATTTAAGCCTCTAATTGACCAAATTATGCATTCCAAATTCATTTTCTTCTTTTTTTCGAAAAGGGAAACCTATATTAAACAATTGCAAGTAGCATTAATTAAAACACCTTGGTAATTGAGTGTCCTAGACTTAGGTCCCCTTTAAGTCCTAGGACTCAATTTTAAATATTTTTTTTGGTTTTAATGATTCAAATTCAAGTTTCAAGTGTCAAGTTTGGGAATCTATTTTTTGGGAAATTAGATAAACACCTATAAATACAGTCTTTTTATCAAATTCAAATCTTAGAAGAAGCATGATCTAGATAGCATTAAGGAAACCTTCACAAAAGAAAATATTATTGTCAAGAGCATTGAAGAGCAGATTTATCAATTATCTATAGCAATAATCAAGATCATATCATGATGTCAAAGTTCATGTGTTTTCATATCATGTTTTGGAGCTAACATTGTGATGTAGGTTTCAACCATTCAAGCAAGCATTCAAGCACCAAATCAATCAATCAATCAAGCCAATTCATGCAAGATCCAAGCCTTCTAGAGTGATGGGCTTGACTTCAGTCCTCTAAGAGAAGCCATTGAGGGTTTGGTGAGTTGTAACAATCAAGTATTCATTCATTAATTCCTTCACTTTTCCATTATTTCATTATCAAGGTTTAATTACCAAGCATGAGATTTGACTAAGGAAAACCCCCATTTACTCAAAAATAAACATTTTTTCTTCTTTGTTTGTATGTGAAGGTTTTACAAGTGTAGAATGTAATTCCTAAAATTCCCTACCAAATTACAGTCAAGGATAAAACACAATTTTCAAATTTTGACCACAAATTCTAGCATAATTCACAAAAGACTACTTCCTATACATGAAATTCATGAAATCATAACAATATTTGACCAATAAATCATAAGAACATGGTTAGATAATCAATTATTGTGTCAATCATGGTTGAGTTCAAGTGGAGACATGGAATCCACATCACTGAGATAGACCTAATTAGTTCTACTAACTAATTAATAATTGGAAACATAATTCAAGTCTTATGTCAAGAAATAAAATATATATCAATAGTAATCTCAATGTAATAATAAGAGAACAAGACCTAGGGGATAGACCTATTCCTCAAGGGATCATCTTTTATGGTCTTTCCTATGTATTGTGTAGAGGCTCTATTTTTTGACAACTTAGAGTTCACTCCAACTAATATTTGATTGACCAAAAATCATACATTCACTAAAGTTTAAATCACAACTCACAACGGTATAGTAAATAAATAAAATGATCAACAATGGTTAATCTATAAGGGCTTCTCTTTTAATGACTAAGAATAATGGTTAACAATCTAAATTATAATGCTACTTAAAGGCCACTTGACAAAATAGATAATCAAGTATGATCTAGGATGAAGGTGACCATATCATATATTAAACAGATGATTATAATTGTATTTGAGGTTGCAATCTAGACAATACAAAGGTCACCATATAAAATTAATAAGATTACAAGGTGAAAGGTTAATAAGACAATTCACATATTAAAGATATTTATAGACAATTCAATCACCATACACTTGGTCAACTAACACAAGGGGCATAACCCTTAGGCTCAAAGATGACTCTACCTCAGTCATACTCATAACCTAATAACACTGACATACACTAAACTTATTTCTCTACTTCAATTCATCCTATGCCTCTATTTTTTTATTTATAAACTATATGAGTGGGTACAAACCCTTTCTAGGGTCCTTTTTCTCTAGACAGATTCATAGTCGGTTACCACCCACTTAGGCGAAATTGGGGATCAAAAAAATCATTAAGGATATATTGTAAACAATTAAAAATATCTCAATGTATCACATTGGCTAAATAACATCATTTCGTCCTCAAACCCATCTTCTTTTCACCTGTTTAATCAAAAAATCCTAATTATTTAATTAAAAAAACTTTTAAAGGTTGTTGCAAAGTTTGCTTTTTTACATGATTGTAAGACCTTGATCTTTTCTTGATCCATGTGATCTTTAATTCACATCCATTGATGAGAATCCTTGATCCATGTTTCATCCTCCTTTCATTTATGACAATTGATGGATAAAATCAATCTCATCCATTGCTTTTTCATTTGATCTCCATTAAATCAATTATTTAATGAATATCATATAATTCCCCTAATTTTCATAATTTAAAATTTGTTTTTATTATCAAATTAGTAATTCTTCCACTTGCAATGGAATATTCCTCCTTTCAACATTTCTCCAAAAGGGGAATATTCCAATGGAATATTCCTTCTCCTTTTGCAAAATTAAACTTTGTTTTAATTTGCAAAATATCTATTTCCTCACCCATGAGAATATTCCAAAGAATATTCTTTCTCCTCACTCATTTGAAAAAGGGAATATTCTTACAAAAATTCATGTGCAAGTTAATTCAAAACTTCATGTGTAAGTTAACTCAAAATTTCTTGTGCAAGTTAACTTGTGACCTCTTGTACAGGTTAAAAGTGTGTCTATTTTAAGGAATGAGAACCCTTGATTAAATATCAAATTGCATTATCATCCCTTGATGAGAACCATGATCCATTCCTCCAACTTCTTCCACCCTTGACCATTTATTAGCCTTTTCGATCTTAACCCTTCATTTCTCAATTGATTTCCTATAACTAGGTCACTATTTGGAGATAAATGGATCCAAATTTTAAGAGAAAACTTATGCCAAGTTAAAATAACTTTCACTTGCACTCATATTTAATATCCTTTTAGCTTAATTTACTTGCATCATTAGCTTAAAGCATCCATTAATGGCTTCCATGATAACATAGATGCAAACATTTAGCATATTTTATAATTAGGATTTTAATCTTTTAAAGCTTGCATACATTTAGGATAGCTTTGCATACACCCATATCGATCATATTAGCATATATGTCACGTTAATTTAGCATTTAAATCATGTTTTATGACATATCTCTCATTAGTTTCATCGATTCTCTTCAATAGAATTGATAGAAACAATCTCATTATCCAAGGGATTAGGAAAGGGTCTCCATTCCACATCAATGCGACAACACTCCCCCAATAGGATAAGTTTCAATGTCTTAGATTAGAGGTGTGTCAAGCTTTCATGATTTAGAATGCTAGTTTTAATAGCTTCTTTTTCTTTGTTTACAATGAATTATCTTATTGTGATTGATGCTTAGTGGGTTAAATATGCCTTGAATTCTTATGGATCGGGTTTAGTTAACCTTCACTATGACATTGGTCATATTTTGGCACTAGAAGGAGGGCATGAACTAATCAGTCTGAAAAAATTCTCTTTTGATTTTTATTTTCCTTGTGTTTGTAGATAAAATGATGCTTTTTTAGGCTAACTGGGTTTTGCACGTTGGGTGATAAAATTTGAAGGGAATAAATGTTCTCATCTTTATATCTTATAATTGTAACAAGTATTTGACTCTTTTGGGGAAATTATAACCCGTCTATCATGATTTTCATTTTATGCTTTAGGACCACACTAATTTTCATATGGGTTTAAAAAGAACACTCAAACATGACTAAAATTGAACCCTCATTTCATCATTTTATTTTGGGCTTAAAATTGAACAAGGAAACTTAACATTTCATTTGGTGCATAAAATGAATCCATCTTAGCTTTAGGGGTTAAAATTAATGAGTGTTTTCTATGTTTTAATTTACATCTTTGTTATTGAGCGTGTATGCAATTCTCTCACGCCACTCAGTGATCTTGAGAATCAGAAACATTCCTTAACACTTTGTATAATCACCTACATCTTTCAATTTGGATTAAAAATGAACCTCTTTGCTAGTGTAGGGAAAAGTTGCAGTGTGTTTTCTCTCCTTGTTTCATGCAAACTAGGATGATCGCACTACAAATGTACTTCATTTCTATTTTTTATCTTTAAAGGTCCTACCTCCCCACTTTGAAAAGAGGGAACAAACCAAGCGAAAACAAGCTAAATCCAAGCTCTTTCAAGCCACTATATAAATAATTTGTTTGTGACAAAAGTTATAAACAATAGGTGTGGATGGGTCATACCGACAAGTGTCACCCTTAGTATATGTGTGATACGTTAAAATATCTTCTTAGAAAGATATTGGGAGGCCTCTTTATTTTCTATAATCTTGAGCTAATATTGTCAGGTGTATGGCCACCTTGAATGAAATCCCTTATTAGGAACCAACTGTTTAGAATTCAAAAGCCTTTATGCTTGTTGGTGCAAGAACTATCATTCTGAAGCCACCCCACATTTCACTATTCAATAGTTGAAAAAGGGAAATCTTTAGGATCTTTGGATCTTCACAATTTGAGATTTGGTGGTCCTGAGAAGTCTATGTTGTGGAGGGGATCCAATTTTCCAAATCTCTATTTGTTCACATTGTCTTAGTGTTTGTAGAAATCCAAGTGGGGATTTAGCAAGTAGTATCTTTTGAACCTAAGGTTGTAAATGTTTGAGAGTCAGTTTAATACTTTGCTTGGTCCCAAAATGTTGCAAACAACATTCACAATCTTTTGCAAAGTTTCAAATCCATTGGTCTAATTATGGATACCTTTTGAAATAGCCTTGATATTAATGCTTGTCCTAAGGATTTCTATTCTTAGAGATTTCTGAATATCTTGACTTATATCTCAATCCATATTTTCCAAAGTTAACATAAGCAACTATGGATTCAACCTCATGATTTTCACAAAATGAAAATTGTGAAATTTATGATGTTTTTGACATAGACATTTAGTTTGAATTTAACTTAATCAAGACAAGCATTTGTTGTAAAAGAAACTCATTAAGAAAGATAAATTGATAAATTGAACCCCACATGACCATTTGGTGACTGATCGTGCTAGTTGAATAACCTGACCTTACACCCACTATCATACAAGAAAAACATTGCAAACATTGATTTCAACATAATTGAGTTCGATCATCAAAATCATTGAGTTCTATTATCCAAATTCATTGAATTCTATTGTCAAAATTGTTTGAGTCCTATTTTACAAAAATCATTGAGTCCTTAGGTTTTTATCACTTTAGAGGTACAACATGCTTCTCACTACCTTAGTCTTGGAAAATAAAGGTTCACTCTAGGTAAACATTTGGTCAAACATTTCACTCACCCCTTCATCAAAATTCATCCTTCATCTCACCAAACTTTGCAAAAAAAATTGAATACACCAACACTTTGGGACTTAAACATCAACCAACCAAACCCTAAGTTAGCTACTTTATATATGTGAAATGAATCCTTTTCCATTCATTTTGTTAAGTTAGTTATCATTTATGGACTAGTTTATCTTGAAGGCCATAAGTCTACCTTAAAGATTCACATGTTCATTAACATCCTTTACCTTAACATCAAAATATGAAACTTAAGTCAAAAGTATTGTCCAAAAACATTTGCAAAGATCACTTCCCCCATATCATTTACCTTTTTCATCTCCCATTATCACCATTGCTCCAAATATACTTGGAGTGTCCCTTTTATGTAAATTTGAGTCAACTAGAGAGTTTAAACATTACAAAGTCCAACACAAATCTCCCATAGGTGACCCACAATTTATGGTAAAGACAAGATCGCAACACAATATAATCGTGGAGAAAACCAAAGTCACATTTACATCAAGTGATCCCAATCCTCAAGAATTTGATCTGAGAAGTCAAGTTACCCCATCACAACAACCCTCATCTCCATCAAGACCATATGAGATATAAGACATCATGAATAACCCATTTGGAATTACTAAGGAAGAAATCATGGAATACAAACAAGAACATCAAGCCTTAGAAAATAGCTCCAATTTCCCTATCTTTTGTGGCACAATCAATGACACAAGGCTCAACTTCATCTATGATTCAACCAACTCCATTCCTTGTGCCAATTCAACCTTTAACATCTAGTCTTGCAACTAGGCTAGGAACCAACCTTGGTCTCACTTCATGTCTACGAACAAACACAACTATGGGTATTCACAACACGACCATTCCATTAACTACCAACCTTCCCCAAAACACAAGTTGGACACCAACATTTGGTAAACCACTTACATTCCATGACACCACAACAACCTCAACATTTCAAGAGCATCCATCGTCATCCATCACCGCAAATACTCCAAGTATTCCTAATGTTAGGCAAGGTAATGTGGACCAAGTGCCTCAAGTAGGAAAATAAGGGAAAGTTAACACTCTCATGCAAAGTCAACATTTGACAAGTAGTTCCAACAACCTCATTGACACATCAAAACAAGTGGTTACCCAAGCTACCCAAGATAATCGACCATCCACATCAAACCCATCTATCATCAACCTAAATAAAAACAATCCCTTAGTTATGAATCCCATCAACCAATTTAATACCTTGATCCCACCTCAAATACAACAAGGGAACCCCCTACCCTTTAGTCAAGGGAACCCTTTCAACCAGTTACAAGGTATTAATGTGTCATTACCATCGCAATACCAAATGGCACCAACATCATCTTTTCCCTTGGTACCCCATGTGAAGTGAAATCAAATGGCACCTCAATCTTACATTCCTTCATCCTAGTCCACTATATTGCAAGGGATGTTAAACCAAGCAAACCCTCAACCTCTCATCAAAAATCTAAAACCCGTATAAAACATCAACACACAAAACCTATCATAGATTTCCCAACCACTAATTAGTCCTACATTGCAAGAACATGCCTTAGCTTTACAACAAGCACAATAGGATTACCAAAAAGAAATCCAACAACAACAAAAATAAGAAGTAACCTTAGTCTCACAACAACAACAAGAAGCACAAAAAGCATCCCTAGTATCACAAAAATAACAACAATGGAAAGTATCCTTCACAGTACAACAACAACATCAAGCAACCTTAGAAGCACAACAAGCATCCTTAGTAGCTCAACAATAGCAACAAGCTCAATAACATGCCCAACAAAAACAATTTCTTGCATAATAACAACAACAACAAGGTTTATACTATAACCCTCAACAAACATCATCAACTTCAACACATTAGGAGAATATACTCCTACACCATCATCACCATATTCTACACCACCATACACCCTGTACAACACTTTATCATATCAAAATATTGCATACAACGTGCATCTGTCATCCCAACATATGTTCCTCCTCCAAACCTCCAAGATGATCTAGCATCATAACTTAAGGTGTTATCACAAGAAATACAATATCTTCATATGGGAAAGATAAAGAAGCCCCATACACAAAACTTATGTCCCTATCCATTTGATTGAAACATTGCAATGGTACCATTCCCTCCTAGATTTGAAATCAAAAAATTCAATAAATGCAAAGGGAGAGGAAATCCTATGGATCACATCAAGGAGTTCAACATCATGTGTATAGAAGTTTCCTACAATGATTCTTATTTAATGTACCTCTTCCCTTAAAGTTTAATAGGTTCTACCATGGATTGGTTTTCATAGTTACCTCCAAGCATCAAAACATTCCAAGAAATCATTGATAGATTCATATATCACATCTCCTTCAATCTTGACATGGATGTGAGCTTAAATAAAGGAGAATATTTTTCCAATTTCTTACAATGGTGGAGGAAAAGAGCTAGTAAAAACAAGTGGTCCCTTCCCAATGAATAAGTGGGGATTATAATAGAAAATCTTGATCACAATTTCTCCTTCCACTTGAAGATGGAATGCATTACCTCTTATGATGAGCTTTTCCCTAGAGCCCTTAACATCAAGAGAGCCCTAATCTCATAGGGAAATAGTCAAGCATACAGAGACAACTACCCATCCACTCGTTTTAATGATAAGCCTGACTATTGGGCCAAGAAAAAGAATGTTACTAGTGATGGTATTGTTGATGCAAAGGTGGTCTTAACTGCTCCTAGGAAAGCAAGCACTCAAACCATGGATACACAACAACCATACACATCACAACAAAATGATCAAAAAATGATCAATGTTGCAAACACTCAATGGGGAAAACAAAGAACAAACAATACTTCTAAATGAAAATTCATTCCCATAGGGGAACTTATGGAGGATGTGCTGAAGCAGTTGATATAGTCTAACCTTATCACACTCCTTGATTTCTTGAACTATCTAGAGCCACAAGTCAAATCCCGTAGCTATAGAGATGACCATTTTTGTGAATTTCACAGATACAAAGGTCATAGTGCAAAAAATTGTTTGATACTCAAACATCTAATAGAAGATATTATTGAACAAGGCGACATCGATGTCAATAAAAAATATAGGAGTGAAAATTTTAAAATTTACACAAACCCTATGTTTGATATACAAAAACAAAAGATTCAGGAAAGGCCTCAACCTCAAAACACATAAACCATACACGTGATACTACAGTATGACATATTTATTTATCACAACATGAGGAATTAGATACACATCATGATGTTGTTTTGAAACAAAGTCCAAACACATTAATAGTGTTTAGCAATATTTTATACCGTAATGACATCAAGTGGATATTAGATTATGATATCTCTCCCACATATGACTCAATGATTGGGCATGTTGAAGAAGTTCCAAATGATCTATAAATATATTTTATTGCACCCATACCTACCAACTATTGCAAAGATTCTCTTATCAATGATGCACCATCCACTAAAGGATCATGTCAAGAGGAGGCTCTTGAGGATAACTAAAGTTACTTTGAATCGAGTCAAGATCAAGAACCCCTATCCCAAGAGTTTCACCAAGACAAATAAGGGACATATTCCAAACCATTTTAAACTCTGAAGATGTCCCCAATATCACCCCTAAGATGTTTCTTTTTAATAGACATATAGATGTTCTTCATCCAAAAAAAGAGTCTCCCACTCTTGGTATTCCTACACAAGAGCAAGCAACAATCGAGATTCTTGATTCTTATAGTGATTGTGCATCATCGACATCTTTTGAGTCAACATCAAAATATTTTGAAGCAGTATCAATAGCTAACGATGTCATAGAATTAGAGAAAAAAATTTATATTCCTAAGTAGTAGGAACCCATAGCACTATCATGTGTTCATGACAAGTCATATTCAGTGGCTATGGATCAGAGGATACATTGTCAAGGAAAAGGACTAGGTATTGATAATACCTTCACAATAGTAGGGGAAATCTTTTCTACAATGAACATCAACATATGGGGCATGAAGGATCCTTATGATGAAAATACAATCAATGCTACACGGTGTTTCCAGAATAATGGGTTACACTTTTTGGGACATCCTGATTTTTGCCTAAAATCACATATTTTTAGAAAATACAATTATTTAAGACTTTAAAGGTTCCATTTAAATGATTTTAATTAAAGAGGGATTGATAAAACCCCCTTAGATCAAACCCCCTTGGATAGAACCTTGTTAGATTTAAATCATACCTATAATTGAGTCTCCTCTACACCTATCAAAATGTTGATAAAAACCCACTTTTGATTTACCTTTTGGGTGATGAAATGAATTCATTTAAAATTTATGTTTTGTAAGCATGTAGCCCTTATTATAAGCTTCCCAAAAAGTATAAATTTAAATATGTTTAGTTTGATTATTATATTTATTTTTTATTTCTTGTGAATGCAGGATTTTCAATGAACATCAAGTTCTTTGTTTCACACATACAAAAAAATAGGAAAATAGAGGAAAAAAAATCTAAAAAATACATGTGCACTAGGTGTTGATGTCCCTATTCCAACAAAAAGAGAATAAGTTAATTCAAATGAATACAAAAAAAGTTATGTGGGCCGAAGTACACCTCTGTCCAAATTATAATTACTCTAATTTGGAAAATTAATTAAAAAAAACTATGCAACAAAAAATTCTGAAAAAATATCCATGCCCTAGATATTGGTGTGAAAAAATTTTCTTTTAAAAATTAGAATTGCATCCTGTCTATAAAAAAAGTTATGCAGTCCGAAGTAAACATCACTTTTTTAAAAAGTCGATTACTAGATAAAATAAGTTATTAAAAATTACATAAAAAGATTCACAATTTTTTTTTTTAAATGTAATTAGAATGTACACAAAAGATCTAACAAATAACTAGTTTGATTCGTCATCAAATTTTTAATGGTTTAGCTACTATAGGTGTAAGAAAGTGAATATCTAGTGAAAAATCCTAATTTTAATGTTAAGTTTGGCCAAAAACTGTAACCCATTATTGTGGGATCAATGTACAACTAGTCATATCATGAGTTGGCATTCACCCATCATCTCATACGCAAATTGGGACCAACATAAAAAGAAGAATTCTTATCAAAGAAAGGAAAATTTCATCAAATAAAATGAAGCAATAAAGAGAAAAGGACATGTCAAGTACAAATGGATACCAAAGAAAAATAAACAAAATCATCCCTCAAAAACTCCATTAGTCAAAGAAACTATGGGGAAGAATAAAAAAGGGAAATGTAACCATCAAAAGAGTCCTCAAATACAAAAGCAATATTCTCAAGCAAGGAACAAATTATATCCAATTGTTGGTCATAATTATGTGAAAACCTCCATTCCCACCCATTATCGCTCATCTTCCCAAGTTTAGAGAGTCAAAGGTTCCAAACTATCAACCAATCCATTTCATATTCCTTCATACATGTCACCATACACTCCATTTACAATATCCAATTCTTGCATTGACCGTGTGTTGGTAGCTACTCTTCATCATAAGGATTTTGAAGGCACTTTATCATGATGTGTGCACATAGACAAGGTTAATTCTAGTATCCACAAGGAAAATCAAATTTCTTCAAGGTTGCATTCAATTGCTCGTATCTTTGCGAAGAAGCTTCTTCAAGCAGGATATCACTGACACATTATGATAGTGTCTTGTACATCAGTACCACCAGGTGGTTCAAAATGAGGGTAAAATTTCCAAAAAATCAAAAAAATCAAAAAATCAAGAAAATAGTAAAAATAAAAAATTGTCCTACAGTGAAAACTACTAGGTGGTGCTTTGGGAAAGTAATATGATGAAAACATAGCAAACAAGCATCATGAGTAGAATCAAGCATCTATATGATCATTCTCATATAGAATAATCTCATCCTTTTGTTGATAAATCAAATGTTCCCTCCATCCATCCAATCTAGATTTATCCAAATATTCCACTTTATCTTGATCTTGAAAAAGATTCAGCATATACTTCAACTCTACTCATCAAATTTTTTTGACATTCTGTTTACTATTTTATCTCATGAAGTCTCATATCCTATATCTAGCATGATAAAACTCTATTGAAACTCTTTGCATATACATTACCTATCTTGATTTGTTCATTAAACTATGAAGCATTGCTAGACACTGGGGGTAGGTTATTACACTCTTGTTTCCAAATAACTCTTTATCCATGTCATTTCTCACAACGTAACATCAACATCATGATCTAGGTATCATTTTCATCAAAATATCATGAAAAATCCCAAAAAAATTCATAAAATGTTCATAAA
Organism: Sequoia sempervirens; assembly: GCA_007258455.2. Lineage (NCBI taxonomy): Eukaryota > Viridiplantae > Streptophyta > Pinopsida > Cupressales > Cupressaceae > Sequoia > Sequoia sempervirens. The sequence goes on along the minus strand of VDFB02179234.1, from coordinate 22,543,116 downwards.
AAAATCTAAAAAGAATCCAAATTCCTATATAGCTAAAATCTAAAAACATTTGTAAAATTGTAAAGCCAAAATCCAAAAAATCCAAAACACATCAAAAACCCTAAAAAGTTCAAAACATCAAAAATCCAAAAATCGTACCTTGTCAAACTACAGGTCTCTAAGCTCAAGAACGTAGGCAAGGCCATCATTGATGTGCCCCCAAGACACCCTAGGTTGGTCCTTAAGGAGTCTTTCATAATAAAATGGCATTCCATCAACTGTTAATATCACATCTTCAATAATTTGTGTCAGTCAAACTACATGGTCTTTATGTGTATAACATAGGAAAATCTTATCTTTGATCAGCCACCGAGGCCCCTAGGATAGGTCTTTTAGGTTAGGTTCTTGGTTGAAACTTGGAAAATCTAAAAACATTGAAAAAATCAAAAAAACCTTATACATTTATAAAATAGATTAAAAGACCCTAAACATTTAGATAACAAAAATCCCAAAAACATTTGAAAACTCATAAAATACAAAAACACTCAGAAAACATTCAAAAGACCTAAACAACATCAAATATCCTTGAGAAACCCTAAAAAGACTCAAATAACCTGTGTTGTAGAAAAAAGTACCCTTTTCTTGACATGGGAATAATTCATGATAAATTGACTTAATGGGGCCTTGATTCAAGTGTTGTGAGGCATTTTATGCATCCACACTAGGTCTTGGACCCTTACAAATCGAATAACATGCTTTTAACGGTGTCTTGTAAAGGTGTTGTAAAGTGTTGTAAGATACTTTCACAGTTTTCTAGACTTAATTAACCTATTTCTTCCTAATTCAACATTACAAGATGTGTTTAATAACATTATTACATCAATCTAGAAGGTTTTTAAAATAAACGTAATGATAAACTAGTGTTGTAATGTGTCTCGCACATTTGCGTTGGTTCTTGTGCCTTTCTAGGCTATGTGGACCTCATTTTACTGTTGTAAAGTGTATTTAATAACACTTTCACATTGATTTATGTGTCCCAAGCCCTATTTTACATTTACATCATCACTAATAGGCCTCTATTAACCCATATTGTGCATCTTGAGGCTTAAATTGATCAAATTCCTAACAAGGTTGCATTTTAGACCTTATTTCCTTATCTCTTAGCATCTTAGCTGTCAAATTGGCCCCTGTGGGACCCATTCATTATACATGGAAAATTAGTCCCATCCAGGTGGTACCTATTCACCATGTGTGGTGAATGAGTCCCATTTGGCTCAAATTTTGACCTTTGAGCAGAAAAAAAGTGAAATATGAGTTTAATTTTGCTTGATGTGAGCCTGTGATGAGGTACTAATGGGTAAAATAGATGAAATTCCTATATATACAATTATTTTAACTCATTTTCACATCTCTTATCTCTCATCATTCATTCATCCACAAATCTTTCATCTCAAGTCAAGCAACCTAGGGTTTTATCATTGCAAGATATCACGAAAGCTTCTAAAGACATTCAAGGGTTGAATATTCATGTTGTGCTAGACAATTTCAATATCTATCATCATGGAAATGTAATCTATTCCATTATTTCTTGTTTCATTCCATTCTTTCATCATTTTGGTTTAATTACCTAAACAGGGTTTGACCAAGGCAAACCCCCATGCCCTAACATTTAACATTTATTCTTCTCTTCCTTTGTGTTTGTGGATTTAGATCCCTTAGGAGCTTGGAAATCATTGAATATCAAGTTGCAAGGTTTCTCAAGTCTCCTCTTCATTCAACAAGTCAAAATAACAACAAAAACTCATTTTTAGGCTTGTAAATCAGAATTTTAGAAGTAGACATCTGTAGGAAGTCAAAGTGTAGATCAGAAGCTTGAGAATCCACCTTTTAAAATCTAGAAATTGAAAAGTGGACTCATTCTACATGGGTGGTGAATGAGTCCCACCCCAAGGTCAATTTTTGGATTTTAATAATTTTGGATACCCTTTTGTCAGAAACAAGTCCTGGTACAATTTGACAAAATTGGGACTGATTCACCCAGAATGGTGAATGAGTCCCTATAGGCCTAAAAAATAGAATCAACAGAATTTCAAATATAATTTATATTCTTTATCAAAGTTCTAGGTGCACACTTTCAGTTCGATTCAATTATATTTAGTTTTGCATTCATTTCAAGGTGATTTTGCAATGCATAATGTGTTTTCTGACATAGCATAATTCGTAGATTTTGCATTCATAATAAGTCTTTTAGATCACTTAATAGCATTTCATTCACTTCATTTAACTTAAATCACTTCATACACATCCTCATTTGAATGAACCCTTAGCATTATTGGTCCTATCTCTCTCCTTTTAGGTGAAAACCCCTAGAAGAGCTAGAGAAGTACATAGGAACCAAAAATCTACATTTCATAACCGAAAACCAAAACATTCACATAAACTTGAAAAATACCTAAAACAACCTCAAAACATTTTCAAAATACCAAAACCATTGAAATATTCTAGAAACCCCAAAACCATCCATCCCATTTCACTTTCACCCACAATAAACTTCCATCCATAATAAATCAATCGTCCCCTTCAACCTTTGGAAAAAAAATAGAAAAAAAGTTTCACAAGTTGTAAAGTAAGAACCTAAGTGTCACAATTTAAAGTCTAGATCATAGTTAATTAATTCAATGTGTCACGCCCCGCCGTGCGAACCCCAAAGGAACTAAAACAATGGAACAATTTTTTTTTTTAAAAAAAAATATAATAACATACTAAGTATTACAACATAACAATATATCAAGAGGCACAACTAGTTCCAATGGGGTACACGAAGTGACATAACTATTCTAACCCATAACCACGAAAATAAGATAACAATAAATAATCCATTACGCATATCTACTCATACCCATTTCATCATTTAAAATATCTATCAACTATATCCATACGAATAACATATGCACATATGACAATACATGGAATATAAAGATATAAAGTGTTACATATTTTGATAGATACAACTCAACGTAACCAACTATAACAAATGATCCTGAATAATTACATGGCCTGAATGATTATTACATCCCAATGATAGAAGAATACAATCTCAAAATTACATATATAATCACATCAAGGTCACCCCAACACACGTGGGAGACAATACAACAATGAATACATTAAATACATTACAACTGAAGTATATAGAACTATCTGGTACATAAGAATAATTGGATCATCAACATCCGCCAAAACCTGCAAGTAAAAGATACATCTGCAAAAGGAGAGGGAAACCCAACGGGGTGCGAAGCACGTTCCACCCAACCACCCCCGTGCTGAGAGTAGACAAGGAAGGGTCCCCGACCAAGTACGCCTAACAACAACAAAGACTAACTCCCAACAAACACATAACATCAAGACCACTTAGAAAACTCACAACAACCATTCCAAGAGGCACAACAACACATCACTTCTGAACATAACAATATAACACCTTCCCAAATAACAACTAGTCACATACACAACTTCAATGAACTCAAGGCATAATAACAAAGACCCCATCCAACAATGACCAAAGAGACAACAACAAGGCACTTAACCACTACAATCACAATATTACTTCACAACTACAATCACCAAGTCACTTAACATGAGGTTACAATGCTTCCAGAGAACAAGATCATGACCATCGCACAAAAACTGGCTAACTGTTGACATAGGAAGAGTGTCATGCATAAATTGCCATGAGTTACCCTGGCTCAACCTTCCTAGGCTACCGGACCCCCATCCTGGGTTACCCTGGCTTGCCTCTACCGGCCACCGGACCCTCACGCAAAACTATGCGTCTCGTCTCATCTCGAGCCTGATCTTTCACTTGCTTCACGAGAGAGACATCCTTTTATCTTTATTAGTGTGAAAGCCCCCATTAAATTCATTTAGGTTATCACTTAATTAAACTCTAGGTAGGTTACCCTGGCGCCCCTTTGTGTGCCAGACCCCCACAAAGAGCCACTCTCCTATCAACAACATACAAGGCATGATACCACAATAGGTAACTAAACATCACAAACTCTCCAGTCCAAGGAGGAAACAAACAAGGAACCCACTCCAACCACTGGAGGAAACCAATCTAAATACACACTCCTTCCAAAGGAGGTACAGTTATCATTACCCACTCCTATTTCTCAGGAGGCACAAATCCCCGTTCATGGAAACCGGGTATACATCATAGTACAATACACCAAAGCGATTCACCAAAATAAACCCCCACTCAAGAAAACTTCTCTGGAAGACTTACAATACCCTTAACCCTTATTGCCCGACATGGGGAATAAAAGAAACATGAAAGACACGCATTCCATCTCTGGAAGCCCTTAACAATAACTTATACTCTTACGAACAATAAGGTGGACTTAGGGTTTTTCCATACAACACGATAAAAAAATAAAGAGACTACCACCACAACTTAACAAATAACCTCAAGAAAACGAGTACTTAAAAAAACAACTCCATACAAGAATATTTACAAAACTCAACAGTTTCATCAAACAAATAAATCAACAATTCGAGATTATTCGATTCAAAACAAAACTCATTGTTAATTCAAATTCGTACAAATTCATTATAACACCATAACTTTTAATTTTACTTATCGATTTAATTATAATCCTATAAAATTTTAAAATTTAGCCAACCAATTTAATTGTAAATACAAAACTTTATTCCCAATTTCGTGATTAAACTAAATATATAATAACTTTCAAAAGAAATTATCATGTTAAAACGTAATTACAATATATATAAACCTCATTTACATATATATATATATCCATATTCAAAATAAAATAAATAAATAAAACTATATTACAAAATCATTCTATAAAATTAATATTTATATCATCTTTTGTTTTCAAGAAAATTATAATTTTAAAATAAATATCCAAACCCCGTCTACACAAAATAATCATTTGATAAAACTAATAATTATATTACAAACATCATTATACGAAACAAATTCGACTTAAATTGCATTGAATAATATATAATTACAATCTAAATTAAATCTTAAAAGATATATATACATATATATATATAAAATAATATATATAAAATATAACAAATAATATGTAATATATAAATATTTATATATTTATATAAATTAAATATTGATAAAAAAAAAAACCAAATTATAAAATTTACTTTATACATCAAATTCGTATTTAAATAACATATTCATTTCACATTAAAGAAAAGATTTCGAATTAATCTTTAAATAAATTTTTTGAACAAAACCCGAAATCTTTTTAAACAAAGAAACAAAATTTTAAAAAAAGAATCCATACGCAGTCCAGAGTACTGCGCACCTCCCAAGGGAGGTACTGCGTACCTCCCAAGGGAGGCCGCAGCCCCCACCAGGCTGTTGCGTGGTACGCTGGGGACGGGACGGGTACGGCCGCGGTCGTCCTTTCCCATTCCCAGAATTTTTAAAACTTTAGTTTATTTCGTTTAATTTGCTTTACAAAAAATTTTATTCATTAAAATCCTAAAATGGGGATTTCGAATTTCGATAAGATAATATAAATATTTTATATATATAAACATTTTTTATTTTTTTTTGTTCAAACGTACCTCTAAACTGATAACGAATTAAATATATATATATATATATTTTTTTTTTTTATTTAACAAGGCACGCAAGTACACAGAGTACACAGGGAAAAGAAGATAAATTATACAGAAATAGAGCACACCTTTATTTATTTATTTTTATCTAAACACACACATATATACAGATATATAAATATACATATATTTATGCAAAATTTACCACAAATTAAATTTTTCCTACCAGATATAAAACAAATTAGGCAAATAAATTCAAGCCATAAAATAGTGATTTTCTTCTCAACAGTAATTTTCAGAAATAAATTTTATTGAATTAATTTTGAAGGGTTTTACCACCGTCTTCTACAGATGATTTGGTTTTCTATTTTGGTTATTCTAATTTTTATCAGACAATCTAAATCTGGTTATGCAAGTTTAACCCACAAACCAAATGATTTTCTTTTCAAGACCATGGTTTCCAAACTAAATTTTTATTGAATACACAAAGGGTTTTACTATGGTTTTTCAATGAACAATCTTCAAACGTTTGTAGCAACTAATTTACAACTACAGAATCCTCTTTCACAATAAAATAAATAAATAAATTTAATTTTCAAACAAGAGGCATTTCAACGAAAGTTTGATTTCCAAAACAATACTAAAGGGAGTAATAAATTTTGAAGAACCTGAAATCCCTCGCCTGATGAAGAATCTTTTCTGTAGCCTCCTCACGATCTCTTCCTGCAGCTCTCTTTTCTCGATCCTCTGCCTTCAACGTTCTTCTGAACAATCTTTTCTTTTCATCCACAATAATTTTACTCAGAAAGAAAAACCTCCAAACTAAAAAAACTATCCTTTTCTTTTTTTTTTTCAGATCCCAAAATAACAGAGTCCCAACTTGTGTGAGAATCATTCCTTCATAAAAATAATAAATCACTAAATAAATCAATAAATCTTTTTCAGCTTTCTTTTCCAAAAAGCCCCCTTTCTTATTGGTTCTTTTCCAGTTTTTAAAAGCTCACACATATCTAAAATTTTAATTAAATAATTTATTTAAATTTAGATATTATCTTCACATAATTTCCTAATTTAATATTAATAATAAAAATAATAATAATTAATTACTCTCAACAATATTAATTTAATTATAATTATTTTAACTTTTAATTAATTAAATCACTTTTAATTTACAATCTATTTCAACTTAATATTTTTTTAACTCTCAAATAATCAAATATCAAGGCAACATTAATTAATTATTTTATGAAGTACGATTAATTAATTAAACACTAACCAAGAATAAAACAAATACTCAACAATAAAACTACATACAAGACAATGACGACACTTCAGTCAAAACACGACGACTCACAACAGACGACGGACTTGGGACGGGGACACTTCCAAGCCTACTCCCTTTTTCAACTTTTACCCATTGGGTTAATTTATTGCTCGCCCTGTCCTGCCGAAGCAGGTGGAATCGAGACTTATTCCTGCAATCCTGCATCCAAATAAACGTCAAGTAACACATGTATACATATGAAATCAACATCCTATCGTGAGAAGGAATTGCAGTGTAGTAGGGCACTCGTGAACGAGTGATGCTACACTGTCCTCTCACCTAATCTATTCTAACAATTATAATATCAATACTGAGCTAACATTTCTAACCTAATCGACATAAGATAACATGATATTAAACTATTGCATCTTAACTAATTATTAAACAATTGCATCATATAATAATACTGAATTTAAATAACATCACCATAAGATCATCACATTGACATATAAACATTAATGGCAATTCATTTAAATAAACAAATAATCCAAACAACGCACAGAGTATCATCAATCATCCTAATAATGTCATATCAAACGAATAGGTCCACTCAAGGAATAACATCATCAACTACAACCAACCAAATCAACCCTAATAGTATCATCATAGAAATTAATAAGTCTAAGCAGTATGAGGGGTATTACACAATGGATTATATATCAACAACTTATCAAGCATCTCATCCTAATCCATCCCCTTGATCAACATGTCCTAGGATGTATCCTTCCTATGATGGACATTAGTATCAGAAATCACCTTAGCTAAATTAAACTGGTAGGAGATATAGATAGCACTTACTATTTTTATTTAATTTGTTCTTATGATTTATCTTAATGACCCATTCTGAGGACCTCTTGATGATGTCTCAATTATTTAGAGAGAAAGGAATGGGTCATCAATCATTATTTCTCATTTGTTGTGCTTGTGGATATTCTTGTAAAATAATCTTGGTGCATAATTGCTTAGTTGTGTGTAGAGAGGTTGTTTGGAGTAGATTGTTGACTATTGTGTATGTTTTGGTCCAATATATTCAAAACTTATAAACTACATTCTAACGAGGTTTTTGTATGCCAAGATGTGAATAGAAACTATCCTATGTGTTTACAGAGTCAAAGTCCATTACACTAGATACAATGCCATCTTGGTTCTCAATACCTTGATGCATCATTTCTGTGCTATATCAAAAATAAGGAATGACAAAAAATCCCAATTCCAAGATATGATAAAATCATCATCATGCATCTCTCATCACCATAATTTAATAAAGTCTTGGTGGATCAAGGACTTGTTTGACTTTTGAATCAATATCAAAATCAATGGTTAATTGATATCCATTTCATTCTTCTACTTCCATCCATCTTATCTAAATATTCTTCTATTTTGACAAACATTTCCATCCAAGCATCAACTCTATGTGATCTACATCAAAATATACATGAGGCTAGCCATAGCCAATGGCTATCTATAAATCATGAAATATATCTACATGAATACCTGAGCTATCACAATAACAATCCCTCTTCCGATGGGGAGTAGTGGGGCATCTATATCATCTTCAGCTCAACAATTTGATAAATTTTATCTCACTGATTTAAAAGTAACCTTAAATCTCAAGCATCTAAATAATAATTCTGATTTTCAACTATCATGAGCTTGATCAGAACACTTTATTCCTCAATCGATCTCTCTAAGGGGCAACCAACCATCTTTCAATCATATCAATATCAAATCATCTAATGGACTTTGTTCCTAGCCTCACTAGCAAATATGGATCAATTTATCAAATCATTCATCATTGGTATAATCTTTCCCTATCAATCCTTGTGTTGTTCATATCTTGACAATATTATCCTTGCATTGTTTTGAATCCTCAACAATGCTATTAACCAATCAATCATATCAATCAACTTTAGCTTGGCTATCAACATCTCAAAGAGATCATCAATGTCCATTTCAGTATCAAAATTGGCATTAGTCTTTAAACCAGTGCAACAAATACATTGCTTCAAAGAGGGGAAAAATGTAGACACTTAAAAATATCTTAATGGATCACATTGGCTAGCTAACATAATTTCATCCTCAAATACATCTTATTTTCACTTGTTTAATTAAAAAAGCTTAATTATTTAATTAAATGCCTCATTTTCACCTATTAATCTAAGTGACCTAATTAGGGGTGATCCCACAGTAGTGGTTTATAATTTTTGGCCAAATTGGACACTAAAATATTTTTTTTAACTAAATCTTCACTTTCGGGCACCTATAGCAGCTAAACCATGAGGAATTTGAAGATGATGCAAACTAGAGTTTCATGAAATTTTGTCTATAGATTCTAAATATACTTTTTTCAAAGAATTTGTAATCAGATTGTACTTTTTTTTCCATCTCCCTCAAAAACTTGTTTTTTTCCAGAAAACAACATTTTTAAAAAGTGATGCTCACACTATAACACATTACTTTTTTTCCATGAAGGATAAAATTTCTAATTTTTTCGAATTTAGATTTGTAATTTCGATATATAGTGCTTCCACTTGGTTAGATAGTTTTTTATTGAATATTTTTTCCTTAATCAAGTTTCGAAGTCAAATCAATTACAATTTAGACATAGTGCAACTATATAAGGCATAATTTTTTTTGTATGTATCGAAATTAAATTTCTTTTTGTTGGATCATGGATTTCAATATCTGGTAGGCGCATATTTTTGAATTTTTTTTTGATAATCTACTATTTTTTCAAATTTGCAAAACAAAGAGCTTGATTTTTGGTGAAAAACCTACATTCACAAGAAATAAAAAATAAATATACTAATAAAATTAAATTTATTTAAAATTATACTTATTTGGAAGCTTATAATAAGGAATACATACTTACAAAAAATAAATTTTAAATTAATTCATTTGATCATCCAAAAGGTAAATCAAAAGTGATTTTTATCAACATTTTGATAGGTGTAAAGGAGACTCCATTATAGGTATGGTTTAAAACAAGTAGGGTTGTATCCAAGGGGGTTTGGTCTAAGGTAGTTTTATCAAACTCTCTTCAATTGGAATTCTTTAAATGGAAATTATTAAGGCTTCAATCATTATATTTTCTAAAAATATGTGATTTCAACAAAAATCAGAATCTCCCAGAAATTGTAAACTAGTTTTGTGGGATCACCCTTGGGTTAATTCACACCCTCTCACACTAACATTTCATCCGATTTAATTAAATAATATAAATTATTTAATTTTAACCCTAAGTCCTCTTATTTAATTAAATAACGTAAATAATTTAATTAAATATCATATTTGCATCTCTTTTTCATTAAATAAATCAATAACTTAATGAATATCCTCGCATTCCTCATCTTACACATTCAAATTTAGTTTTAATTAACTAAATTGCTAATTTCCCTCTCATCCACTTCCATAGGGAATATTCCAAAGGAATATTCTCCTATTTTCCTCTAAAAAAAGGTAATGATTATTCTAAACAAACTTTGAAACAACTTTTTAAAGTTGTTGCAAAGTGTGTTTGTTTACATGATTGTGATCCCTTGATCTTTTCTTGATCCATGTTATCTGTGATTCTCATCCATTGATGAGAATCCTTGATCAATGTTTCATCCTCCTTTCATTTGTGACCATTGATATATCAAATCAATCTCATCCATTTCTTTTTCATTTGATCTCCATTAAATCAATTATTTAATGAATATCATATAATTCCCCTAATTTTCCTAACTTGAACTTTGTTTTAATTATAAAATTAGTAATTCTCCCACTTGCAAGGGAATATTCATCCTTTGCACATTCCTCCAAAAGGGTAATATTCCAATGGAATATCCCTTCCCCTTTTGTGCAATTAAACTTTGTTTTAAGTTGTAAAATATCTATTTCCTCACCCATGAGAATATTCCAAATAATATTCTTTCTCCTCAATCATTTGAAAAGGGAATATTCTTACAAAACTTCATGTGCAAGTTAACTCAAAAATTAATGTGTAAGTTAACTCAAAACTTTTTGTGCAAGTTAATGTATAACCTCTTGTACATGTTAAAAGTGTGTTTATTTGAAGGAATGGGAACACTTGATTAAATATCAACTTGCATTCTCATCCATTGATGAGAATCCATGATCCATTCCTCCAACTTCTTCCATCATTGACCATTGATTATCCTTTTTATCTTAACCCTTCATTTCTCATTTTCTTTCCTATAAATAGGTCACTATTTGGAGACAAATGGATCCAACTTTTAAGACCAAACTTATGCTGTTAAAATCACTTTCACTTGCACTCATATTTAGCACTTATTTAGCATCCTTTAAGCTTAATTTACTTGCATCATTAGCTTAAATCATCCATTAATGGCTTCCATGATAACATAGGTGCATACATTTAGCATATTTTGTAATTAGTATTTTAATATTTTGAAGCTTGCATACATTTAGAATAGCTTTGCATACACCCATATCGATCATCTTAGCATATATCATGTTAATTTAGTATTAAAATCATATTTTATCGCATATCTCTCATCAGTTTCATTGATTCTCTTCAATAGAATCAATTGAAACAAGCTCATTATCTAAGGGATTGGGAAAGGGTCACCATTCCACATCGATGCCACACCACTCCCCCAATAGGATAAGTTTCAATGTCTTAGATTAGGGGTTTGTCAAGATTTCATGATTAAGAATGTTAGTTTTAATGGCTTCTTTGTCTTTGATTACAGTGAATGATCTTATTTGGATTAATGCTTAGTGGGTTAAATATTCCTTGAATTCATATGGATCGGGTGTAGTTAACCTTCACTATGACATTGGTCACAGGTAGATTACAACATAAGGGGTATAGAATCAATCCCTAATCATTTTAGAAAACTCAATCATTCCTGTTACAATGTGAATAAATAAAACTTAATACTCAAAATAATGAAAATGAGAATACATTTAATGAGGATTGCATCTATGAGAAATTAGATAATGGTTCTAAATGAATATCACGTTTATAAAAAGATTATAATCTAATCATTTTTGGGTGATGATAATTGTTTATGAAATAAGAATGTAATATAGGGATCTTGGCAATAATATCTTATATTACCTTTACCAGACATCTCTAGATCAATATGTGGATATGTGCAAGATCATCATGGAAAAAGTGGGCCCTTAAGTGGCAAAAAAATTAGAAAAATTAGAGTTAGGCAACTTGACGTAAAAATTTGAATAATTTATCTATATTATTTTAAAAATATGTAAGAATAGAATTTGTAGCAATTAGAATGTAATTTCTAAACTACTAGGGGTTTTTTTTTTTTTTAAATGATTTGGTGAAAATTTAAAATTTCAATGCAGTAGTACTTAAATTTTAGGGAAACAATAAGAAGTAGGTGTCTGTCTAACCACCCTAACCACAATAAAATGATAATATTTTTTTATAAGATTTTAGATATAAGTAGAGGACTCATGTCCTGATGTGATGCATGTATTTTTTTATAATTTTTTAACAAGTAAATAATTAATTATAATTTTTTATTACAAATTTTAAAAAATATAAAAAAGTCATATGTCTGACAACCTTAACTTGGTCAAAACTTCATGAAATTCAATTTTTATTTTTTTAATCCTATAGTATGTGAAGCATAGAATGTGACGTGTGTTTTGGATTCAAAAAATGTGATACCATTTGAAAGCTATAGATGTTTTTCAATTAATCTATCAATCAAGACTTTAGTCATAATTTGAATAGAAAATGAATAATAATTACTTATTAAATTCAAAGTATTTAAGCATAATTTATATTGGTGGAAAGTTGATAATATCCTTTAAAAACCCTTTTTGTTTCATCAATTTTGGGTAAAAAACAAGTCATTAGCCACATACCCATCATATTGGCACTTTTTGGTCCATCATGATCTTGCACATACCCATGTGGTTGGAAGATATTCAACGAAATATTGCAATATATCAAGAATAGTTTCCCTCAGCTTAAGAAGTGAAACTCCATAGAGAGAATATGTTTTTTATCATTGAGGAGATAATCATATTTAGTTGTACCTCCTAGTAGAAGAGAACTCTAATTTCCATAAGGTATAATTTAGTCACCTATTTTCCAAGTGATCATCATGGTATGATTATAATAATTTAACACAATGTCATCACAATGTTAATATCCGCAAAGTGTGAGGAGATTGAAAAATAAGTTCACAATACTATAAATGGTAACATTATTCTCTATAGGAAATTAATATGCCACAATCAAATTGATGGTACTAAATTCCTCTGAGTGCCAACCTTAATAATATTTCCTAGAGATGTTAGGCACTAGAGTATATTTTCAATTAATATTGCCACAAAACATATGCTATATAAATATTATAAGGAAAAAGTATCTTAATAAAAAAAAATTCCCTACCCTAACAAGTTATTCAATTCAATGTTAGGCGGTTAAAATAACTAAGATGGATTAATGATCACTTATAGATAAAAAAAATATATCATGTCGGATGAAGATAAGGAAACTTTAATCCATTTTACATCCTTATTTCCAAATTATTATTCTAGTAATCCTACTTGTGGAATCTAACTTCTTTGTAGCCTACACATGATGAGAGCTTAGAACCCACTCAAATACATATTTACTTATGTACACACACTGCACCAAGACTATTAAATAAGATACATCTCTCTAGACACTAAAATCATGCATTATTTAGCCCTTGTTAATAATGATTAAATAAAGGTTGGTTTTGTATGTATAGAAATTAATTTTTTTTGCATCCAATTATGTATACACCCAACCATATGCATCCATGCCCACATACAAGAAAAAGATATAAAAAAAAATTTATAGTTCTATTTTTAAGAATGATTATTTCACTTGCTTGGATCTCATGTGTTTATAGTTTAAAACTTGAGCTTATATATAGTGGAATCATCAAATATTTTTCAATAATAATTGAAAGGCGGAAAATTGTTGCTTTCCTAGGGTTTAGGAACTAGGATGACAATCTTCACTCTCTCTTGTTCAAGAAAAAACCCTAGAGATCTCAATGCAAAGGAGAAAGAGATCTTACAATAGGGCTAGCCTAGGTAGTAAATGTAAACTAATGAGGGGTTCACCACCAAGTTAAGACTTGGAAATAAAAATGTAATGCAAATCAAAATGCTTAACCCTAATTCAATGCAATATTTCACTAAATGACCTAAAAATGCAAATGAAACAAAATAGAAAGCTACAAGATGGAATGTGTGCACCTAAAGATTTGAAGATGACTGAAAGGAGGTCTTAAATGCTAGAAATTTTGACTTTAATGTTGAATGGGAATCATTCAAAAAGCTGGGTGAATTCGTCCCAGATCTAAATTTTGACCTAAACTAGGACTAATTTGATAGAAGTGGTGAATCATTATAGTTAGGGTTTTCTAAAACTTCAAAGCCTAAATCTTCCTCTTCAAGCTTCTAGATCTAAATCTTTGTAAATCTTGTAGGTGTTCTCCAATGTTCTCCAATGCTTGATAACAACTTTGACAATTTTAGGAACTTTGACAACTTTCTCCAAACTTTCTCCTTAATATGTCTTGAATCTAAACCAACAAATCACACACTAAACAAATGGAAAAATGTTTTTTTCTAAGTAGATATGGGTTTTCCTTGGTCAAACCCTATTTTGGTAATCAAACCTTGAAGTGAAATGAAATAGGAATGAAGAATGATGAATGAACAAAGTAAGATGTTGCAACTCACCATAGACTAGCAATAAGAGGTTGTAAACATGTATGAGATGGCTTCAATGGATGTGTATCTCAAATCTTTCTTGAATGTGATAGATCTTGAATGAAATGCTAGCTTGAATCATGAAAACCTACATCATAATTGTTAGCACAAAAAAAACATGATGCATGAAATCTTTGGCATGATGATTGAAGCTTGAATAATGCTCTAGAATGCTTGATAATATGCTCTTGAAGAATCTTGAATGGTCTCGTGAACACTTGAATGCTTCCTTGATCACAAATTTGCTATAATGCATGAATATTTGAAATCTTAGGATGAACATAGGATGAAAATGAGTGAAAGAAACTTGTTTTTATACTTAATTATGCAAGAATTAATGAAATTACAACACTACAAGCTAAAATCAAGTCTTGGAGAATAAAATACCACTAGAAATTTGAATTAATTTTGATTTTGGGCCACACGGGACTCATTTTCCCAAGGTCCAAAGAATGAGTCCCACCAAGCCCAATTTTTCAGACCAATTTTAAAAATACCTAGAAATGTGTGAAACTGGGTTCAGGACTAAATGATTTAGGTGGGACTCATTCATCCAAGGTGGCGAACGAGTCCTAGATCACTAAATCTAGGCCATTCAAACCTAAAACACCTAAATTATGATTGGATAATGATTGGTGCCATGATTATCCTTGAAAATATGCATTAAATGAGGCTTTTAGATGCAAAATAGGGTCAATTAATGCATAAGAAAGTCCAATTATTAATGATAATCCTAGAAAAGTGTAAAAGTGTGTTACAACACTTTACAACACTTAAAAATAAGGAAAGATTAAGATTAAAAAGAGGTTTATTAGGTGTAATTAATTAAGAAGACCTTAGAAAAGTGTGAAAGTGAGTTACAACACTTCACAACACTTTAGCAAGGTTCCATTGAAATCAACTAGCTCACAAGGGCCCAATACCTAATGAGAATGTGTCAACCATAGTACAACACTAAATCAAGGCAATATTAAGCTCAAATTCACAAGGAGGGCCCAAAAAAAGTGTGAAAATGTACCTGATGATATTTTCAACACTACAATAATATTTATAATTCTCTGACAATAGCAACTCTTTTGGTAAAATGGAATACAACATTGAATTGAGTCATTTTTTCAAATAATTTGTGTTCCTTTTCTATGCTTCCATATTTTCCACTCAAGAGAATATTTGAATCGACATTGCATAATTTTGTAAGGAAAACAAGGAATTTTTGTCTTTCCCTAGAAATCATGACTTTAATAATAAAATTATTAGCAATTAACTACCTAGCTCTACATCCTTCAAATGTGTTTCTAAGGTATTAAGAAGAAGGAATAACACTAATGATTAAAGACTGCTATAAAATATAGTTGTAAGCCATCACTAAACCTAGCAACTGAAGTGTTGGGGTCATGGATTTCTATTGCATTCATTAATCCTAGTGTCTAATCTCCTAATACCCTTTCCTCTACATTCCATGAGACCACGTTTCTTGGAGGGGTTTTATCCAACCTAGATTTGGTTTTCCCTTTGACTGCACTTCTCTTCTCCTCCCTTTCAAGCCCTAATCTCTTATGGACCTTCCCTTTTATAATATTCTTACACAATTTATGTTCCAAACCCATATCCTCCCCCCTTTGCATGCGATCTTCTTCCATTATCCTCCCCTCTCTCTACCCCTTTTTTTATCCACTCAATTTTTCTTTTTGTCATTGATAATCCAACACCTCCATAAGCCCAATACCACTCACATCAATCAAACCTCTGCGAAAAATTCATTGGAGCTATCAGATCATTTTTTGTTCCCCATTGTAGCATAACTCAGTTTGCCACCTTGGAACTATCAAAATCCAATCTTTGAAATTTTCACATTGATCTTCTAACCCCACACCATGATTAGACAGCTATCACTCAATTGTCTTGACATTTAAATTGCCACTTGGTGCAGGAGCACCAATCCTTTTTATGAATATTTTTAGTTTGAGTTGATTCTAGGTGTTAGTGTTTTGCATCAAATTAGTGTAATAAGGCCATGATGAGGGCCAAGCATGATGATTTTTAGGACTTTTGGTTGTCAAAAAATGAGGAAGTTGGAAAATATGTAAAAAATGTGGAAATTGCTAGTCATTCGCAAGTTTGATAAAGTTGTCATACGTAAGGTTTTTGTTTATTTTCAAGTATGGGGTATTTTTAGATGTTAAATAAGGTCTAAGTAGACAATTTATGATGTTTTAGGGGTCTAGGCGAGTCAAGGGGAGCAATATTTCAAATTTGTAAAAAAGGTGACAAGTGTAAGTTTGTAAAATGCAAAATTGTAAGGGCATGGAAGCCCAACGGTCACAAAGGAGTTTAAAAAGTAGTTAAATTTTGTTTGGTTGGTTGGAATCATGATGTAAATCATCTAAAAAGAGTGTGAATCTGTTGGTTGGTTTGTTGTTGGATTTGAAGGAAAAGCAATAAAGTTTATCACTTTTTTTTAGTATTTTTTTGTAATTTTCATCTTTTCAAGGTCTGTACAGTAACATACAATCTCAAAGTGGTTCAATTCTTCCATGTTTCTTATAGTGGCATGAATTAAAATTATTTTGAAGCAAGTTTGAGGAAAATTTATTAAGGTTTTTGGTAGTTTTCCTTGTTTTTCTGAGACAGACTGAGAGTACTCTATTTTGGATTTTTGTGAACTTTCATCATGTAAAAGGACCCATTCACTGACTATAGTTACTGTGATATGTGTAATGGGTCCTAGGGTCTTAGAATATATGGTAGTATTTTTTTTTTGAGTTGTGGAGAAAGAATAAGGGAGATAAAGTTGTTGCCCCTATTGGTTTTGTGAGGAAAATGTATGAAAATGGAAGTTCTTGGCTAGGGTTTGGTAAAATATTTAAGGGTATTCATTTCTAATGAACCATTGAGCATTTTTTGGGATATTCTAAAGTGTTAGAACTAGTTTTGAGGTTTGATAATGCATGGGACATAGAGTTTCATTAAGCTCTAGGTTATATTGAGGAAAGTGAGGGTTTTTTTGGATTGGAATGTTTCTGGGCCTATTTTGGCTAAATATTTGTGGATGTTGTGTTGTCTCAGGAAGGTGACTGCTTCCCCATCAATATTTGGGTTTTGAGAAGTGTTTTAGAGGTGGTTCCTTTGTAAATTTTGCCTAATTGCCCTTGAAAAAAGTGTATTTGGCTTGATTTTTGATTTTTTTTATAAAGGACTTGTATGTGAGATTGAGGTATGTTAAATTTGACCCTAATGCGTATATAGGTAAATCATTTTCTTGTAAATTCATTTGAGGAATTTGTGAGATAAATTAAGAAAAGTGGGTCTTCTATGCTACTAGATTGACAAGGTGAAAGGTAGGAAAATAAGCCGGATTGGTTTTGTGAGAAAGGAGTTGATTTGAAACATTTTGAATTGTCAAATAATTTTT
>VDFB02179234.1:22471823-22524930 GCA_007258455.2 Sequoia sempervirens | reverse complement strand
CCTTATGATGAAGGGTTGTTGCCAATACACTGTCGATGTGAGAATTAGATATCATGCATGGAGGCATGGATGGAGTGTGTTTAGGGATAAAAGATGGATTGGTTGATAGTTTGGAACCTTTGACTCTCCAAACTTGGGAAGATGAGCAATGATGGGTGGATACAAAACTGTGCATGGAATTAGGACCAACTGCTTGATACACTTTGTACATCGCTTGAGAAGCCTTATTTTTCCTTTGTGGACATATTTGCTGGATACTTTTACCATTTTTATTTTGCCCCATAGTTTCCTTGACTAATGGAGTTTGATAGGGATAATCTTTCTTTGTAATTTTTGGTATCCATATGTATTTGATTTGTCCATCATGCTTCTTAGCTTCTTTTCCTTTGATGATGTTCTTTAGGCTTTGATTCAATTCTTTCTTTTTGTTTTGGTCCCAATTCATGGATGGGGTGATGGGTGGATGCAGATTCATGATGTGGCTGGTTGTAGTATTGGCATTAGTTTCATCATAAGGATTCTTTATGCTCCCTATGTTGACATTTGCTTGAGACAAAGTTTCCCTCAGTATTGTGGAAGTAGTACCTTCATGCTTTGATTCTGCCTATTTTGAGATGTCTTGTTCAATAAACATGCTTTGATAAATGACCGCTGCAGATGATGTTATTGGAATTTGCTGCTCTGCTGACTTTGAAATATCATGTTTTGTCTGAGCTATTTCCTTGAGTGGATACTGTTGGATATCTTTATTCATGATTCCCCAATTTGAATTTGGGATATATCTGATCCTGATGTTGACAAGTCAGTTTGATTGTAGGAATCAATAATTCACTTTTTTTTGTAGTAATTTTAGGAGTAAAAGAATCCTATTCTGAATGAAGATCATCTACGTGTCCATCCAAAGAAAGCATCTCATGGGTAGATGGAGGAGTATGTGCTATATGGATGTGATCATCATTTTTGACATCTTGTATAGATAGGAGAGTGTCCATTAGATCATTGTAGTATCTTGGATATATGAATTCTTGATCTTGAATGATTTTAGAATTGCTTTCGACATGCTTTGGATCAAGTTCTTGGCATGGGTCAATTTTAACGGATGGATTACTTATAAAGGTTTCTTGGATATATTCACTAGGAATGGGAGGTGGCTCAATATCTCCTTGATCTTTGAGTGGAATTGGATCAAATTTTGAGTTGAAGATTCCTTCAATATCTGCAACGATGAGGTCGAAGGATGTCAATATGTCTTGGAAAGGACCATTGCTAGACTTTGGTGAAAGATATTGATCATGCTTTGGAATAAATTTTTGAGATGTTTCCTCTAACTAATTAGGTGATGTAGAGGCATTTTAAACATGGTCCTTGGTCGAATCCTGATCATTGTCCCCAATAGTTATCATTTTTTGCGCTTGCGCTTGTGCTTGTTCTTGTTAGGTAGTTTGGGTAGCTTGCGTGGCTTGGGTGGCTTGTCATGCATGTTGAGTTTGTGTTGATTGTTGTAACAATTCTTGAGATTGCACTTGCTTTGCAGCTTGAGAGGCTTGGGTAGCCTGAGTGGCTTGCTAAGCAGCTTGGAACGACAGGAGTTCTTTTTGGAAAGCTTGGTAAGCTTTTAGCGCTATATTGTTTTGGCTTGCTGTGTTTGGTTTAGGTTGTAGTGCTAGTGGATTCAGAATTGTGTAAGATGCAATAAAAAGTGGTTGAGATACGATTGAAGTGATCGTGGTAGTGAGGGGTTGAGATGTGATGGGTGTGATAGTGGTGGTTGGAATGACTGAGGTGATGGGTCCTTGGGAGACCATGTTTTGGGGTGTTGGGATTGATGTCATTTCTTGGTTAGATACCACCTATTGTTGAAATATAAATGGTATATTTTGAGGATTTGATGCAATTATTTGATTGGTGCTTGATGGATTTCCTTGGTTTGATTGATTTTGGACAATGTTATGATTTGGGATGATATTTAGATTTGGCATGATAGGTTGAAATTGAACATTGTTGATGTTGGGAATCATATTTCCTTGATTTAGGTAACTTTGTTTTTTCATGGTGTTACCTTGACTTGGATTAATACATGGAGTTGTTAACATCTTTTTTGGACTTTGAAAAACATTCGTATGATTTGTAAACATATCCATCTGAAATTTTACCAAGTTTGGACTCAAAATGTTCATGTTTGGTAAAGTTGTACTTGGTACATTCTCATTTGGCATGAAGGGATTTGATGGGATGATTTTGTTCGTTTGAATGTTCATGCAGTGATTGTTTGGTTGATAGACTTGTAGGTTTGTACTTGGATTTAAATCTACCATCGGGAAAGGTGTTCCAAAATTTTCAATGGGCATACTCACATTTGTTGTACCATTGAGGTTTGTAGGAGATAATGATCCCATGTATGTATTGTATAAATATTTATTTTGATAATCAATCGGCATTGTAAGGATTTGAAAGTTTAGTTGATTTGGATTACTCATTATGTATGGAGAAAGTTTATATTCCATGTTTGTCTTGTGTTGAGGTCTAGTTTGGACCGTAAAATAAGGATCAATTTTCAAGAATGTGGGATGTGAACCTCCAATTCTTTGGATTGATCTAAACTCTAGGTACAAAAAGGAAAGTCTAAGATTTTAAGGATCAAAAGGATGGTGATGAGATATGAAAGACGGATGATTGGTGAATGATTGGAACTCTTAGGAAACCTTGAAGAGGATACTAAACTTTAGGACTTGGATTCATGTTTGATCTGATTTGGGATTGGTTTGATTTGATTTGGATAGTGAACTCATAAAATCTAAGAGGTTGGATGTTGTCCTAGAGTAAATTTGTCCACAAGATGCTAATTTGACTAAGTGTGAGAAGAAGGATTCATCTAGACACACCTAACCAAACAAGATGATTTTGATTTGATTTGATTTTGGATTTTGGATAGTGAGCTCATAAACCACAAGGTGTTGGATGTTATCAAGGGATAGACTTGATCACAAAGATCGATAATTTGAATAAATATGTGGAGAAGGATTCATCTACACATATCTAATCAAACGAAATGATTTTGATTTGGTTCAAATGATTTGTCCAAAGTTTAGCATGAGGGATTTTTTTTCAAGATTTCCAAGAATTGTTTGTGAGGTGATTTTGATTTTGATGTTTGGGAGATGGATGGAAGTTTTGATTTTGATCCTAAGAGACCTAGAGAGACTTTGTTTACTAGACCAAGATATTGAAGAACATGATTTTCTCTAAGAGTAATGTTGTGCCCTCAACACACACGCCCCATTTGTAATGGGGATCCTCTTTTCTTTCACCTTGGCAGGTCATTTCGTCATTGCGTCATTTTGTGTGCCCCCGTTTTGGTGTCCTAGATGGTCAGTGTACCTCCAAAGTTTCATCTTGAGTTGACTGTGTTTTATCCCCTTTTATTTGGTTAGGTCCTAGATCTTTGCAGACTCTCATTGGCAGTTTGCTTCTACCAACGGTCGTGGGGCCTCCCGGGCCCGCCCCACCGGGTTTCCCTTGTCAGGCTTCCTCTGGGAATTCACCATTTTGAGCGACATAAGGCTTTCACCTTCCTGAACCCTGGGGCCCGGCTTCTCATTTTTTGGTAGTTTAAATTTGCAATGTTTTGGACAGCTTTTGTCTGCCCCGGGTCTGGTCCACCAGACTTCCATTCTCGGAACTCTAGTCTGTCTTCACCATTTTTGATAGCCAACCTGTGATAACATTCTGCCCCTAGGTCCTGAGCTCCCTTTTTCTGATAGTTTGCAAAATGAAGTTTCAAGCAACCATCTGACCGCACTCTTTTGGCCCCCGCACCCTGGAGCTCCCGCCGCCGTTCAGGATTTGAATCCACCAATCCTACTGTCGTTCGTATGACCATTAAATGAGGGTATTTAATGCATGTTTGGGTATATATACCTGGATCGACCTATCATTTTCACTTGTCAGGTTTTCCAGAGGAGTTCAGAGTATTTGCAAAGGAGTCCAGTGCATCCGTCGCCTATCACCCTCGCATCCATGATCATCATTCGATTGTCCTTAGTGGTTTTCACATCTTCCTTCATCGGACTTCTGAGATAGGTTCGTTGTTCATTCCTTCGAGATTTAATTCTGATTTCATGCCTAAAAGATGAATAAACATGGGCTAAAACACATTAGCTTGGTAAAACATGGAAAAACCTACAAAACCCATGTCTTCAAATTCCAAAGAAACCTCCAAATCATCCCCTAAGATCAAACTGGAATTAAACCTCGTCACTGCCATTTGTTGCATAGGGCATTCACACCCTCCCGGCCCACGCCAGTTCATTTCCATCAAAACCTTGTGCAAACCTCAGTCTAACCCAATGGCGGGACCGCCTCCTGGGCCTGCCACCCCGAGGCTCTGTCGGCCGATCGCCAAAGAATTGAACAAACTTAAACACTCAAAATCTGACCTCCATCTCGGCTTCCTGGGCCCACTCCTATGGGACTCCGTACCCGGGACTCTGCATCACCTCTGCTATTCCCAAATGATGGGGAGAGCATGCCTTTTCACCCTCTAGGGTCTATCTTGCATTTCGTCGTCCAAAGTTCAAGCTCAAATACATTGTACCATCATATCACCGAGTCTCGCTTTGTGGGGTTTTGTCTGTGGTTTAGATGTCGATCTCTATTGTGCTTTCCTTCATCAAGCTCTGCCCCATCAGGTTTTCATCTTGTCCCATCTGATTCAAAAGGGAAAACTGGCTCGTGTTCTTGACTTCTGGGTTCTGCGCCCTTGTTTGTCAGGAAACTTAACAAAAAAACTAGTGGCCAAACTCGGTGATGGGTCTGGTTTGCCGAGCCACTCCTGCCAGGTTTTAGTGCCACCACCACTATTCTGAATGGAAAAACCCTCACAGCTTCCCGCCCCTCCAGGCCCAATCACCTAGAAATAGAAAATGAAGACTAGCCGTCCTTTGAGCTCCCAGGTCCTGGGTCCCAGACCTCAGAATTCTTACCCTAGAAGTCTATTTCTCTTTGGCTATTTCATGCAACAAATCCCTAATAGCTTTCTGGCCCTGAATCTCTGGGAGCTCCCAAATTGATCAAAATAACCTCAAATTTGAAGACCAATCCTAACCCATGTGTTAAAATTTGACCCTCTTTGACACGAGTCTTTCAAACCATCAAAATATGAAGATGAGAGAAATCAACCAGATTTCCCTACTTCATTTTCCCTTCAAAAACAATATTCCTACCAAGGAAGTCTGGTCCCCTAGGCCCGAGTTGTCCAAAATACCTCAAGAAAAAGGGCTAATGACATTTGGAAGTAAAAGTTTGATTTTATGAATGATAAATTGTCTAATTGGATTTCATCCATGGGATTTCAACTAATGTTAATGCTTTCATAGTTGGTTGTACTCATTACCTCTCTGTTTGCAGGATATATGGAATCGGGTGCAGAACCCTCGGGGGCAGCTGTAGAAAAGGAAAAAGGAAAGAAAGTGGGCAAGACTCCTTATGGAAAAGAGGACAAAGACCAAATGAAGTACCAATTCTAGGGTGAGCCCCTACATTCAAAAATCATCACAGACTGGAAATAAATTATAAACACCAATATCGACCATGTCGATATTGATGAATTTAAGTAAAGGATCAGGGTCCGCCTGAAGACCAATAATGCAAGGTTGATTAGACAAAGTAGAATTGCAATAGCTGCAGGCTTCCCTCCATCCCTCATAGCCCCTAAATTAGTTATGGCTTTCTGACAGGCCTATCAGCCACATACACGAACCATTGTTGATAGGGACAAAAATATTCTTGCTGACATGTTGGGTGAGGGAATTACAAAGACCTTTCACATCCCCACCTTTGTGGAGATGGAGGTACCCACCATAGAAGAATGTAAAGCAACATGGGATAAGGACCCGATGGGTTGCAAGAAGCTAATAAACTAGTATTGGCTCAAGGAGAAAAGGGGTAGCGTTGCAAAGGTTCCTCAAGAACTCTTCTGCAGTGACTTCTATGAGGACTACGATGACTTGGTAACCATGTTGAGTAGGGTAATGGTCCTCCCCACTGTTGCGTATTTCCAAGAATGGATGGTAAATTTCATTGAGCAGATCCTTCGTGGGGATGAAGATGTCACCACAAAAGCCTCATTCTACTAGGGAGGCATCATAAGTGATTGCTTTCACGAGTAGTTCATGAACGTCAATAAAACCTCTAGGTTCTACATGACCTCTTATCTAGTGTACTCACTGGCCAAGTAGAGGTAGTATAGTGGATTGTTTGTGGCCCCCGATGAGGAGTCAGGTAAAAGATTGAAGTTCTATGACAGATATCCCTAGCTCCAATTTAGAAATTTCAAGAAGGAATATTGCAGGGTGAATGACGCCTTCGTCGGTCATATCATCAAGTTACTTTGAGGGGAATTTGAGAGAAGGGTTTCTCATAGTGCTCGGGTGTTCCTAAAGAAATACACCTTCTTATTTATACAATACCCCAAATTCACATATATTTGTGCCCAGGGTTGCATAGAAAGGCCGAATAAGCTGCCTCGGTACCCTATCGACCAAATTATACTATTTGAGCTTTCCCGGTAGTTGCAACACATACATTTAGTCCTTGGTGGAAAATGCTTGGAAGGGATCTCATATCCCTTAGCTTTCAACCAAGGAATGTACAAATTAAAAACTTCCCAGTGTGTTGGGAATTCTGAGAAGGGATTGGCTAAGTACCATTTTTTCCTACACATTGTTCGCCCACGAATGGACCCATATGGACATGTAAGGAAGGTGCTAGGACCAGGGTTCGTGCATTTGCATCACGTTGAAGATTTCTAGGCAGATTGTGAGGATGATAAAGAAGTGCGTGCAAGGCATTACATATGGATGACTGCATCCTTCGTGAGAAGGGTGCAACTATTTACCATACTAGATCAGGTCGAAGAAGATGAAAGCACTATAATGGAACCCAAATACAATGTAGTTGCTAACCTGCCACTGCCAATGATAGATTGGGATGAACAGGAGGTCGATGACCTTGATATTGTAACCAAGCCAATTGTGGCTCGTATCGAAGAATGGGTGAATGGAAAAGTAGCCCGATTAAAGGAACAAGGGGTGTCCTCACATACAGGAGGCTCAAGAGTGAGCCCAGTGCCATAGAATATGTCACTACTACGACTTCAATAGGAGAGACATCCAAGTCTCCTCCGCTTACAAGATCAAAGAAGAGGAAGGGGATTGAGGCAGAACAGTCTCCAAATCCCAAAGTTTATTCAAGAAAAGATTCAAGAGGTTCACCCTCTAAGAGGTCTAAATGGATGGGAAGCGTCGTGGAGCAGCCAACAATACAAGAAGGTCCCCTTTAGGAGGGCGAGGAAGGGAAACCAGATCAGCCAAGACCTCCTCCAACTCTCCCTATCTTTGCCACCCTTCCATCTGTGTCCTAGGCCATGGTCGCCACATCCCCACTTGTGGTGGACATCTCTGTCCATCTTGCCTCCTCTCCTTCGGTTGGGCCCATAATAGTGATTGACTCTTCCTCCGTCGCAACTACTCTTCTTTCCTCCACTGCCATGTCACCTACTACATTGCTCCTATTGGCAATAGTGACCACACCAATGCCTGCACTCACTTTTCTAGAAGCTTTCTTGAGGCATATGCAAAATGTCCCCTTTGAGATCTCTCATATCTTTAAGGATCCCACCATCAAAGCTTCCTTAGCATAGGTCCTCACTAGCACTATGCCTTCGCAACCTCCAACGGGACCACCAACAATGGAAGCCAACATGTTAATTTTTGAAGAATGGGAGAGGCAGGAGAAAGAAGCTTCGAAGGTAGTGGAGGAGGAAGCTGATGAGTATCACGAACACCCAGAGTAGGAATATTGGAATATTGACAAGGTGGTTCATGAAGAAGAAGAAACAGGGTCTTTTGAAAGTGGAGACAAAGAGGCGGATACAAGTGGTAAAACTATTGTGCAAACCTTCGATGATGATTTCGAGGAGGAAATGGCCAGACAATTGAAGCATGATGAAGAAGAGGCACAAAATACACCTTCCAAAGGAGAAGGGAAAGAAGGTGGTAGGGAGGAAGAAGATGTGGAACTCCCTACAGGGGAACAATAGGAGGAGGTGCCACTTCCTTATGAAGAAGGAAATGTAGAGGAAAACAAGCCCAAGGAGCATGTGCACAAAGACAAACAAATTGAAGAAAGGAAAGAGAAAGAAGTTGAGAAAGAAGAAAGTCCCTGGGAAAGGTTTCCTACTAAGCCTCCCATCAAATGCCTAGTGTTCATCCAAGACTCTGATGAGGAAGAAGGAGACAATACTAAAATAGAAGAAAGGGCTCCCACAAGTGAAAAAACAAAGATCCAAACAAAGAAAGGCGAGGGTGATCGTGAATCACCTAAAGAAAAATCTGTTATACCCAAATGGATGGAGAGGCAACTCAAAAAGAAGACTCCTGCCCAAAATGATCCAAGAGCAAGACTAGAGGCTATCCTAGCCCAAGCGCAGATCACAACCAGGAAGGAGAAGAAGCCCAAAATCTGATCCAGGGTAACGATGGATGCTTCTGGGTCCCGAACTGTATGAGTAGCAATGCCGGTGGTAGGCCAAGGAGGAGTAAGCTATAATATCTCCACCATTGATTTGGGAACTGCTACTAGAGAGCAAAAAGTAGAGCACCTCAAGGAGTCCATGGCGATGGTGGTGCATCTAATACAACAAGATAAAGTCTTGAAGGACGAGCTTAAAGCACATGTAGCCAAATTTACAGCTTACATCGAACAATGGTCTTCAGTTGAGGAAATGCCTACCACATCCATGGCTTCACCCCAACTGCTATCCAAGGAACAAATTGACAAGCTGGAAAAAAGAAAGAACCTAGAAAAAACTACAGAAAGCTAGTTCTGACAAGTTCTATACGTTAGAAATATGGGTATTAGTTGGGTTGTACAAATATCCAACAAGTTCCTTGACTTACAATAGTCTCTGGAAGGCACAAAGAAACTTTGCACCGACTTCCTTATGACATATAGGTCCACCTATCCAAAGATCGAGGCTATCCTTCGACTACCAAAAGCCACATGGGAAAATAGGCTTGCGCTCAAAGGGGATGATCATTGGCTAGTAGATGTATGGAAACAAGACTTTGATAACAAAATAGAAAGGTTGGAGTAGGCAATTAATAAAGTAGATCTGGATATTGAATGGGTCAAAGAGATTAGGGTGGATTGTGCCTGATATTTTAGGCTGATGATGGGACATGACATACCCGTGGTGCAAATAGATCCGGAGAAAATAAAGCCCCATTTCTAGAAAAAAGATGGAGGATGGGATGTTAGATGAGATAACCACAGATTTCATGAGTTTTTCTTCCCACACCTTCACCCAGTCAGAGCTGTTTAGGGACCACACCACCAAATATGATGAAGATTGGAAAAGGCTTGAAGACAACTCCAAGGAATGGAGTTATCAAGTGTTGCAGTTCGAGATCATGGTGGTCGACAAACTCCAACTGGTAATCTTGAAATTCATGGAGTATGCAGCCTTGAAGAAGTAGGAGGGCGACCCTATTGTTAGTAAAAAGCTTTTGAAGGAATAGCTACCACAGAAAGAGCAATCAACAAAAGACAAAATGCTACAGTGTTGTCACTAGAAGACGAAATAGGGATATGGACAAGATTGTATTTTAAATTGTAATATATTGGGGGGTAGGTAGAACCCTAGTTTTTAGTGAATCTTGGCCACACAATAAGATTAAATTTTTGCCATTCATTCTACTTTTTGGGCACTATAAATAGGGGGTCTCCTCTCATTGTCAAAGGGAGTTGAGTTGTTGTAAAGACATGCTGTAGAAATTTATAATGAAAATACATTGACTTGGTGCATTTTCTGAGTTCTTCACATGTTTCATGATTCAATCTCCATGTTTAGATGCTTTATATAGATTTATATTGCTGTTCTAGTTAGCTTTAAATTGTTTGAATAGATTTTAGTAATGCTAGCCTATGATTATAGAAATTTTTGTTGTGTTGATGCCTTCCAGTCCATACTTTTTGTTCTTTTCTACTAGTAAATGGTCTTGTAAAGTTAGCCTGGACTGAAACTTGAAGCTACTTTTAAACTTTTATCTTTATTCATGCATGTATGTGGTGGATGAGTGATAAAATATCTGTAGACCTCTAAAGATAGAACAAATTTCATGATACTGTAGGTACCTTGGTTAAATGGAATCCCATTTGAAGGAAGTTGTCCATAGCAGAACCACCATGATCACTGTTCACAGCTAGTTACAGATCTAGGAACCTCCCCTCTTCCCTGCTCTCTTTTCCCCTTTTTTTAGAAACAACCTATGCTAAGGTTCATTGCACATTGTAAAGCCAAAACTTAAGGAAAACATTGAAGTTTTAGATTGGTGTTTGAACCTACAACAAAGTGCACCTTAACTCCCATGTTAGAGACTTCAGATTTTAAGATCCACTTTGCATCCAACTACGTAAGGCTGCCTTGTGATTACCAACAAAATCACATCAAACATAAATTGAGGAGTTCCATGCAAGTCATGACCTGACACTCGAGAGACCTTGGGGAGATTTTCAGCAAGTTGTTGTTGGAGATTTTCTTTCAAGAGAGGTAGTGTACATATGCATTGCATGTGTCGAGAAAGTGTGCAAAAACACCCATCAAAAATTAGTTCAAACCAAAAGACCAATGTTTTCTCGAAAGACAATAAAAAGATAAACACATATATGTGTGGGGTTTAATTGAGTTAATCTTGGTTAATGACTTGATTTTACCACATCCACACTTCTTGCTTAGTTTTCAAACCAAATGTCTATGTCTCAATTCCTTTTCATTCCACAAGGTCCATTATGTGAAAATCAAGGTTTCAAGAGCATAGTTTCCTATTGTTGACTTTGGAATGAGCAAATCAAGATATGGGTCTCAGTGTTTAGAAGCCTTCTAGGGATAAGAACCCCTAGGGACAAGTAGTAACACGTGGACTTTTCAAAGGTATTTGTTCCTCCCAAAGGGTTTAAAATTTTGATGATTCATTGAATGTTGGTTTTCCAATGTTTTCAATCAAGCAATGTGTTTTGATTTCAAGAAACACTCACAATCCTATGGATATTTGAGACGATATTTGTTGAGTCTCCACTTGGACAAGTCCAACTATGCTTATTTTTAGTGAATCGTTAGATGCTTGACCCCACAGGCTCCCCTCCACGACACTCACTTCTTGGGGAAGAAAAGCATCAGTACCGATGAAACTCCCATGGCATACTTTCCATTTCTACTAAAAGCTGTAAAGGTGTGGGGCGGCTTCATAACGACTGTTCTTGCACCAACAAATAGATAGGGATTTTGGCCTTTCTACAACAAGGGTTTTAATTCAGACTTTCCGTTCATAGGAGTTGATCCAACGTGATGAGAGACCATTTCTACCCTTCTCGTCGGAGCCAACCGCGTGATACTGGTGTTTATTCCAATACCCACATTTATATCTCGGCTGGAAATAATCTTGGCTTTAGAGTGTTACCGGTTGAGTCATTCCCTTGGGTGAGTACTTTTTCCCCAAGGAAGGCCCTCTAAGATAAAAAAAAGTGAGCAAACATATTCATAGTTCGATCAACCTTCGTTTAGAAATAGAGGGAGAACACATGCAATAGGCCTACTCACACTCGCAAAGTTTGTTGTTCAATTTTAGTTCCCAAAATGAAGTGTGGAAGTGATCACTTTATCCCACCCTAAGACCATCAAAAGGCCTTTTGATTCTCAAGATCGCTGTGAGGCACGAGAGAAGTGCATACGTCTTTTCGATGGCATTAGTTTGAGTAAGTAATCACAAAACAAAGTTGCACATGTTCATTTTAAGTCCACAAAGCAATAATGACTTCTTTTTAAGCAACAATTGAGATATGAAAGTTTCCTTGATCAATTTTTAACCTCAAACGAAATCTAGTCAATTTTCCTAGAGTTCATTTTAAGCCTTTGCAATGAAAATTGAAAGCTTTTGTAATGTTCGTTTTAAAGTCCAAAAAGCAAGTGAGTTGGCCTAAAACAAAAAATTAAAGCATAGAATGGAAGCTCCAAGCATTTAAAAATTCTTTGTGAATTTAGAGTTTCAATGTCTGCTTTCCTTCAGCTCCACTCTTGCTTGCTTTCGCTTGATTCCAACGCTCAATTCCAATGTCAACCTTCACCTTTTTCCTACAAATACCACAAATAAGAGTTATGCAAAATGGTAAAAAGAAGACATGTCAACTCTTTGAAGAAACCCTTTTTAAAGAGAGGAATAAAATAAAATTGCATTAACAAAGCACGAGTTCTTTATGATTTAATTCAATAATTAATGTCAATAAACTTTTGATTTATCCCCACTTTTACAAAGGAACAATTGATTTCAAAACCTTATATTTCTAATATACAAATCCATAAAACTTCTCCCTTTGAATGCAATAAATCCATTTTGATAGGAAATCACAATAAAGATCAAATCATGTATTAAAGACCAAATCGAGCATATAAAAAAAAGAAGAAAGTAACATATGATGACTTCCTTGATAAAATCTAGAACATGATCAACCTCCTTATAGCATTGTCTATGTCACCTCAAAAGCATTTCTTTAGCATGTATACAAAAGGATAGCCAACAAAGATCTTAAAATATTTTTCAAGTAAATGTATATTGCATGTGTAAAGTTGACGCTATAACAACTACATAAAGATATTTCAACATAATGCAATTGGCCAGCTTAAAACCACTACCACCAACCTTGTTAAGAAACATTCAAACTAATGCAAATTGAAGGTGGTGGTTGGGATCTCTGTCAGATTTCATAATCTCTCCACTATTTGAATATTGATCGGTTTTATCAAAGCATAAATTTGATCCAATGTAATAACTACAAAATTGACCAACAAAAGTCATTTTCTAACAAATATCAAATCAAATTGTATCTAGGTTTTGATGTATATCATAAATATGCAACAACAATAACATATCACTTTTAGACACGTCCTTTCAAAAGATAAGATAACACACTAGAGGGTGAAGATGACACCTATAGAACAAATCATTATATCTTTTTTTTCCATGCCACAGGTAGATACAAGCAAACTTAGCTTAAAAACTCAATAATTTGAAAACTCGCGTGTGAGATAAGAAATCAAGGGAAAAAGAAAAAAAAACACGTAGAAGAATTTGTCAGGTATCAATGTTAAAATATTAAGGCAGCCTCAGTATTAAATGGAAAGAGCCAGCCTCACGAGTGAATGACTTTCCATTACAAATCAATGTGCACCAATCACTGTAGAAACAAAAATAGAAGCAGCGGTATTAATGATAGAAAGACCTTCCTACCTTGTGCAACAACTTGTTAATTGCAGAGACAACAATGTGAATAAGATAAACACCAATATTGATGAGAAGAGCAGCAATATTAATGACTGCAGTGTAAACAAAGCAAGTTGCAGCATAGACAAAGCACGTTTCTGTTTGAGAAAGCAAGTTACTGTTAATGAGAGAAACAACAATATTAATGAAAAAACTTTAGGATTATTTGCATAACAGGATCTCAGGAAAATAGGCCTAGCACAACATGATGGTTGATGGATGTTCCCTTTGTACTTCCCTGTCTGTCACCAAGTACTTGCGAATTATTTAGTAAGCATTGATTATCTTAAAAATAAAGCTATCTCCTTATAATTCGAATAAATTACAATGTGAATATCATAAAGAAAGCAACTCTTTCATACATTACACACATCACAATGCTCTGTAGATTGTTCAAATAGTAAGTAGTAATAAATAGCAAAAAATTTCTGCATACTACGACCTCTCAATCACAATCATTCACTTCAAAAAATAAAGAAAAGGCCTGGCGCGTTCCTCAATATTCTGCATAAATTGTCTTCCAATGTTTGTTGGAGTATCACACAAGTAAAAATCCTCCACAAAGCCGCCCCTACCACCATCCACGTCTTTCATTCTTTGAACCTTTTCATCCCTCACAAGAATCGTATTTACACATTTTAGAGATCATTCCATGGCATACCATTTTTTAGATCACAAGTTTTTCAATGGCAACTACAAATGCCTATAATTCCACTCTCACTCTATCACGTTGATCCAAAAAACAATCATTTGCCTCTAAGAAGAAGTAACTAAAGAATCTACATGTTATACCTTCCAAGTTAAAGAAGACTAATATGAAGAGTTATTTGTCATATAAATCAAGGTTTAGGACTCTCACTAATGGCCACATATGATGTTGTATAGTGGGAAAAAAGGCGCAATGCACACTCAAAATCTAAAGATTCAAAACAAAGACTTCGACAGCCTACCCTTGTTCAATTACCTCTAGAAGAATAGTGAGTTTATGAGGATTTTGCAAGACTTCCATGGCAGAAGAACATCGGGTTTATGAGGATTTTTACACACCTAAAACCATTGTCACCGAAGAGAGATGCATGAGTGTTATGGACGGTGTGACAGGAATAGATTCAAGACAATATCTACCAGACAATGTACCAGTTACAAGAAAACAAACTGATAAGATGTGACTGCGAATAACATTCAATGCGAACACCCCTTTCTACCAATGCACAGTTGAAATAGAAAGTAAGTGATGGATACTTTCAGACTTGTATAACACTAGCCACATAGACCATTTTAATTGCTGACTAGCATCACTTTTACCAGATAGAGTGGGTATGCACAAACTCGTGACTACTGGTTAGTCTTTGCATCAAAAAAATGACATTAAATTTCTACATAAAGCGTTACCCATGGGCAATGAATTTTTTATTTGACATTTGTCAATGAAGTTTTTGGACAGGCATCATTAGTTTGAAATGTGGGGCCTGATAAAGATGGTGGTGCTCTCCACGGGAACATGCCAAGATGGTTTCATGCATGGCACAAAGATAAGTTTGAGCTTCTGCTCTAGATACATGTCCTTGTGCATCAATGACTTGTACAACACAAGAAGTATCAATTTCAATTTAAAAACTACTCGCAAACTAACTTCCGTTTGCTCACAAAATTCTTTATCTACCTCATTTACCATCACATGCTATTCCCAACTATATTGCTAATGAATTTGCAGGCAGATGTTAAAATATGATAAAAATTCATTCTAGATTTTAAAGTCCTTACTACTAATGAAATTGGAACACGCCTTTTCTAAACTTACCTAACATGTTTAAAAGTTAAAAACTATAGACAAGGCATGGTGATAGAAAATGCGTGATATGGCTTTCAATAAAGGAAACGACATTAGAAGAAATCAATTACTTATTGCACTTACTAATGCTATCCTCTACAACAATATACCATTAGTTTGCATGAACGATAATGATAACCATATGCTTAATGATAAACAGTGCGTGCCAATATGTGAGCAAGATTTTTCTTTGGCTAACAAAATCAACACAACAAATAATTATTTAAGTTAGAAAAAACAATAATCCAACTCCTTATGAAATTATTAATCACATTAAGACAAGGAAACATGATAAAAAGCATACAAAGAAAGCATAAGCATGTAAACTTATCTAAAATGGATCAAACCATCATCTTATAGGGGGATTGGTGCTATTTTGATGTGGAAACTAGCCCTTTCCCAACCCCTTTATGACAAGCTCCAGATGTGATGTAGATGGTCCATATGATGAGTGATCAAAATGAAATGCTTGAGATTGTGCATCAAGTTGTGGAGTGGTGGAGGAGTAATACAATAGAGAAACTCTCTATTTCTAACCAAGAAGGATAGAAGAATGCCAAACATGGAGTATGTGGGACTAAAGATCCACCACTGATAAGGTGCCACTTGTCAACATGTGAGAGGTTGAGGAATGAGCACATTTTGGTCAATGTGCCAAAGAGGGGAATATTTGAAATTTGAATTTGATGAAAAGATGAGTTAAATGCTAAGTTTCACTTGTGCAAGAGACATGTAAGAGCTCTTAAATGCCTTGTTGGATGTACATGTCAATTTGGGGGGAGATTTCAAACTTGGAGAATATTCCTCAAAGATTCCTAGTTGAAAATAAATAAATATTTTAATAAATAATTTAAATGCATTTTCATGTGCAAGTGGCAAAATCTAGAGAATTTTGGAGGTTAGAATTAAATTAATCATGGTTTAATTAATTTAAGATTGATGATTAGGTGATTTAACTTTTTGACTTAGATTTATGGATTAAAATAAATCAAATGGAGATGGAACATGATTTAGACTCAGTTAAATAAATATTTTGATTTATTTAACTAAAGGGGATGATGTTAGTATTAAATCAAATAAAGATGAATTTATTTAATTTAAATGGATGACTTTAGAAGATTAAT
Organism: Sequoia sempervirens; assembly: GCA_007258455.2. NCBI lineage: Eukaryota > Viridiplantae > Streptophyta > Pinopsida > Cupressales > Cupressaceae > Sequoia > Sequoia sempervirens. Next base: position 22,508,602 of record VDFB02179234.1, on the reverse strand, counting down.
TAAATAAACTTGAGTTATTTAATTAAAGAGATAAATTAGGAGATTAATCAAATAAACTTTATTTATTTAATTAAAAAGATAAATATGATTTGATAAAATAGAGTGATATATTTGATTAGATAAAGTTGATTTATCTAATTAAATAAAGATTGATTAAAAGAGGAATATGATGATAAGGATTATTTAATTAACTCGTTAGTAAAGAAGTGATCAAGGAAGAAACAAGGTTAGTTAGTCGAGATTGAATGTATGACATGCCGACTAGGATAATTTTTGTGTCTACAGAATTGCGACAAATCTGGTCATTTTAGAATAGAGTGCAAGGAAGAGAAGAAGAAGAAATGAAAAAATATTTTATTGGATCTTGACTTTGACAAATCCTCTCAAGATAATGTACATGTTTTTTCCCTAGCCTCTGAAACACATGCCTTAGAAGATGTGTGGTTAATAGAATAAGGTGCTTCTTTCCACATGACCTCATATAGGACTTGGTTCTTAAATTATGAAGAATATAATGGTGGGAAGGCTTATTTGGGTGATGACTCTCATTTGAAAATTGTTGGCCATGGTAGAGTTAAGATTAGATTCCCTGATGGTAGAGTGAAGGGGATTGATGGTGTTTTTCATATCTTGGGCTTGGCATGAAACCTACTCTTAGTGAGTAAATTTAAAGATTCAAGTGTGTAGGCTATATTTTGAGTGTCAGAGGATACAAGATGATGATAGTAACTATGGTGTTGTTTAAGGGTGTTTGGATCAACACCTTGTTCAATATTGATGCATGCAATATTTAGTGCAATAGTTTCTCTAACAAAAATAAATAAATCTATGGATTCTTCATCCTCACCATTAGATTGAGTAGAGAACTCTATACTAGCTAGATTTGATGGTTGAATGCATTTTAGGTACCGAAGGGTGCTCATTCCTTGGAAATGAAGCTTCCTATAGAGAAGAAAATGTTGTGGTACCAATGACAACCACATTGGTGTGAATGGTTTTAGAACCCTAAAATCTAAGAGTGTTTTTGAAGGCCTTGATGATTGTAATATCGAGTTTGAATTTTATGAACATTATGTGTATGGAAAAAAACACTGTTTCTTTTTATTCGAGTTCTCATAAGTATTCTAGGGTTTTTGACTATGTGCATGCAAATGTGTTTGGTCCTTTGAATGTTCCCTTTTTATATGGATTTGTGTACTTTGTCTAATTAATAGATGATTAGAGTAGGATATTTTTGTAAAGTAAAGCTAAAGTCTTTAGTCGGTTTGATACTTTGACGAATATTGTAGATGCATTGAAAAATCTAGTGAACATTAATAAGTTCAGATGGTGTATGGGTCTCAAAACCTCTAGCAGTTAAATCTTGTTTTTCCATGGGCTCTTCAAAGGTGTTTAATTAGTGGGAGAATTTTAGGAAAAAGTGTCTCAACCTTTGATTTTTCTTAGCATGTTTAATTATTTTATTATTTATGTGCTTTATTTCTTGAAGATAACTAAAGAAGGATTTGGAAGTGGAAAGTTTCTATTACAAGTGAATTTGTGCATGAAGGAAGTTTCTATTTCATGTTGATGTTGCATGGATTGTGAGATTTTTGGAGGCACAATTATATTTTGGAAAGTGCACCTTTTTCATGTTGAAGATTAGTGATAATTGATAGTTTTAATATTGCATGTGTTGAAAAGTGGAAACTTACCATTATGCATGTATAGTGAGATTTTGGTATTTTCCATGTTGCATTCCTCAGTATTGAGTGTTGGATTTTAGAAATGACTAATTAATGTATTGTAAGCTCCTATATATTGAGCACTTGTATTTTTGAGTTGTATGTTACTATTTTGTTGAAGTATTGTTACACTACAAAAATTACTCCATAATTGAGAAGTGTGAAGACTATACAAGAACATAGCTCTACAATTATATTGTAACTTGTTTATTGTTGTTGAATAATATAATTGATCCATGTTTTGGAGTGTGGGGTTTTCTCCCCAAAAGGTTTTCCCTATGTAAAATTATGTGTTATGTATTTCATTATCTATCTATTTATGATATGTATGTGCATCTAAATCTATAACAGTTTAAAGGTGTTTAAGAAATGTTTGCAACTCTCTCCTACTTAGATTGGTATAGGAAGCATCTTCTGTGCACTGGCCTTCCTTTCAATTTTTCATTTTGGAATAATATGTTTGTGCTAATTCATTTGATACATTTGTGAAAAAAGATGTTTCTTAGGTCCTACAATACTTGTTAAGGGGACAAGATGACCTTAGCTAAGAATATGCTAAAATTTAGAGCTATAATCCCCTTGTTTTAAGAAAATTTAATCCAAAACAAGCAATTGGTTTTTTGTGGGTAGTTAGGTTGCTACAAGAACTATTAATGAGGTTTCCCCTTGGTAGAAGGTAATGTATGTAGGTAGTTCTCAACTTCATATTTCAAGGGATACACACATTTCAAATATGGTGAAAGGAAGAACTTGAGTAGCCCAAATTATTCTAGAGTGGAGGAAGGGCCTAGGTAGGAGGCTAGGTAGGTAATGAGTGATAATAATTCCATTACTATTCATATGATATATCTTCACATGCACTAAATTTTGAGGTTTCTACTGAAGGAAAAGGGACTAGGAATTATATTATATCCCTTAATCAGTGTTTCATGATGCATCCCTATTGTAGTAATGACAATGCTTTCTATTGTGCTAGGAGTGCTAAAGGAACCCCATTAATATTTATATAGTTTATTTGGAAACCTTCTTGAAAAGGTTTCATTCATTTTTCCTCTCAAATAATTTTAGGAAGTATCATGTGGATGAGTTCCATGGGATTTGGTAGCTTCATATCATAGTTGATTAGTATGAAAACTAACATTTTGAACTAAAATAGTATGTTAGCTCAATTGAGTATGATATTTTTCTTCTTCATTAGTTTGTGAGATGTTTTAATTCTTGTGTAATTAGTGGCATTTCAGTACTAGAACCTAAGGCTTTGGAAATTTCCATTGAGAAGGTAAGGTTGAAAGTGAAGAATTTGGCAAGAAGCCATAAAGTTCTTGGTAGGTTACACCATGACTTGTTATCAGATAGTATTGAAGGTTTGAGCATAACACCTATATCTCAAGGGGGGCTTTAGGGAACTTTCAATATGTCCCAAAACTACCCAATAATGCTAGAGATAGAATCTTGAAACAAACCCATAGTGGGAAAGTGGCTAGTGGTCTTCCTCAATTAGTCAGAAATATGTATCTTTAAACTAATTTCATTTCTTAGTAGTAGGATAGTGTATCCCATCCCTAGCCACTCAAGCTTATAGGAGTTAAGTATGCCATACAACCTCATCTTGGGTAAATTGATACTTTGTTACTTGTGGACATGAGGACCAATTAGCAATATCTTATGCACAAGGATAAGTATTGTTTGCTGATTGGGATGCAATAAATTCAAAGCCAATAGTTGTTTATGTTGGTTGGTATCATATGGTTTTGCAATAGTGAATAACCATCAAGTAGATAATGATTTTTTTATTTATTAAGAACACATGTGTGTTTGATGGAGTATGGTTTTCTTAACTCTATAGCTTTAAACTCCTTTACTTTTGCATCTTTGGTTGAATAGTCTGGGTTGGTGGTACTAAGGTAGGATGGTAAATGGTAGGTTTAATTAGTCACAAATGCTAAGGTGGTAGTAGAATCAATTGCAAATTATTTTTGGTACTAATGTATTGGAACCACTTAAAACGGGGTTATTAAGTGCTATCAAATGGTTTAGAACATAGAGCACACCAACTTTCAAAGCTTCCACTCAAGGATAACCTTAGAGATCTCAATGCAAAAGAGAAAGAGATCTTGCAATAGGCATATCCTAAGGTCTAAATATGATCTAATGAGGAGTTCACCACTAAGTGTAAACTTGGAAAAGACAATGAAATGCAAAATGTAATGCAAAAACACTAATTAAATGCAATTTAGCCTACAAGATGACCTAAAAATGCTAGTAAAGAAACACAAAAAGTAGTAAGATAATTAGTGTGCACTTGGAAATCTGGAAACTTGACTATTTGCAAGTCTATAACACTTGAAATTTTAACCTTTTGACCTACAGGGACTCATTTACCATTATGGGTGAGTGAATCAGTCCAAGTTCTGAATTTCTACACAGGAGCAAGTTTCGGGCAAATGGGTATCCAAATATGCAAAGATATTTGAAAAACACCTGCAGTGGGATTCATTTTCCACTTGTGGTGAATAAGTCCAATTTGGATTTTCTAGAAATTCAAAGTCTGAATCTTCTCTTCTCAGTCTTCTCAATCTACTCCTCCAGATTCCTAGATCCGAAACTATAATTTTGGGGCTATAGATGACCTTTTATTGAATATTACGACCTTGCAAATGGGGAAACAAATCCAACAAGCTTGTATCCTAATCTTCAGTGATCTTCAAGTCTTCAAAGCACCTAGATCTACAATCACACAAAGAGAGAGAGAGAAAGAAAGTGTTGATTGTTAGGGAATAGGGGTTTTCCTTGGTCAAACCCATTTTAGGTAATTAATCCAAATGATGAAACAATGAAACAAGGACATGAAAAATGAAATGCAGGATATGTAACATGAATGATGATACCTTGAATGATGTCTTGTAAATCTGCAACTCAACGTGAAATGGCCATGAAGGATGTAGATCTTGATCTTGACAATAGATGTAGAACAATGCTTGATCTTAGATCTTCAATGCTACATCACAACTCTAGATCAATAACATGCTTGATGCTTGATATGCTTGACATGATGATAGATCTTGAATTTCTGCAACAATTGATGAAGAATTCTACCCTTGAATGCCTTAAAATTGACCTTGAAATCTATCTTGATGACCTTGGAATGCTTAAATCTTGCTTGCTTGACTTGATATCATGTAGGCTTATGTTGCTTATGTGAAATAAGGATTTGAAAGCTTGCTTATATAGGAAATTCACTCAAATGATAATTAATTTGATCCCCAAGGCCAACATGGAAGAAATTTGAATTAAAAACCAACTTTTCCCGCTCGTAACCTAAAAAATAGGCCAAATGACACTCATTCGCCATCCTGGGTAAATAAGTTCCACTTGGATGGGACTCTTTCACCCAAGGTGGCGAATGGGTTCCATAGGGGCTATTTTTAGTCCTAAAGTGTCAGGGAGTCAAAGAGTTAGGCTTATATGTTGATCTTGTCAAGTTTTTAGTTAAAATAGGCCTTGGGATGAACAATATGGGGTCATAGAGGCCTATTAATGATGATATTAAGGTCATAGATGCAATAGGGCCCAAAATCCAATGTGAAAGTGTAAATAAATTTACACTTTACAAAACTAAATTAAGGAAAAAAAGGATCTATTTATCTTAGAAGGGCCCTAAATCTCATGTGAATGTGTAAAAAACATTACAACACTAGATTAGGTCCACCTTAGTTTACAAGACCCCTACATTTAATGTGAAAGTGTAAATAAATACACTTTACAACATTAAATTAAGGAAAAGTTAGGTTTATTTAACTTAGAATGGCCCAATACCTAATTTGGATGTGTAAAACCCATCAAATTTTCTAGATCAAGGTGATATCAAACCCAATTTATCATTAATTATCCCCAAATTAAGCAAGGAAACATTTTTTGTGACTACATTTAGCCCTCACTTTAGTGAGAAGATGAACTTGCTTCAAACTCACACTAAAGTAAACATTCAAAAGGGGTCCAAGTGTACCGATGTTGATGGTCTAGGATAACAAAGATTGAGGAGGTGGTCAAGCCCCCAAGATCCAAGATCCTATGTCAAACCGACATAAGCACAAAAGGTCATGCACAAGGTGTATGATCTGCACCAAGAAAAGATACACAAACATGCAATGTCAATAACTAAAAGAAAGAAAAGAATAAAATAAATGCACTCACTCTGGGGCCAAAAAAATTTAGCTCGTTTGCGAGGTGAGTATCCACAATATGCTTACTTTGGGGCTATGAAACTTTAGGTCATCTGCAAGGTGAGTAATCCCAAAAGGGTGAGACACATACACACATGACTGGTATGCGCTCACACACACACACGAGTGGCTATGGGGAAATTCATGCTCAGTTGGGCTTCTTGATCAAACGATACCAAAAGTTATACCTCTTGATAACTTTGGTAAGGCGCCACACAAAAATTATTTTCGGGCTTCATGAGACAAGAAAAAGTTCGTATGGTTGGAACTCATGAACAAAGAATATGGCCCCACATGCATGCAAAGTGTTTTATGCAAGGTGGCCATATAACAATTGTTGTAAATGAAAAATAGTGTAAGGAATGTTCAAAGGGATTTTGTTTAGTTCGTGCAAGGTCTCTTCTTAGGGAAAATTGTGCATAATGTCTCAAAGAGAGGACAAGTCAAAGAAATATCACACTCTTGGAGGAAATCAAACCCAATGATACAACCAAGAAAAGGATGCATCACAAGAAGATTGAAAATCGCATAGTGAAACATGATGAGTTTTGATGTATGGCCCCACTTTAAAGCGGTTGCTAACATCATTACTATGAGTAATTGCTTTAAAGTAGAAGAAGATATGAGAGGTTATTTGGAAAGCCCTATGCCAAGTCATATGTTTCTGAATCGAACTACATCATGAATGAGTATGTCACATGCGAGTCAACTTAAGGTATGTCATCCACATCCCAAGCTTGCTCTTATATGTACATGAAAGGTGATCAACTAGCCAAAAGTGAGAATGAAAAGTGACATATGAGGATAAGGCTACCTAACCCCTTGCCCCCACTAGGTGCAAGACAAGGATGAGCTGAATAGGAAGAAAATGAGTATCAATTAGAGGAACTAGGTGCTTCATCACAAGGAAGAGCACCACACTCCTTAAGATGTTGAATTTTATCACTTAAAGCCTTACATTCATTAGTAGAACGACCATGAACTCTATGATATGCACAAAATAAATGTTTTTAGTAAAAAAAATTTGTGCTCTTGGAGGGAGAGATATCAAACGATCTTGGAGGTGTCTTGACAAGATACCTTCTTGATCAAAAGTATAAAATGTTCCTTTATTTTGTGACACTAATATCTCTTGCTTAGGACAAGGTGTCATACCTACACAAGACTCTTTAGATTGTGAAATTTTTTCTCTCCTTGAAAGGATGTAAAATCCAATGAATTCAAATCATTAGTGTTTTGTGAGATGAAATTTACATTAAGTGACTATTTCTTTGTTTTTTTTGTTTCTTGCAAAGGATAACAATCAAAACCACTAGTGTCTATCAGTTCAGAATGCACTACCATTAAAGGTAGCTCAGAAGGATGTTTTGTAAGAGTGTTGATGTTGATCAAAGGCTTGTTTGATGGGTTGATTTCTATCAAAGGAAAATAACAAAGACCATGTGTTGTTTCTTGCATGTTAGGCTCTATAGGGACATGGATACATTGTTTGTTAGCACCATATCCTTTTCCATTATAAGTGAGTTGTTTCATAAGTTCATAACCTCTTCCATAAAGCTTTTTCATTTCTTTAGGATTTGGTGGTTGTTGATAGTCCGCTTCATCAAAATTTGTTGTGTAATTTGTTGTATTTTGTTCTAAAGTGGTTGAGGTGGATTCTTTCGAAGGGTCTTCTGAATTTTGTGTTGACATTATTGCTTTTTATTTTCACTTTTCAGAATCTTTTGTTGTGATATTGTATTCTCCCATGAATGTAGGTGTGAAATCTAAGGAACCCTAATCATCTTATAATAGCTTCGTGACTTCTTCAATTTGTCTTTCTTTGTCTTTCTATTTCACAGGTTCCACTTGTGTAGTTGGTGTTAATGTTGCCAAAGGATTCAACTTGTTTTTCTCAATGTTTAAATGACTATTTGGGTCAGGGTTGGCTTTGAGTGTGTACACTTTGTTGTTGTAGACATACTTCATTACACGATGAAGATTAGAAGGCACCCTATTCACTGCATGAATCCATGGCCTTCCTAAAATAATATTATATGAAAAATCGTGAGGCATAACATGGATCGGTGTTTCTAATGTGGCCTTCCCAACTTTAATAGGTAAAGTGATCACACCAAGCGGTTGTTTTCCTACATTATCAAATTCCTTAATAGATAAAGAATTAGGTTGAATGTTTGATTTATCCATACCAAGCCTATACAAAAGGTTTACACTACACACATTAAGGGTAGAGCCATTATCCACAAGGGTTCTCTTTATCCCTTTTCTTTTGTATTGAGATATTATTATGAAAGCTTCATTTTGTTTTTGCACTTCCAAATGAGGTAGCTCACTTTGGTGGGAAAAAAAAGCGTTTATTCCTTAGATCATTGCTGCTATGTCATTCTGATTTTTACTAGAGGGGATCACAACTTGTTACAAGGATGTTTGAAGCATAGTGTGATAATTAGTTGAATTTTGAATTAGGTCCCATAGGGATATCTTTGAAGGAGTATTCTTAAGTTTTTCAACAAAATCATACTCATTTCCACTATTTGAAGGAAAACGAGGACTGAGTAAGATAGGGTTAGGCAAGGGTAAGGTTGGTGAAGGTATTTTTTTTGGTTGTGAATTGTTTCTAGTGTTATATGTATGAGAAACGGTATTATGACTTGGATGCTGCAAAACATTATTCTTAGGTGGGTAAAAGATAAGTTCAGTTTTGATTTGAGTTTGAGGTTTGTGTGAAGGGGGATAAAGGATGAGTTGAGGTTGAATAATATTAGCATACCTTAGTGGAGGAGAGTGTAATACTACTTCATCATCTTCATCTAAGGGCATAATATCATTATTTTCAATGTTTTCCTTTTCTTGCACAATGATATATTCCCTAGGAGGATAATTCTTAGGAGAACTACAAGCTAGATGTTCATGACATTCAAAGGTTGGTTATTATAAAATGACTTCATCACATGTAAGGGAGTTATAAATGGTTGGAATTTATTGTTTATCGATAGTGGGGATATTAGGAGAAAGCTCTATTTGAGTGTCTGCGAATTCATCCTTTTTCTCTAAGGTCTCATTCTCTTGTGTCATACTATCTACCCTAGTAGGAGATCTTTTAAGATGTTCATCACCTTCCATGGTTAGATTTTGTAAAGTAGTTTCATCACAAGTAGGGGACGCATAAAGAGAGGGACTACTATGGTTTTCATGATTATGAATGGTTAAATTATTTGGTTCAAATAGGTATTTCTAAATGTTAGGGACATTAGGAAGGAGAGAGATAATGTTATCACTTTCAATCCATATGTCCTCCTGAAAAATGTGATTTTCATGATTGTTCATGATTGTATCCTCTTTTACTAAAGCCTTCTTACAATTAGGGGAGGTGTTGAGAGATGGATTTGGGATAAGCCAAGTGGTGGAAATGATCTCATCTTCTTGTTTCATACTATCTTTCCAAGGGGGAGGAGGAGAGAGACTATCAAGAATCTCATGATCCGCAATGATTGTATCTTCTTTTGCCAAGATACCTTCATCACTAGTAGGAGAGGTATTGAGAGAAGAAAAATTATGGTTTTCATGATTGTATATGCTTGTATCTTCTTGTATTATATCATCCTCACCAATAGGCAATGTAATATTAACGATTGTATCAATGGTTTGATCCACTTTCTCTAAGATGCTTTCATAACTATGAAAGATAGTAGAAGGACGACTAACATGTTTCTTAATGACCTCATTGTTGTACTCAGAATTGAATTCATAAGAGGGGATGTTTTACTTATGTAATCCATTTTTAACCATTTCAAAGCCACATCTCTTGAGAAAAAACATGATATTATGGAAAAGTAAATAAAGTGACATTATATGAACTAAAGTGAAATGATTAAATGAAATTTTTAGATTTGAAACAAGGTAATTTTCTAATTACACTATGCCATAATTTAAAAAGGAAATGTTGTAAATGCAAATTTAGAATTGAGCAATGCATGAAATGGACCAATTTAAGCTATATTTAGTGAAATGCATGTAACATAAACTCAACCAATTGAAATAGATAATTAATGACAGCAAACAAAAGTGCAGAAAGAAAGATTTTAATGTTGTAAAATGCAGTTTTAGGGGTACACTAGGACTGATTCACTCAAGGTGGCGAATGAGTCCTAGTAGGGATTTTTTAAAAAAATTTAGATATTTTAAAGTGATTTTTATGCTTTTTAGTTTGTATGTGTGAATCCTAAGTACAAATGTAGATTTTGTATGAATTTCAATGAAATGAGATGCAAAAATGTAGGCTATATGAACTTTCACTAATGCAAAATTAGAAACCCTAGAATGCCAATTAACTAATGCAAATCCTAGGTAATGCAAACTAAGTATAAGCTAGATCTAGGATGATAATGGAATCCAAATTAGAAAAGAAGGTATTCTAAATGTAGGTTCACCAAAATGGAATTGCTTAAAATGGGGTTATTAAGTTCTATCATATGGTTTAGAACATAGGGAACATCCACTTTCAAAGCTTCCACTCAAGGATAACCCTAGAGGTCTCAATGCAAAAGAGGAAGAGATCTTGCAATAAGGTTGTCCTAAGGTCTGAATATAATCTAATGAGGGGTTCACCACCAAGTTTAAATTTGGAAAACACAATGAAACACAATATGTAATGCAAAAACCCTAGTTGAATGCAATAACCTACAAGATGACCTAAAAATGCTAGTAAAACAACACAAAAAAGTAGTAAGATAATCAGTGTACACCTGGAAATTTGGAAGTGACTATTTGAAAGTCTAAAACATTGTAAATTTTGACCTTTTGACCTACTAGGACTCATTCGCCATTCTAGGTGAATCAATACGAGTTTTGGATTTCTATATAGGAGCAGGTTTCAAGCAAATTGGTATCCGAATCTGCAAAGATATGTGAACAACACCTATTGTGGGACTCATTTTCCACTTGTGGGAAATAAGTTCAATTTGGATTTTCTAGAAATTCAAAGTTTGAATCTGCTCTTCTTAGTCTGCTCAATCTGCTCTTCCAGGTTCCCAGATCCAAAACTCTAATTTCAGGGCTATGGGTATGTGTAGGATCATGATGGTCCAAAAAGTGGCGATATGATGGGTATGTGGTTGACGACTCTTTTTTTACTCAAAATTGATGAAACAAAAATGGTTTTTAAAGGAGACTCTCAGCTTTCCACCAATATAAATTATGCTTTACTTTTGAATTTAATAAATAATTATTATTCATTTTTTATTTGAATTATGACTAAAGTCCTTATTGATAGGCTGATTGAAAAACATCTATAGCTTTCAAATGGTATCACATTTTTTGAATCCAAAACATGTGTCACATTCTATGCTTCACATACTATAGGATTAAAAAAAGAATTTCATGAAGTTTTGACCAAGTTAAGGTGGTCGGACATACGAGTTTTTATATTTTTAAAGGTTGTAATAAAAAATCATAATTAATTATTTAATTGGAAAAAATTACAAAAAAATATGCATCACCTCGGGACATGAGTGATTTACTTATATATAAAATATTATAAAAACATATTATCATTTTATTATGGTTAGGGTGGTCAAAAAAACACCTACTTATTTTTTCCCTGAAATTTAAGTGGTACTGCATTGAAATTTCAAATTTTCACCAAATAGATTTAAAAAAAAAAACCCTAGTAGTTTAGAAACTACGTTCAATTTGCTATAGATTCTATTCTTACATATTTTTGATATAATATAGATAACTTATTCAAATTTTTATGTCAAGTTGCCTAACTCTAATTTTTTTGAATTTTCATCGCCACTTAAGGGCCTATTTTTTCCATGATGATCTTGCACATACCCGTATAAATGACCTTTTGATGAAGATTATGACCTTGAAAATGGGGAAAAAACTCCAACAAGCTTGTAACCTAATCTTCAATGATCTTCAAGTCTTCAAAGCACCTAGAATAGGGGTTTACCTTGGTCACACCCCTTTTAGGTAATTAAACCAAATGATGAAACAATGAAACAAGGACATGAAACATGAAACATATAGGATATGGATCATGAACGATGATACCTTGAATAATGTATTGTAAATGATGTCTTGTAAATATGCAACTCAACATGAAATGTCCATGAAGGATGTAGATCTTGATCTTGACAATAGATGTAGAACAATGCTTGATCTTGGATCTTCAATGCTACATCACAACACTAGCTCAATAACATGTCTGATGCTTTATATGCTTGACATGATGATATATATTGAATTGTTGCAACAATTGATGAATGATTCTACTTTTGAATGCCTTAAAATTGACCTTGGTATGCTTAAATCTTGTTTGCTTCACTTAATATCATGTAGGCTTATGTTTATTATGTGAAATAGGGATTTGAAATCTTGCTTATATAGGCAATATAGTCAAACAACCATTAATTTTATCCCCAAGGTCGACATGGAAAAAAATTGAATTAAAAACCCTCTATTCCCACTCACAACCTAAAAAATAGGCCAAATGGGACTCATTCGCCATCCTGGGGGAATGAGTCCCACCTGGATGGCACTCATTTTCCTAAGGGGCCGAATGGGTCCCACATGGGCTATTTTTAGTCCTAAAGTGTCAGGGAGTCAAGGAATTAGGCTTATATGTTGATCTTGTTAGGTTTTTAGTTAAAGTAGGCCTTGGGATGCATAATATGGGGTCATAGGTGCCTATTAATGATGATATTAAGGTCATAAATGCAATAGGGCCCAAAATCCAATGTGAAAGTATAAATAAATACACTTTACAACACTAAATTAAGGAAAAAATGGATCTATTTATCTTAGAAGGGCCTTGAATCTCATGTGAATGTGTAAAACACATTACAACACTAGATTAGGTCCACCTTAGTTTACAAGCCCCCTAAATTTAATGTGAAGATGTAAATAACTAGACTTTACAACATTAAATTAAGGTAATGTTAGGTTTATTTAGCTTAGAAGGTCCCAAGACCTAATGTGGATTTGTAAAACACATCACAATACTAGGTCAAGGCGACATAAAGTCCACTTTATCATTAATTATACCCAAATTAAGGAAGGAAATTTTTTTGTGTGACTACATGTATAATGATAAATTGTTTGTTTACTTAGCCACAAGTTCTTAGGTTCAATAATAAACTCACTTTCACATTGTTAAATGTTGGATCTTTGAACCTTCACCACCACCATTGATTTGTATGTGCTACCAATGTGATATTACAATGTAGTAATTAGTTTCAAATAGTTTGATACTCATCTAGTAAGAATAATTATCATTAAAAGGTAGTGGAATGTGAAGATGATCTTAATGATCATGCTTTAATAGAGAGGTTATAGAGATCCATATAACTCTTCAAGATATTTACAATGCAGTTCAAGTGACATATGCAAAAAGGATGTTATATTTTTATTATTATTTTGAGTGATTGCATAAGAGATAATGGAATGAGGTATCTCTCAATGATCACCCTCTCTTGAGGTATTTTAATGATGCCTTTTTAAATTTTTTTCCTAGTATACTACCCAAGGTGGATGTGGAATTCAACATTAATCTCATTCCAAGAGTAGAGCCCAATTCACATACACCATATAGAACATGAAAAATTTGGATATCAATTATGGGATTTCTTTATAGTTAGATGATTTATCAGTGAATTGGAACATTCAATACTAGTGTATCTCCTTGGGGTGTACCTATCATATTTTTGAATGATGGATCCCTTCATGTTTGCATTGATTACTAATAGTTAAACAATGTGACAATGGAGAACCAATATACCTTGACAAGGATCAATGAAATTTATGATAAAATTAAGAGATTCAAGGTGTTCCCTATGAAATGGTGGAAAATTGGCTTCCTTCCTTCACCCTTGATTCAAGGCCTAGAAAGGGAAAACTTTCACAAACTTTCACTCAAGAACAAACCCTTGAAATTTCTTTGCAAAGGAGTAAGCAATCTTGCAAGAGGGATGTTCTAAGGACTAGAAATGATCTAATGAGGGTTTCACCACCAAGTGTAAACTTGGAAAAGATAATGCAAGATGAAATGCAAAACCCTAGTTCAATGCAATAGCCTAGAAAATGCCTTAGAAATGTAAGCAAAACAAAACAAAAAAGTACTGGAATAAATGATGTACACCTGGGAACCTTGAAGTGACTAGAAAAATCTCTGAAACACTGAATATTTTAACTTTTTGGCCAATTGGGACTCATTCGCCAACTTGGGCGAATCAGTCCCAGATTTGGGTTTTTGTTTGAAAGTCTATTTCAGGAAAAAGGGTACTAGAATTTGCAAATGGTTCTAGCAAACAACTATAGTGGGACTCAATCGCCACTCTTGGTGAATCAGTCAAGTTCTAATTTTTTGGGAATTGAGAGTCATAATCTGCACTTCAATACGTGCTCTTTCCTTCTAATTTGAGTTTTGGATTTGGATCTATGAAAAACACATACAAAATAAAATATAACTTGATTTCCTAATGGGCCTGTTTTGCCTTGGTCAAACCCCTAGTTTGGTAATTAAACCTTGGTGGAAATAATGAAATGTGCATGAAAACCCTAGCCTTAAGTGCATCTAAGACCAAGAAATCTAAAACATGATGCAACCCTATTCTAATGTGTAAGAACAAGATGCATAGATGAAATTTGAATAATGCAAGACTCACTCTAGGAGATCTCTAATCACCTCAAATGAATCTGAAAGATGTATAAACCTTCCTTAGGCTATAAGTAGAGTGATAATGGAGGATGGAATCACTTAGAAAACAAGTCCTTAGGCTTGGCTTGATGGTTAGTTGCATCTCCCCAACCTAGAATTCTTCATGATTCACCATAGGCAACCATAATCAACCCTTGAAAATGCTAGATCTTGACTTAAAGTGAGCTTGAAGACCTGCAAAAATGCTTTAATGTTGCTCCAAAGCTTCAACTCTACTTGATTTTGAAACTTGAATGCTATTTTGAAAGCTTGCTTGAAGACTCTTGATGCTTGACTCCTAAAAAATCCTTGCTCAAAGTTAGAATCTATTGAAAATAGATTCGAAACTTGATTATATAGGAAATAACACCTAATTGACCGTTATTTGGACCTCAAAGGTCAAAATCCACCAAAAAATTGAATTAAATTTGTGAATTTCCTACTCAAATTTGAAAAAGTCCCCAAAATGGGACTCATTCACCACCCTTGGTGAATGGGTCCCACCTAAGGGGACTCATTAGCCCAAGGTGGAAAATGAGTCTCACCTTAGCTTTTTAAGGTGGGTTTTTAGGATTTTCGGTGATTTGAGTGATTTTATGGGAATTTTAAGCTAAATGAGTCAAGTGAGATAAAAAATAATGGGTCTTAGGGGCCTATAAATGGTGATTTTAAAGGGTAATTAATGCAAGGGTGCCAAAATAGGTCCAAATTAAGTGTGAAATTGCCCCTTTTTTCAAGAGCATATAATTTTGTACACTACGTTTAGCCCCCACTTTAGCGCGCATATGACTCTACGTGCATATGGAAGCTAAAGGAATCCAATAATAACTTCTATTTCATAAAAGGATACACATATAAGTTCAATTATGATATAGGAGAATGAAGCCCAAATTGTAGTTATCTACGAAACCACAATGTTAGGAACCACATCTTGCAATAGGGATTCGTTAATTGTCCAAAAATCCTCTTATCTATCTTCTTCTAGAAATAAAATTTGAGGGTAGATGTATGTGCCCCCTTGATTCCACTTGCTTTACGGAGGTGGAATCGAGGTAGGAGTCTAGCCACATCGAATAAGGTAAGTCGTATCATAGGGAATTTCCAAGTACCATACCACATAGTGATAGACTATTGATGATGAAAGGAGTAGAATCACGATTCCAACGCAACAAACGGCATCGAAAATAAAGCTCACTAGCACCCATTATGTTAATTTGAATGAAATGCACTTTTTAACCCTAATATATAGTAAAATCCCTAATTTTAACTTATATGAGAGGAAAAAGTGAAGTAAAGGGTATGTGCAGTATCATCATCGAAAAAATAGGCCCTTAAGTGGCAAAAAAATTAGAAAAAATCAAAGTTAGGCAACTTGATGTAAAAATTTGAATAAGTTAACTATATTATTTCAAAAATTTGTAAGAATAAAATCTGTAGCAAAGTGAATGTAGTTTCTAAACTACTAGGTTAATTTAAAAAAAATAAAAATCTATTTGGTGAAAATTTGAAATTTCAATGCGGTAGTACTTAAATTTCAGGGGAAAAATAAGAAGTAGGTGTCTATCTGACCACCCTAACCACAATAAAATGATAATTATTTTTTATAAAATTTTAGATATAAGTAGAGAACTCATGTCCGATGTGATGCATATTTTTGTAATTTTTTCCAAGTAAATAATTAATTATGATTTTTTTATTACAACTTTTAAAAAAAATAAAAATGTGCATGTCTAACCACCTTAATTTGGTCAAAACTTCATGATTTTTTTTTTTTTAATCTTATAGTATGCAAAGCATAGAATGTGACGCAGGTTTTGGATTCAAAAAATGTGATACCGTTTGAAAGATATAGATGTTTTCCAATCAGACTATCAATCAAGACTTTAGTTGTAATTCAAATAGAAAATGAATAATAATTATTTATTAAATTCAAAGTAAAGGATAATTTATATTGGTGGAATGTTGAGAATCTCCTTTAAAAACCCTTTTCATTTCATCAATTTTGGGTAAAAAAAAGTCGTTAGCCACATACCCTACAAATACCCATCATATCACCACTTTTTGGCCCATCATGATCCTGCACATACCCTAAATTCTTACCATTTTTTCATTTACCTTTTTTTTTTAATCTTGAAAGTGATTGAAGAGTAGTGAAAGACACCTAGCAGACGAGATTACGGGCTTGCGAGACTAGACGTGCTGCAGGACTAGGTCACACATGGTGAGCACCATCATGAGGTGAGTTGATTTTTCTACCTTAGCCTTGTCCTTACGCATTTATTTTATAGTTTTTACATATTTTTGGGTTAATTTAGGGCCTTGGAAAATTTTTTCGCAAAGTGTCCCCTTTTTTTCTCAAAGTGTCCCCTTGTTTTCAGAAAGTGTCCCTTTTGTTTGCGAAGTGTCTCACTTTTTTGCAAAGAGTCATGTTTCTTCACGAAGTGTGCTAAAAGGGGTCTAAAGTGTCTAGGACATCTAGGGAAGTACACTAGAACAAATTTAGTACACTTTTATGATTTTTGATGTAGAGATTTAAGAGTTTAGATTGCTTATGACATATTTTACTTTTTTGTTAGGTCCCACCCGTTTGCAGTAATGTTTGGGTGGCCGATAGATTAGCCTTCTTTGAGATCTAGCCCCCACTCTTTAGTGGAGGATACAGAGCTTTTGCAAACTGTAGGACTATATTGGGAATACCTTATTCCCCCTATGAGGTAGGTACATGATCCGATTTTGATGGCACTTGCAAAGTGCTGGGACGCCGAAACATGTAGATTTCATCTACCCACTGGAGTTATGACTATCATCCTGGAGGATATACACTGCATACTCTGAGTGCCGATTCGGGGTGAGCGAGTATGTTTCCATGTGGTGTGATCATTTTGTGAGATGAAAGATGACATGAAGTATTGCCTTTGTGGACTAGTGCATGATGAGAGGGTGAGGCCACATATAGATCTTGCATTGCTATTGCATTCATGAGGCCAATTGGTTAGATAGATTATGATGCTAACAATAGCACTAGTACTCATCCCTGATGGCTAGGGAGCGCATTTGGAGGGAGGACTAGTACACCTAATATGAGGGATGGCAGAGCACAGGACAATATACGCCTAGGGGCATAGTATCCTAGGACACTTGTACTATGATCTTGGACGATTTGTCTTTTGGGATGTGGATAGTATGGTACACTATACACTTCTATAGGTTTGGTGCCTTGATAATATTACTTATACCAAACCTACCCACTTCTCATGTCTGAAAGCCTTATAGTATCCTCACGCCTTCAGTTATCCTCTATGCTAGTTTTGGTAGTATGGTGATTTGATAGACTGGAGGAGGATGAGATCCTTTGGAGACCTTATCAACTCATGCTTCAGTGGCCATATCACACTCAATAGATGAGGAGACTACAGCTAGACTGGTTCTTGATTAGTAGGCTTTACTATGTAGTATGACATTTCTACTATGATTGCATCATGTGACAATTTGATAAGATTCAGATAACACCCAAGGCACGACCCTTTTTTAGGAGGTCAGTACAGAGTGCTTGGAGACCTAGTGATGGTAGATGGTTCATTGTTGAGGATTTTTTCTACAGTGACTCTGAGTACTTCGATCACGATATGCCTTCAGTTTTTTATGCTGATGATGTCGATGCCACAAATGAGTATGAGTGGTGGAAAATATCATGACCAACCACCATATTTCTGTTGGATGAGCTGATAGATGATGCTTGGAAACTCCCACATGAGGGAGATGAGGTAGATGATAGAGCCGAGGAGACATGCTACAGGGTTGCAAACATATTTATAAATGTCATAGATGAGGAGTATGATGAGGATGTAGATCTTGACTACAATGACCAGGAGGGAGGAGTTGAGGAGGAGGAAGAGGAGCCGTCCATGAGTGATAGTGGTGAGGAAGTAGATGAGCATCCAACAGGTCATGAGTGGGGAGATCCCTCTCCCATTTGTATGACTAGATCATGAGCAACAGCTGCAGTAGGCACTAGTACCTATAGTAATGGAGAGGCTAGCACATCCTCCATGCCCCCTGCACTTTATGAGGTTGATTTCACATAGCCTAGACCAGAGAGATAGGTGATGATATTTTATTTACTATTATGATTTATGCTTATGCTTATGTTTTATTCTTTATTATATATATCATGATGTGTACTGATTATGCCTATGGTTTCTATCTTGTAGGATCCATGAGATATCTTCATGGTCTCTACCTTTAGCTAGCTGCAAAGATAATGCTCTCATTAGTTGATGAGGAGGCTACAAACTCAAACTATGTGCCCCCACCCATAGTGGATTAGGACCTAGAGTTTTTCAGGCCATTCGTCAGATTGTAGGCAACGTATGAGAGTTTGAGTAGGCATGCCCACCAAGTTGATGCTTCCCTAGAGGATTAGTCACCTCAGACCTCGACAAAGATTGAGAGACTATAGTCAGAGGTAGCTAGGCTATAGGTAGAGAGAGATTTGATAGTAGGAGATCATTGAGAGGTCCTTAGATAGATACGGGGCTTACAGTTTTCTCTTAGTACATTTAGCGGATTGCGATCATGATCGCAAACCCCCATCTCCAGAAAAAATACTACCAGACACATGTGAGCACCAGGTCCTAAGGGATATGATAGTCACAGGCCATAGTGACATTGTATATATTGATTTCATGTACACAAAACTCTGATATATATATATATATATATATATATATATATATATATATATATATATATATATATGAGCATTTTTTATGTTTTATTACTTGTGTTGATGTGTTTAGCGTTAAATGGAAATGTGATTAATTAAATAACCTTTGTAAGATTATTTAATGAATGTCTCCATGATTTAACATGTTTTATGTGATCTAATAAAAACTTATTCTAGTTTCTCTTAGATGCAACATTGTGATTAAGTATGTTATGCTAAATTAAATGCACCTATAATCTAATTAAATAACGTCAAATGCATATAAGGATCTAATATATCATAACAAACAAGAAGAACTTGAATAGCTTGAAACCTAAAGTAATTAATTAATAATAAATTAAATAATCACTTTAGTGCTCAAGACACAAATAATTGTTTGTCAAGAATGAAGCAATGCGAGAGCACATGGAGTATTATCCACTAACTCTAACACCACTGCTTTATCATTCATATTATTCAAAAGGATTAGACATAATATCAACACATATGCGGGACATTGATAGGGTCTTTGAGAGGTGTGCCATCCATTTCTGTTAACATGTATGCACCAAACCCATAACTTTTGTTAATTATATAAGGTCCTAACCAATTAGGACTGAATTTTCCTTTTTTAGTCAAGTCAGCATTAATGTTTCATTAATTTTCATACAAGACTAAGTCACCTTTATTGAATACACAAGGGGTGACATGATTATGATAACTACATTGCAATTGTTTAGCATAAGCTTCGAGGTTCTCAAGAGTGTTAATGTGCTTTTCATCAAGCATCTCAAGCTAGTGTAATAGTTGTTCTTTATAAGTGTTGTCATCAACAAGTCCTTGTAGAGCAATCCTTAACGTGGGGATTTATAACTCCAAGGGAATAATCACCTTGGTACCGTAGACAAGGTTATAGGGTGTTGTTGGATAGTGGATATTCTGAAGCTAGTACAGTAATCCCATAATGCATATGTCAGTTGTGTGTGCCAATCCTTGTTATGTTTTTTTATTGTTTTCCTTAGGATTTGTTCGAGAGTTTTATTAGATGATTCAACTTGTCCATTGGATTGTGGGTAGTAAGGTGTTGAAAAGCGATGTTGGATATTAAATGTGTCAAGGAATTTCTTCACGTCATTATTCTTAAATTGTGTCCCATTGTTTGAAACTAACACGAAAGGAAGTCTGAAGCGAGCAATAATGTGTTCCAATATGAAACAGCATATTACATCAGTGGTTGTGGATCGAAGAGGAATAACTTCGACCCATTTTGTAAAATAATTTGTGGCAGTGATTATAAATGTATGTCCAACAGATGAAGGTGGTGATATTTTTCCAATTAGGTCTAGTCCCCATACTGAGAATGGCCAAATAGAAATTTGGGCCCAAAGCTCAGAAGTAGGAGCATGAATCAAATTACTATGTTCCTAACATTTGTGACATCTCTTAACATACTCAAAGTGCAATCTTTTTCCATGTCTCCAGTAGTATCCCATGCGAATAAGTTTTTGCACTAATGATCTTCCTCTAAAATGACCTCCATAGGCATTCGCGTGAGCTTCGTCAACTGCTATGGGGATTTTAGATTCTTTAAGACATTGAAGTAAAAGACCGTTAAAGGATCTCCTATATAATACATCAGCAAGGATGATGTACTTGGTTGCAAGTTTGCACAAGTGAGTTCAAATGTTATTTGTTGTTGGCTCGAGAAAGGTACCATCTTTTAAATAGTTAAATATTGTATTGTACCATTCATTTGAGTCTTCCTTGGTTGTTGCTAATACTTCTTTTGATTTATTGTCAATCGATGGTTTCATGATGGGGTGAATAGTAAATGTGAAATCATTTGAAGAATCTTGAGGAAATATAAGAGAACCTGCACTTGCCATTGCATTTGCATGTCGATTATCCTTTCATGGGATGTTTTCAATGGTAAATGATTCAAACTTCTCTAAAAAACTCATTGTGAGATCCTTGTATTTTGATAATTTGTCATGATTTTCTTGATATGTCCCATTTATTTTCTTGTGAACAATAAAATTTTGTGCTCTCACTTGTAGGGATTTGGACCTAAAAGGGGAGAGACAAAACTCCACTATTCACTCAAGAACAAACACTTGATATTTAAATGCAAAGGAGATTGAAATATGACAAAGGGAGGGTTCTAGGGAAAAGATAACAACAAATGAGGGTTCACCACCAAATGTAAACTTGGAAAAGACAAAATGTTTGAAAACATAGTGTGATATGCAAAATTGAATTAAATGACTTGAAAATGTAAGAATAATAAAATAGAAAGTAGTAAAACTATAAGTGTGCACCTGAAAACTTGTTGGAGATGGAATGAAGCTCTGAAATCCTAAAAATGTTAATTTTACACCTAGTGGGACTCATTTGCCATTTTGAGAGGATCAGTTCCGATTCTGGAAACTACACTAGAGCCTGTTTTAGCCAAATGGGTATCCAAATCCATAAGAAAGTCTAAAAAATAGGTAAAGTCGGACTCATTTGCCACTCTTGGCAAATGAGTCCACTTTGACTTTTCTAGAAAGTCAAAAGTGGAATCTATAGTTCTCAATCTATTCTTTCTATTCCAATAGGGAGAAAACTCCAACAAGTTTGGAACCTAGTAGATTCAATGATCTCCAAGCCATCAAAGTGTTGGAAGTTGTGCCTCAACTTGCTGTCTTGTATCACTGTTCATGTCTTCATTATCAGCCGATCGCTAGAGTTCCTAAGTCTATAACCTTGTCAAGGAGTTTGAAAGTTTTGTAACTTCTCGACTAACCGACTTTCTTCATTATTGAATGATTACTTTACCAAGGTATTTCCCTTATTCCTTCGATGTTATCAAGTAAGACACATGGTAGTCACCCATGATATCACGATCATTAAAGACCTTGTAATTTCGGATCGCGTGATAGCGGACAACCATTGAGATCAAACGATGATTGATCAACAGTCATGAAAACTCATCCCCTTCAGCTTCATCAGATGGGACACATGGCAGCAGCCCTCGATATCATGATCAGCCATAGTGGTCTAGTGGGGTCATCGCGGGATGGCAGGGAATGACTGAGATTAAACAATAGTGGGGACCACTTGGAATTCTAGGGGACTTGTTGAGAATATTGTAGATTCCCATCTTGATTCTCTAGAAACACACAAGAAGTGGACACGTGTCATGGTGGAGACCATAAGGAATGACTAATAGTTCAATGAGATGAACTTTGATGTGATCTCCTGTCGATGACTGTTGGTCTCACCGACAGACAAGTGTTTTCGGTGAGAACTCTTGCCGATGGTTTTCCTCTCAACGACGAGTATGAATATCGGTATGACATAAAGGTTCTAAAAGACTCTTAGTGATAGAGAAACTCTTGCCAATGGTTCTATGATCAGGCATTGTGGCATCGGGAAGACACAGCCTGGTGTCTCACCGACATGCGATTCTATTTGAACTTCTTTCACGAAACATATGTCCTACGTGGGGTGTTCTAAGCCAATGAGAGAATTAGAATGTGAACCGTTGGAAGTTGAATAGTTGTGACCATTCTTGTGTGGACGATGAATAGGTTGTGAGGGAAAATGAATATGTTTGGAAATGGTCAAGTAGTGTGAACAGTTCGAGATAGAGTAGAGTTGTTTGATTCTGAACACGGATTTGGTTTGAGTGAATTCATTTTAGGATTGTCTGAGAGCATTGTAAGATTAATTTTCTATACAAGATTGATTAGTGAATGTTGCTGTTGTAAAAAGACATCAGAAAATTAAGTATGATCTCTGTATGTAATTTTCATTATTGTAATACAAAGAGGCTTTTCTTGGTGTGGTGGGTTTTTCTCCTGTAAGGGTTTTCCCATGTAAATCTAGTGTCCAATTGTGTATGTGTTCATTTCTCTTTTCTATTACTCTTTTCAAGTGTGTCTTATTGTACTGTAATTGCAAAATTTAAAGTCATATCTGCATTCTTCCATGAGGTTTTGGCATTAGGAGATTTTGTTCTGCACCTTAGCGTTCCTTACAAGTGGTATCAAAGCCTGGTCAGTTGTGTTATGTGTGTGGGTATGTTGGGTTTTTTGTGTCAATTCTTTTCAATGGGAGTCTTGTAGAAGTCTGGTAATTCAAATTACAGATTAAGATGGCAAGCACCTCAGGAAAGATTGAAATTGAGAAGTTCAATGGCAGAAATTTTGAGTTGTGGAAACTTAAAATGGAAGATCTGTTAGTTGACCGTGATCTTTGGTTTTCTGTGTCTAGAACAAAACCTACAGGCATGAAGCAAGAAGATTGTGACCTTGTAGATCAAAAATCAAAGGGGCTAATAAGGCTTTGTTTAGCAAACTTTGTTCTTCTAAATGTTCATGAAGAAAAGACATCTTCTTTGTGGAAAAGATTGGCAGCTATTTATCAGGGAAAGTCCTTGGTGAATAATTTTTTCTTGAGGAAGAAGTTGTACACTTTGAAAATTAAGGAGGGAGGGTCTATTGTTGATTAGTTGAATGCTTTCAACATGTTTATTGCTCAGTTAGTATTTGTGGGTGTGAAGATTGATGAAGAAGATCGTTGTATGCTATTGTTATGTTCTTTTCCAGATTCTTGGGATCACTTGGTGATGGCTATTGGGAGTATGACATCCACTTTTAAGATGGAAGATGTGTTGCTTCTTTGTTATCAGAATAGATGAGAAGAAAATCTTCTAAGATGGTGAAGGAGGGTCTTGCTATTAGAGGTAGATCAAAAGAAAAAGGAAAGAAGAAGGACAAGAAGTCCAAATCAAAATCACAAGGGAGATCAAAGTCTCCTAGAAAGAAGTCCAAGGTGAAGTGCTAGAATTGTGGGCAACCTGGTCATGTCCGAAAGGATTGTAAAGAGGAGAAAAAGAAGAAGAAGAATAATTCTTCTGACAATGATTCTTCTTAGAGTGACGCAAACACTTTCATTGCAACCTTGGCTACTTAGGCATCAGATGATGTCTGGTTGATTGATTCTGGAGCATCTTTCCACATAACATCTCATAGAGACTGGTTCACTAAGTATGGAAAATACAATGGTGGAAAGGTTTATTTGGCAAGCGATTCATCTCTAGAAATAGTTGGCCATGGAAGAGTCAGAATTCAGTTCCCTGATGAAAGAGTGAATGGAATCAATGATGTAATGCATATACCAGGTCTAGATCAAAATTTACTTTCTGTTAGTAAGTTGAACGATGTTGGAGTGCAAGTCACATTCTCTGGAAAAGCCTGCAAAATGACTAGAGGCTCAATGGTGCTAGCAAGGGGTGATCGTATTGGTACCTTGTACAAGCTGGATGCACTTGTTGTGCAATGCAATAGTTTCTTTGCAAAGTCACAAAGAGCTACTCATGGAGAAAAGGAGGACAAATTTCCTGATAGTGTAAACTCTATGGAAGTTAAACTTCCAGTAGAAAAGACTATTCTTTGGCATCATAGGCTAGGCCACATTGGAGAAAAAGGTTTAAAAACCTTAAAAATAAAAACCTAGTTGAAGGGCTCAATGATTGTAACCTCGAATTCGATTTTTGCAAACATTGTATATATGGAAAACAACACCGTGTTTCATTTTACTGCAGTCCTCATAAATCTTCTAGTTTACTTGATTATATACATTATGATGTTTTTGGTCTAGTAAATGTTCCTTCTTTGTCTAAATCAAGATATTATGTATCGTTCATTGATGATTATTTAAGAAGGGCATTTGTTTATTTTTTGAAAAGTAAATTAGAAGTGTTTAGTCATTTTAAGGAATTCAAATCCTTCTGGAAAATCAAACTAGAAGAAAAATAAAATGTTTAAGGACTGACAATGGTGGTGAATTTTGTTCTGATGAGTTCGAGAGGTACTGTAAAGATCATGGGATTAAAAGACATAAAACTACACCCTACACTCCACAACAAAATGGAGTTGCTGAAAGGTTCAACAGGACAGTGGTGGAAAGAGCATGAAGTATGCTAAGCAGTGCTGGCTTGGAGGAGAAGTTCTGGGCTGAGGTAGTTGCAACAACATGTCACTTGATAAACCATTCTCCTAATTCTGCTCTTGTTGAGAAAACACCTTTAGAAGCATGGTCTGGAAAGAAGCCCTCTCTTAGACATATTCGTGTCTTTGGTTGTGAGGCATATGCATTTGTGCCAATTGAAAAAAGGTCTAAATTGGAAAATGAGGTTGTTAAATGTATTTTTGTTGGTTATAGTGCTGGCATAAAAGGATACAAGCTTTGGAATCCTAACACGGAGAAGGTTCTATACAATAGAAGTGTTATTTTTTGTGAGCTGAAGCCTTCTACTTTGGATATGCAGTTAGAGACAAAATCAAAAAATAAAAAGGGTTTAGTTGAAATTCCTCCGACACCAGATAAAGAGGAATTGAAAAATTAAAATGTACCAAAAACTGAGGAGAGCTCAAGTAGTTCTGAGAGTTTTGAAGAAGAAGAACAACCTCAGCCTCAGCTAGTGAGGAGGTCAACACATGAAAGAAAGCAACCTGATAGGTCTGGGTTTTCTTTGTTAGATACTACTTGTGCCTATGCTTTAATTTCTAGCACTGATGAGCGTAGGACTGTGAAAGAGGCATTTAGAATGTTTGATTCAAACTCTTGGTTGGAAGCCATGAATGAAGAAATGGCATCATTAGAAAAGAATGATACTTGGAGTTTGGTGCCCTTTCCTGGAGGCATAAAAGTTGTTGGCTGCAAATGGGTATTTAAAAAGAAAATAGGTTTGGATGGCAGTGTGGAAAATTATAAGGTGAGGTTGGTTGCGAAGGGGTATTCCCAGGTAGAGGGAATTGATTATGGAGAAATTTTTTCTCCTATAGCTAAGCTAACATCTATCGGATTTCTTTTGTCACTTGCAACAGCGTATGACTTAGAGGTTGAACAGATGGATGTGAAGACAAAATTTCTTCATGGTGACCTTGAAGAAGAGATTTATATGTCCCATCCTGAGCACTTTGTGGAAAAAGGTAAATAAAATCTGGTTTGCAAGTTGAAAAAATCTCTGTATGGATTAAAAATATCTCCTAGGATGTGGTACCAAAAGTTTGACACTTTTGTTTTTTCATTGGGATTTGTAAGATCGAAATATAATCATTGTGTGTACTACAAAGCTGAAAATGATCGTGTTCTTATTATTGCTCTCTATGTTGATGATATGTTGTTCATAGGCAATAGTAAGTTAATGATTTTTGATCTAAAATCTCAGTTGTCTATAGAGTTCAAAATGAAAGATCTTGGTGTAGCTAGGTATATTCTGGGAATGGAAATAACCAGGGACAGGAAGAGTAGAAAACTTTGGCTTAGTCAGAGTAAGTATATTAATACTATTCTGGAGAGATTTTGTATGACTGATTGCAAGCAGCTAGTTGTTCCAGTATTGTAGGGAATGAAGCTATCTATTGAAGACTGTCCAAAATATCCTACTGAGATGGAGGACATGACCAAAGTGTCTTATGCTAGTGTAGTTGGTAGTTTAATGTATGCAATGGTCTATACAAGGTTAGACATTGCCCAAGAAGTGGGAGTTCTTAGTCATTTTATGGAAAATCCTGGAAGGACACATTGGGATGCTGTGAAAATAGTGTTTAGACATTTGAAGGGCACTTCAGAATATGCTTTGTGTTACTATGGTAATCTGGTTAAATCATAGAGGACTCTTAGCATTTGAGGTTATGTGGATTCTGATTGGGTAGGGGACATTGACAAGAGAAGATCCACCAGTGGATATATTTTCATGATGAATGGTGGTGCAATTAATTGGATGAGTAAGCAGCAGGCTATAGTCACTTTGTCCACTATAGAGGCAGAATACATGGTAGCAACACATGCCTGTAAAGAAGAAATCTAGTTAAAATGTTTGTGTTCTAACATTGGGTTTGATTAAGGGAAAATTACAATTTACTGTGATAGTAAGAGTGCTATTTGTTTGGTGAAAAATCCTACTTTCCATGCCAAGACAAAACATATTGATGTGCAGTATCATTTTGTATGAGATATGGTGGAGGATGGAAAGGTTTCTTTAGTAAAAGTGAATACTCTAGAAAATGTTGCAGATGCATTGACGAAACCAGTGAGCACAAACAAGTACAGGTGGTGTGCCAGTTCGATGGGCCTTGGAGCCCATGACCTTCATTAACTTGGAGTTTAAAGGAAGCCAACAAGTCTTCGTCAAGTGGGAGATTGTTGGAAGTTGTGCCTCAACTTGCTGGCTTGTATCATTGTTCATGTCTTCATTATCGGCAATTGCTGGAGTTCCTAAGTCTATAGCCTTGTCGCAGAGTTTGAAATTTTTGTAACTTCCCAACTAACTAAATTTCTTCATTATCGACTGATTACTTTACCAAGGTATTTCCCTTATTCCTTCGACGTTATCAAGTAAGACACGTGGCAGTTTCCTGTGATATTGTGGTTGTTAAAGACCTTGTAATTTCTGATCGCGCAATAGCAGACAACTGTTGAGATCAAACAACTATTGATCAATGGTCATGAAAACTCATCCCCTTTAGCTTCATCAGATGGGACACGTGACAACATCCCGCGATATCGCAATCAGCCATAGCAATCTTGTGGGGTAATCGCGGGATGGCAGGGAATGACTGAGATTAAACAATAGTGGGGACCACTTGGAATTCTGAGGGACTTGTTGAGAATATTGTAGATTCCCAACTTGATTCTCTGAAAACGCACAAGAAGTGGACATGTGTCATGGTGGAGACCACAAGGAATGACTAATAGTTTGATGAGATGAACTTCGGTGTGATCTCTTGCCGATGACTATTGGTCTCACTGACAGACAGGTGTTTTCAGTGAGAACTCTTGTTGATGGTTCTGTGATTGGGCATTGTGGCATCGAGAAGACATGACTTGGTGTCTCATCGACATGTGATTCCATTTGAACTTCTTTGACCGAACATTTGTCCTACATGGGGTGTTCCGAGCAAATGAGAGAAGAAAAATGTGAACCGTTGGTATTTGAACAGTTGTGACCGTTCTTGTGTGGAAGATGAACAGGTTGTGAGGGAAAATGACTATGTTTGGAAATGGTCGAATAGTGTGAATAGTTTGAGATAGAGTAGAGTTGTTCAATTCTGAACACATATTTGGTCTGAGTGAATTCATTGTATGATTGTCTAAGAGCATTGTAAGATTAATGTTTTGTACAAGATTGATTGGTGAATGTTGCTATTATAAAAAGACATTAGAAAGTTAAGTCTGATCTTTGTATGTAATTTTTGTTACTGTAATACAAAGAGGATTTTCTTGGTGTGGTGGGTTTTTCTCCCATAAGGGTTTTTCCACGTAAATCTGGTGTCCAATTGTGTATGTGTTCATTTCTCTTTTCTGTTACTCTTTTCAAGTGTGTCTTATTGTACTGTAATTGCAAAATTTAAAGTCATATCTGCATTCTTCTGTGAGGTTTTGGTGTTAGGAGAGTTTCTTCCACACCTTAGCTTTCCTTACACAAAGCATCTAGATCTGCAATCACACAAAGAGAGAAAGAAAATGTTGATTGTTAGGGAATAGGGGTTTGCCTTGGTTAAACCTGTTGGGAAAAATTTGTCATCTCCGAGAAAACTCCAAGAACAGTAGTGGCTTCGATAACTTTAATTTCAAATAGATTGCCTCAAAAACATGTACAACTATGTCACAAAGCAGAATCAAACACAGTTCAATTCCCACATTAATACTTCTAAGAGAAGCACATGTAAATTTAGTTTCAACAACTTGCATAAATGGATTCAAAAAATAGAACCATTAAACATGAACGATAGTACAAAAGATTAGAACACACAGATTTACGTGGGAAAAACCCTTTCGAGTAAAAAACCCCACACTCCAAAAGATCTGAGCCATTGTATTATTTAGCAACAAATAGAGTTACAATACAATCTCAGGCTCTTAGCCCTTTTCATAGAGATTACACCTTATTTCATTCTGGAGACAAACTGGCAGCAACCCTATTCTGTTTCCCTCTCTCCTTTTTTACATTCCTTGATCAACCTCTCAGTCCATACAACCTTCGCATTATTATAGTCTTCTCACATAGTATACAGTGCAGATTATCATGAGAGATCAACCAAGACACTTAATTTGGAGAGATTTCTGCAGCATAATCCTGCCTCAATCTTCCTCTCTCCTAGCTCGGCTCATGGCCTCGGCCTTACCAGCCAACCTCACAGCTTCGGCCTTTTTCAGCCAGCCACATAGCCTAACCATTCTCTCTTGATACAATGTGTGGAAAACATACATATTTGGTTTCGAGGAATCTACTGTATAAACTAATTTAGTTCTCTCAACCACTAAGGAGCTCAACCATCGACATTATCCCACATTGGCATGGAATATTAACAGTCTTTAGTTTATATACAAAAACCCACAGACTTTAGGTATCCATGAGTTAGTCCTTTTGATTACCAACTTACTCGTACACTGCATTTGACTATCGCACCGAACTATTGATCATTCCTTGTGGTCTCCTCCATGACATGTGTCCACTGCTTGTGCATTTCTAGAGAATGAAGCTGGGAATATACAATATTCCCAACAAGCCTCTTGGGATTCCAAGTGGTCCCCACATCTGTACACCATGACACATGTTCACTGTTGTTTGATCTCAGCCATTTCCCACAATCTCACGATGACCCCACCACACTGCTCTGGCTGATCACGATATCATGGGTGACTGCCACATGTCCCATCTGATGAAGCCAAAGGGGACAAGTTTTTGTGACCGTTGATCAATCATCATTTGATCTCAACGGTTGTCCGCTATCGTGCAATCAGAAATTACAAGGTCTTTAATGATTTCAAAATCATGAGCTACTGCCATGTGTTAGAGATAGAACACAAATCCATCGGAAAGAGTCACAACGATATACATCAAGAATAGCTTCATCGTCCAAAGACCCACTATCGGCAGTAAAACTAAAAACTCACAACAATAGCTTAAATCATACCGATCACATCCATCGACAAGACAAACTAAGTGCCACACCGATATCGACCAGACCTCCATTGTCAAAAAAAGCTTACACCGATAGTTCAGGTCACACCAATGACCCTCATCGCTAGGACATTCCAGAGGTCACACCGATATAGTCATAAAGGAACTTTACAAGGAGAATTCAGATCGGGCTGAGTCCCACTGATCTCACAAACAGTTTAGGATCACTTAAGCAGATTGGCCAGAGATCTCAGTGGTCACACTTAAATAGCTCACTCAGAGGTTTAGGCCTATGGGATTGAGGCACACAATTCCAACAATCTCCCACTTGATGAAGATCTCATAGGCACCTCCAGAGCACTTAGGAACTAAGATCACACTGGCTCCACCAGTCTAGACCATGCTTTGTACAAATCTCTATTCAACAGGACTCAGGACACCCAATCAACAAATTTCCACACATACCAGTCTACTAGACAATCTGCAAGAAAAAACAAGTGTCCAATTGCAACCGATCACAACCTTCCATGAAACCACATAGATCTCAAACATGCTCTTATTCTCCATCAAAAATTCTCAACCAATATCCAAGATGTCCACCATTCAAGAAAAATACCTGACATCTTCCAACATGCCACCTATGGAAGAAAGGTACAAGCCAAGGTGAATAAGCACCAGTCCAACGAACACAAGAAAAGGATCCCAGTGATATCATCAACAAGATAGAACATCAGCTAGAGCAACAATCATCCTGACTGCTTCCATCCAACTGATAAACCCACATGACTAAAAATTTAGCACCCACAACAAGTGCTAGAACATCCAATCATCCATACCTTAAATATATCAAACATTAGTAAACTTATTCCACCAAAATAACCAACCCATGTGCTCCAAAAGAAAGCTCCATGTTCCAACCAGTCAATGAAGAAAAAACACATTTAGGAACTCCCACTGCATGGGTAATGCCAAATCTGAAAGAATAAAGGAATAAAAATTCTACCAATAACAACACATAGAAATGTAACCATGTATTACCAAGGAACATTCACAATGATATGCACAACCTGCAAATTAATAACCTGGAAGAACAACTCTCATCACAAGTCTTCACAACTCTCCCAAGTTCTCCACACCCAACAAAAGAAAAATATTAAGAACCTCCATGTCATCTCCCATGAATCATGAGTGAAAACACATGACCACAAGCTAGTGATCACGACAGCTCCAACTAAACCTCAGACCAATGTAATGTGAAACCAAACATTAGGAAGACCACCAAGACCAAAGAGAGAAAACTCTGCAATACATATACCTGTAGAACATCCTCCTACATACACTTCTAACAACAAGATTTGTCAAGTATGATCTCCTTCCCATCCCAAAGAGATTCCATAACAACATCCAACCATTCAATCACCAAGATCAAGAATAAAAAATGTAACATGTAAACAATCATGGATGTAAGTCTCTCAAAGAAGACCAAACTATTTCATTTCCTATTTCAGGAAATCAGCCCATATAACTATCTCCTACCAGTTCTTATCAATAAATGATATAACACAAAAGCTCAAGGAGATGTCCACCTTCCACTATGAATCCTCCAAGAACCATTTAACAACAATTCAAGATCCATATCATGAAAGAAAGAATAAAACAAAACTGAAAGATATAATGGGAAAATACCTCTCAGATAAACTTCTGAGTAGACCAAGAGTGGGAAAAGAGAATGCTCCTCCAAGAAATACAAGCCACCATGACTCATCCAAGAGCAATATCCTCATTGGTTTCTATTGAGCTCATGTCCAACCAAGGTGCAGGCTACTCGGACTTTCTGTTGAAAAGAACACCTTTCTCATCTCAGGAGAATTACAACCTCACCTTATTCTCCATGTATCCATGAGCACCTGCAAATGATCATCCCATGCTAAAATCCAAACTGCATTATTGCACTAACATGAAGTTCTCAAGCATATGACCAATGTACTCAAAACACAGAGAAAATCTAGACCACTGCCAAAGCTCCACATATCTGAAACAAGAACTTATCATGACACCATGATCTACACATCCCCCTTAGGAGATACCATGCTCTAAGTGTCTTCACCATGGTCTCAAGTGCCATGCACAATGTCAAAACTCGAGTCAATAAGCAAGATTATACCATGACATAAAGCAAACAAACACAAAACCAACATCACCTGTCCAGCACTAAAAACACCTTAGCCAAAGAATCCAATCATCCTCCATGGTTCCAAAATATTGCACATCTTCAAATAGTGTCCATCCAAATGTGAAAGAACCCTTCTGCAGCAACTAGATCAAAGAGCTCCTCTTGATAACATTTGCAACACTAAAGAAAAACATTCACCACCAAGTGATGAATCCAGAGTCATTGCTAAAGCTCCCACTGAACCGTGACAACTAAGCTTCTCGAGCATCATGACCCAACATCTGCTAATCTGAAAATCCTTTAGGTCCACACAACAACATGTCCATCAAGTGGCACCAAGATCTCCAAAACAAGCAGAGATTACCATCATTGTCAAAAGCTTACACAAAGCAATGTATCCAAGCTATCCATGATATCATGATACAACATGCTATAGGTCCCTATAACCGACTATTCAGGTACTTAGCACCATCCATCTTCTCATCCCAAAGTAATCACACCAATGCACATGTGACCACAAACAAGGCCAACTAACAGATCTACACAAACATTGCATCAACCTCGTGGATATAGACAGTCCACATTTGAGTCATCTCATTGTAGCCAATGGGTAGCTAAACCACCAACCACATAACTTGAAGATCAATTCCATTGAATGTGCAAACCCATCATCACAATAGTAATCATAAAATGAGATATCAAAGAAGATAACCATGTAGACACCAAGACTCCAACACAAGATCATAACCAAATCCGATTTTCCAAACATGTCCACAACGAGCACCATAGTCAAGAAATCCACAAGCAACACCACAAGAATGTTGAGTGAAAAATCACATACCAAAACTCTCATATAGAGAAAGCATCTCACCTCCTCATACCATGCTGAAGTACGCATGCAAAACTGCAACCATCTCATCCAACAATGCCCCAAAAGCTAGGGTCTAGAAAATAGTTTAACAACAACTCTACATAATCACAAGTTTTGCTTGACGTGTAAAACCTACAAAACCACATAAAACATGCAAGTAAAATACATCCTTAAAAAAGGGAAAAAATAGTTCAAGAAATCCAGGCCTCCTTCAAGCCAATTCCAAAACCATCAATATGCACATACATCTGAGAAAGAGATAGGCTATTCCAAAAGCTTTCAAACCATCTAATGATTAACTCCATAGCCTTCAGTATTCGAGGTTAATAGAATACAATGCCTTCCAACACCAGGAAATACCATGCAGCATAAGCACTCTCTTCCATGATTGAGACACAACCCAAGCTTCTCCATATCACCATGGAGCCTCTCACATAGACACCCAATATGAAAGCTTTGCTGCAACTCAACTAAGAAGCAAAGAAATCCACCTCATACATTAAGGTTATACCGCTGCCAAGATAACCAACTCCATCTTCACCATACTTCAAACTATGTGCTATCTCTGAATACTACAAGACTTCCACTCGCCAAAGGATCAATACATCAACCAATTCCTCCAGATTTTCTCAAGCCTGACAGACTAAGAAATATTCATAGGAGAAATACCCAGAACCAACAACCAAAAGAAGGCTCTGATACCACTTGTTGGGAAAAATTGTCATCTCAAAGAAACCTCCAAGAACAGTAGTGCCTTCGGTAACTTTAATTTCAAATAGATTTCCTCAAAAACATGTACAACTATGTCACAAAGCAGAATCATACACAGTTCAATTCCCACATTAATCCTTCTGAGAGAAGAACATGTAAATTCAGTTTCAACAACTTGCATAAACAGATTCAACAAAATGAACCATTAAACATGAAAGATAGTACAAAAGATTAGAACACATAGATTTATGTGGGGAAAACCCTTTTAGGTAAAAAACTCCACACTCCAAAAGATCCAAGCCATTGTATTATTTAGCAACAAATAGAGTTACAATACAATCTCAAGCTCTTTGCCCTTTTCACAGAGATTACACCTTGTTTTATTTCGGAGAGAAACTGGCAGCAACCTTGTTCTGTTTCCCTCTCTCCTTTATTACATTCCCTGATCAACCTCTCAGTCCATACAACCTTCACATTGTTACAATACTCTCACAGGGTGAACCCACAATAATGGGTTACAATTATTTAAGCGAAGAGAAATTAGAAATGCACACAAAAAATTCAATTAGGTGGTTCGAATGAAGGGGGGCCTTCTAATGAAGGGGGTTCATTAGAAGCCCCCCCTTCTAATGAAGGGGGGCTTCGAATGAACCCCCTGCCGCTTCATGAGAATTCTTTAAAATTTTAAAATCAGAAGAAAGAAAGGCTTCGTTCGAACCACTCCTTCGCTCGAAGACCTAATTTTCTCCTCCAATTTTAGAGAACACCCTTATTTGTCCCTCTATAAGTTTAGAGATAGGTTCATTTTGGTCTTTTTCACAGGCAAGTCATTTTCAGAGAAATTCTTTTTGGCAGGCGAGGTTGCTTTCACAAGATTTCCAACAAACAGTGCAGGTCGTTTCTGGCACTCTCACTATCTGGGCATTTACGCAATGGACATGCATGGAGGTAAGACTTGCTGTGAGATTGTGAAATAGAACAAAATTCTGCCACTTTTACACAATATACATGTGGTGATTCATGTGTGTGATAGACAATTTGTGGCGCTTTCATTTCTGGCTACAGTTTATCAATGAGTTTTCACATTTAGATTAGTCTTTGCTGAAAGTTACTTGTATAGTTTTTATTTTATTTTTGTAGAGTTGTAGACCACTTAATCTGGGAAAAACAAAAAACCCTCCTTGGAGTAAGCCATTCCTTAGCAGTTGATTCCTATTCCTCATTGTTGATGGCTATTCCTTAGGTGATGTTGTAAGCCGTTCCTTTATGTGCTTGTTACACATAATTTCTTGTTGATGATAGATTGGAGAAAACCCTGCTTGCTGGTGTTTCTCTTACTAGGGCTCATGATTACAACTATGTCTATTCATTCATGAATTGAAATGTTTGTCTTTGATCTTAATTACTTGTCACTGTTCCAAGCTCTATTTCCCAATGACTCTCAATGTACATAGAACTCATTATAAGTAGCTCTAAGCTATGTATTTGACTCAAATGTTTCCATGCAGTGTCTAGCAGTCTAATTTGGCCTATATGATGCTCACATTATACCCTCAAGATATAGGGATGAGACCATCTCTACTATGACTCAGCTGATAAGGTGAAGAAACTCTCACGTCCATGGTGCAAAACCAAGAAAAAAATAGAAATCAATATCACATAAAAAAAAATTAAAAAAAATGAACTTTATCTATATCTATTATATTCCAAATAAATGATATAAAACATAAACATAAAATCACTTAGGTCTTTGGCCTACCAATTTTTTCTCATAGCCCATTTGCAATGCTAGGACTAGTGCGTGCTATAAGTGTGGGTCCTATAGGAGTACATGTATTGCTAGACTCATCGAGCACTCCATCTATCTAGGAGGTACAACTATTGGAGAGCATACTCTCTATTATACCCTTGGCCTGTCCTCCTCCATTTTATACTCCACATCCAAACCTTAAGCATCAAGATCCCCTTTAGGGGCATCCTTGAAAGGAATGATTGTTGGATAAAAACTTTACTAGTCGGTGTACCCCTATAAAACATTGACATCATCCACATCCAAAAATAGATGATCGTTCTCTCCTTTACTACTTAAGTCACTCAAAATGACCTTAGTGATTGTTGGATGAGAGACGTGTCTAGCTCTAATGGTAATGTGATGTGAATGCACATAAGTGGTATTATCGATGGCACTTTCCATACTAGTCCAAACTACCTCATCAATCACATGTACTTAAATTACATGATGATATAGTCATAGTGACCAATAAGTAGGTGATCTTGTTGGATACAAGCCATCTATCTACCAAAATCATCCCATGCTCTCATTCCTCTATATGGCTACTATATAATCTCTATGTTGTACAAGTGATCAAAAGATTATCTCCAAAATAGTAAATCTTAGAAACTCTAGTATCAAATTAGTGGGTATTATTGTGGTCATGGTGCATCCAAATAAATTTTCCTTGGGTAATTGATATATCTTATACACATGATGTTCTTGAATTCTCATACCTAAAGTAATGTGGAGTTCATGAGTATTTTCCCCTCATGATGCACAAATCTGCCAAGGTCTTAGTAAATGTGAGCAAGCATACTCTGCTCCAATACAAAAATAGTATTTCACTCCTCCATGGCCTTGATTATGTGCATGAGGCCCACATGCAAATGCATTCCTTGACCATCAATAGTCATTATCATGGATACTATAGTGATCAATA
>VDFB02179234.1:22454889-22471723 GCA_007258455.2 Sequoia sempervirens | reverse complement strand
AACCACTCACATGTTGACAAGTGGCACCTTATCAGTGGTGGATCTTTAGTCCCACATACTCCATGTTTGGCATTCTTCTATCCTTCTTGGTTACAAATAGAGAGTTTCTCTATTGTATTACTCCACCACTCCACAACTTGATGCACAATCTCAAGCATTTCATTTTGATCACTCATCATATGGACCATCTACATCACATCTGGAGCTTATCATAAAGGGGTTGGGAAAGGGCTAGTTTCCACATCAAAATAGCACCAATCCCCCTATGAGATGATGGTTTGATCCATTTTAGATAAGTTTACATGCTTATGCTTTCTTTGTATGTTTTTTATCATGTTTCCTTGTCTTAATGTGATTAATAATTTCATAGGGAGTTGGATTATTGTTTTTTCTAACTTAAATAATTATCTGTTGTGTTGATTTTGTTAGCCAAAGAAAAATCTTGCTCGCATATTGGCACGCACTGTTTATCATTAAGCATATGGTTATCATTATCGTTCATGCAAACTAATGGTATATTGTTGTAGAGGATAGCATTAGTAAGTGCAATAAGTAATTGATTTCTTCTAATATTGTTTCCTTTATTGAAAGCCATATCACGCATTTTCTATCACCATGCCTTGTCTATAGTTTTTAACTTTTAAACGTGTTAGGTAAGTTTAGAAAAGGCGTGTTCCAATTTCATTAGCAGTAAGGACTTTAAAATCTAGAATGAATTTTTATCATATTTTAACATCTGCCTGCAAATTCATTAGCAATATAGTTGGGAATAGCATGTGATGGTAAATGAGGTAGATAAAGAATTTTGTGAGCAAACGGAAGTTAGTTTGCGAGTAGTTTTTAAATTGAAATTGATACTTCTTGTGTTGTACAAGTCATTGATGCACAAGGACATGTATCTAGAGCAGAAGCTCAAACTTATCTTTGTGCCATGCATGAAACCATCTTGGCATGTTCCCGTGGAGAGCACCACCATCTTTATCAGACCCCACATTTCAAACTAATGATGCCTGTCCAAAAACTTCGTTGACGAATGTCAAATAAAAAATTCATTGCCCATGGGTAATGCTTTATGTAGAAATTTAATGTCATTTTTTTGATGCAAAGACTAACCAGTAGTCACGAGTTTGTGCATACCCACTCTATCTGGTAAAAGTGATGCTAGTCAGCAATTAAAATGGTCTATGTGGCTAGTGTTATACAAGTTTGAAAGTATCCATCACTTACCTTCTATTTCAACTGTGCATTGGTAGAAAGGGGTGTTCGCATTGAATGTTATTCGCAGTCACATCTTATCAGTTTGTTTTCTTGTAACTGGTATATTGTCTGGTAGATATTGCCTTGAATCTATTCCTGTCACACCATCCATAACACTCATGCATCTCTCTTCAGTGACAATGGTTTTAGGTGTGTAAAAATCCTCATAAACCCGATGTTCTTCTACCATGGAAGTCTTGCAAAATCCTCATAAACTCACTATTCTTCTAGAGGTAATTGAACAAGGGTAGGCTGTCGAAGTCTTTGTTTTGAATCTTTAGATTTTGAGTGTGCTTTGCGCCTTTTTTCCCACTATACAACATCATATGTGGCCATTAGTGAGAGTCCTAAACCTTGATTTATATGGCAAATAACTCTTCATCTTAGTCTTCTTTAACTTGGAAGGTATAACATGTAGATTCTTCAGTTGCTTCTTCTTAGAGGCAAATGATTGTTTTTGGATCAACATGATAGAGTGAGAGTGGAATTATAGGCATTTGTAGTTGCCATTGAAAAACTTGTGATCTAAAAAATGGTATGCCATGGAATGATCTCTGAAATGTGTAAACGTGATTCTTGTGAGGGATGAAAAGGCTCAAAGAATGAAAGATGTGGACAGTGGTAGGGGCGGCTTTGTGGAGGATTTTTACTAGTGTGATACTCCAACAAACATTGGAAGACAATTTATGCAGAATCTTGAGGAACGTGCCAGGCCTTTTCTTTATTTTTTGAATTGAATGATTGTGATTGAGAGGTCGTAGTATGCAGAAGTTTTTCGCTATTTATTACTACTTACTATTTGAACAATCTACACAGCATTATGATGTGCGTAATGTATGAAGGAGTTGCTTTCTTTATGATATTCACATTATAATTTATTCGAATTATAAGGAGATAGCTTTATTTTTAAGATAATCAATGCTTACTAAATAATTCGCAGGTACTTGGTGACAGACAGGGAAGTACAAAGGGAACATCCATCAACCATGATGTTGCGCTAGGCCTATTTTCCTGAGATCCTGTTATGCAAATAATCCTAAATTTTTTTCATTAATACTGTTGTTTCTCTCGTTAACAGTAACTTGCTTTCTCAAACAAAAACGTGCTTTGTCTATGCTGCAACTTGCTTTGTTTACACTACAGTCATTAATATTGCTACTCTTCTCATCAATATTGGTGTTTATCTTATTCACATTGTTGTCTCTGCAATTAACAAGTTGTTGCACAAGGTAGGAAGGTCTTTCTATCATTAATGCCGCCGCTTCTATTTTTGTTTCTACAGTGATTGGCGTGCATTGATTTGTAATGGAAAGTCATTCACTCGTGAGGCTAGCTCTCTCCATTTAATACTAAGGCTGCCTTAATATTTTATCATTGATACTTGAAAAATTTCCTCTACGCATTTTTTTTCTTTTTTCCCTGATTTCTTATCTCACATGCGAGTTTTCAAATTATTGAGTTTTTAAGCTAAGTTTGCTTGGATCTACCTATGGCATGGAAAAAAAAGATATAATGATTTGTTCTATAGGTTTCATCTTCACCCTCTAGTGTGTTATCTTAGCTTTTGAAAGGACGTGTCTGAAAGTGATATGTTATTGTTGTTGCATATTTATGATATACATCAAAACCTAGATACAATTTGATTTGATATTTGTTAGAAAATGACTTTTGTTGGTCAATTTTGCAGCTATTACATTGGATCAAATTTATGCTTTGATAAAACCAATCAATATTCAAATAGTTGAGAGATTATGAAATCTGACAAAGATCCCAACCACCACCTTCAATTTGCATTAGTTTGAATGTTTCTTAACAAGGTTGGTGGGTGTGGTTTTAAGCTGGCCAATTGCATTATGTTGAAAAATATTTATGTAGTTGTTATAGTGTCAACTTTACACATGCAGTATACATTTACTTGAAAAATCTTTTAAGATCTTTGTTGGCTATCCTTTTGTATGCATGCTAAAGAAATGCTTTTGAGGTGACATAAACAATGCTATAAGGAGGTTGATCATGTTCTAGATTTTATCAAGGAAGTCATCATATGTTACTTTCTTCTTTTTTTTATATGCTTGATTTGGTCTTTAATACATGATTTGATCTTTATTGTGATTTCCTATCAAAATGGATTTATTGCATTCAAAGGGAGAAGTTTTATGGATTTTTATATTAGAAATATAAGGTTTTGAAATCAATTGTTCCTTTGTAAAAGTGGGGATAAATTAAAAGTTTATTGACATTATTTATTGAGTTAAATCATAAAGAACTCATGTGCTTTGTTAATGCAATTTTATTTTATTCCTCTCTTTAAAAAGGGTTTCTTCAAAGAGTTGACATGTCTTATTTTTACCATTTTGCATAACTCTTATTTGTGGTATTTGTAGGAAAAAGGTGAAGGTTGACATTGGAATTGAGCATTGGAATTGAGCGAAAGCAAGCAAGAGTGGAGCTGAAGGAAAGCGGACATTGAAACTCTAAATTCACAAAGAATTTTTAAATGCTTGGAGCTTCCATTCTATGCTTTAATTTTTTGTTTTAGGCCAACTCACTTGCTTTTTGGACTTTAAAACGAACATTACAAAAGCTTTCAATTTTCATTGCAAAGGGTTAAAATGAACTTTAGGAAAATTGACTAGATTTCGTTTGAGGTTAAAAATTGAGCAAGGCAACTTTCATATCTCAATTGTTGCTTAAAAAGAAGTCATTATGGCTTTGTGGACTTAAAATGAACATGTGCAACTTTTTTTTGTGATTACTTACTCAAACTAATGCCATCGAAAAGACGTATGCACTTCTCTCGTGCCTCACAACGATCTTGAGAATCAAAAGGCCTTTTGATAGTCTTAGGGTGGGATAAAGTGATCACCTCCACACTTCATTTTGGGAACTAAAATTGAACAACAAACTTTGCGAGTGTGAGTAGGCCTATTGCATGTGTTCTCCCTCTGTTTCTAAACGAAGGTTGATCGAACTATGAATATGTTTGCTCACTTTTTTTCATCTTAGAGGGCCTTCCTTGGGGAAAAAGTACTCACCCAAGGGAATGACTCAACCGGTAACACTCTAAATCCAAGATTATTTCCAGTCGAGATATAAATGTGGGTATTGGAATAAACACTAGTATCACGCGGTTGGCTCTGACGAGAAGGGTAGAAATGGTCTCTCATCACGTTGGATCAACTCCTATGAACGAAAAGTCTGAATTAAAATCCTTGTTGTAGAAAGGCCAAAATCCCTATCTATTTGTTGGTGCAAGAACGGTCGTTATGAAGCCGCCCCACACCTTTACGGTTTTTAGTAGAAATGGAAAGTATGCCATGGGAGTTTCATCGGTATTGATGCTTTGCTTCCCCGAGAAGTGAGTGTCGTGGAGGGGATCCTGTGGGGTCAAGCATCTAACGATTCACTAAAAATAAGCATAGTTGGACTTGTCCAAGTGGAGACTCAACAAATATTGTCTCAAATATCCATAGGATTGTGAGTGTTTCTTGAAATAAAAACACATTGCTTGATTGAAAACATTGGAAAACCAACATTCAATGAATCATCAAAATTTTAAACCCTTTGGGAGGAACAAATACCTTTGAAAAGTCCATGTGTTACTACTTGTCCCTAGGGGTTATTATCCCTAGAAGGATTTTAAACACTGAGACCCATATCTTGATTTGTTCATTCCAAAGTCAACAATAGGAAACTATGCTCTTGAAACCTTGATTTTCACATAATGGACCTTGTGGAATGAAAAGGAATTGAGACATAGACATTTGGTTTGAAAACTAAGCAAGAAGTGTGGATGTGGTAAAATCAATTCATTAACCAAGATTAACTCAATTGAACCCCACACATGTGTGTGTTTATCTTTTTATTGTCTTTCGAGAAAACATTGGTCTTTTGGTTTGAACTACTTTTTGATGGGTGTTTTTGCACACTTTCTCAACATAGGCAATGCATATGTGCACTACCTCTCTTGAAAGAAAATCCCCAACAACAACTTGCTAAAAATCTCCCCAAGGTCTCTCGAGTGTCAAGTCATGACTTGCATGGAACTCCTCAATTTATGTTTGATGTGATTTTGTTGGTAATCACAGGGCAGACTTACGTAGTTGGATGCAAAGTGGATCTTAAAATCTGAAGTCTCTAACATGGGAGTTAAGGTGC
Source organism: Sequoia sempervirens (assembly GCA_007258455.2). Classification (NCBI taxonomy): domain Eukaryota; kingdom Viridiplantae; phylum Streptophyta; class Pinopsida; order Cupressales; family Cupressaceae; genus Sequoia; species Sequoia sempervirens. Next base: position 22,466,308 of record VDFB02179234.1, on the reverse strand, counting down.
ACTTTATTGTAGGTTCAAACAGCAATCTAAAACTTCAATGTTTTCCTTAAGTTTTGGCTTTACAATGTGCAATGAACCTTAGCATAGGTTGTTTCTAAAAAAAGGGGAAAAGAGAGCAGGGAAGAGGGGAGGTTCCTAGATCTGTAACTAGCTGTGAGCAGTGATCATGGAGGTTCTGTTATGGACAACTTCCTTCAAATGGGATTCCATTTAACCAAGGTACCTACAGTATCATGAAATTTGTTCTATCTTCAGAGATCTACAGATATTTTATCACTCATCCACCACATACATGCATGAATAAAGATAAAAGTTTAAAAGTAGCTTCAAGTTTCAGTCCAGGATAACTTTACAAGACCATTTACCAGCAGAAAAGAAAAGAAAATATAGACTGGAAGGCATCAACACAACAAAAATTTCTATAATCCTAGGCTAGCATTACTAAAATATATTCAAACAGTTTAAAGCTAACTAGAAAAGCAATATAAATCTATATAAAGCATCTAAACATGGAGATTGAATCATGAAACATGTGAAGAACTCAGAAAATGCACCAAGTTAATGTATTTTCATTATAAATTTCTATAGCATGTCTTTACAACAACTCAACTCCCTTTGACAATGAGAGGAGACCCCCTATTTATAGTGCCCAAAAAGTAGAACGAATGGCCAAAATTTAATCTTATTGTGTGGCCAAGATTCACTAAAAACTAGGGTTCTACCTACCCCCCCAATATATTACAATTTAAAATACAATCTTGTCCATATCCCTATTTTGTCTTCTAGTGACAACACTGTAGCATTTTGTCTTCTGTTGATTGCTCTTTCTGTGGTAGCTATTCCTTCATAAGCTCTTCACTAATAATAGGGTTGCCCTCCTACTTCTTCAAGGCTGCATACTCCATGAATTTCAAGATTACCAGTTGGAGTTTGTCAACCGCCATGATCTCGAACTACAACACTTGATAACTCCATTCCTTGGAGATGTCTTCAAGCCTTTTCCAATCTTCATCATATTTGGCGGTGTGGTCTCTAAACAGCTCCGACTAGGTGAAGGCGTGGGCAGAAAAACTCATGAAATCTATGGTTATCTCATCTAACATCCCATCCTCCATCCTTTTTTTGGAAATGGGACTTTATTTTCTCTGGATCTATTTGCACCGCGGGTATGTCATGTCCCATCATCAGCCTTAAATATCGGGCACAATCCACCCTAATCTCTTTGACCCATTCAATATCCAGATCCACTTTATCAATTACCTACTCCAACCTTTCTATTTTGTTATCAAAGTCTTGTTTCCATACATCTACTAGCCAATGATCGTCCCCTTTGAGCACAAGCATGTTTTCCCATGTGGCTTTTGGTAGTCGAAGGATAGCGTCCATCTCTGGATAGGTGGACCTATATGTCACAAGGAAGTCAGTGCAAAGTTTCTTTGTGGCTTCCAGAGACTGTTGTAACTCAAGGAACTTGTTGGTTGTTCGTACAACCCAACTAATACCCATATTTCTGACGTATAGAACCTGTCAGAACTAGCTTTCTGTAGTTTTTTCCAGGTTCTTTCTTTTTTCCAGCTTGTCAATTTGTTCCTTGGATAGCAGTTGGGGTGGAGCCATGGATGTGGTAGGAATTTCCTCAACTGAAGACCATTGTTGGATGTAAGCTGTAAAGTTGGCTACATGTGCTTTAAGCTCGTCCTTCGAGACTTTATCTTGTTGTATTAGATGCACCACCATCGCCATGGACTCCTCGAGGTGCTCTACTTTTTGCTCTCTAGTAGCAATTCCCAAATCAATGGTGGAGATATTATAGCTTAATCCTCCTTGGCCTACCACCGGCATTACTACTTGTACAGTTGGGGATCCGGAAGCATCCATCGTTACCCTGGATTGGATTTTGGGCTTCTTCTCCTTCCTAGTTGTGATCTGTGCTTGGACTAGGATAGCCTCTAGTCTTGCTCTTGGATCATTTGGGGCAAGAGTCTTCTTTTCGAGTTGCTTCTCCATCCATTTGGGTATAACAGATTTTTCTTTACGCAATTCACGATCACCCGCGCCTTTCTTTGTTTGGATCTTTGTTTTTTCACTTGTGGGAGCCCTTTCTTCTATTTTAGTGTTGTCTCCTTCTTCCTCATCAGAATCTTGGACGAACACAAGGCATTTGATGGGAGGCTTAGTAGGAAACCTTTCCCAAGGACTTTCTTCTTTCTCAACTTCTTTCTCTTTCCTTTCTTCAATTTGTTTGTCTTTGTGCACATGCTCCTTGGGCTTGTTTTCCTCTACATTTCCTTCTTCATAAGGAAGTGGGACATCCTCTTGTTGTTCCCCTATAGGGAGTTCCACATCTTATTCCTCCCTACCACCTTCTTTCCCTTCTCCTTTGGAAGGTGGATTTTGTGCCTCTTCTTCATCATGCTTCAGTTGTCTAGCCATTTCCTCCTCGAAATCATCATCGAAGGTTTGCACAATAGTTCTACCACCTGTATCCTCCTCTTCGTCTCCACTTTCATAAGACCCTGTTTCTTCTTCTTCATGAACCACCTTGTCAATATTCCAATGTTCCTACTCTGGGTATTTGTAATACTCATCAACTTTCTCCTCCACTGCCTTCGAAGCTTCTTTCTCCCACCTCTCCCCTTCTTCAAAAATTAACATTGTGGCTTCCATTGTTGGTGGTCCCGTTGGAGGTTGCGAAGGCGTAGCGCTAGCGAGGACCTATGCTAAGGAAGCTTGGATGGTGGGATCCTTAAAGATCTAAGAGATCTCAGAGGGGACATTTTGCATATGCCTCAAGAAAGCTTCTAGAAAAGTGAGTGTAGGCATTGGTGTGGTCACTGTTGCCAATAGGAGCGATGTAGTAGGTGACATGGTAGCGGAGGAAAGCAAAGTAGTTGCGACAGAGGAAGAGTCAATCACTAATATGGGCCTGACCGAGGGAGAGGAGGCAAGATGGATAGAGATGTCCACCACAGGTGAGGATGTGGTGACCATGGCCTGGGACATAGATGGAAGGGTGGCGGAGATAGGGAGAGCTGGAAGAGGTCTTGGTTGATCTGTTTTCCCTTCCTTGCCCTCCTAAAGGGGACCTTCTTGTATTGTTGGCTGCTCCACGACGCTTCCCATCCATTTAGACCTATTAGAGGGTGAACCTCCTGAATCTTTTCTTGAATAAACTTTGGGATTTGGAGACTATTCTGCCTCAATCCCCTTCCTCTTCTTTGATCTTGTAAGCGGAGGAGACTTGGATGTCTCTCCTATTGAAGTCGTAGCAGTGACATATTCTATGGAACTGGGATCACTCTTGAGCCCCTCGTATGTGAGGACACCCCCTATTCCTTTAATCGGACTACTTTTCCATTCACCCATTCTTCGATACGAGCCACAATTGGCTTGGTTACAATATCAAGGTCATCGACCTCCTGTTCATCCCAATCTATCATTGGCAGTGGTAGGTTAGCGACTGCATTGTATTTGGGTTCCATTGTAGCGCTTTCATCTTCTTCGACCTGATCTAGTATGGTAAATAGTTGCACCCTTCTCACGAAGTACGCAGTCATCCACATGTAATGCCTTGCAGGCACTTCTTTATCATCCTCGCAATCTGCCCAGAAATCTTCAATGTGATGCAAATGGGTGAACCCTGGTCCTAGCACCTTCCTTACATCTCCATATGGGTCCATTCGTGGGCGAATAGTGTGTAGGAAAAAATGGTACTCAACCAATTCCTTCTCAGAATTCCCAGCACACTAGGAAGTTTGCAATTTGTACATTCCTTGGTTGAAAGCTAAGGGATATGAGATCCCTTCCAAGCATTTTCCACCAAGTACTAAATGTATGTGTTGCAGCTACCGGGAAAGCTCTAACAGTATAATCTGGTCATTAGGGTACCGAGGTAGCTTATTCAGCCTTTATGTGCAACCCTGGGCACAAACATATGTGAATTTGGGGTATTGTATAAATAAGAAGGCATATTGCTTTAGGAACAGCCAAGCACTGTGAGAGACCCTTCTCTCAAAATCCCCTCCAAGTAACTTGATGATATGACCAACGAAGGCGTCGTTCACCCTGCAATATTCCTTCTTGAAATTTCTAAATTGGAGCTGGGGATATCTATCATAGAACTTCAATCTTTGACCTAACTCCTCATCGGGGGCCACAAAAAATCCACTATACTACCTCTGCTTGGCCAGTGAGTACACTAGATAAGAGGTCATGTAGAACCTAGAGGTTTTATTGACATTCATGAACTGCTCATGAAAGTAATCACTTATGATGCCTCCCCAGTAGAATGAGGCTTTTGTGGTGACATCTTCATCCCCACGAAGGATCTGCTCAATGAAATTTACCATTCATTCTTGGAAATATGCAACAGTGGGGAGGACCATTACCCTGCGCAACATGGTTACCAAGTCATGGTAGTCCTCATAGAAGTCGTTGCAGAAGAGTTCTTGAGGAACCTTTGTAGCGCTGCCCCTTTTCTCCTTGAGCCAATACCGATTTATTAGCTTCTTGCAGCCCAACGGGTCCTCATCCCATGTTGCTTTACATTCTTCTATCATGGGTACCTCCATCTCCACAAAGGTGGGGATGTGAAAGGTCTTCGTAATTCCCTCACCCAACATGTCAGCAAGAATATTTTTGTCCCTATCAACAATGGTTCGTGTATGTGGCTGATAGGCCTGTCGGAAAGCCATAACTAATTCAGGGGCTACAAGGGATGGAGGGAAGCCTATAGCTTTTGCAATTCTACTTTGTCTAATCAACCTTGCATTATTAGTTTTTGGGTGGACCCTGACCCTTTACTTAAATTCATCAATATCAAGATGGTTGATATTGGTGTCTATAATTTATTTCCAGTCTGTGATGATTTTTGAATGCAAGGGCTCACCCTGGAACTGGTACTTCATTTGGTCTTTGTCCTCTTTTCCACAAGGATTCTTGCCTGCTTTCTTTCCTTTGTCCTTTTTTGTAGCTACCCCCGAGGATCCTGCACCCGATTCCATATATCCTGCAAACAGAGAGGTAATGAGTACAACCAACTACGAAAGTATTAACGTTAGTTGAAATCCCATGGATGAAATCCAATTAGACAATTTATCATTCATAAAATCAAACTTTTACTTCCAAATGTCATTAGTCCTTTTCTGGAGGTATTTTGGACAACCCGGGCCCAGGGGACCGGACTTCCCTGGTATGAATATTGTTTTTGAAGGGAAAATGAAGTAGGGCAATCTGGGTGATTTCTCTCATCTTCATATTTTGATGGTTTGAAAGACTCATGTCAAAGAGGGTCGAATTTGAGCACGTGGGTCGGGATTAGTCTTCAAATTTGAGGTTATTTTGATCAATTTGGGAGCTCCCAGAGATTCAGGGCCAGAAAGCTATTAGGGCTTTGTTGTGTGAAATAGCCAGAGAGAAACAAACTTCTAAGGTTGGAATTCTAGGGTCTGGGACCCGGGAGCTCAAAGGACGACTGATCTTCATTTTCTATTTCTAGGTGATTGGGCCTGGAGGGGCGGGAATCTATGAGGGTTTCGCCGTTTAGAATAGTGGTGGTGGCACTGAAACCCGGCAGGAGTGGCCCGACAGACTAGACCCGTCACCGAGTTTGGCCGCTAGTTTTTTTTGTTAAGTTTCCTGACAAACAAGGGGGCAGAACCTGAAAGTCAGGAACACGGGCCAGTTTTCCCTTTTGAATCGGATGGGACGGGATGAAAACCTTATGGGAAGAGCCTGATGAAGGAAAGCGCGCTAGAGATCAACGTATAAACTGCAGATAGAACCCCACAAAGCGGGACTCGGTGATATGATGGTACAGTGTATTTGAGCTTGAACTTTGGACGGCGAAATGTAAGATAGACTCTAGAGGGTGAAAAGGCATGCTCTCCCCATCATTTGGGAATGGCGGAGGCGATGCGGAGTCCTGGGTATAGAGTCCCACGGGAGTGGGCCCAAGAAGCGAGATGGAGGTCAGATTTTGAGTGTTTAAGTTTGTTCAATTCTTTGGCGATCGGCCGACAGAGCCTCGAGGTGGCAGGCCCAGGAGGTGGTCCCGCCATTGGGTTAGACTGAGGTTTTCGCAAGGTTTTGATTGCGATGAACTGGCGCAGGCTTGGAGGGTGTGAATTACCTACACAACAAATGGCGATGATGAGGTTTAATTCCAGTTTGATCTTAGGGGATGATTTCGAGGTTTCTTTGGAATTTGAAGGCATGGGTTTTGTAGGTTTTTCCATGTTTTACCAAGCTAATGTGTTTTAGCCCATGTTTATTCATCTTTTAGGCATGAAATCAAAATGAACTCTCGAAGGAACGGACAACGAACCTATGTCAAAATTCCGATGAGGGAAGATGTGAAAACCACTAAGGACGGTCGAATGATGATCACGGACACGAGGGTGACAGGCGACGGATGCACTGGACTCCTTAGCAAGCACTCTTAACTCCTCTGGAAAATCTAACAAGTGAAAATGACAGGTTGAGCCAGGTATATATACCCAAACATGCATTAAATACCCTCATTTAATGGTTGTACGAACGACAGTAGGGTTGGTAGATTCAAATCCCAGACGACGGTGGGAGGTCTGGGGTGCGGGGGCCGGAAGGGTGCAGTCAGACGGCCGCTTGAAACTTCATTTTGAAAACTGTCAGAAAAAGGGAGCTCGAGACCTGGGGGGCAGAATGTTGTCACATGTTGGCCGTCGGAAATAGTGAAGACAGACTAGAGTTTTGAGAATGGAAGTCTGGTGGACCAGACCCAGGGCACACAAAAGCTGTCCAAAACATTGCAAATTTAAACTGGCAGAAAATGAGAAGCCGGGCCCCAGGGTTCAGGAAGGTGAAAGCCTTATGTCGCTTGGAATGGTGAATGCCCAGAGGAAGTGTGACAAGGGAAACCCAGTGGGGTGGGCCTAGGAGGCTCCACGACCATTGGTAGAAGCAAATTGCTAATGAGAGTCTGCAAAGATCCAGGACCTAGCCAAATAAAAGGGGATAAAACACGGTCAACTCAAGATGAAACTTTGGAGGTACACTGACCATCTAGGACACCAAAATGGGGGCACACAAAATGACGCAATGACGAAATGACCTGCCAAGGTGAAAGAAAAGAGGATCCCCATTCCGAACGGGGCGTGTGTGCTGAGGACACAATACTACTCTTAGAGAAAATCATGTTCTTCAATATCTTGGTCTAGTAAACAAAGTCTCTCTAAGTCTCTTAGGATCAAAATCAAAACTTCCATCCATCTCCCAAACATCAAAATCAAAATCACCTCACAAACAATTCTTGTAAATCTTGAAAAAAATCCCTCATGCTAAACTTTGGACAAATCATTTGAACCAAGTCAAAATCATTTCGTTTGATTAGATATGTGTAGATGAATCCTTCTCGACATATTTATTCAAATTATCGATCTTTGTGATCAAGTCTATCCCTTGATAACATCCAACACCTTGTGGTTTATGAGCACACTATCCAAAATCCAAAATCAAATCAAATCAAAATCATCTAGTTTGGTTAGGTGTGTCTAGATGAATCCTTCTTCTCACACTTAGTCAAATTAGCACCTTGTGGACAAATTTACTCTAGGAAAACATCCAACCTCTTAGAGTTTATGAGTTTACTATGCAAATCAAATCAAACCAATCCCAAATTAGATCAAACATGAATCCAAGTCCTAAAGTTTAGTATCATCTTCAAGGTTTCCTAAGAGTTCCAATAATTCACCAATCATTTGTCTTTCATATCTCATCACCATCCTTTTGATCCTTAAAATCTTAGACTTTCTTTTTTGTACCTAGAGTTTAGATCAATCCAAAGAATTGGAGGTTCACATCCCACATTCTTGAAAATTGATCCTTATTTTACAGTCCAAACTAGACCTCAACACAAGACAAACATGGAATATAAACTTTCTCCATACATAATGAGTAATCCAGATCAACTAAACTTTCAAAGCCTTACACTGCCGATTGATTATCAAAAATAATATTTATACAATCCATACATGGGATCATTATCTCCTACAAACCTCAATGGTACAACAAATGTGAGTATGCCCATTGAAAAGTTTGGAACACCTTTCCCGATGGTAGATTTAAATACAAGTACAAACCTACAAGTCTATCAACCAAACAATCAATGCATGATCATTCAAATGAACAAAATCATCCCATCAAATCCCTTCATGCCAAATGAGAATGTACCAAGTACAACTTTACCAAACATGAACATTTTGAGTCCAAACTTGGTAAACTTTTGGATGGATATGTTTGCAAATCATACGAATGTTGTTCAAAGTCCAAACAAGATGTTAACAACTTCTTGTATTAATCCAAGTCAAGGTAACACCATGAAAAAACAAAGTTACCTAAATCAAGGAAATATGATTCCCAACATCAACAATGTTCAATTTCAACCTATCATGCCAAATCTAAATATCATCCCAAATCATAACATTGTCCAAAATCAATCAAACCAAGGAAATCCATCAAGCACCAAATAAAATAATTGCATCAAATCCTCCAAATATACCATTTATATTTCAACAACGGGTGGTATCTAACCAAGAAATGACATCAATCCCAACACCCCAAAACACGGTCTCCTAAGGACCCATCACCTCAGTCATTCCAACCACCACTATCACACCCATCACATCTCAACCCCTCACTACCACGATGCTCCAAGCATATACCAATACTTATCAAAATGCCCTGAGATTTTGAATCCACCGGCTGCACCACCTACCATAAACCGTCACGACAGAGCCGAAATAATTATGGCGTAAAAGCTTACCGCGAGCTTGCCGAAATCCAGTACCAAGGCTGCTTTCGGCAAGCTACTGGGGCTGCAAGCCTCTCAGGCTGCAGAAAGTGCAATTTCCAAAGAATTATTGCAACAATCAACACAAACTCAACATGCGCGAGGAAAGCCGACCCAAATACACCCAAGCACTTAAAGGCTGCCCAAATTGCCTAACAAAAGAACAAGCACAGAAAGCACAAGCCACAGAGGCACAAAAATATTAACTGTAGGGGACGTGAGTCAGAAGATTGACCAAGGACCATGTTTAAAATATACTCTACCATCACCTAATGAGTTAGAGCATCTCAAATTTATTCAAAGCAGTCAATATCTTTTCCACCAAAATCTATGGCTGGTCCTTTCCCAAGACATATTAACATCAACCAGAGCCCTGTAGTTTGTAGTGTGAAAGGAATCTTCAGCTCAACATTTGATTCAAGTCCAGTCAAAGATCAAGAGGATATTGAGACGCTTCCCATGCCTGATGAGGACATCCAAGAACCCTTTGTAAGAAATCCATCCTTTGAAACTGACCCATGTCAAGAACTTGATCCAAAGCATTTCAAAAGCAATTTTGAAATCATTCAAGATCAAGAATTCATATCTCCAAGATACTACAGTGATCTAATGGACACTCTCCTATCTACACAAGATGTCGAAAATGATGATCACATCCATATAGCACATACTCCTCTACCCATGAGATGCTTTCTTTGGATGGACACGTAGATGATCTTCATTCAGAACAAGATTCTTTTACTCCTGACATTACTACAAAAAAAAAGTGGATTATTGATTCCTACAATCAAACTGAGTTGTCAACATCAGGATCAGATATATCCCAAATTCAAACTGAGGACATCATGAATAAAGATATCCAACAGTATCCACTCAAGGAAATAGCTTAGACAAAACATGATATTTCAAAGTCAACAGAGCAGCAAATTCCAATAACATCATCTATAGTGGTCATTTATCAAAGCATGTTTATTGAACAAGACATCTCAAAATAGGCAGAATCAAAGCATGAAGGTACTACTTCCACAATACTGAGGGAAACTTTGTCTCAAGCAAATGTCAACATAGGGAGCATGAAGAATCCTTATGATGAAACTGATGCCAATACTACAACCAGCCACATCATGAATCTTCATCCACCCATCACCCCATCCATGAATTGGGACCAAAACCAAAAGAAAGAATTGAATCAAAGCCTAAATAACATCATCAAAGGAAAAAAAGCTAAGAAGCGTGATGGACAAATCAAATACATATGGATACCAAAAATTACAAAGAAAGATTATCCCTATCAAACTCCATTAGTCAAAGAAACTATGGGGCAAAATAAAAATGGGAAAAGTATCCAGCAAATATGTCCACAAAGGAAAAATAAGGCTTCTCAAGCGACATACAAAGTGTATCAAGCAGTTGGTCCTAATTCCATGCACACTTTTGTATCCACCCATCATTGCTCATCTTCCCAAGTTTGGAGAGTCAAAGGTTCCAAACTGTCAACCAATCCATCTTTTATCCCTAAACACACTCCATCCATGCCTCCATGCATGATATCCAATTCTCACATTGACCGTGTATTGGCAACAACCCTTCATCATAAGGATTCAAAAGGCACTTTATTGCGATGTGTGCACAAAGGCATAGTTAACTCTGGTATCAACAAAGCAGATTAGAAATCTCAAAAGTTGCTTTCAAGGGCACATATCTTGGCAAAGCAACTTCTTCAAGTAGGATATTGATGTCACATTATGATAGAAGCATCTACATAGACAACACTAGATGGTTCAACAAGAGCTTAAAATCTTTTAGAAAAATGCAAAAAAATCAAAAAATATGAAAATCCAAAAAAAATCAAAAAAAAGATTGAAAACAGTAAAGAAAAAATCGTCCTCTAGTGAAAACTACATGGATGGTGCTTTGGGTAGGTACCATGATGAAAACCTAGAAAACAAGTGTCATGTGTAGAATCAAGCATCTATGTGCACCAGTTTGGGTGAAATCATTTCATCCCATTCATAATAAATCTAGCATTCCATCCATCTCATCCATAATAAATACATTCATCCATAAACCATTTATCCAATCCATTTTCATCCATTTACATCCATGGTCCAAATTATCTTGATATTGGTAAAAGTTTCGTGAACACTTTACACTTGCTTATGGTAAACAACTTGACATGAGTCATTTTCATTGATCCTATCCTACCCAACATTCTCTGAGCCATGAAGCACTATCCAAATGAGCTCTCTTTATTAGAACACCTTATCTTATCACAAGATAATCCATATCCCTCCAACCACACACCTATCCAAGCATCTATCCATAACATTCCATACATTGCTAGATACTTGGGGTAGATATTTAGATCTCACTTCAGGAATAAATCTTGATCTATATCGTCCAACTTATGTGGTGATCCGAGCATTGGAAAACATAAAATCAAATTGTTCAAACATTTGTGATCCAAAATTCAAATCACTAGCCCATGGCATATTTTGATGAGAACATTTTCTTTATCAAGCTTAATCTTTCATCGAACATCCATCCAAACAATCACTATCAATCACACCAAATCATCCAAAACATCTTTTG
>VDFB02179234.1:22318310-22454789 GCA_007258455.2 Sequoia sempervirens | reverse complement strand
GTCCATTTGCAATGCTAGGACTAGTGCGTGCTATAAGTGTGGGTCCTATAGGAGTACATGTATTGCTAGACTCACCTCACTCCATCTATCTAGGAGGTACAACTATTGGAGAGCATACTCTCTATTATACCCTTGGCCTGTCCTCCTCCATTTTATACTCCACATCCAAACCTTAAGCATCAAGATCCCCTTTAGGGGCATCCTTGAAAGGAATGATTGTTGGATAAAAACTTCACTAGTCGGTGTACCCCTATAAAACATTGACATCATCCACATCCAAAAATAGATGATCGTTCTCTCCTTTACTACTTAAGTCACTCAAAATGACCTTAGTGATTGTTGGATGAGAGAGGTGTCTAGCTCTAATGGTAATGTGATGTGAATGCACATAAGTGGTATTATCGATGACACTTTCCATACTAGTCCAAACTACCTCATCAATCACATGTACTTAAATTACATGATGATATAGTCATAGTGACCAATAAGTAGGTGATCTTGTTGGATACAAGCCATCTATCTACCAAAATCATCCCATGCTCTCATTCCTCTATATGGCTACTATATAATCTCTATGTTGTACAAGTGATCAAAAGATTATCTCCAAAATAGTAAATCTTAGAAACTCTAATATCAAATTAGTGGGTATTATTGTGGTCATGGTGCATCTGAATAAATTTTCCTTGGGTAATTGATATATCTTATACACATGATGTTCTTGAATTCTCATACCTAAAGTAATGTGGAGTTCATGAGTATTTTCCCCTCATGATGCACAAATCTGCCAAGGTCTTAGTAAAGGTGAGCAAGCATACTCTGCTCCAATACAAAAATAGTATTTCACTCCTCCATGGCCTTGATTATGTGCATGAGGCCCACATGCAAATGCATGCCTTGACCATCAATAGTCATTATCATGGATACTATAGTGATCAATATCCTCCTAGTTAGGGGAATAGGTATTGACCCTTGCTCAAGTCACCACATAAGAAATGATCAATATTGTAACTCATGATGAATCATGCAAGTGTATATCACTATCCCTCCTATATAGTGACTAATTGTCTCTCATCCTCAATAGTAATGCAATAACCATGGACTAGGAATCTAAGAATGTGTTATACATCCACATGAATAATAGTCATCTCCCCTATTAGGAGATGAAAGGTGGATGTATCCAAATTCCATTGATCCATCAATCCCAAGAGCATCATGTGGTGCAATCACATCTCTAAGAGTATGAATACCAAATAAAGGACTAATCATCTATAAAAAAACCTACTCCTTCCTTGATAGAGTCTCAATCAACTCATGAGTAGTGTAAAAACAAATCCTCTACCATTCTCTCACATAGTTGAAGTGGCTAAAAGTAATCAAAATAATTATATATCATTCTACTGCTAACACCCTAGCATTCTAAAATGTCCAAAAACTTAGAATAAAGTATGTTTTCCTAAAGGCTAGTATGCCCTTGAACACTAGCACCCTTTGTGGATGATCGTACATCCCTTAGAAGTTAGCAAACAAGGAGGATGCCTACATGAATATCAGACTCATGTTCAACATCTAAATGCTAGTGTGCTCATCAGATTCCAATATGCATCATAGGGTTTACAAGGGCCAAAATATTAAAAATTTCAAAAATCAATAGAAAATTTACCTACCTCTTATTTCACCATACTGTTCTTGGCTCCCTCTTGGAGCTCACCTAGTCTTGGTCATGAAAAATCTTGTCAGTGAGGAATTTTAACTGCAAGATCACTCTAAACTCTATGAAAACATGAGACACATATTCACCTTCTCTCTTCTCAAAATTTATTTTAGATCTTATTTTTCATAACATTTTTCCTTGCATGATAGTTTCTTCTGATTTAAAAAATTAACGCATTTCAATTTTGAAAGATATTTTTGAATGCTAACAATAAACCTTGTAGTATTTAATATTAAATACTATGGAGCTTCACTGAACTCAAATCTAGATGTTGAACATAGGTTTTCATTGATGTCAAAGGTATGATTTCTAAGGGGTAATGCTATATGAATAGTCAATTTTATAGTACTTGAATTATCATTATTGATTGGTGGAAAAATGGATACATTGAGATATCACTCTTTCTCCACTAATCATTCAAAGATATCATATGAATCCCAATTGGATTGACTAACAACCTCACAATGTGAGTCAATTCACAATGAGGAGGGACTGAGTAGGGGTTCTTTTCAACTACTTAAGAGATTTTTGTATGAGGTTGACTAACATTGCGACAAGCCTCCCTGTCCTTTAACCCTACCACACCCTGACCATAATATTGTAGTAGATTGAAGCATTGAAATTCAAATGAACCTCAACATACAACTGTTGTGCAAAGTATAAAGGAATTTGGTCATTATTTGGATAATGACCAAATGTTGCAAGAAAGCGTGGGTATATCAAAGGGGCCATCTGAGGATCAACACATCGAGTCACCTGATATCCCTTAACCTTAGATTTACCAACGTAATATGGAAAACATTTTTCTTTGAGGGTATCTTTTGGGACTTGCAGCTGAACAACTGCAAGAGAAACCTCACCACTAATCTCGTGCTGCATCTTGACAAGAATAGCTGCTATAGTGTCAGTAGAATAAGCATTTGTGGTGTGAAATTTATGTATAATCTTCTTTAAGCTATTTAGAATTGACACACATGTATCCTTGTAAACCCCTGTGGTGGTGGGATCAGCTAGAATACGATCCAATTTATGGATCTCCTCGTCTATATAGGAAAATATACCCACAAGTGGTGGTTCCTGAGTTGCCATATCAGTCCCTGATTTGTCCAAAAAAATACATTACTTTAAACATCCTAGTGTTTAAATTTAAGTGAACAAATCACAATCAAATTTTACTTTAGTCCAACCAAATGGAGGTGAAGACCAATAGGTACATTTTATAATGATCTTTCTATAACTAATTTCATGCAATTCCTTATTAATACCCAAACCTCAAGAAAATTTGACTTTCTAAATAGAAGGAAAAGTCATAAATTTCTTAAATTAGCATTATTTAGATTATCCACAAGAAATCTAAAAATAAAGTTACAGACATTATGAACACTATTAGAAAGTCATCAAGCCCCAACCTGTCTTAGTTGGGATAAATTGTAAACCTGATAGTAAGAAATCTGCTTTGATGCAAATCTGACCCATAAACTGCTCTAGATATTCTTAAACAACTCACCAATTATGGATTTCTAATTCTAGCTACTCCAAACATATTTCAATTGAATGCAAAAGAAAAATAAAGTACCAAAAGCAAAGAAAAAGTAAGTAGATAAATAGAAACAAAACACAAGATTTGGACTAGAGAAACCCAAAAGGGGGAAAACTTGGATGATTAAATACTCTCCAAACTCCACTATAACCAATCAGGTACAATCAATATGAATGAACTTCTCTTCTATAAAGTGAAAGATTGAACCCTAGAATAGAACAAATAGTAAGGAAAAACAATAAAAGCATAGAACAAATAAAAAACTCGATCACATAACTTGGAAAGAATTTTGAAAATGAAAAAAATTCAAATTTAGAGAGTACGATAAGAATTAAGAAACTTGTGATAAAATTTTGATCGCAAGAGCTTGGATGTGTGGCAATGAGGTACCACCAAGAGTGAGCATCCTTCCAATACTTGGCATAGAGAGTGGAAACAATTTGACCAATGGAGGCTACAAAATCAGTAAACTCACTTATAACTACATCTTCCATATTAGGACCAGGGGAGACTTTAGCAAGCACTTTCTTGTACTCTTTGTTGACTTATGTATCACTTTATGGTGGCACCCTTGTTGGCACAATAAGGATTTCATTGCTGTAATGGGGTGGTCATTTTATTCTACCACTCAACACAAATTGATTGCACCCTTTTGAAAAAAGTTTATTTAGGATCTTGCTCTTTTTTAGTTATGATGGACTTCATATTTTCAATTATTCAATCAATGCCATCATATACCTCTTCCAAGCATGACTTATGTTTGCAGTGAAGCTGATCATACTCGTGATGGATTTGGTGAAACTAAGAAGATATTACATGCAATCCCACCAAGAGTCATTTAAGATGACTTGCTTTATAGTTGATGCCCTTTGACTATTAGATTGGCTCTATATTGATCAAAGTTGGCTAATGATTATGCTAGAAGGTGCCTCCCACACCTGCACAAGCTGTCTCAAGATGATTGTAGTGGATGCAAATAAGATCTCACTTCTCTACAACAACCTATTAGAAAAAATAATAAAAAATTTAAAAACAAAGAAAGAATCATACTTAAAGTGAAGCATAAAATTAAAAAAAAAATTGCATTGTTTTAGTTACCTTCAACAGCTCTAATTGGGAGAATGATCTTGAAATGGGCTACGACATGTGTTGGTTTGTGATGAACATTTGAATATTTTTGGCCTCAACCTAGATTTGTTTGATCCAATCTTTTTTCTTGCCCAAGTTTTGTAGCATGAGGTTAAGCAATGTTCAGTCCTTAAGATCACTTACAACCTATGTTTCATGGAGTTTACGGGATGGGAACGACGGTGGATAAAAGGATGTCTTTCTAGGATGGTTGGGATGGAAGGTCGTTTTTAGGGGATAAGAGGGAATGAAAATAAAAATTAGGGAAGATTTAAAAAATATAGGAAATTTCAGTTATTCATGCATAAGTTGTTCATCATATATATTATACATTATAGAATGATATTAACATAAAACTAGAGCTGAATTGAGAATTCAAATGAGAGTTGACACACAAACTAACAAAATTTTATTGCTTGCATGTTAACATGTATGTAATAAATATAAAATTACTACAAAATGTCCTTAAGGCTAGAAGTTACAACTCCAAAATGATGAAGAGAAGTTAGAAATAGAAAATTATGAGATTAAGTGACATCTGCATCAGTAATATAAAATTCTTAAATTTGTTGACAACACAACTATTCCTTTCCGTCAAAATGATTGATTTCCTCTAATTATATAGAGTTATTTGTTTGGTCACTTGAATAAAATGTAAAAATGTTGCTGAACACTTCCCATCTCATAATTTCACATTACCTTTCTTTTAAAGAGAAATAGATTGTAATCTCTTCAATACACAACTAAATCAACATGGGTAAGAGTGGCGTAGACATTCATTTGGGGTTTGTTACTGAAAGAATATTCAAAATTTAGTGCATATTCTCCATTGAAATTCCTTCAAAGTGCAAGGGGATAAAAAATCAGACCATTATCAGTAAAACAAATGACAATGAATAAAGCACATGTAATGTAGCTGTTCATATTTATGTGGATCAGTCTGGATCTGGTCCAAATTACACAACAGCTATATAATATATTATATAGTTTCTCAGTTAACTCTGAATTACACAATAGTTATACCCCCAAAGGTTAGCTGTTCCTGGGATGGTTGGGGGATAGCTGCTGTCCCCTGCTGTTTTTGAGGTGTATTGAAAACATTTCCTAATTTTTATTCCTTTTTATTTGTAGCGGATGGCCTCAAGGATGTTCCCTATCTGTATCCGTGTCCTCAAAATGTCTTGTGTGGGGATGAGTGGAAATACCCAGGGGATGTGTCCCCCTGGAACATAGCTTACAGCAGCTCCTCGACACTCTCTCTCGGTTCTGCTCACCTTAATATAGTCTACTTGTTCACTTGGAAGTTTGAACGCTTGAGTTCTCTTGGAATTCACTTAAAATCCTGCAATTCTATGTTGAAACACATACACAACATGTATATATGTTTTTGCAAGCGAGAGCAAAAGGTGAAAGGATGCCTGGAAGTTAGAAGGTTAGAATTTGAAATACCATAGGCCAGTTTTATACACATGGAAAAACCACTACCTGGTGCAGACTGGTGGGTACAAAATCACTACTTTCTGGAACATGCAGTTACATAATCGTCTCCTGTTGGATCCAGCAGTTTCTCACAACTGTGAAAAACTACTCTATTTTATGTCCAAAAACACTTGTTCCCTCCAACAAAAGTGTGCTACAAGCCATGCTCTACCATTTCATGGATCCTTACTGTGGCTAATTCATTTTCTTGATCCATTTTCAGATCAATGTGTAGGTCTTGTAAGGTATCTCTGGCATGAACTTATATGAAACAGATGAATACTTCTTTATCATGCAATTCACGTTAGATATCTGCCATAGCACATTCCCATGTCTCAAGCATATTTAAGGGCTATTTTGCACTTTCTGTGCCAGTTGTTTTAATTAATGTAGATCATACAGATTATCTGTTGAGGTGCAAAGATCTACAAGATCTGTTCATTCTTGCCAACATACAAGGATTCTTTGTCAAACTTTGAAATTTATCTGTAGTAAACCCGCTGAATATAAGTGATCCTATGTCAAACTTCAGTTTAGGAATGCTTTTAAGGTCTTTCAGACTTATGTCTGTTGCTATGGAAATAAAATTTCAAGCTAAAATTATAGAGAAGCATTATATGGCATTTTGCATCATCCATTTAAGTCTTTTTTTTTGCATGCTCAAGTAGTTTGTGCTGTAGTTTTCATAAAGTGAAAGATTCAACCCTAGAATAGAACAAATAGTAAGGAAAGAAAATAAAAGCATAGAACAAATAAAAAACCCGATCACATAACTTGGAAATCTAGTTAAGAAATTCTTCAAATTCTTCAATGATGACTTAAAGGCAACTAAAATTGATTTAAAATGTGTTACAAGAGCTAAGTACAACAATAATCAGCAGAAAAGTCCCAAGTCAAGTCACCCTTGCCAAGTCCGCGCCAAGTCCAAGTCTTGTTACTATGGTTAACACATAATGACAAAAATTAATTAAACTAAGGCATGTATAGATCACAATTTGATAGAACCTTTGTATTTTCATTCATTCATTCTCTACTTCGTCAAATACATTTGTAGAGTTTTATAGGTGCTTTGCCCCAATGCAAATGACTCCAATTTTCATGTGTATGCAATAAGAATGTCTCCAAATTTTTATGTGCATGGCCATTGGTTGACATAGGGTAGATCAACAATATAGTTGCATCAACTAGGGTGCCATCCATTTAGAGTCATTATACCCCAATACAACTCATCTAGGAAAATAGGAAATTGTGAGAGCTAGCAATTCCATCCTCCATCAAGGCAGCTGGCATAGCAGAGCTGCCAATAAACTTAAAAGTAACATGAGGGAACTCTATCAAAAGCTCTAGTAAACTGCAGTAATATCAAGCACATTGCAACACAAGGGCCTTCTTCCATTTTTCCATCATCTTCCCATGGTTGGCAATGTCAAGTGGAGAGGTAGAGTACAACGTTGAAATCAAAGAAAAATATGTTTTTGCATGTATTACCACGTTCATATTGCTCACTAATTGGAATCTCATAGTACTCCAACATATGAAAAATTAGAAGTACAACATAATAGAAATTTGTGCCCTTATCTCATGCCTCCAACACATTCAGTATCATGTCATTCACCAAGATTCCTGGGTAGCCAAACTCCCTTGTTAAACCTAACTTGGTATCACACATATGTGGCTGCAAGAAACTTCAAGCCAATAAGATTACAGGAAATGCCCACTCTAACATGTTCAACTGCAATAACTTTCACACCACTGGACTGCACTCTCAGTTAACTGTAGACAGAGTATTACATACCTGCATACTAAGTTCTAGTTAACTGAGAACATGATATGAGATGGGTTGGAGGAATCTACCATGCTAACACTTCTCTAATACAGAAACTATGATTCATCTCAGAAGGAAATAGAACAAATCAGATATGAGTAGTATATGATGTGCTCATTCTTATCATATAATGATTTATCTTTGATAAATTAGTAAAGATGTATTTTATGGATTTGTTTCAGTACATCACCACAGTGGTGTTGAATCTTGTTTATATTCTTTAATGATTTATTCAAGTATTTGTAGGTTGTCCATGGGTAAGGGCCCATTGGTCTTAGCTTGCACAGAACAATCACGTGGGAATCTCTTAGTTTAAGTGAGCACCATGTATTTCATTTTTATAGCTGTATTGTTTCATCTCTACTAATTACATTATGCCTGAAATGTGGTAGGATGATGTTGATAATGATATCAATTGTGCTAGACCAACTAGAAGTTTTAACATGATAACATCTAATGATAGTAATATGTTTAGTATGACAGAAAATAGGGGACGCTCTATTTCTATAGAGTTAGCTAGAAATACTTGTAATATCATGATGCAAACCTTCTAGATTATTTTTTTCACAGTTGGAAAGTTTTTCTTCTTAATTTGGCAAAGCTTAAACACATACATTATCTGGTAGAAACAAAGGTGGAAAATATACACCTTTTGACCATTTAACAAGCTCAAAAACATCAATAAGTAAAAACATTGATATTAAAAAAATGGGATTGTAAACATAAGATTTTTAGAATCTAATAATATATAAAAAAATCTTTTGGAAAAAATGTATAGGTGATTTTGCATCAAAATTTTAAATCACACTCTTGATCCATCATCAACATGATGAAATGTAAATTGCAAATGATTATCTTTTCAAATAGCACCAATATGTCAAAGAAGGGTCGCCTAGGGAAAGAGAACATAAAAGGAATTCAATCAACTATCAATTATTACCAATAAATAATAATTAGCAAAAACTACTAATTTAGAATTGTGATGTTTAGACTCACATAGATACAAACTTTCTCAGGAATTTCTCTACATACCAAAAGATAAGGATATTTTCAATTCTTGAGATATTATTAGAGAAAAACCTAGAAAATATTAGGAACCCAAAAATGCAGTAAAATTCAAAAAAAGGAAGACAAATAACTGATGATTTTTACATTTAAAACCATCTTAAGATTTAATTGCATAGAGAGTGAGACTGTGAAAGTAAACAAGAGTGTACATCATGAATTTTGAAATATAGATTTTTCTCATTTTGAAATCACTGATTCCAAAAAATCAGAATATATCTCTTTAACAATGCTAATAAATAACTTTGCCAGAATGATAATGAATCCTTCATTCAATAAAACAAAACTAAGGTAAATATGACTTGTTAACCCTATCATTCTCCTTAACTATCAAGTTTAAGAGACTAATCCATACACAAAATGGTAACTACAATTGAATACAACAATCTCCCTAAGAGTTGAAAGAACCCCCTACTAAGTCCTCCTCACTGTGAATTGACTCACATTATGAGGTTGTTAGTCAATCCAATTGGGATTCATCTGACATCTTTGAATGATTAGTGGAGAAAGAGTGATATCTCAATGTATCCATTTGTCCACCAATCAATAATGATAATTCAAGTACTATAAAATTGACTATTCATATAGCATTACCCCTTAGAAATCACACCTTTGACATCAATGAAAACCTATGTTCAACATCTAGATTTGAGTTCAGTGAAACTCCATAGTATTCAATATTAAATACTACAAGGTTTATTGTTAGCATTCAAAAATATCTTTCAAAATTGAAATGCGTTAATTTTTAAAATCAAAAGAAACTATCCTACAAGGAAAAATGTTATGAAAAATAAGATCTAAAATAAATTTTGAGAAGAGAGAAGGTGAATATGTGTCTCATGTTTTCATAGAGTTTAGAGTGATCTTGCAATTAAAATTCCTCACTGACAAGATTTTTCATGACCAAGACGAGGTGAGCTCCAAGAGGGAGCCGAGAATAGTATGGTGAAATAAGAGGTAGGTAAATTTTCTATTGATTTTTGACATTTTTAATATTTTGGCCCTTGTCAACCCTATGATGCATATTGGAATCTGATGAGCACACTAGCATTCAGATGTTGAACATGAGTCTGATATTCATGTAGACATGCTCCTTGTTTGCTAACTTCTAAGGGATGCACGATCATCCACAAAGGGTGCTAGTGTTCAAGGGCATACTATCCTTTAGGAAAACATACTTTATTCTAAGTTTTTTGACATTTTAGAATGCTAGGGTGTTAGCAGTAGAATGATATATAATTATTTTGATTACTTTTAGCCACTTCCAACTATGCGAGAGAATGGTAGAGGATTTGTTTTTACACTACTCATGAGTTGATTGGAGACTCTGTCAAGGAAGGAGTAGGTTTTTTATAGATGATTAGTCCTTTATTTGGTATTCATACTCTTAGAGATGTGATTGCACCACATGATGCTCTTGGGATTGATGGATCAATGGAATTTGGATACATCCACCTTTCATCTCCTAATAGGGGAGATGACTATTATTCATGTGGATGTATAACACATTCTTAGATTCCTAGTCCATGGTTATTGCATTACTATTGAGGATGAGAGACAATTAGTCACTATATAGGAGGGATAGTGATATACACTTGCATGATTCATCATGAGTTACAATATTGATCGTTTCTTATGTGATGAATTGAGCAAGGGTCAATACCTATTCCCCTAACTAGGAGGATATTGATCACTATAGTATCCATGATAATGACTATTGATGGTCAAGGCATGCATTTGCATGTGGGCCTCATGCACATAATCAAGGCCATGGAGGAGTGAAATACTATATTTGTATTGGAGCAGAGTATGCTTGCTCACCTTTACTAAGACCTTGGAAGATTTGTGCATCATGAGGGGAAAATACTCATGAACTCCACATTACTTTAGGTATGAGAATTCAAGAACATCATGTGTATAAGATATATCAATTACCAAAGGAAAATTTATTCGGATGCACCATGACCACAATAATACCCACTAATTTGATACTAGAGTTTCTAAGGTTTACTATTTTGGAGATAATCTTTTGATCACTTGTACAACATAGAGATTATATAGTAGCCATATAGAGGAATGAGAGCATGGGATGATTTTGGTAGATAGATGGCTTGTATCCAACAAGATCACCTACTTATTGGTCACTATGACTATATCATCGTGTAATTTAAGTACATGTGATTGATGAGGTAGTTTGGACTAGTATGGAAAGTGCCATCGATAATACCACTTATGTGCATTCACATCACATTACCATTAGAGCTAGACACCTCTCTCATCCAACAATCACTAAGGTCATTTTGAGTGACTTCAGTAGTAAAGGAGAGAACGATCATCTATTTTTGGATGTGGATGATGTCAATGTTTTATAGGGGTACACCGACTAGTGAAGTTTTTATCCAACAATCATTCCTTTCAAGGATGCCCCTAAAGGGAATCTTGATGCTTAAGGTTTGGATGTGGAGTATAAAATGGAGGAGGACAGGCCAAGGGTATAATAGAGAGTATGCTCTCCAATAGTTGTACCTCCTAGATAGATGGAGTGAGGTGAGTCTAGCAATACATGTACTCCTATAGGACCCACACTTATAGCACGCACTAGTCCTAGCATTGCAAATGGACTATGAGAAAAAATTGGTAGGCCAAAGACCTAAGTGATTTTATGTTTATGTTTTATATCATTTATTTGGAATATAATAGATATAGATAAAGTTCATTTTTTATTTGTTTTTTTGATGTGATATTGATTTTTGTTTTTTCTTGGTTTTGCACCATGGACATGAGAGTTTCTTCACCTTATCAGCTGAGTCATAGTAGAGATGGTCTCATCCCTATATCTTGAGGGTATAATGTGAGCATCATATAGGCCAAATTAGACTGCTAGACACCGCATGGAGACATTTGAGTCAAATACATAGCTTAGAGCTACTTGTAATGAGTTTTATGTACATTGAGAGTCATTGGGAAATAGAGCTTGGAACAGTGACAAGTAATTAAGATCAAAGACAAACATTTCAACGCATGAATGGATAGACATAGTTGTAATCACGAGCCCTAGTAAGAGAAACACCAGCAAGCGGGGTTTTCTCCAATCTATCATCAACAAGAAATTATGTGTAACAAGCACATAAAGGAACGACTTACAACAGCACCTAAGGAATAGCCATCAACAATGAGGAATAGGCATCAACTGCTGAGGAACGGCTTACTCCAAGGAGGGTTTTTTGTTTTTCCTAGATTAAGTGGTCTACAACTCTACAAAAATAAAATACAAACTATACAAGTAACTTTCAGCAAAGACTAATCTAAATGTGAAAACTCATTGATAAACTGTAGCCAGAAATGAAAGCGCCACAAATTGTCTATCACACACATGAATCACCACATGTATATTGTGTAAAAGTGCCAGAATTTTGTTCTATTTCACAATCTCACAGCAAGTCTTACCTCCATGCATGTCCATTGCGTAAATGCCCAGATAGTGAAAGCGCCAGAAACGACCTGCACTGTTTGTTGGAAATCTTGTGAAAGCAACCTCACCTGCCAAAAAGAATTCCTGTGAAAATGACTTGCCCACGAAAAAGACCAAAATGAACTTGTCTCTAAACTTTTAGAGGGAGAAATAAGGGCGTTCTCTAAAATTGGAGGAGAAAATTAGGTCTTCGAGCAAAGGAGTGGTTCGAACAAAGCCTTTCTTTCTTTTGATTTTAAAATTTTAAAGAATTCTCATGAAGCGGTAGGGGGTTCATTTGAAGCCCCCCTTCATTAGAAGGGGGGGACTTCTAATGAACCACCTTCATTAGAAGGCCCCCCTTCATTCGAACCACCTAATTGAATTTTTTGTGTGCATTTCTAATGTCTCTTCGCTTAAATAATTGTAACCCATTAATGTGGGTTCACCCTGTGAGAGTATTGTAACAATGTGAAGGTTGTATGGACTGAGAGGTTGATTAGGGAATGTAATAAAGGAGAGAGGGAAACAGAACAAGGTTGCTGCCAGTTTCTCTCCAAAATGAAACAAGGTGCAATCTCTGTGAAAAGGGCAAAGAGCCTGAGATTGTATTGTAACTCTATTTGTTGTTGAATAATACAATAGCTTGGATCTTTTGGAGTGTGGGGTTTTTTACCCAAAAGGGTTTTCCCCACATAAATCTATGTGTTCTAATCTTCTGTACTATCTTTCATGTTTAATGGTTCTATTTGTTGAATATGTTTATGCAAGTTGTTGAAACTGAATTTACATGTTCTTCTCTCAGAAGGATTAACGTGGGAATTGAACTGTGTATGATTCTGCTTTGTGACATAGTTGTACGTGTTTTTGAGGAAATCTATTTGAAATTAAAGTTACCAAAGGCACTACTATTCTTGGAGGTTTCTTTGAGATGACAATTTTTCCCAACAAATCGTATCAAAGCCTTCTTTTGGTTGTTGGTTCTGGGTATTTCTCCTGTGCATATTTCTTAGTCTGTCAGGCTTGAGCAAATCTGGAGGAATTGGTTGATGTATTGATCCTTTGGCGAGTGGAAGTCTTGTAGTATTCAGAGATAGCACATAGTTTGAAGTATGGTGAAGATGAAGTTGGTTATCTTGGCAGTGGTATAACCTTAATGTATGAGGTGCATTTCTTTGCTTCTTGGTTGAGTTGCAACAAATCTTTCATATTGGGTGTCTGTGTGAGAGGCTCCATGGTGATATGGAGAAGCTTGGGTTGCGTCTCAATCATGGAAGAGAGTGCTTATGCTGTGTGGTATTTCCTAGTGTTGGAAGGCATTGTATTCTATTAACCTCGAATACTGAAGGCTATGGAGTTAATCATTAGATGGTTTGGAAGCTTCTGGAATAGCCTATCTCTTTCTCGGATGCATGTGCATATTGATGGTTTTGGAATTGGCTTGAAGGAGGCCTGGATTTCTTGAACTATTTTTTCCCTTTTTTAAGGATGTATTTTACTTGCATGTTTTATGTGGTTTTGTAGGTTTTACACGTCAAGCAAAACTTGTGATTATGTAGAGTTGTTGTTAAACTATTTTCTAGACCCTAGCTTTTGGGGCGTTGCTGGATGAGATGGTTGTAGTTCTGCATGCATACTTCAGCATGGTATGAGGAGGTGAGATGCTTTCTCTGTATGAGAGTTTTGGTATGTGATTTTTCACTCAACATTCTTGTGGTGTTGCTTGTGGATTTCTTGACTATGGTGCTCATTGTGGACATGTTTGGCAAGTCGGATTTGGTTATGATCTAGTGTTGGAGTCTTGGTGTCTACATGGTTATCTTCTTTGATATCTCAGTTTATGATTACTATTGTGATGATGGGTTTGCACATTCAATGGAATTGATCTTCGGGTTATGTGGTTGGTGGTTTAGCTACCCATTGGCTACAATGAGATAACTCAGATGTGGACTATCTATATCCACGAGGTTGATGCAATGTTTGTGTAGATCTATTAGTTGGCCTTGTCTATGGTCACATGTGCATTGGTGTGATTACTTTGGGATGAGAAGATGGATGGTGCTAAGTACCTGAATAGTCGGTTATAGGGACCTATAGTATGTTGTATCATGATATCATGGATAGCTTGGATACATTGCTTTGTGTAAGCTTTTGACAGTGATGGTAATCTTTGCTTGTTTTGGAGATCTCGGTGCCGCTTGATGGACATGTTGCTGTGTGGACCTAAAGGATTTTTAGATTAGCAGATGTTGGGTCATGATGCTCGAGAAGCTCGGTTGTCATGGTTCAGTGGGAGCTTTAGCAATGACTCTGGATTCATCACTTGGTGGTGAATGTTTTTCTTTAGTGTTGCAAATGTTATCAGGAGGAGATCTTTGATCTTGTTGTTGCAGAAGGGTTCTTTCGCATTTGCATGGACACTATTTGAAGATGTGCAATATTTTGGAACCATGGAGGATGATTGGATTCTTTGGCTAAGGTGTTGTTGGTGCTGGATAGGTGATGTTGGTTTTATGTTTGTTTGCTTTATGTCATGGTATAATCTTGCTTATTGACTCGAGTTTTGACATTGTGCATGGTACTTGAGACCATGGTGAAGTCACTTAGAGCATGGTATCTCCGAAGGGGGATGTGTAGATCATGGTGTCATGGTAAGTTCTTGTTTCAGATATGTGGAGCTTTGACAGTGGTCTAGAGTTTCTCTATGTTTTGAGTACATTGGTCATATGCTTGAGAACTTCATGTTAGTGCAGTAATGCAGTTTGGAGTTTAGCATGGGATGATCATTTGTAGGTGCTCATGGATACATGGAGAATAAGGTGAGGTTGTAATTCTCCTGAGATGAGAAAGGTGTTGTTTTCAATAGAAAGTTCGATTAGCCTGCACCTTGGTTGGACATGAGTTCAATAGAGACCAATGAGGATATTGCTCTTGGATGAGTCATGGTGGCTTGTATATCTTGAAGGAGAATTCTCTTTTCCCACTCTTGGTCTACTCAGAAGTTTATCTAAGAGGTATTTTCCCATTATATCTTTCAGTTTTGTTTTATTCTTTCTTTCATGATATGGATCTTGAATTGTTGTTAAATGGTTCTTGGAGGATTCATAGTGGAAGGTGGACATATCCTTGAGCTTTTGTGTTATATCATTTATTGATAAGAACTGGTAGGAGATAGTTATATGGGCTGATTTCCTGAAATAGGAAATGAAATAGTTTGGTCTTCTTTGAGAGACTTACATCCATGATTGTTTACATGTTACATTTTTTATGCTTGATCTTGGTGATTGAATGGTTGGATGTTGTTATGGCGTCTCTTTGGGATGGGAAGGAGATCATACTTGACAAATCTTGTTGTTAGAAGTGTATGTAGGAGGATGTTCTACAGGTATATGTTGTGCAGAGTTTTCTCTCTTTGGTCTAGGTGGTCTTCCTGATGTTCGGTTTCACATTACATTGGTTTGAGGTTTAGTCGGAGCTATCATGATCACTAGCTTGTGGTCATGTGTTTTCACTCATGATTCATGGGAGATGACATGGAGGTTCTTAATCTTTTTCTTTTGTTGGGTGTGGAGAACTTGGGAGAGTTGTGAAGACTTGTGATGAGAGTTGTTCTTGCAGGTTATTAATTTGTAGGTTGTGCATATCATTGTGAATGTTCCTTGGTAATACATGGTTACATTTCTATGTGTTGTTATTGGTAGACTTGATATTCCTTTATTCTTTCAGATTTGGCATTACCCATGCAGTGGGAGTTCCTAAATGTGTTTTTTCTTCATTGACTGGTTGGAACATGGAGCTTTCTTTTGGAGCACATGGGTTGGTTATTTTGGTGGAATAAGTTTACTAATGTTTGATATATTTAAGGTATGGATGATTGGATTTTCTAGCACTTGTTGTGGGTGCTAAATTTTTAGTCACGTGGGTTTATCAGTTGGATGGAAGCAGTCAGGATGATTGTTGCTCTAGCTGATGTTCTATCTTGTTTTTTGGAGTGATGGCAGTTTCTTGTTGATGATATCACTGGGATCCTTTGCTTGTGTTCATTGGACTGGTGCTTATTCACCTTGGCTTGTACCTTTCTTCCATAGGTGGCATGTTGGAAGATGTTAGGTATTTTTCCTGAATGATGGACATCTTGGATATTGGTTGAGAATTTTTTATGGAGAATGAGAGCATGTTTGAGATCTATGTGGTTTCATGGAAGGTTGTGATCAGTTGCAGTTGGACACTTTTTTTTTCTTGTAGATTGTCTAGTAGACTGGTATGTGTGGAAATTTGTTGATTGGGTGTCCTGAGTGTTGTTGAATAGAGACTTGTACAAAGCATGGTCTAGACTGGTGGAGCCAGTGTGATCTTAGTTCCTAAGTGCTTTGGAGGTGCCTATGAGATCTTTTTCAAGTGGGAGATTGTTGGAATTGTGTGCCTCAATCCCATAGGCCTAAACCTCTGCGTGAGCTATTTCAGTGTGACCACTGAGATCTCTGGCCGATCTGCTTAAGTGATCCTGAATTTTCTGTGAGATCAGTGTGACTCAGCCCGATCTGAATTCTCCTTGTAAAGTTCCTTTATGACTATATCAGTGTGACCTCTGGAATATCCTAGCGATGAGGGTCATCAACGTGACCTGAACTATCGGTGTAAGCTTTTTTCGACAATAGAAGTCTAGTAGATATCAGTGTGACACTTAGTTTGTCTTGTCGATGGATGTGATCGGTGTGATTTGAGCTATTGTTGTGAGTTTTCAGTTTTACTGCCGATAGTGGGTCTTTGGCCGATGAAGCTATTCTTGATGCATATCGTTGTGACTCTTTCCGATGGATATGTGTTCTATCTCTGACACATGGTAGTAGCTCGTGATTTCAAAATCATTAAAGACCTTGTAATTTCTGATTGCACAATAGCGGACAACCGTTGAGATCAAACGATGATTGATCAACGGTCACAAAAACTCATCCCCTTCGGCTTCATCAGATGGGACATGTGGCAGTCACCCATGATATCACGATTAGCCAAAGCAGTGTGGTGGGGTCATTGCGAGATTGCGGGAAATGGCTGAGATCAAACAACAGTGAATGTGTGTCATGGTGGATGGATGTGGGGACCACTTGGAATTCTAGGAGGCTTGTTGGGAATATTGTATATTCCCAGCTTCATTCTCCAGAAATGCACAAGTAGTGGACACATGTCATGGTGGAGACCACAAGGAATGATCAACAGTTCAGTGCAATAGTCAAATGCAGTGTACGAGTAAGTTGGTAATCAAAAGGACTAACTCATGGATACCTAAAGTCTGTGGGTTTTTTTTTATAAACTAAAGACTATTAATATTCCATGCCAATGTGGGATAATGTCGACGGTTGAGCTCCTTAGTGGTTGAGAGAACTAAATCAGTTTAGACAGTAGATTCCTGGAAACCAAATATGTATGTTTTCCACACATTGTATCAAGAGAGAATGGTTAGGCTGTGTGGCTAGCTGAAAAAGGTCAAAGCTGTGAGGTTGGCTGGTAAGGCCGAGGCCATGAGCCAAGCTAGGAGAGAGGAAGATTGAGGCAGGATTACACTGCCGAAATCTCTCCAGATTAAGTGTCTTGGTTGATCTCTCATGATAATCTGCACTGTATACTGTGTGAGAAGACTGTAATAATGCAAAGGTTGTATGGACTGAAAGGTTGATCAAGGAATGTAAAAAAGGAGAGAGGGAAACAGAACAGGGTTGCTACCAGTTTGTCTCCAGAATGAAACAAGGTGTAATCTCTATGAAAAGGGCTAAGAGCCTGAGATTGTATTGTAACTCTATTTGTTGCTAAATAATACAATGGCTTGGATCTTTTGGAGTGTGGGGTTTTTTACCCGAAAGGGTTTTCCCCACATAAATCTGTGTGTTCTAATCTTCTATACTATCGTTCATGTTTAATGGTTCTATTTGTTGAATCTATTTATGCAAGTTGTTGAAACTAAATTTACATGTGCTTCTCTTAGAAGTATTAATGTGGGAATTGAACTGTGTTTGATTATGCTTTGTGACATAGTTGTACGTGTTTTTGAGGCAATCTATTTGAAATTAAAGTTACTGAAGCCACTACTATTCTTGGAGTTTTCTCTAAGATGACTAATTTTTCCCAACAGGTTTGACCAAGGAAAACCCCTATTCCCTAACAATCAACATTTTCTTTCTCTCTTTGTGTGATTGCAGATCTAGATGCTTTGTGTAAGGAAAGCTAAGGTGTGGAAGAAACTCTCCTAACACCAAAACCTCAGGGAAGAATGTAGATATGACTTTAAATTTTGCAATTACAGTACAATAAGATACACTTGAAAAGAGTAACAGAAAAGAGAAATGAACACATACACAATTGGACACCAGATTTATGTGGGAAAACCCTTATGGGAGAAAAACCCACCACACCAAGAAAATACTCTTTGTATTACAGTAACAAAAATTACATACAGAGATCAGACTTATCTTTCTGATGTCTTTTTACAATAGCAACATTCACCGATCAATCTTGTACAAAACATTAATCTTACAATGCTCTCAGACAATCATACAATGAATTCACTCAGACCAAATCTGTGTTCAAAATTGAACAACTCTACTCTATCTCGAACTATTCACACTATTTGACCATTTCCAAACATAGTCATTTTCCCTCACAGCCTATTCATCTTCCACACAGGAACGGTCACAACTGTTCAAATACCAACGGTTCACATTTTGCTTCTCTCATTTGCTCAGAACGCCCCACGTAGGACAAATGTTCAGTCAAAGAAGTTCAAATGGAATTGCACATCGATGAGACACCAAGTCATGTCTTCTCAATGCCACAATGCCCAATCACAGAACCATCGGCAAGAGTTCTCACTAAAAACACCTGTCTGTCAGTGAGACCAATAGTCATCGGCAGGAGATCACACCGAAGTTCATCTCGTCAAACTATTAGTCATTCCTTGTGGTCTCCACCATGACACATGTCCACTTCTTGTGCGTTTTCAGAGAATCAAGTTGGGAATCTACAATATTCTCAACAAGTCCCTCATAATTCCAAGTGGTCCCCACTATTGTTTAATCTCAGTCATTCCCTGCCATCCCGCGATTACCCCACAAGACTGCTATGGTTGATTGCGATATCATGGGATGCTGCCACGTGTCCCATCTGATGAAGCTGAAGGGGATGAGTTTTCATGACAGTTGATCAATCGTTGTTTGATCTCAACAGTTGTCTGCTATTGCGCGATTAGAAATTACAAGGTCTTTAACAACCACAATATCACGGGCAACTGCCACGTGTCTTACTTGATAACACCGAAGGAATAAGGGAAATACCTTGGTAAAGTAATCAACCGATAATGAAGAAATTCAGTTAGTCGGGAAGTTACAAAACTTTCAAACTCTGCGACAAGGTTATAGACTTAGGAACTCCAGCGATTGCCGATAATGAAGACATGAATAGTGATACAAGCTAGCAAGTTGAGGCACAACTTCCAACAATCTCCCACTTGACGAAGACTTGTTGGCTTCCTTTAAACTCCAAGGCCCATCGAACTGGCACACCACCTATACTTGTCTGTGCTCACTGGTTTTGTCAATGCATCTGCAACATTTTCCAGAGTATTCACTTTTACTAAAGAAACCTTTCCATCCTCCACCATATCTCATACAAAATGATACTACACATCAATATGTTTCATCCTGGCATGGAAAGTAGGATTTTTCGCCAAACAAATAGCACTCTTACTGTCACAATAAATTGTAATTTTCCCTGAATCAAACCCAATGTTAGAACACAAATTTTTTAACTAGATTTCTTCTTTACAGGAATGTGTTGCTGCCATGTATTCTGCCTCTGTAGTGGACAAAGCAACTATAGCCTGCTGCTTACTCATCCAATTAATTGCACCACCATTCATCATGAAAATATATCCACTAGTGGATCTTCTCTTGTCAATGTCCCCTACCCAATCAGAATCCACATAGCCTCAAATGATGAGAGTCCTCTATGATTCAACCAGATTTCCATAGTAACACAAAGCATATTCTGAAGTGCCCTTCAGATGTCTAAACACTCTTTTCATAGCATCCCAATGTGTCCTAGGATTTTCCATAAAATGACTAAGAACTCCCACTTCTTGGGCAATGTCTAGCCTTGTACAGACCATTGCATACATTAAACTGCCAACTACACTAGCATAAGGAACTTCGGTCATGTCCTCCATCTCAGTAGGATATTTTGGACAGTCTTCAATAGATAGCTTCGTTCCCTACAATACTGGAACAACTAGCTGCTTGCAATCAATCATACAA
Source organism: Sequoia sempervirens (assembly GCA_007258455.2). Taxonomy (NCBI): domain Eukaryota; kingdom Viridiplantae; phylum Streptophyta; class Pinopsida; order Cupressales; family Cupressaceae; genus Sequoia; species Sequoia sempervirens. Next base: position 22,434,287 of record VDFB02179234.1, on the reverse strand, counting down.
AATCTCTCCAGAACAGTATTAATATACTTACTCTGACTAAGCCAAAGTTTTCTACTCTTCATGTCCCTGGTTATTTCCATTCCTAGAATATACCTAGCTGCACCAAGATCTTTCATTTTGAACTCTGCAGACAATTGAGATTTTAAATCAAAAATCATTAACTTACTATTGCCTATGAACAACATATCATCAACATAGAGAGCAATAATAAGAACACGATCATTTTCAGCTTTGTAGTACACACAATGATTATATTTCGATCTTACAAATCCCAATGACAAAACAAAAGTGTCAAACTTCTGGTACCACATCCTAGGAGATATTTTTAATCCGTACAGAGATTTTTTCAACTTGCAAACTAGATTTTATTTACCTTTTTCCACAAAGTGCTCAGGCTGGTACATATAAATCTCTTCCTCAAAGTCACCATGAAGAAATGTTGTCTTCACATCCATCTGTTCAACCTCTAAGTCATACGCTACTGCAAGTGACAAAAGAAATCTGATAGATGTTAGCTTAGCTATAGGAGAAAAAATTTCTCCATAATCAATTCCCTCTACCTAGGAATACCCCTTCGCAACCAACCTCACCTTATAATTTTCCACACTGCCATCCAAACCTATTTTCTTTTTAAATACCCATTTGCAGCCAACAACTTTTCTGCCTCCAAGAAATGGCACCAAACTCCAAGTATCATTCTTTTCTAATGATGCCATTTCTTCATTCATGGCTTCCAACCAAGAGTTTGAATCAGACATTCTAAATGCCTCTTTAATAGTCCTAGGCTCATCAATGCTAGAAATTAAAGCATAGGCACAAGTAGTATCTAACAAAGAAAACCCAGACCTATCAGGTTGCTTTCTTTCACGTGTTGACCTCCTCACTAGCTGAGGCTGAGATTGTTCTTCTTCTTCAGAACTCTCAGAACTACTTGAGCTCTCCTCAGTTTCAGGTACATTTTTATTTTTCAATTCCTCTTTAACTGGTGTCGGAGGAATTTCAACTACATCCTTTTTATTTTTTGATTTTGTCTCTGACTGCAGATCCAAAGTAGAAGGCTTCAGCTCACAAAAAATAACACTTCTATTGTATAGAACCTTCTCTGTGTCAGGATTCCAAAGCTTATATCATTTTATGCCAACACTATAACCAACAAAAATACATTTAACAACCTCATTTTCCAATTTAGACCTTTTTTCATTTGGCACAAATGCATATGCCTCACAGCCAAAGACACGAATATGTCTAAGAGAGGGTTTCTTTCCAGACCATGCTTCCAAAGGTGTTTTCTCAACAAGAGTAGAATTAGGAGAATGGTTTATCAAGTGACATGTTGTTGCAACTACCTCAACCCAGAACTTCTCCTCCAAGCCAGCACTACTTAGCATACTTCATGCTCTTTCCATCACTGTCCTATTGAACCTTTCAACAACTCCATTTTGTTGTGGAGTGTAGGGTGTAGTTTTATGTATTTTAATCCCATGATCTTTACAGTACCTCTCGAACTCATCAAAACAAAATTCACCACCATTGTCATTCCTTAAACATTTTATTTTTCTTCCAGTCTAATTTTCCAGAACGTTTTTGAATTCCTTAAAATGACTGAACACTTCTAATTTACTTTTCAAAAAATAAACAAATGCCCTTCTTAAATAATCATCAATGAACGATACATAATATCTTGATTTAGACAAAGAAGGAACATTTACTGGACCAAAAACATCATAATGTATATAATCAAGTAAACTAGAAGATTTATGAGGACTGGAGTAAAATGAAACACGGTGTTGTTTTCCATATATACAATGTTTGCAAAAATCGAATTCGAGGTTACAATCATCGAGCCCTTCAACTAGGTTTTTATTTTTAATATTTTTAAACCTTTTTCTCCAATGTGGCCTAGCCTGTGATGCCAAAGAATAGTATTTTCTACTGGAAGTTTAACTTCCATAGAGTTTACACTATCAGGAAATTTGTCCTCCTTTTCTCCATGAGTAGCTCTCTATGACTTTGCAGAGAAACTATTGCATTGCACAACAAGTGCATCCAGCTTGTACAAGGTACAAATACGATCACCCCTTGCTAGCACCATTGAGCCTCTAGTCATTTTGCAGGCTTTTCCAGAGAATGTGACTTACACTTCAACATCATTCAGCTTACTAACAGAAAGTAAATTTTGATCCAGACCTGGTATGTGCATTACATCATTGATTCCATTAACTCTTTCATCAGGGAACTGAATTCTAACTCTTCCATGGCCAACTATTTCTAGAGATGAATCGCTTGCCAAATACACCTTTCCACCATCATATTTTCCATACTTAGTGAACCAGTCTCTATGAGATGTTATGTGGAAAGATGCTCCAGAATCAATCAACCAGAAATCATCTGATGCCTAAGTAGCCAAGGTTGCAATGAAAGCGTCTGCTTCACTCTGAGAAGATTCATTGTCAAAAGAATTCTTCTTCTTCTTCTTTTTCTCCTCTTTACAATCCTTTCGGACATGACCAAGTTGCCCACAATTCTAGCACTTCACCTTGGACTTCTTTCTAGGAGACTTTGATCTCCCTTCTGATTTCGATTTGGACTTCTTGTCCTTCTTCTTGCCTTTTTCTTTTGATCTACCTCTAATAGCAAGACCCTCCTTCACCATCTCAGAAGATTTTCTTCTCATCTATTCTGATAACAAAGAAGCAACAACATCTTCCATCTTAAAATTGGATGTCATACTCCCAATAGCCATCACCAAGTGATCCCAAGAATCTGGAAAAGAACATAACAATAGCATACAACGATCTTCTTCATCAATCTTCACACCCACAAATAATAACTGAGCAATAAACATGTTGAAAGCATTCAACTAATCAACAACAGACCCTCCCTCCTTAATTTTCAAAGTGTACAACTTCTTCCTCAAGAAAAAATTATTCACCAAGGACTTTTCCTGATAAATAGCTGCCAATCTTTTCCACAAAGATGTCTTTTCTTCATGAACATTTAGAAGAACAGAGTTTGCTAAACACAGCCTTATTAGCCCCTTTGATTTTTGAACTACAAGGTCACAATCTTCTTGCTTCATGCCTGTAGGTTTTGTTCTAGACACAAAAAGCCAAAGATCACGGTCAACTAACAGATCTTCCATTTTAAGTTTCCACAACTCAAAATTTCTGCCATTGAACTTCTCAATTTCAATCTTTCCTGACATGCTTTCCATCTTAATCTGTAATTCGAATTACCAAACTTCTACAAGACTCCCATTGAACATAATTGACACCAAAAACCCAACATACCCACAAGCATAACACAACTGGCCAGGCTCTGATACCACTTGTAAGGAAAGCTAAGGTGCAGAACAAACTCTCCTAACACCAAAACCTTAGGGAAGAATGTAGATATGACTTTAAATTTTGCAATTATAGTACAATAAGACACACTTGAAAAGAGTAACAAAAAAGAGAAATGAACACATACACAATTGGACACTAAATTTACGTGGGAAAACCCTTACAAGAGAAAAACCCACCACACCAAGAAAAGCCTCTTTGTATTACAATAATGAAAATTACATACAAAGATCATACTTAACTTTCTGATGTCTTTTTACAACAGCAACATTCACTTATCAATCTTGTATAGAAAATTAATCTTACAATGCTCTCAAACAATCATACAATGAATTCACTCAGACCAAATCCATGTTCAGAATCGAACAACTCTACTCTATCTCGAACTGTTCACACTATTCAACCATTTCCAAACATATACATTTTCCCTCACAACCTGTTCATTGTCCACATAGGAATGGTCACAACTATTCAACTTCCAACGGTTCACATTCTAATTCTCTCATTGGCTCAGAACACCCCACGTAGGACATATGTTTCGTGAAAGAAGTTCAAATAGAATCGCATGTCAGTGAGACACTAGGTTGTGTCTTCCCGATGCCACAATGCCCGATCACAGAACCATCGGCAAGAGTTTCTCTATCGGTAAGAGTCTTTTAGAACCTTTATGTCATACCGATATTCATACTTGTCGTTGAGAGGAAAACCATCGGCAAGAGTTCTCACTGAAAACACCTGTCTGTCGATGAGACCAATAGTCATCAGCAGGAGATCACACCAAAGTTCATCTCATCGAACTATTAGTCATTCCTTATGGTCTCCACCATGACACGTGTCCACTTCTTGTGTGTTTCTAGAGAATCAAGATGGGAATCTACAATATTCTCAACAAGTCCCCTGGAATTCCAAGTGGTCCCCACTGTTGTTTAATCTCAGTGATTCCCCGCCATCCCACGATGACCCCACCAGACTACTATAGCTGATCGCAATATCGAGGGCTACTACCACGTGTCCCATCTGATAAAGCTGAAGGAGATGAGTTTCCATGACCGTTGATCAATCGTTGTTTGATCTCAACGGTTGTCCGCTATCACGCGATCAGAAATTACAAGGTCTTTAACGATTGCAATATCATGGGTGACTACCATGTGTCTTACTTGATAACATCGAAGGAATAAGGGAAATACCTTGGTAAAGTAATCATTTGATAATGAAGAAAGTCAGTTAGTCGGGAAGTTACAAAAATTTCAAACTCCTTGACAAGGTTATAGACTTAGGAACTCTAGCGATCGACCGATAATGAAGACATGAATAGTGATACAAGACAGCAAGTTGAGGCACAACTTCCAACACTTTGAAGGCTTGGAGATCATTGAATCTACTAGGTTCCAAACTTGTTGGAGTTTTCTCCCTATTGGAATAGAAAGAACAGATTGAGAACTATAGATTCCACTTTTGAATTTCTAGAAAAGTCAAAGTGGACTCATTTGCCAAGAGTGGCAAATGAGTCCCACTTTCCCTATTTTTTAGACTTTCTTATGGATTTGGATACCCATTTGGCTAAAACAGGCTCTAGTGTAGTTTCCAGAATCGGGACTGATCCACTCAAAATGGCGAATGAGTCCCACTAGATGTAAAATTAGCATTTTAGGATTTCAGAGCTTCATTCCATCTCCAGCAAGTTTTCAAGTGCACACTTATAGTTTTACTACTTTCTATTCTATTATTCTTACATTTTCAAGTCATTTAGTTCAATTTTGCATATCACACTATGTTTCCAAACATTTTGTCTTTTCCAAGTTTACATTTGGTGGTGAACCCTCATTTGTTGTTATCTTTTCCCTAGAACCCTCCCTTTGTCATATTTCAATCTCCTTTGCATTTAAATATCAAGTGTTTGTTCTTGAGTGAATAGTGGAGTTTTGTCTCTCCCATTTTAGGTCCAAATCCCTACAAGTGAGAGAGCACAAAATTTTATTGTTCACAAGAAAATAAATGGGACATATCAAGAAAATCATGACAAATTATCGAAATACAAGGATCTTACAATGAATTTGTTAGAGAAGTTTGAATCATTTACCATTGAAAACATCCCATGAAAGGATAATCAACATGCAGATGCAATGGCAAGTACAGGTTCTCTTATATTTCCTCAAGATTCTTCAAACGATTTCACATTTACTATTCACCCCATCATGAAACCATCGATTGACAATAAATCAAAAGATGTATTAGCAACAACCAAGGAAGACTCAAATGAATGGTACAGCACAATATTTAACTATTTAAAAGATGGTACCTTTCTCGAGCCAACAACAAATAACATTTGAACTCACTTGTGCAAACTTGCAACCAAGTACATCATCCTTGATGATGTATTATATAGGAGATCCTTTAATGGCCTTTTACTTCAATGTCTTAAAGAATCTAAAATCCCCATAGCAGTTGACGAAGCTCACACAAATGCCTATGGAGGTCATTTCAAAGGAAGATCATTAGTGCAAAAACTTATTCGCATGGGATACTACTGGAGACATGGAAAAAGATTGCACTTTGAGTATGTTAAGAGATGTCACAAATGTTAGGAACATAGTAATTTGATTCATGCTCCTACTTCTGAGCTTTGGGCCCAAATTTCTATTTGGCCATTCTCAGTATGGGGACTAGACCTAATTGGAAAAATATCACCACCTTCATCTACTAGACATACATTTATAATCACTACCACAAATTATTTTACAAAATGGGTAGAAGTTATTCCTCTTTGATCCACAACCACTGATGTAATATGTTGTTTCATATTGGAACACATTATTGCTCGCTTCAAACTTCCTTTCGCGTTAGTTTCAAACAATGGGACACAATTTAAGAATAATGACGTGAAGAAATTCCTTGACACATTTAATATCCAACATCGCTTTTCAACACCTTACTACCCACAATCCAATGGACAAGTTGAATCGTCTAATAAAACTCTCGAACAAATCCTAAGGAAAACAATAAACAAACATAACAAGGATTGGCACACACATCTGACATATGCATTATGGGATTACTATACTAGCTTCAGAATATCCACTGTCCAACAACACCCTATAACCTTGTATACGGTACCAAGGTGATTATTCCCTTGGAGTTATAAATCCCCATGTTAAGGATTGCTCTACAAGGACTTTTTGATGACAACACTTATAAAGAACAACTAGTACACTAGCTTGAGATGCTTGATGAAAAGCACATTAACACTCTTGAGAACCTCGAAGCTTATGCTAAACAATTGCAATGTAGTTATCATGATCATGTCATCCCTTGTGTATTCAATAAAGGTGACTTAGTCTTGTATTAAAATTAATGAAACATTAATGCCGACTTGACTAAAAAAGGAAAATTCAGACCTAATTGGTTAGGACCTTATATAATTAACAAAAGTTATGGGTCTAGTGCATACACGTTAACAGAAATGGATGGCACACCTCTCAAAGACCCTATCAATGTCCCGCATATGTGTTGATATTATGTCTAATCCTTTTGAATAATATGAGTGATAAAGCAGTGGTGTTAGAGTTAGTGGATAATACTCCATGTGCACTCGCATTGCTTCATTCTCAAGACAAACAATTATTTGTGTGTCTTGAGCACTAATTTGATTATTTAATTTATTATTAATTAATTACTTTAGGTTTCAAGCTATTCAAGTTCTTCTTGTGTGTTATGATAGATTAGATCCTTATATGCATTTGAGGTTATTTAATTAGATCATAGGTGCATTTAATTTAGCATAACATACTTAATCACAATGTTGCATCTAAGAGAAACTAGAATAAGTTTTTATTAGATCACATAAAATATGTTAAATCATGGAGACATTCATTAAATAATCTTACAAAGGTTATTTAATTAATCACATTTCCATTTAACGTTAAACACATCAACACAAGTAATAAAACATAAAAAATGCTCATATATATACCAGAGTTTTGTGTACATGAAATCAATATATACGATGTCACTATGGCCTATGACTGTCAGATCCCTCAGGAACTGGTGCTCGCATGTGTCTGGTAGTATTTTTTCGGGAGATGGGGGTTTGCGATCATGATCGCAATTTGCTGAATGTACTAAGAGAAAACTGTAAGCCCCGTATCTATCTAAGGGCCTCTCAATGATCTCCTACTATCAAATCTCTCTTTTCCTATAGCCTAGCTACCTCTGACTATAGTCTGTCAATCTATGTTGAGGTCCAAGGTGACTAAGCCTCTAGGGAAGCATCAACTTGGTGGGCATGCCTACTCAAACTCTCATACGTTGCCTACAATCTGACAAATGGCCTGAACAACTCTAGGTCCTAATCCACTATGGGTGGGGGCACATAGTTTGAGTCTGCAGCCTCCTCATCAACTAATGAGAGCATTATCTCTACAGCTAGCTAAAGGTAGAGATCATGAAGATATCTCATGGATCCTACAAGATAGAAACCATAGGCATAATCAATACACATCATGATATATATAATAAAGAATAAAACATAAGCATAAGCATAAATCATAATAGTAAATAAAATATCATCACCTATCTCTCTGGTCTAGGCTATGTGAAATCAACCTCGTAAAGTGCAGGGGGCATGGAGGATGTGCTAGCCTCTCCATGACTATAGGTACTGGTGCCTACTGCAGCTGTTGCTCATGATCTAGTCATACAAATGGGAGAGGGATCTCCCCACTCATGACCTGTTGGATGCTCATCTACTTCCTCACCACTATCACTCATGGATGGCTCCTCTTCCTCCTCTTCCTCCTCCTCCTCCTCCTCATCATCCTCCTCAAATCCTCCCTCCTGGTCATTGTAGTGAGGATCTACATCCTCATCATACTCCTCATCTATGACATTTATAAATATGTTTGCAACCCTGTAGCATGTCTCCTCGGCTCTATCATCTACCTCATCTCCCTCATGTGGGAGTTTCCAAGCATCATCTATCAACTCATCCATCAGAAATATGGTGGCTGGTCGTGATATTTTCCACCACTCATACTCATTTGTGGCACCGACATCATCAGCATAAAAAACTGAAGGCATATCGTGATCGAAGTACTCGGAGTCACTGTAGAAAAAATCCTCAACAATGAACCATCTACCATCACTAGGTCTCCAAGCACTTTGTACTGACCTCCTAAAAAAGGGTCGTGCCTTGGGTGCTATCTGAATCTTATCAAACTGTCACATGATGCAATCATAGTAGAAATGTCATACTACATAGTAAAGCCTACTAATCAAGAACCGGTCTAGCTGTAGTCTCCTCATCTATTGAGTGTGATATGGCCACTGAAGCATGAGTTGATAAGGTCTCCAAAGGATCTCATCCTCCTCCAGTCTATCAAATCACCATACTACCAAAACTAGCATAGAGGATAATTGAAGGCGCGAGGATACTATAAGGCTTTCAGACATGAGAAGTGGGTAGGTTTGGTATAAGTAATATTATCAAGGCACCAAACCTATAGAAGTGTATAGTGTACCATACTATCCACATCCCAAAAGACAAATCATCCAAGATCATAGTACAAGTGTCCTAGGATACTACGCCCCTAGGCGTATACTGTTTTGTGCTCTGCCATCCCTCATATCAGGTGTACTAGTCCTCCCTCCAAATGCGCTCCATAGCCATCAGGGATGAGTACTAGTGCTACTGTTAGCATCATAATCTGTCTAACCAATTGGCCTCGTGAATGCAATAGCATTGCAAGATCTATATGTGGCCTCACCCTCTCATCATGCGCTAGTCCACAAAGGCAATACTACATGTCGTCTTTCATCTCATGAAATGATCACACCGCATGGAAACATACTCGCTTAGCCCAAATCGGCACTCAGAGTATGCAGTGTATGTCCTCCAAGATGATAGTCATATCTCCAGTGGGTAGATGAAATCTACATGTTTCGGCATCCCAGCACTCTACAAGTTCCATCAGAATCGGATCATGTACCTACCTCATAGGGGGAATAAGGTATTCCCAATATAGTCTTACGGTCTGCAAAAGCTCTATATCCTCCACTAAAGAGTGGGGGCTAGATCTCGAAGAAGGCTAATCTATCGGCCACCCAAATGCTACCGCAAACGGGTGGGACCTAACAAAAAAGTAAAATATGTCCTATAAGTAATCTAAACTCTTAAATCTCTACATCAAAAATCATAAAAGTGTACTAAATTTGTTCTAGTGTACTTCCCTAGATGTCCTAGACACTTTAGACCCCTTTTAGCACACTTCGTGAAGAAACATGACTCTTTGCGAAAAAGTGGGACACTTTGCAAACAAAAGGGACACTTTCTGAAAGCAAGGGGACACTTTGTGAAGAAAATTTCCAAGGCCCTAAATTAACCCAGAAATATGTAAAAACTATAAAATAAATGCGTAAGGACAAGGCTAAGGTAGAAAAATCAACTCACCTCATGATGGTGCTCACCATGTGTGACCTAGTCCCGTAGCACGTCTAGTCTCACAAGCCTGTAATCTCGTCTGCTAGGCATCTTTCACTACTCTTCAATCACTTTCAAGCTAAAAAAAGGTAAATGAAAAAATGGTAAGAATGCAAGGTATGTGCAGGATCATGATGGGCCAAAAAGTGGCGATATGATGGGTATTTGTAGGGTATGTGGCTAATGACTTTTTACCCAAAATTGATGAAACAAAAAGGGTTTTTAAAGGATATTCTCAACATTCCACCAATATAAATTATGCTTTACTTTTAATTTAATAAATAATTATTATTCATTTTCTATTTGAATTATGACTAAAGTCCTGATTGATAGGTGATTGTAAAACATCTATATCTTTCAAGCGGTATCACATTTTTTGAATCCAAAACCTCACATTCTATGCTTTGCATACTATAAGATTAAAAAAAAATTGAATTTCATGAAGTTTTGACAAATTAAGGTGGTTAGACATGCGTTTTTATTTTTTTTTAAAGTTGTAATAAAAAATCATAATTAATTATTTACTTGGAAAAAAATTACAAAAAAATATGCATCACATCGACATGAGTCCTCTACTTATATCTAAAATTTTATAAAAAAATAATTATCATTTTATTGTGGTTAGGGTGGTCGACAACACCTACTTCTTATTTTTCCTGAAATTTAAGTACTACCGCATTGAAATTTCAAATTTTCACCAAAGAAATATTTTTTTTTTTAAATAAACCTAGTTGTTTAGAAACTACATTCAATTTGCTACAGATTTTATTCTTACAAATTTTTGAAATAATATAGTTAACTTATTCAAATTTTTACATCAAGTTGCCTAACTCTATTTTTTCTAATTTTTTTGCCACTTAAGGGCCTGTTTTTTCGATGATGATCCTGCACATACCCTTTACTTCACTTTTTTCTCTCATATAAGTTAAAATTAGGGATTTTACTATATATTAGGGTTAAAAAGTGCATTTCATTCAAATTAACATAACGGGTGCTAGTGAGCTTTATTTTCGATGCCGTTTGTTGCGTTGGAATCGTGATTCTACTCCTTTCGTCATCAATAGTCTATCACTATGTGGTATGGTACTTGGAAATTCCCTATGATACGACTTACCTTATTCGACATGGCTAGACTCCTACCTCGATTCCACCTCCGTAAAGCAAGTGGAATCAAGGGGGCGCATACATCTACCCTCAAATTTTATTTCTAGAAGAAGATAGATAAGAGGATCTTTGGACAATTAATGAATCCCTATTGCAAGATGTGGTTCCTAACATTGTTGTTTTGTAGATAATTACAATTTGGGCTTCATTCTCCTATATCATGATTGAACTTATATGTGTATCCTTTTATGAAATAGAAGTTATTATTGGATTCCTTTAGCTTCCATATGCACGTAGAGTCATATGCGCGCTAAAGTAGGGGCTAAACATAGTGTACAAAATTATATGCTCTTGAAAAAAGGGGCAATTTCACACTTAATTTGGACCTATTTTGGCACCCTTGCATTAATTACCCTTTAAAATCACCATTTATAGGCCACTAAGACCCATTATTTTTTATCTGACTTGGCTCATTTAACTTAAAATTCCCATAAAATCACTCAAATCACCGAAAATCCTAAAAACCCACCTCAAAAAGCTAAGGTGGGACTCATTTTCCACCTTGGGCTAATGAGTCCTCTTAGGTGGGACCCATTCGCCAAGGGTGGTGAATGAGTCTCATTTTGGGGACTTTTTCAAATTTGAGTAGGAAATTCACAAATTTAATTCAATTTTTTGGTGGATTTTGACCTTTGAGGTCCAAATAACAGTCAATTAGGTGTTATTTCCTATATAATCAAGTTTCTAATCTATTTTCAATAGATTCTAACTTTGAGCAAGCATTTTTCAGGAGTCAAGCATCAAGAGTCTTCAAGCAAGCTTTCAAAATAGCATTCAAGTTTCAAAAGCAAGTAGAGTTGAAGCTTTGGAGCAACATTAAAGCATTTTTGTAGGTCTTCAAGCTCACTTTAAGTCAAGATCTAGCATTTTCAAGGGTTGATTATGGTTGCCTATGGTGAATCATGAAGAATTCTAGGTTGGGGAGATGCAACTAGCCATCAAGCCAAGCCTAAGGACTTGTTTTCTGAGTGATTCCGTCCTCCATTATCACTCTACTTATAGCCTAAGGAAGGTTTATACATCTTTCAGATTCATTTGAGGTGATTAGAGATCTCCTAGAGTGAGTCTTGCATTATTCAAATTTCATCTATGCATCTTGTTCTTACACATTAGAATAGGGTTGCATCATGTTTTAGATTTCTTGGTCTTAGACGCACTTAAGGCTAGGGTTTTCATGCACATTTCATTATTTCCACCAAGGTTTAATTACCAAACTAGGGGTTTGACCAAGGCAAAACAAGCCCATTAGGAAATCAAGTTATATTTTATTTTGTATGTGTTTTTCATAGATCCAAATCCAAAACTCAAATTAGAAGGAAAGAGTAGGTATTGAAGTGCAGATTATGACTCTCAATTCCCAAAAAATTAGAACATGACTGATTCACCAAGAGTGGTGATTGAGTCCCACTATAGTTGTTTGCTAGAACCATTTGCAAATTCTAGTACCCTTTTTCCTGAAATAGACTTTCAAACAAAAACCCAAATCTAGGACTGATTCGCCCAAGTTGGCGAATGAGTCCCAATTGGCCAAAAAGTTAAAATATTCAGTGTTTCAGAGCTTTTTCTAGTCACTTCAAGGTTCCCAGGTGCACATCATTTATTCCAGTACTTTTTTGTTTTGTTTTGCTTACATTTCTAAGGCATTTTCTAAGCTATTGCATTGAACTAGGGTTTTGCATTTCATCTTGCATTATCTTTTCCAAGTTTACACTTGGTGGTGAAACCCTCATTAGATCATTTCTAGTCCTTAGAACATCCCTCTTGCAAGATTGCTAACTCCTTTGCAAAGAAATTTCAAGGGTTTGTTCTTGAGTGAAAGTTTGTGAAAGTTTCCCTTTCTAGGCCTCAAATCAAGGGTGAAGGAAGGAAGCCAATTTTCCACCATTTCATAGGGAACACCTTGAATCTCTTAATTTTATTATAAATTTCATTGATCCTTGTCAAGGTATATTGGTTCTTCATTGTCACATTGTTTAACTATTAGTAATCAATGCAAACATGAAGAGATCCATCATTCAAAAATATGATAGGTACACCCCAAGGAGATACACTAGTATTGAATGTTCCAATTCACTGATAAATCATCTAACTATAAAGAAATCCCATAATTGATATCCAAATTTTTCATGTTCTATATGGTGTATGTGAATTGGGCTCTACTCTTGGAATGAGATTAATGTTGAATTCCACATCCACCTTGGGTAGTATACTAGGAAAAAAAATTAAAAAGGCATCATTAAAATGCCTCAAGAGAGGGTGATCATTGAGAGATACCTCATTCCATTATCTCTTATGCAATCACTCAAAATAATAATAAAAATATAACATCCTTTTTGCATATGTCACTTGAACTGCATTGTAAATATCTTGAAGAGTTATATGGATCTCTATAACCTCTCTATTAAAGCATGATCATTAAGATCATCTTCACATTCCACTACCTTTTAATGATAATTATTCTTACTAGATGAGTATCAAACTATTTGAAACTAATTACTACATTGTAATATCACATTGGTAGCACATACAAATCAATGGTGGTGGTGAAGGTTCAAAGATCCAACATTTAACAATGTGAAATTGAGTTTATTATTGAACCTAAGAACTTGTGGCTAAGTATACAAACAATTTATCATTATACATGTCACGCAAAAAGTTTCCTTCCTTAATTTGGGTATAATTAATCATAAAGTGGACTTGATGTCGCCTTGATCTAGTATTGTGATGCGTTTTACACATCCACATTAGGTCTTGGGACCTTCTAAGCTAAATAAACCTAACATTACCTTAATTTAATGTTGTAAAGTCTAGTTATTTACATCTTCACATTAAATTTAGGGGGCTTGTAAACTAAGGTGGACCTAATCTAGTGTTGTAATGTGTTTTACACATTCACATGAGATTCAGGGCCCTTCTAAGATAAATAGATCCAATTTTTCCTTAATTTAGTGTTGTAAAGTGTATTTATTTATACTTTCACATTGGATTTTGGGCCCTATTGCATTTATGACCTTAATATCATCATTAATAGGCACCTATGACCCCATATTATGCATCCCAAGGCCTACTTTAACTAAAAACCCAACAAGATCAACATATAAGCCTAATTCCTTGACTCCTTGACACTTTAGGACTAAAAATAGCCCCTGTGGGACCCATTCGGCCCCTTAGGAAAATGAGTGCCATCCAGGTGGGACCCATTCCCCCAGGATGGCGAATGAGTCCCATTTGGCCTATTTTTTAGGTTGTGAGTGGGAATAGAGGGTTTTTAATTCAATTTTTTCCATGTCGACTTTGGGGATAAAATTAATGGTTATTTGACTGTATTGCCTATATAAGCAAGATTTCAAATCCCTATTTCACATAATCAACATAAGCCTACATGATATTAAGTGAAGCAAACAAGATTTAAGCATACCAAGGTCATCAAGATAACTTTCAAGGTCAATTTTAAGGCATTCAAAAGTAGAATTATTCATCAATTGTTGCAACAATTCAATATCTATCATCATGTCAAGCATATAAAGCATCAAACATGTTATTGAGCTAGTGTTGTGATGTAGCATTGAAGATCCAAGATCAAGCATTGTTCTACATCTATTGTCAAGATCAAGATCTACATCCTTCATGGACATTTCATGTTGAGTTGCATATTTACAAGACATCATTTACAATACATTATTCAAGGTATCATCGTTCATGATCCATATCCTATATGTTTCATGTTTCATGTCCTTGTATCATTGTTTCATCATTTGGTTTAATTACCTAAAATGGGTGTGACCAAGGTAAACCCCTATTCTAGGTGCTTTGAAGACTTGAAGATCATTGAAGATTAGGTTACAAGCTTGTTGGAGTTTTTTCCCCATTTTCAAGGTCATAATCTTCATCAAAAGGTCATCTATATGGGTATGTGCAAGATCATCATGGAAAAAATAGGCCCTTAAGTGGCGATGAAAATTCAAAAAAATTAGAGTTAGGCAACTTGACATAAAAATTTGAATAAGTTATCTATATTATTTCAAAAATATGTAAGAATAGAATCTATAGCAAATTGAACGTAGTTTCTAAACTACTAGGGTTTTTTCTTTTTAAATCTATTTGGTGAAAATTTGAAATTTCAATGCAGTACCACTTAAATTTCAGGGAAAAAATAAGTAGGTGTTTTTTTGACCACCCTAACCATAATAAAATGATAATATGTTTTTATAATATTTTATATATAAGTAGATCACTCATGTCCCGAGGTGATGCATATTTTTTTTGTAATTTTTTTCCAATTAAATAATTAATTATGATTTTTTATTACAACCTTTAAAAAATATAAAACTTCATATGTCGACCACCTTAACTTGGTCAAAACTTCATGAAATTCATTTTTTAATCCTATAGTATGTGAAGCATAGAATGTGACACATGTTTCGATTCAAAAAATGTGATACCATTTGAAAGCTATAGATGTTTTCAATCAGCCTATCAATAAGGACTTTAGTCGTAATTCAAATAAAAATGAATAATAATTATTTATTAAATTCAAAGTAAAGCATAATTTATATTGGTGGAAAGCTGAGAGTCTCCTTTAAAAACCCTTTTCGTTTCATCAATTTTGGGTAAAAAAGGAGTCGTCAACCACATACCCATCATATCGCCACTTTTTGGACCATTATGATCCTACACATACCCATAGCCCTAAAATTAGAGTTTCGGATCTGGGAACCTGGAAGAGCAGATTGAGCAGACTAAGAAGAGCATATTCAAACTTTGAATTTCTAGAAAATCCAAATTGAACTTATTTGCCACAAGTGGAAAATGAGTCCCACAGTAGGTGTCTTTCAGAGATCTTTGCAGATTCAGATACCAATTTGCTTGAAACCTACTCCTATATAGAAATCCAAAACTCGTATTGATTCACCTAGAATGGTGAATGAGTCCCAGTAGGTCAAAAGGTCAAAATTTACAATGTTTTATACTTTCAAATAGTCACTTCAAAATTTCCAGGTGCACACTGATTATCTTACTACTTTTTTGTGTTGTTTTACTAGCATTTTTAGGTCATCTTGTAGGTTATTGCATTCAACTAGGGTTTTTGCATTACATATTATGTTTCATTGTGTTTTCCAAGTTTAAACTTGGTGGTGAACCCCTCATTAGATTATATTCAGACCTTAGGACAACCTTATTGCAAGATCTCTTTCTCTTTTGCATTGATACCTCTAGGGTTATCCTTGAGTGGAAGCTTTGAAAGTGGGTGCTCCCTATGTTCTAAACCATATGATAGAACTTAATAACCCCATTTTAAGCAATTCCATTTTGGTGAACCTACATTTAGAATACCTTCTTTTCTAATTTGGATTCCATTATCATCCTAGATCTAGCTTATACTTAGTTTGCATTACCTAGGATTTGCATTAGTTAATTGGAATTCCAGGGTTTCTAATTTTGCATTAGTGAAAGTTCATATAGCCTACATTTTTGCATCTCATTTCATTGAAATTCATACAAAATCTACATTTGTACTTAGGATTCACACATACAAACTAAAAAGCATAAAAATCAATTTAAAATATCTTTTTTTTTGAAAAAATCCCTACTAGGACTCATTCGCCACCTTGAGTGAATCAATCCTAATGTACCCCTAAAACTGCATTTTGCAACACTAAAATCTTTCTTTCTGCACTTTTGTTTGCTTTCATTAATTATCTATTTCAATTGGTTGAGTTTATGTTACATGCATTTCACTAAATATAGCTTAAATTGGTCCATTTCATGCATTGCTCAATTCTAAATTTGCATTTACAACATTTCCTTTTTAAATTAGGGCATAGTGTAATCAGAAAATTACCTTGTTTCAAATCTAAAAATTTCATTTAATCATTTCACTTTAGTTCATATAATGTCACTTTATTTACTTTTCCATAATATCATGTTTTTTGTCAAGAGATGTGGCTTTGAAATGGTTAAAAATGGATTACATAAGTAAAACATCCCCTCTTATGAATTCAATTCTGAGTACAACAATGAGGTCATTAAGAAACATATTAGTCGTCCTTCTACTATCTTTCATAGTTATGAAAGCATCTTAGATCAAGTGGATCAAACCATTGATACAATCGTTAATATTACATCGCCTATTGGTGAGGATGATATAATACAAGAAGATACAAGCATATACAATCATGAAAACCATAATTTTTCTTCTCTCAATACCTCTCCTACTAGTGACGAAGGTATCTTGGCAAAAGAAGATACAATCATGGATCATGAGATTCTTGATAGTCTCTCTCCTCCTCCCCCTTGGAAAGATACTATGAAACAAGAAGATGAGATCATTTCCACCACTTGGCTTATCCCAAATCCATCTCTCAACACCTCCCCTAATTGTAAGAAGGCTTTAGTAAAGGAGGATACAATCATGAACGATCATGAAAATCACATTTTTCAGGAGGACATATGGATTCAAAGTGATAACATTATCTCTCTCCTTCCTAATGTCCCTAACATTTAGAAATACCTATTTGAACCAAAGAATTTAACCATTCATAATCATGAAAACCATAGTAGTCCCTCTCTTGATGCGTCCCCTACTTGTGATGAAGCTACTTTACAAAATCTAACCATGGAAGGTGATGAACATCTTAAAAGATCTCCTACTAGGGTAGATAGTATGACACAAGAGAATGAGACCTTAGAGAAAAAGGATGAATTCGCAGACACTCAAATAGAGCTTTCTCCTAATATCCCCACTATCGATAAACAATAAATTCCAACCATTTATAACTCCCTTACATGTGATGAAGTCATTTTATAATAACCAACCTTTGAATGTCATGAACATCTAGCTTGTAGTTCTCCTAAGAATTATCCTCCTAGGGAATATATCATTGTGCAAGAAAAGGAAAACATTGAAAATAATGATATTATGCCCTTAGATGAAGATGATGAAGTAGTATTACACTCTCCTCCACTAAGGTATGCTAATATTATTCAACCTCAACTCATCCTTTATCCCCCTTCACACAAACCTCAAACTCAAATCAAAACTGAACTTATCTTTTACCCACCTAAGAATAATGTTTTGCAGCATCCAAGTCATAATACCGTTTCTCATACATATAACACTAGAAACAATTCACAACCAAAAAAAATACCTTCACCAACCTTACCCTTGCCTAACCCTATCTTACTCAGTCCTCGTTTTCCTTCAAATAGTGGAAATGAGTATGATTTTGTTGAAAAACTTAAGAATACTCCTTCAAAGATATCCCTATGGGACCTAATTCAAAATTCAACTAATTATCACACTATGCTTCAAACATCCTTGTAACAAGTTGTGATCCCCTCTAGTAAAAATCAGAATGACATAGCAGCAATGATCTAAGGAATAAACGCTTTTTTTTCCCACCAAAGTGAGCTACCTCATTTGGAAGTGCAAAAACAAAATGAAGCTTTCATAATAATATCTCAATACAAAAGAAAAGGGATAAAGAGAACCCTTGTGGATAATGGCTCTACCCTTAATGTGTGTAGTGTAAACCTTTTGTATAGGCTTGGTATGGATAAATCAAACATTCAACCTAATTCTTTATCTATTAAGGAATTTGATAATGTAGGAAAACAACCGCTTGGTGTGATCACTTTACCTATTAAAGTTGGGAAGGCCACATTAGAAACACCGATCCATGTTATGCCTCACGATTTTTCATATAATATTATTTTAGGAAGGCCATGGATTCATGCAGTGAATAGGATGCCTTCTAATCTTCATCGTGTAATGAAGTATGTCTACAACAACAAAGTGTACACACTCAAAGCCAACCCTGACCCAAATAGTCATTTAAACATTGAGAAAAACAAGGAGAATCCTTTGGCAACATTAACACCAACTACACAAGTGGAACCGTGCAATAGAAAGACAAAGAAAGACAAATTGAAGAAGTCACGAAGCTATTAGAAGATGATTAGGGTTCCTTAGATTTCACACCTACATTCATGGGAGAATACAATATCACAACAAAAGATTCTGAAAAGTGAAAATAAAAAGCAATAATGTCAACACAAAATTCAGAAGACCCTTCGAAAGAATCCACCTCAACCACTTTAGAACAAAATACAACAAATTACACAACAAATTTTGATGAAGCGGACTATCAACAACCACCAAATCCTAAAGAAATGAAAAAGCTTTATGGAAGAGGTTATGAACTTATGAAACAACTCACTTATAATGGAAAAGGATGTGGTGCTAACAAACAATGTATCCATGTCCCTATAGAGCCTAACATGCAAGAAACAACCCATGGTCTTTGTTATTTTCCTTTGATAGAAATCAACCCATCAAACAAGCCTTTGATCAACATCAACACTCTTACAAAACATCCTTCTGAGCTAACTTTAATGGTAGTGCATCCTGAACTGATAGACACTAGTGGTTTTGATTGTTATCCTTTGCAAGAAACGAAAAAAACAAAGAAATAGTCGCTTAATGTAAATTTCATCTCACAAAACACTAATGATTTGAATTCATTGGATTTTACATCCTTTCAAGGAGAGAAAAAATTTCACAATCTAAAGAGTCTTGTGTAGGTATGACACCTTGTCCTAAGCAAGAGATATTAGTGTCACAAAATAAAGGAACATTTTATACTTTTGATCAAGAAGGTATCTTGTCAAGACACCTCCAAGATCGTTTGATATCTCTCCCTCCAAGAGCACAAATTTTTTTTACTAAAAACATTTATTTTGTGCATATCATAGAGTTCATGGTCGTTCTACTAATAAATGTAAGGCTTTAAGTGATAAAATTCAACATCTTAAGGAGTTTGGTGCTCTTCCTTGTGATGAAGCACCTAGTTCCTCTAATTGATACTCATTTTCTTCCTATTCAGCTCATCCTTTTCTTGCACCTAGTGGGGGCAAGGGGTTAGGTAGCCTTATCCTCGTATGTCACTTTTCATTGTCACTTTTGGCTAGTTGATCACCTTTCATGTACATATAAGAGCAAGCTGGGGATCATGTGGATGACATACCTTAAGTTGACTCGCATGTGACATACTCATTCATGATGTAGTTCGATTCAGAAACATATGACTTGGCATAGGGCTTTCCAAATAACCTCTCATATCTTCTTCTACTTTAAAGCAATTACTCATAGTAATGATGTTAGCAACCACTTTAAAGTGGGGCCATACATCAAAACTCATCATGTTTCACTGTGCGATTTTCAATCTTCTTGTGATGCATCCTTTTCTTGGTTGTATCATTGGGTTTGATTTCCTCCAAGAGTGTGATATTTCTTTGACTTGTCCTCTCTTTGAGACATTACGCACAATGTTCCCTAAGAAGGGACCTTGCACGAACTAAACAAAATCCCTTTGAACATTCCTTACACTATTTTTCATTTACAACAATTGTTATATGGCCACCTTGCATAAAACACTTTGCATGCCTATGGGGCCATATTCTTTGTTCATGAGTTCCAACCATACGAACTTTTTCTTGTCTCATGAAGCCCGAAAATAAATTGTGTGGCACCTTACCAAAGTTATCAAGAGGTATAACTTTTGGTATCGTTTGATCAAGAAGCCCAACCGAGCATGAATTTCCCCATAGCCAATCGTGTGTGTGTGTGAGCGCATACTAGTCATGTGTGTATGTGTCTCACCCTTTTGGGATTACTCACCTCGTGGATGACCTAAAGTTTCATAGCCCCAAAGTAAGCATATTGTGGATACTCACCTCGCAGATGAGCTAAATTTTTTTGGCCCCAAAGTGAGTGCATTTCTTTTATTCTTTTCTTTCTTTTAGTTATTGACATTACATGTTTGTGTATCTTTTCTTGGTGCAAATCATACACCTTGTGCATGACCTTTTGTGCTTATGTCAGTTTGACATAGGATCTTGGATCTTGGGGGCTTGACCACCTCCTCAATCTTTGTTATCCTAGACCATCCACATCGGTACACTTGGACCCCTTTTGAATGTTTACTTTAGTGTGAGTTTGAAGCAAGTTCATCTTCTCACTAAAGTGAGGGTTAAATGTAGTCACAAAAAATGTTTCCTTGCTTAATTTGGGGATAATTAATGATAAATTGGGCTTGATATCACCTTGATCTAGAAAATTTGATGGGTTTTACACATCCAAATTAGGTATTGGGCCATTCTAAATTAAATAAACCTAACTTTTCCTTAATTTAATGTTGTTAAGTGTATTTATTTACACCTTCACATTAAATGTAGGGGGCTTGTAAACTAAGGTGGACCTAATCTAGTGTTGTAATTTTTTTTACACATTCACATGAGATTTAGGGCCCTTCTAAGATAAAAAGATCCAATTTTTCCTTAATTTAGTGTTGTAAAGTGTAAATTTATTTACACTTTCACATTGGATTTTGGGCCCTATTGCATCTATGACCTTAATATCATCATTAATAGGCCTCTATGACCCCATATTGTTCATCCCAAGGCCTATTTTAACTAAAAACTTGACAAGATCAACATATAAGCCTAACTCTTTGACTCCCTGACACTTTAGGACTAAAAATAGCCCCTATGGAACCCATTCGCCACCTTGGGTGAATGAGTCCCATCCAAGTGGAACTTATTTACCCAGGATGGTGAGTGAGTGTCATTTGGCCTATTTTTTAGGTTACAAGCGGGAAAAGTGGGTTTTTAATTCAAATTTCTTCCATGTTGGCCTTGGGGATCAAATTAATTATCATTTGAGTGAATTTCCTATATAAGCAAGCTTTCAAATCCTTATTTCACATAAGCAACATAAGCCTATATGATATCAAGTCAAGCAAGAAAGATTTAAGCATTCCAAGGTCAATTTTAAGGCATTCAAGGGTAGAATTCTTCATCAATTGTTGCAGCAATTCAACATCTATCATCATGTCAAGCATATCAAGCATCAAGCATGTTATTGATCTAGAGTTGTGATGTAGCATTGAAGATCAAGAATCAAGCATTGTTCTACATCTATTGTCAAGATCAAGATCTACATCCTTCATGGCCATTTCACGTTGAGTTACAGATTGACAAGACATCATTCAAGGTATCATCATTCATGTTACATATCCTGCGTTTCATTTTTCATGTCCTTGTTTCATTGTTTCATCATTTGGATTAATTACCTAAAATGGGTTTGACCAAGGAAAACCCCTATTCCCTAACAATCAACTCTCTCTCTCTCTCTCTCTCTCTCTCTCTCTCTCTCTCTCTCTCTCTCTCTCTCTCTCTCTCTCTTTGTGTGATTGTAGATCTAGGTGCTTTGAAGACTTGAAGATCACTGAAGATTAGGATACAAGCTTGTTGGATTTGTTTCCCCATATGCAAGGTCGTAATATTCAATAAAAGGTCATCTATAGCCCCAAAATTATAGTTTCGGATCTAGGAACCTGGAGGAGTAGATTGAGAAGACTGAGAAGAGCAGATTCAGACTTTGAATTTCTAGAAAATCCAAATTGGACTCATTCACCATAAGTGGAAAATGAATCCCACTGTAGGTGTTTTTCAAATATCTTTGCATATTTGGATACCCATTTGCCCAAAACTTGCTCCTGTGTAGAAATTCAGAACTTGGACTGATTCACCCAAAATGGTAAATGAGTCCCTGTAGGTCAAAAGGTTAAAATTTCAAGTGTTATAGACTTGCAAATAGTCAAGTTTCCATATTTCCAAGTGCACACTAATTATCTTACTACTTTTTGTGTTTCTTTACTAGCATTTTTAGGTCATCTTGTAGGCTATTGCATTTAATTAGTGTTTTTGCATTACATCTTGCATTTCATTGTCTTTTCCAAGTTTACACTTGGTGGTGAACTCCTCATTAGATCATATTTAGACCTTAGGATATCCCTATTGCAAGATCTCTTTCTCTTTTGCATTGAGATCTCTAGGGTTATCCTTGAGTGGAAGCTTTGAAAGTGGGTGTGCTCTATGTTCTAAACCATATGATAGCACTTAATAACCCCATTTTAAGTGGTTCCAATACATTAGTACCAAAAATAATTTGCAATTGATTCTACTACCACCTTAGCATTTGTGACTAATTAAACCTACCATTTACCATCCTACCTTAGTACCACCAACCTAGACTATTCAACCAAAGATGCAAAAGTAAAGGAGTTTAAAGCTGTAGAGTTAAGAAAATCATACTCCATCAAACACAAATGTGTTCTTAATAAATAAAAAAATCATTATCTACTTGATGGTTATTCACTATTGCAAAACCATATGATACCAACCAACATAAACAACTATTGGCTTTGAATTTATTGCATCCCAATCAGCAAAAAATACTTATCCTTGTGCATAAGATCTTGCTAATTGGTCCTCATGTCCACAAGTAACAAAGTATCAATTTACCCAAGATGAGGTTGTATGGCATACTTAACTCCTATAAGCTTGAGTGGCTAGGGATGGGATACCCACCACTATCCTACTACTAAGAAATGAAATTAGTTTAAAGATACCTATTTCTGACTAATTGAGGAAGACCACTAGCCACTTTCCCACTATGGGTTTGTTTCAAGATTCTATCTCTAGTATTATTGGGTAGTTTTGGGACATATTGAAAGTTCCCTAAATCCCCCCTTGAGATATAGGTGTTATGCTCAAACCTTCAATACTATCTAGTAACAAGTCATGGTGTAACCTACCAAGAACTTTATGGCTTCTTGCCAAATTCTTCACTTTCAACCTTACCTTCTCAATGGAAATTTCCAACGCGTTAGGTTCTAGTACTCAAATTCCACTAATTACACAAGAATTAAAACATCTCACAAACTAATGAAGAAGAAAAATATCATACTCAATTGAGCTAACATACTATTTTAGTTCAAAATGTTAGTTTTCATACTAATCAACTGTGATATGAAGCTACCAAATCCCATGGAACTCATCCACATGATACTTCCTAAAATTATTTGAGAGGAAAAATGAATGAAACCTTTTCAAGAAGGTTTCCAAATAAACTATATAAATATTAATGAGGTTCCTTTAGCACTCCTAGCACAATAGAAAGCATTGTCATTACTACAATAGGGATGCATCATGAAACACTGATTAAGGGATATAATATAATTCCTAGTCCCTTTTCCTTTAGTAGAAACCTCAAAATTTAGTGCATGTGAAGATATATCATATGAATAGTAATGGAATTATTATCACTCATTACCTACCTAGCCTCCTACCTAGGCCCTTCCTCCACTCTAGAATAATTTTGGCTACTCAAGTTCTTCCTTTCACCATATTTGAAATGTGTGTATCCCTTGAAATATGAAGTTGAGAACTACCTACATACATTACCTTCTACCAAGGGGAAACCTCATTAATAGTTCTTGTAGCAACCTAACTACCCACAAAAAACCAATTGCTTGTTTTGGATGAAATTTTCTTAACACAAGGGAATTATAACTCTAAATTTTAGCATATTCTTAGTTAAGGTCATCTTGTCCCCTTAACAAGTATTGTAGGACCTAAGAAACATCTTTTTTCACAAATGTATCAAATGAATTAGCATATACACATTATTCCAAAACAAAAACATTGAAAGGAAGGTGAATGCACAGAAGATGCTTCCTATACCAATCTAAGTAGGAGAGAGTTGCAAAAATTTCTTAAACACCTTTAAACTGTTATAGATTTAGATGCGCATACATATCATAAATGGATAGACAATGAAATACATAACACATAATTTTACATAGGGAAAACATATTGGGGAGAAAACCCCACACTCCAAAACATGGATCAATTATATTATTCAACAACAATAAACAAGTTACAATATAATTGTAGAGCTATGTTCTTGTATAGTCTTCACACTTCTCAATTATGGAGTAATTTTGGTAGTGTAACAATACTTCAACAAAATAGTAACATACAACTTCAAAATACACGTGCTCAATATATAGGAGCTTACAATACATTAATTAGTCATTTCTAAAATCCAACACTCAATACTGAGGAATGCAACATGGAAAATACCAAAATCTCACTATACATGCATAATGGTAAGTTTCCACTTTTCAACACATGCAATATTAAAACTATCAATTATCACTAATCTTCAACATGAAAAAGGTGCACTTTCCAAAATATAATTGTGCCTCCAAAAATCTCACAATCCATGCAACATCAACATGAAATAGAAACTTCCTTCATGCACAAATTCACTTGTAATAGAAACTTTCCACTTCCAAATCCTTCTTTAGTTAACTTCAAGAAATAAAGCACATAAATAATAAAATAATTAAACATGCTAAGAAAAATCAAAGGTTGAGACACTTTTTCCTAAAATTCTCCCACTAATTAAA
Source organism: Sequoia sempervirens (assembly GCA_007258455.2). NCBI lineage: Eukaryota > Viridiplantae > Streptophyta > Pinopsida > Cupressales > Cupressaceae > Sequoia > Sequoia sempervirens. Next base: position 22,408,986 of record VDFB02179234.1, on the reverse strand, counting down.
CACCTTTGAAGAGCCCATGGAAAAACAAGATTTAACTGCTAGAGGTTGTGAGACCCATACACCATCTGAACTTATTAGTGTTCACTAGATTTTTCAATGCATCTACAATATTCGTCAAAGTATCAAACCAACTAAAGACTTCAGCTTTACTTTAAAAAAATATCCTACTCTAATCATCTATTAATTAGACAAAGTACACAAATCCATATAAAAAAGGAACATTCAAAGGACCAAACACATTTGCATGCACATAGTCGAAAACCCTAGAATACTTATGAGAACTCAAATAAAAAGAAACAGTGTTTTTTTCCATACACATAATGTTCATAAAATTCAAACTCGATATTACAATCATCAAGGCCTTCAAAAATGCTCTTAGATTTTAGGGTTCTAAGACCATTCACACCAATGTGGCTGTCATTGGTACCGCAACATTTTCTTCTCTATAGGAAGCTTCATTTCCAAGGAATGAGCACCCTTCGATACCCAAAATGCATTCAACCATCAAATCTAGCTACTATAGAGTTCTCTACTCAATCTAATGGTGAGGATGAAGAATCCATAGATTTATTTATTTTTGTTAGAGAAACTATTGCACTAAATATTGCATGCATCAATATTGAACAAGGTGTTGATCCAAACACCCTTAAACAACACCATAGTTACTATCATCATCTTGTATCCTTTGACACTCAAAAAATAGCCTACACACTTGAATCTTTAAATTTACTCACTAAGAGTAGGTTTCATGCCAAGCCCAAGATATGCAAAACACCATCAATCCCCTTCACTCTAACATCAAGGAATCTGATCTTAACTCTACCATGGCCAACAATTTTCAAATGAGAGTCATCACCCAAATAAGCCTTCCCACCATTATATTCTTCATAATTCAAGAACCAAGTCCTATGTGAGGTCATGTGGAAAGAAGCACCTTATTCTATTAACCACACATCTTCTAAGGCATGTGTTTCAAAGGCTAGGAAAAAAACATGTACATTATCTTGAGAGGATTTGTCAAAGTCAAGATCGAATAAAATATTTTTTCATTTCTTCTTCTTCTCTTCCTTGCACTCTATTCTAAAATGACCAGATTTGTCGCAATTCTGTAGACACAAAAATTATCCTAGTCGGCATGTCATACATTCAATCTCGACTAACTAACCTTGTTTCTTCCTTGATCACTTCTTTACTAACGAGTTAATTAAATAATCCTTATCATCATATTTCCTCTTTTAATCAATCTTTATTTAATTAGATAAATCAACTTTATCTAATCAAATATATCACTCTATTTTATCAAATCATATTTATCTTTTTAATTAAATAAATAAAGTTTATTTGATTAATCTCCTAATTTATCTCTTTAATTAAATAAATCAAGTTTATTTAATTAATCTCCTAAAGTCATCCATTTAAATTAAATAAATTCATCTTTATTTGATTTAATACTAACATCATCCCCTTTAGTTAAATAAATCAAAATATTTATTTAACTAAGTCTAAATCATGTTCCATCTCCATTTGATTTATTTTAATCCATAAATCAAAGTCAAAAAGTCAAATCACCTAATCATCAATCTTAAATTAATTAAACCTTGATTAATTTAATCCTAACCTCCAAAATTCTCTAGATTTTGCCACTTGCACATGAAAATGCATTTAAATTATTTATTAAAATCTTTATTTATTTTCAACTTGGAATCTTTGAGGAATATTCTCCAAGTTTGAAATCTCCCCCCAAATTGACATGTACATCCAACAAGGCATTTAAGAGCTCTTACATGTCTCTTGCACAAGTGAAACTTAGCATTTAACTCATCTTTTCATCAAATTCAAATTTCAAATCTTCCCCTCTTTGGCACATTGACCAAAATGTGCTCATTCCTCAACCACTCACATGTTGACAAGTGGCACCTTATCAGTGGTGGATCTTTAGTCCCACATACTCCATGTTTGGCATTCTTCTATCCTTCTTGGTTACAAATAGAGAGTTTCTCTATTGTATTACTCCACCACTCCACAACTTGATGCACAATCTCAAGCATTTCATTTTGATCACTCATCATATGGACCATCTACATCACATCTGGAGCTTATCATAAAGGGGTTGGGAAAGGGCTAGTTTCCACATCAAAATAGCACCAATCCCCCTATGAGATGATGGTTTGATCCATTTTAGATAAGTTTACATGCTTATGCTTTCTTTGTATGTTTTTTATCATGTTTCCTTGTCTTAATGTGATTAATAATTTCATAGGGAGTTGGATTATTGTTTTTTCTAACTTAAATAATTATCTGTTGTGTTGATTTTGTTAGCCAAAGAAAAATCTTGCTCGCATATTGGCACGCACTGTTTATCATTAAGCATATGGTTATCATTATCGTTCATGCAAACTAATGGTATATTGTTGTAGAGGATAGCATTAGTAAGTGCAATAAGTAATTGATTTCTTCTAATATTGTTTCCTTTATTGAAAGCCATATCACGCATTTTCTATCACCATGCCTTGTCTATAGTTTTTAACTTTTAAACGTGTTAGGTAAGTTTAGAAAAGGCGTGTTCCAATTTCATTAGCAGTAAGGACTTTAAAATCTAGAATGAATTTTTATCATATTTTAACATCTGCCTGCAAATTCATTAGCAATATAGTTGGGAATAGCATGTGATGGTAAATGAGGTAGATAAAGAATTTTGTGAGCAAACGGAAGTTAGTTTGCGAGTAGTTTTTAAATTGAAATTGATACTTCTTGTGTTGTACAAGTCATTGATGCACAAGGACATGTATCTAGAGCAGAAGCTCAAACTTATCTTTGTGCCATGCATGAAACCATCTTGGCATGTTCCCGTGGAGAGCACCACCATCTTTATCAGGCCCCACATTTCAAACTAATGATGCCTGTCCAAAAACTTCATTGACAAATGTCAAATAAAAAATTCATTGCCCATGGGTAACGCTTTATGTAGAAATTTAATGTCATTTTTTTGATGCAAAGACTAACCAGTAGTCACGAGTTTGTGCATACCCACTCTATCTGGTAAAAGTGATGCTAGTCAGCAATTAAAATGGTCTATGTGGCTAGTGTTATACAAGTCTGAAAGTATCCATCACTTACTTTCTATTTCAACTGTGCATTGGTAGAAAGGGGTGTTCGCATTGAATGTTATTCGCAGTCACATCTTATCAGTTTGTTTTCTTGTAACTGGTACATTGTCTGGTAGATATTGTCTTGAATCTATTCCTGTCACACCGTCCATAACACTCATGCATCTCTCTTCGGTGACAATGGTTTTAGGTGTGTAAAAATCCTCATAAACCCGATGTTCTTCTGCCATGGAAGTCTTGCAAAATCCTCATAAACTCACTATTCTTCTAGAGGTAATTGAACAAGGGTAGGCTGTCGAAGTCTTTGTTTTGAATCTTTAGATTTTGAGTGTGCATTGCGCCTTTTTTCCCACTATACAACATCATATGTGGCCATTAGTGAGAGTCCTAAACCTTGATTTATATGACAAATAACTCTTCATATTAGTCTTCTTTAACTTGGAAGGTATAACATGTAGATTCTTTAGTTACTTCTTCTTAGAGGCAAATGATTGTTTTTTGGATCAACGTGATAGAGTGAGAGTGGAATTATAGGCATTTGTAGTTGCCATTGAAAAACTTGTGATCTAAAAAATGGTATGCCATGGAATGATCTCTAAAATGTGTAAATACGATTCTTGTGAGGGATGAAAAGGTTCAAAGAATGAAAGACGTGGATGGTGGTAGGGGCGGCTTTGTGGAGGATTTTTACTTGTGTGATACTCCAACAAACATTGGAAGACAATTTATGCAGAATATTGAGGAACGCGCCAGGCCTTTTCTTTATTTTTTGAAGTGAATGATTGTGATTGAGAGGTCGTAGTATGCAGAAATTTTTTGCTATTTATTACTACTTACTATTTGAACAATCTACAGAGCATTGTGATGTGTGTAATGTATGAAAGAGTTGCTTTCTTTATGATATTCACATTGTAATTTATTCGAATTATAAGGAGATAGCTTTATTTTTAAGATAATCAATGCTTACTAAATAATTCGCAAGTACTTGGTGACAGACAGGGAAGTACAAAGGGAACATCCATCAACCATCATGTTGTGCTAGGCCTATTTTCCTGAGATCCTGTTATGCAAATAATCCTAAAGTTTTTTCATTAATATTGTTGTTTCTCTCATTAACAGTAACTTGCTTTCTCAAACAGAAACGTGCTTTGTCTATGCTGCAACTTGCTTTGTTTACACTGCAGTCATTAATATTGCTGCTCTTCTCATCAATATTGGTGTTTATCTTATTCACATTGTTGTCTCTGCAATTAACAAGTTGTTGCACAAGGTAGGAAGGTCTTTCTATCATTAATACCGCTGCTTCTATTTTTGTTTCTACAGTGATTGGTGCACATTGATTTGTAATGGAAAGTCATTCACTCGTGAGGCTGGCTCTTTCCATTTAATACTGAGGCTGCCTTAATATTTTAACATTGATACCTGACAAATTCTTCTACGTGTTTTTTTTTCTTTTTCCCTTGATTTCTTATCTCACACGCGAGTTTTCAAATTATTGAGTTTTTAAGCTAAGTTTGCTTGTATCTACCTGTGGCATGGAAAAAAAAGATATAATGATTTGTTCTATAGGTGTCATCTTCACCCTCTAGTGTGTTATCTTATCTTTTGAAAGGACGTGTCTAAAAGTGATATGTTATTGTTGTTGCATATTTATGATATACATCAAAACCTAGATACAATTTGATTTGATATTTGTTAGAAAATGACTTTTGTTGGTCAATTTTGTAGTTATTACATTGGATCAAATTTATGCTTTGATAAAACCGATCAATATTCAAATAGTGGAGAGATTATGAAATCTGACAGAGATCCCAACCACCACCTTCAATTTGCATTAGTTTGAATGTTTCTTAACAAGGTTGGTGGTAGTGGTTTTAAGCTGGCCAATTGCATTATGTTGAAATATCTTTATGTAGTTGTTATAGCGTCAACTTTACACATGCAATATACATTTACTTGAAAAATATTTTAAGATCTTTGTTGGCTATCCTTTTGTATACATGCTAAAGAAATGCTTTTGAGGTGACATAGACAATGCTATAAGGAGGTTGATCATGTTCTAGATTTTATCAAGGAAGTCATCATATGTTACTTTCTTCTTTTTTTTATATGCTCGATTTGGTCTTTAATACATGATTTGATCTTTATTGTGATTTCCTATCAAAATGGATTTATTGCATTCAAAGGGAGAAGTTTTATGGATTTGTATATTAGAAATATAAGGTTTTGAAATCAATTGTTCCTTTGTAAAAGTGGGGATAAATCAAAAGTTTATTGACATTAATTATTGAATTAAATCATAAAGAACTCGTGCTTTGTTAATGCAATTTTATTTTATTCCTCTCTTTAAAAAGGGTTTCTTCAAAGAGTTGACATGTCTTCTTTTTACCATTTTGCATAACTCTTATTTGTGGTATTTGTAGGAAAAAGGTGAAGGTTGACATTGGAATTGAGCGTTGGAATCAAGCGAAAGCAAGCAAGAGTGGAGCTGAAGGAAAGCAGACATTGAAACTCTAAATTCACAAAGAATTTTTAAATGCTTGGAGCTTCCATTCTATGCTTTAATTTTTTGTTTTAGGCCAACTCACTTGCTTTTTGGACTTTAAAACGAACATTACAAAAGCTTTCAATTTTCATTGCAAAGGCTTAAAATGAACTCTAGGAAAATTGACTAGATTTCGTTTGAGGTTAAAAATTGATCAAGGAAACTTTCATATCTCAATTGTTGCTTAAAAAGAAGTCATTATTGCTTTGTGGACTTAAAATGAACATGTGCAACTTTGTTTTGTGATTACTTACTCAAACTAATGCCATCGAAAAGACGTATGCACTTCTCTCGTGCCTCACAGCGATCTTGAGAATCAAAAGGCCTTTTGATGGTCTTAGGGTGGGATAAAGTGATCACTTCCACACTTCATTTTGGGAACTAAAATTGAACAACAAACTTTGCGAGTGTGAGTAGGCCTATTGCATGTGTTCTCCCTCTATTTCTAAACGAAGGTTGATCGAACTATGAATATGTTTGCTCACTTTTTTTTATCTTAGAGGGCCTTCCTTGGGGAAAAAGTACTCACCCAAGGGAATGACTCAACCGGTAACACTCTAAAGCCAAGATTATTTCCAGCCGAGATATAAATGTGGGTATTGGAATAAACACCAGTATCACGCGGTTGGCTCCGACGAGAAGGGTAGAAATGGTCTCTCATCACGTTGGATCAACTCCTATGAACGGAAAGTCTGAATTAAAACCCTTGTTGTAGAAAGGCCAAAATCCCTATCTATTTGTTGGTGCAAGAGCGATTACGTTAAAACCCATATCTTGATTTGTTCATTCCAAAGTCAACAATAGGAAACTATGCTCTTGAAACCTTGATTTTCACATAATGGACCTTGTGGAATGAAAAGGAATTGAGACATAGACATTTGGTTTGAAAACTAAGCAAGAAGTGTGGATGTGGTAAAATCAAGTCATTAACCAAGATTAACTCAATTAAACCCCACACATATATGTGTTTATCTTTTTATTGTCTTTCGAGAAAACATTGGTCTTTTGGTTTGAACTAATTTTTGATGGGTGTTTTTGCACACTTTCTCGACACATGCAATGCATATGTACACTACCTCTCTTGAAAGAAAATCTCCAACAACAACTTGCTGAAAATCTCCCCAAGGTCTCTCGAGTGTCAGGTCATGACTTGCATGGAACTCCTCAATTTATGTTTGATGTGATTTTGTTGGTAATCACAAGGCAGCCTTACGTAGTTGGATGCAAAGTGGATCTTAAAATCTGAAGTCTCTAACATGGGAGTTAAGGTGCACTTTGTTGTAGGTTCAAACACCAATCTAAAACTTCAATGTTTTCCTTAAGTTTTGGCTTTACAATGTGCAATGAACCTTAGCATAGGTTGTTTCTAAAAAAAGGGGAAAAGAGAGCAGGGAAGAGGGGAGGTTCCTAGATCTGTAACTAGCTGTGAACAGTGATCATGGTGGTTCTGCTATGGACAACTTCCTTCAAATGGGATTCCATTTAACCAAGGTACCTACAGTATCATGAAATTTGTTCTATCTTTAGAGGTCTACAGATATTTTATCACTCATCCACCACATACATGCATGAATAAAGATAAAAGTTTAAAAGTAGCTTCAAGTTTCAGTCCAGGCTAACTTTACAAGACCATTTACTAGTAGAAAAGAACAAAAAGTATGGACTGGAAGGCATCAACACAACAAAAATTTCTATAATCATAGGCTAGCATTACTAAAATCTATTCAAACAATTTAAAGCTAACTAGAACAGCAATATAAATCTATATAAAGCATCTAAACATGGAGATTGAATCATGAAACATGTGAAGAACTCAGAAAATGCACCAAGTCAATGTATTTTCATTATAAATTTCTACAGCATGTCTTTACAACAACTCAACTCCCTTTGACAATGAGAGGAGACCCCCTATTTATAGTGCCCAAAAAGTAGAATGAATGGCAAAAATTTAATCTTATTGTGTGGCCAAGATTCACTAAAAACTAGGGTTCTACCTACCCCCCAATATATTACAATTTAAAATACAATCTTGTCCATATCCCTATTTCGTCTTCTAGTGACAACACTGTAGCATTTTGTCTTTTGTTGATTGCTCTTTCTGTGGTAGCTATTCCTTCAAAAGCTTTTTACTAACAATAGGGTCGCCCTCCTACTTCTTCAAGGCTGCATACTCCATGAATTTCAAGATTACCAGTTGGAGTTTGTCGACCACCATGATCTCGAACTGCAACACTTGATAACTCCATTCCTTGGAGTTGTCTTCAAGCCTTTTCCAATCTTCATCATATTTGGTGGTGTGGTCCCTAAACAGCTCTGACTGGGTGAAGGTGTGGGAAGAAAAACTCATGAAATCTGTGGTTATCTCATCTAACATCCCATCCTCCATCTTTTTTCTAGAAATGGGGCTTTATTTTCTCCGGATCTATTTGCACCACGGGTATGTCATGTCCCATCATCAGCCTAAAATATCAGGCACAATCCACCCTAATCTCTTTGACCCATTCAATATCCAGATCTACTTTATTAATTGCCTACTCCAACCTTTCTATTTTGTTATCAAAGTCTTGTTTCCATACATCTACTAGCCAATGATCATCCCCTTTGAGCGCAAGCCTATTTTCCCATGTGGCTTTTGGTAGTCGAAGGATAGCCTCGATCTTTGGATAGGTGGACCTATATGTCATAAGGAAGTCGGTGCAAAGTTTCTTTGTGCCTTCCAGAGACTATTGTAAGTCAAGGAACTTGTTGGATATTTGTACAACCCAACTAATACCCATATTTCTAACGTATAGAACTTGTCAGAACTAGCTTTCTGTAGTTTTTTCTAGGTTCTTTCTTTTTTCCAGCTTGTCAATTTGTTCCTTGGATAGCAGTTGGGGTGAAGCCATGGATGTGGTAGGCATTTCCTCAACTGAAGACCATTGTTCGATGTAAGCTGTAAATTTGGCTACATGTGCTTTAAGCTCGTCCTTCAAGACTTTATCTTGTTGTATTAGATGCACCACCATCGCCATGGACTCCTTGAGGTGCTCTACTTTTTGCTCTCTAGTAGCAGTTCCCAAATCAATGGTGGAGATATTATAGCTTACTCCTCCTTGGCCTACCACCGGCATTGCTACTCATACAGTTCGGGACCCAGAAGCATCCATCGTTACCCTGGATCAGATTTTGGGCTTCTTCTCCTTCCTGGTTGTGATCTGCGCTTGGGCTAGGATAGCCTCTAGTCTTGCTCTTGGATCATTTTGGGCAGGAGTCTTCTTTTTGAGTTGCCTCTCCATCCATTTGGGTATAACAGATTTTTCTTTAGGTGATTCACGATCACCCTCGCCTTTCTTTGTTTGGATCTTTGTTTTTTCACTTGTGGGAGCCCTTTCTTCTATTTTAGTATTGTCTCCTTCTTCCTCATCAGAGTCTTGGATGAACACTAGGCATTTGATGGGAGGCTTAGTAGGAAACCTTTCCCAGGGACTTTCTTCTTTCTCAACTTCTTTCTCTTTCCTTTCTTCAATTTGTTTGTCTTTGTGCACATGCTCCTTGGGCTTGTTTTCCTCTACATTTCCTTCTTCATAAGGAAGTGGCACCTCCTCCTATTGTTCCCCTGTAGGGAGTTCCACATCTTCTTCCTCCCTACCACCTTCTTTCCCTTCTCCTTTGGAAGGTGTATTTTGTGCCTCTTCTTCATCATGCTTCAATTGTCTGGCCATTTCCTCCTCGAAATCATCATCGAAGGTTTGCACAATAGTTTTACCACTTGTATCCGCCTCTTTGTCTCCACTTTCAAAAGACCCTGTTTCTTCTTCTTCATGAACCACCTTGTCAATATTCCAATATTCCTACTCTGGGTGTTCGTGATACTCATCAGCTTCCTCCTCCACTACCTTCGAAGCTTCTTTCTCCTGCCTCTCCCATTCTTCAAAAATTAACATGTTGGCTTCCATTGTTGGTGGTCCCGTTGGAGGTTGCGAAGGCATAGTGCTAGTGAGGACCTATGCTAAGGAAGCTTTGATGGTGGGATCCTTAAAGATATGAGAGATCTCAAAGGGGACATTTTGCATATGCCTCAAGAAAGCTTCTAGAAAAGTGAGTGCAGGCATTGGTGTGGTCACTATTGCCAATAGGAGCAATGTAGTAGGTGACATGGCAGTGGAGGAAAGAAGAGTAGTTGCGACGGAGGAAGAGTCAATCACTATTATGGGCCCAACCGAAGGAGAGGAGGCAAGATGGACAGAGATGTCCACCACAAGTGGGGATGTGGCGACCATGGCCTAGGACACAGATGGAAGGGTGGCAAAGATAGGGAGAGTTGGAGGAGGTCTTGGCTGATCTGGTTTCCCTTCCTCGCCCTCCTAAAGGGGACCTTCTTGTATTGTTGGCTGCTCCACGACGCTTCCCATCCATTTAGACCTCTTAGAGGGTGAACCTCTTGAATCTTTTCTTGAATAAACTTTGGGATTTGGAGACTGTTCTGCCTCAATCCCCTTCCTCTTCTTTGATCTTGTAAGCGGAGGAGACTTGGATGTCTCTCCTATTGAAGTCGTAGTAGTGACATATTCTATGGCACTGGGCTCACTCTTGAGCCTCCTGTATGTGAGGACACCCCTTGTTCCTTTAATCGGGCTACTTTTCCATTCACCCATTCTTCGATACGAGCCACAATTGGCTTGGTTACAATATCAAGGTCATCGACCTCCTGTTCATCCCAATCTATCATTGGCAGTGGCAGGTTAGCAACTACATTGTATTTGGGTTCCATTATAGTGCTTTCATCTTCTTCGACCTGATCTAGTATGGTAAATAGTTGCACCCTTCTCACGAAGGATGCAGTCATCCATATGTAATGCCTTGCACGCACTTCTTTATCATCCTCACAATCTGCCTAGAAATCTTCAACGTGATGCAAATGCACGAACCCTGGTCCTAGCACCTTCCTTACATGTCCATATGGGTCCATTCGTGGGCGAACAATGTGTAGGAAAAAATGGTACTTAGCCAATCCCTTCTCAGAATTCCCAACACACTGGGAAGTTTTTAATTTGTACATTCCTTGGTTGAAAGCTAAGGGATATGAGATCCCTTCCAAGCATTTTCCACCAAGGACTAAATGTATGTGTTGCAACTACCGGGAAAGCTCAAATAGTATAATTTGGTCGATAGGGTACCGAGGCAGCTTATTCGGCCTTTCTATGCAACCCTGGGCACAAATATATGTGAATTTGGGGTATTGTATAAATAAGAAGGTGTATTTCTTTAGGAACACCCGAGCACTATGAGAAACCCTTCTCTCAAATTCCCCTCAAAGTAACTTGATGATATGACCGACGAAGGCGTCATTCACCCTGCAATATTCCTTCTTGAAATTTCTAAATTGGAGCTAGGGATATCTGTCATAGAACTTCAATCTTTTACCTGACTCCTCATCGGGGGCCACAAACAATCCACTATACTACCTCTACTTGGCCAGTGAGTACACTAGATAAGAGGTCATGTAGAACCTAGAGGTTTTATTGACGTTCATGAACTACTCGTGAAAGCAATCACTTATGATGCCTCCCTAGTAGAATGAGGCTTTTGTGGTGACATCTTCATCCCCACGAAGGATCTGCTCAATGAAATTTACCATCCATTCTTGGAAATACGCAACAGTGGGGAGGACCATTACCCTACTCAACATGGTTACCAAGTCATCGTAGTCCTCATAGAAGTCACTGCAGAAGAGTTCTTGAGGAACCTTTGCAACGCTACCCCTTTTCTCCTTGAGCCAATACTAGTTTATTAGCTTCTTGCAACCCATCGGGTCCTTATCCCATGTTGCTTTACATTCTTCTATGGTGGGTACCTCCATCTCCACAAAGGTGGGGATGTGAAAGGTCTTTGTAATTCCCTCACCCAACATGTCAGCAAGAATATTTTTGTCCCTATCAACAATGGTTCGTGTATGTGGCTGATAGGCCTGTCAGAAAGCCATAACTAATTTAGGGGCTATGAGGGATGGAGGGAAGCCTGCAGCTATTGCAATTCTACTTTGTCTAATCAACCTTGCATTATTGGTCTTCAGGCGGACCCTGATCCTTTACTTAAATTCATCAATATCGACATGGTCGATATTGGTGTTTATAATTTATTTCCAGTCTGTGATGATTTTTGAATGTAGGGGCTCACCCTAGAATTGGTACTTCATTTGGTCTTTGTCCTCTTTTCCATAAGGAGTCTTGCCCACTTTCTTTCCTTTTTCCTTTTCTACAGCTGCCCCCGAGGGTTCTGCACCCGATTCCATATATCCTGCAAACAGAGAGGTAATGAGTACAACCAACTATGAAAGCATTAACATTAGTTGAAATCCCATGGATGAAATCCAATTAGACAATTTATCATTCATAAAATCAAACTTTTACTTCCAAATGTCATTAGCCCTTTTTCTTGAGGTATTTTGGACAACTCGGGCCTAGGGGACCAGACTTCCTTGGTAGGAATATTGTTTTTGAAGGGAAAATGAAGTAGGGAAATCTGGTTGATTTCTCTCATCTTCATATTTTGATGGTTTGAAAGACTCGTGTCAAAGAGGGTCAAATTTTAACACATGGGTTAGGATTGGTCTTCAAATTTGAGGTTATTTTGATCAATTTGGGAGCTCCCAGAGATTCAGGGCCAGAAAGCTATTAGGGATTTGTTGCATGAAATAGCCAAAGAGAAATAGACTTCTAGGGTAAGAATTCTGAGGTCTGGGACCCAGGACCTGGGAGCTCAAAGGACGGCTAGTCTTCATTTTCTATTTCTAGGTGATTGGGCCTGGAGGGGCGGGAAGCTGTGAGGGTTTTTCCATTCAGAATAGTGGTGGTGGCACTAAAACCTGGCAGGAGTGGCTCGGCAAACCAGACCCATCACCGAGTTTGGCCACTAGTTTTTTTGTTAAGTTTCCTGACAAACAAGGGCGCAGAACCCAGAAGTCAAGAACACGAGCCAGTTTTCCCTTTTGAATCAGATGGGACAAGATGAAAACCTGATGGGGCAGAGCTTGATGAAGGAAAGCACAATAGAGATCGACATCTAAACCACAGACAAAACCCCACAAAGCGAGACTCGGTGATATGATGGTACAATGTATTTGAGCTTGAACTTTGGACGACGAAATGCAAGATAGACCCTAGAGGGTGAAAAGGCATGCTCTCCCCATCATTTGGGAATAGCAGAGGTGATGCAGAGTCCCGGGTACGGAGTCCCATAGGAGTGGGCCCAGGAAGCCGAGATGGAGGTCAGATTTTGAGTGTTTAAGTTTGTTCAATTCTTTGGCGATCGGCCGACAGAGCCTCGGGGTGGCAGGCCCAGGAGGCGGTCCCGCCATTGGGTTAGACTGAGGTTTGCACAAGGTTTTGATGGAAATGAACTGGCGTGGGCCGGGAGGGTGTGAATGCCCTATGCAACAAATGGCAGTGACGAGGTTTAATTCCAGTTTGATCTTAGGGGATGATTTGGAGGTTTCTTTGGAATTTGAAGACATGGGTTTTGTAGGTTTTTCCATGTTTTACCAAGCTAATGTGTTTTAGCCCATGTTTATTCATCTTTTAGGCATGAAATCAGAATTAAATCTCGAAGGAATGAACAACGAACCTATCTCAGAAGTCCGATGAAGGAAGATGTGAAAACCACTAAGGACAATCGAATGATGATCATGGATGCGAGGGTGATAGGCGACGGATGCACTGGACTCCTTTGCAAATACTCTGAACTCCTCTGGAAAACCTGACAAGTGAAAATGATAGGTCGATCCAGGTATATATACCCAAACATGCATTAAATACCCTCATTTAATGGTCATACGAACGACAGTAGGATTGGTGGATTCAAATCCTGAACGGCGGCGGGAGCTCCAGGGTGCGGGGGCCAAAAGAGTGCGGTCAGATGGTTGCTTGAAACTTCATTTTGCAAACTATCAGAAAAAGGGAGCTCAGGACCTAGGGGCAGAATGTTATCACAGGTTGGCTATCAAAAATGGTGAAGACAGACTAGAGTTCCGAGAATGGAAGTCTGGTGGACCAGACCCGGGGCAGACAAAAGCTGTCCAAAACATTGCAAATTTAAACTACCAAAAAATGAGAAGCCGGGCCCCAGGGTTCAGGAAGGTGAAAGCCTTATGTCGCTCAAAATGGTGAATTCCCAGAGGAAGCCTGACAAGGGAAACCCGGTGGGGCGGGCCCGGGAGGCCCCACGACCGTTGGTAGAAGCAAACTGCCAATGAGAGTCTGCAAAGATCTAGGACCTAACCAAATAAAAGGGGATAAAACACAGTCAACTCAAGATGAAACTTTGGAGGTACACTGACCATCTAGGACACCAAAACGGGGGCACACAAAATGACGCAATGACGAAATGACCTGCCAAGGTGAAAGAAAAGAGGATCCCCATTACAAATGGGGCGTGTGTGTTGAGGGCACAACATTACTCTTAGAGAAAATCATGTTCTTCAATATCTTGGTCTAGTAAACAAAGTCTCTCTAGGTCTCTTAGGATCAAAATCAAAACTTCCATCCATCTCCCAAACATCAAAATCAAAATCACCTCACAAACAATTCTTGGAAATCTTGAAAAAAAATCCCTCATGCTAAACTTTGGACAAATCATTTGAACCAAATCAAAATCATTTCGTTTGATTAGATATGTGTAGATGAATCCTTCTCCACATATTTATTCAAATTATCGATCTTTGTGATCAAGTCTATCCCTTGATAACATCCAACACCTTGTGGTTTATGAGCTCACTATCCAAAATCCAAAATCAAATCAAATCAAAATCATCTTGTTTGGTTAGGTGTGTCTAGATGAATCCTTCTTCTCACACTTAGTCAAATTAGCATCTTGTGGACAAATTTACTCTAGGACAACATCCAACCTCTTAGATTTTATGAGTTCACTATCCAAATCAAATCAAACCAATCCCAAATCAGATCAAACATGAATCCAAGTCCTAAAGTTTAGTATCCTCTTCAAGGTTTCCTAAGAGTTCCAATCATTCACCAATCATCCGTCTTTCATATCTCATCACCATCCTTTTGATCCTTAAAATCTTAGACTTTCCTTTTTGTACCTAGAGTTTAGATCAATCCAAAGAATTGGAGGTTCACATCCCACATTCTTGAAAATTGATCCTTATTTTACGGTCCAAACTAGACCTCAACACAAGACAAACATGGAATATAAACTTTCTCCATACATAATGAGTAATCCAAATCAACTAAACTTTCAAATCCTTACAATGCCGATTGATTATCAAAATAAATATTTATACAATACATACATGGGATCATTATCTCCTACAAACCTCAATGGTACAACAAATGTGAGTATGCCCATTGAAAATTTTGGAACACCTTTCCCGATGGTAGATTTAAATCCAAGTACAAACCTACAAGTCTATCAACCAAACAATCACTGCATGAACATTCAAACGAACAAAATCATCCCATCAAATCCCTTCATGCCAAATGAGAATGTACCAAGTACAACTTTACCAAACATGAACATTTTGAGTCCAAACTTGGTAAAATTTCAGATGGATATGTTTACAAATCATACGAATGTTTTTCAAAGTCCAAAAAAGATGTTAACAACTCCATGTATTAATCCAAGTCAAGGTAACACCATGAAAAAACAAAGTTACCTAAATCAAGGAAATATGATTCCCAACATCAACAATGTTCAATTTCAACCTATCATGCCAAATCTAAATATCATCCCAAATCATAACATTGTCCAAAATCAATCAAACCAAGGAAATCCATCAAGCACCAATCAAATAATTGCATCAAATCCTCAAAATATACCATTTATATTTCAACAATAGGTGGTATCTAACCAAGAAATGACATCAATCCCAACACCCCAAAACATGGTCTCCCAAGGACCCATCACCTCAGTCATTCCAACCACCACTATCACACCCATCACATCTCAACCCCTCACTACCACGATCACTTCAATCGTATCTCAACCACTTTTTATTGCATCTTACACAATTCTGAATCCACTAGCACTACAACCTAAACCAAACACAGCAAGCCAAAACAATATAGCGCTAAAAGCTTACCAAGCTTTCCAAAAAGAACTCCTGTCGTTCCAAGCTGCTTAGCAAGCCACTCAGGCTACCCAAGCCTCTCAAGCTGCAAAGCAAGTGCAATCTCAAGAATTGTTACAACAATCAACACAAACTCAACATGCATGACAAGCCACCCAAGCCACGCAAGCTACCCAAACTACCTAACAAGAACAAGCACAAGCGCAAGCGCAAAAAATGATAACTATTGGGGACAATGATCAGGATTCGACCAAGGACCATGTTTAAAATGCCTCTACATCACCTAATTAGTTAGAGGAAACATCTCAAAAATTTATTCCAAAGCATGATCAATATCTTTCACCAAAGTCTAGCAATGGTCCTTTCCAAGACATATTGACATCCTTCGACCTCATCGTTGCAGATATTGAAGGAATCTTCAACTCAAAATTTGATCCAATTCCACTCAAAGATCAAGGAGATATTGAGCCACCTCCCATTCCTAGTGAATATATCCAAGAAACCTTTATAAGTAATCCATCCGTTAAAATTGACCCATGCCAAGAACTTGATCCAAAGCATGTCGAAAGCAATTCTAAAATCATTCAAGATCAAGAATTCATATATCCAAGATACTACAATGATCTAATGGACACTCTCCTATCTATACAAGATGTCAAAAATGATGATCACATCCATATAGCACATACTCCTCCATCTACCCATGAGATGCTTTCTTTGGATGGACACGTAGATGATCTTCATTCAGAATAGGATTCTTTTACTCCTAAAATTACTACAAAAAAAAGTGAATTATTGATTCCTACAATCAAACTGACTTGTCAACATCAGGATCAGATATATCCCAAATTCAAATTGGGGAATCATGAATAAAGATATCCAACAGTATCCACTCAAGGAAATAGCTCAGACAAAACATGATATTTCAAAGTCAGCAGAGCAGCAAATTCCAATAACATCATCTGCAGCGGTCATTTATCAAAGCATGTTTATTGAACAAGACATCTCAAAATAGGCAGAATCAAAGCATGAAGGTACTACTTCCACAATACTGAGGGAAACTTTGTCTCAAGCAAATGTCAACATAGGGAGCATAAAGAATCCTTATGATGAAACTAATGCCAATACTACAACCAGCCACATCATGAATCTGCATCCACCCATCACCCCATCCATGAATTGGGACCAAAACAAAAAGAAAGAATTGAATCAAAGCCTAAAGAACATCATCAAAGGAAAAGAAGCTAAGAAGCATGATGGACAAATCAAATACATATGGATACCAAAAATTACAAAGAAAGATTATCCCTATCAAACTCCATTAGTCAAGGAAACTATGGGGCAAAATAAAAATGGTAAAAGTATCCAGCAAATATGTCCACAAAGGAAAAATAAGGCTTCTCAAGCGATGTACAAAGTGTATCAAGCAGTTGGTCCTAATTCCATGCACAGTTTTGTATCCACCCATCATTGCTCATCTTCCCAAGTTTGGAGAGTCAAAGGTTCCAAACTATCAACCAATCCATCTTTTATCCCTAAACACACTCCATCCATGCCTCCATGCATGATATCTAATTCTCACATCGACAGTGTATTGGCAACAACCCTTCATCATAAGGATTCAAAAGGCACTTTATTGTGATGTGCGCACAAAGACATAGTTAACTCTGGTATCAACAAAGCAGATTAGAAATCTCAAAAGTTGCATTCAAGGGCACATATCTTGGCAAAGCAACTTCTTCAAGTAGGATATCGATGGCACATTATGATAGAAGCATCTACATCGACAACACTAGATGGTTCAACAAGAGCTTAAAATCTTTTAGAAAAATCAAAAAAAAATCAAAAAATATGAAAATCCAAAAAAAATCAAAAAACTGATTGAAAATAGTAAAGAAAAAATCATCCTCTAGTGAAAACTACATGGATGGTGCTTTGGGCAGGTACCATGATGAAAACCTAGAAAACAAGTTTCATGTGTAGAATCAAGCATCTGCATGCGCCAGTTTGGGTGAAATCATTTCATCCCATCCATAATAAATCTAGCATTCCATCCATCTCATCCATAATAAATACATTCATCCATTAACCATTTATCCAATCCATTTTCATCCATTTACATCCATGGTCCAAATTATCTTGATATTGGAAAAAGTTTCGTGAACACTTTACACTTGCTTATGGTAAACAACTTGACATGAGTCATTTTCATTGATCCTATCCTACCCAGCATTCTCTGAGCCATGAAGCACTATCCAAATGAGCTCTCTTTATTAGAACACCTTATCTTATCACAAGATAATCCATATCCCTCCAACCACACACCTATCCAAGCATCTATCCATAACATTCCATACATTGCTAGATACTGGGGGTAGATATTTAGATCTCACTTCAAGAATAAATCTTGATCTATAGCGTCCAACTTATGTGGTGATCCAAAAATTAGAAAACACAAAATCAAATTGTTCAAACATTTGTGATCCAAAATCCAAATCACTAGCCCATGGCATATTTTGATGAGAACATGTTCTTTATCAAGCTTTATCTTTCACCGAACATCCATCCAAACAATCACTATCAATCACACCAAATCATCCAAAACATTTTTTGTTTCAAACCAAGATTCATCATCAATTCTGATCTATCCAATCAATCCCTTATCATCTTGGGATATCCATCCTAATCCTCATCTTGCTTAACACTATCTTTGCATTGTTGTGTATCCTCAACAATGTTAACATCATCAATCCATCAATCTGATCAATCAACCTTAGCATGGTTTTCAACAAAATCCCAAAATATAGCACTGATATCATCACACATATCCATATCCAAATCATCAAAATCATGCAAAAAGTCCAAAACATCAGAAAAATTAAAAAAATCCAAAAACACTCAAAAAATAAAAAAAATATCAAAAACATGGAAATTTGAACTACATTGTCTTTGAGCTTAAACGTAGGCAAGGCTGATATTTGATCAGCCCCTGACACATCAAAACCTAAAAACATTCAAAAAACATCAAAATCCAAAAACATTCATAAAATATTAGAAAACCCCAAAACATTTGAAAATTTGGAAAATCAAAACATTTGTAAAATCTTGGAAAAACCCCAAAACAGCCTCAAAACATTTCAAAAACATCAAAAACATCCAAATGTTTGAAAAAAAATCCATATGTCTCATTTCATTTTCACCCTCAATAATGAATCATCCATAATAAAATGATCATCACCTTCATCCTTTGGAAAAACAAATAGAAATAACCATAACAATTGGCAAAAGAAAACTTCAAATGTAAAATCAAAGGAAAACAACAAACCTTTAAAATAAAATCAAACTCTTGATCATTTTCAAACATGTTAATGAACCTTATATCAACAGCCTATCAATCAACTTATCAACCCATCATCATCCTATACAATGCATGTCCTAGGATATATCATTCCGACAATGGGCATCATTTTGGATATCACTTTGGATTCTTATCCTATCAAAACACATCCATTTGGCTAAAGGTATGAAGAACATTGGCTTGTTTTTTTACTTTATCTTTGTCTTTTGACTTATCTCTTTGCTCTCATTCCAATAACCTCTCGATGATGTCCAAACAAATGGATTTAGAGAGATAGGAATGAGGCAACGATCATTATCTTTTGTCTACTATGCTTGTTGGATGTTCTTGTAATATAACTTGGAAAATACTTGCTTTGTTAGATCTATATGGAGGTTTTTTTGCGTAGCTTGTTTACTATTGTATTGATAGGTTATACCTTTCCATGTTTTGGTCTAAGATGTTTGAAACTTTTGAAGTGCATCCTAGCAAAGTTTCCATCTGTCAAGTGTGAGCAAGAATACTCCTATTTGTTTGTCGATTCAAAGTCCATCACACTAGGTACAACGCCATCCTGGTTCTTTATACCTTCATGCATCGTGCCTACATGTGTTATCAAACATAAGGTAAGTAGCCCTTTTAAAGTCCCAATCCCTGATAAGAAAATCATCATCATCCATTTCTCATCATCATCTCTCATAAAGTTGGCTTGTTGGATCCTCTTGTCATCATCTCATTTCTTCTTTGTTCTCTTCGCACTAACATAACATCACCAACGCATCCATATTGCATCCATTTTACATCCACAAACCATTATTATACATACATCTCCTAATAGTAGCATATCACATCATCCATCTCACATGCATTGCATCATCAGTTAAGATGTTTAGGATAATATATATTTGTTATTCTCAGCATTTGAAAACCATCTCATTTGCACCATCATCATAATCATCCATATGTCCATCTTGAACCTATTTGTCGTGAGATTGACCCTCAAATCAAATATTTCGCTCGATCTCTCGAGGGGGCAATGTACTAGTATACATCTTTCCACTGGGGCATCCAAAAAAATCATAATTTTTTTGAATTATGATCATGGTAGGATTATTTGTTGAGCCAACGCATCAAGTACATTACTTCAAAGAGGGGAAAAATGTAGACACGGAAATTATCCTGGTCGGCATCATACATTCAATCTCGACTAACTAACTCTATGTCTTCCTTGATCACTTCTTTACTAACGAGTTAATTAAATAATCCTTATCATCATATTTCCTCTTTTAATCAATCTTTATTTAATTAGATAAATCAACTTTATCTAATCAAATATATCACTCTATTTGACCAAATCATATTCATCTTTTTAATTAAATAAATCAAGTTTATTTGATTAATCTCCTAATTTATCTCTTTAATTAAATAAATCAAAATTATTTAATTAATCTCCTAAAGTCATCCATTTAAATTAAATAAATTCATCTTTATTTGATTTAATACTAACATCATCCCCTTTAGTTAAATAAATCAAAATATTTATTTAACTAAGTCTAAATCATGTTCCATCTCCGTTTCATTTATTTTAATCCATAAATCTAAGTCAAAAAGTCAAATCACCTAATCATCAATCTTAAATTAATTAAACCTTGATTAATTTAATCCTAACCTCCAAAATTCTCTAGATTTTGCCACTTGCACATGAAAATGCATTTAAATGATTTATTAAAATATTTATTTATTTTCAATTTGGCATCTTTGAGGAATATTCTCCAAGTTTGAAATCTCCCCCCAAATTGACATGTACATCCAACAAGGCATTTAAGAGCTCTTACATGTCTCTTGCACAAGTGAAACTTAGCATTTAACTCATCTTTTCATCAAATTCAAATTTCAAATCTTCCCCTCTTTCGCACATTGACCAAAATGTGCTCATTCCTCAACCTCTCACATGTTGACAAGTGGCACCTTATCATTGGTTGATCTTTAGTCCCACATACTCCATGTTTGGCATTCTTCTATCCTTCTTGGTTAGAAATAGAGAGTTTCTCTATTGTATTACTCCTCCACCACTCCACAACTTGATGCACAGTCTCAAGCATTTCATTTTGATCATTCATCATATGGACCATCTACATCACATATGGAGCTTATCATAAAGGGGTTGGGAAAGGGCTATTTTCCACATCAAAATAGAACCAATCCCCCTATGAGATGATGGTTTGATCCATTTTAGATAAGTTTACATGCTTATGCTTTCTTTGTATGCTTTTTATCATGTTTCTTTGTCTTAAAGTGATTAATAATTTCATAGGGAGTTGGATTATTGTTTTTTCTAACTTAAATAATTATCTGTTGTGTTGATTTTGTTAGCCAAGGCAAAATCTTGCTCACATATTCTAACACTTGGAGTTTTTATTACTAAACTTCTCCATTTCGATTCTACTAGAAGTTTTTTCCATATTTTTCCTACAACAAGTTCATAAAATATTCATTTGAAAAACTCCCACTAAAACAAAGATTAGCTCAAAAATCCCTTCAAACCCAACAACAAAATCTAGTCTGGCCAAGCTCTGATACCAACTGAAAGGAAGTCGAGTGCATGGAAGTTGGTTCCTACACCAATCTAAGTAGGAGAGAGTTGCAAAAATTTATTAAACACCTTTGAACTATTACAAATTTAGATTCTCATACATATCATAAATAGATAAACAATGAAATACATTGCATTGAATTTTATGTGGGGAAAAACCTTTCAAGAGAAAAACCCCACATTCCAAAAAATGACTCAATTATATTATTCAACAACAATAAAAAAGTTGCAATATAATTGTAGAGCTATGATCTTGCAGGAGTCTTCACACTTTTCAATTTTCCAAAGTAATTCTAGTAGCATAATGGCACTTCGACAAAATAGTAACATACAACTACAAAATATAAGTGTTCAATATATAGGAGCTTAAAATGCATTAATTAGACAATTTTAAAATCTAGCACTCAAGATTGAAGATGCAACATGGAAAATACCAAAACCACTATACATCCATAATGGTTAATTTCCACTTTTAAACATGTAGAATATTGCAATTGCCAATTATCACTAATTTTTGCACATGCAAAAGCTACACTTGCTAAAATATAACTGCACCTCCAAAAATCTCATATTCCATGCAAACTTAACATGAAATAGAAATTGTGGCTAAAGCTCAATTTTCATGGCTCTGCCAAACCCAACCCAAGTCAAGCGGGTGGGGATGAGGTCATCTGTGACCAGAAGGGGAGGTTAGTTTTGGCTTATGCGGTCAATTTGGGGGTTCAATCCTCTAGTTTTGTTGAGGTGTCTAGAGCCTTCCATGGAATTAAAATTGCCACGCAAGCTGGGTTCTCTAACTTAATCATCGAAGGGGACTCGAGGAATATGGTTCTTATGTTGACTGGGCTTGTCTCACCCTGTTGGACTCTTCAGGACCCCATGTCCTCGGCCCACAATCTTATGATTTCCCTTGGGAATTGTAGTGTGAATCACGTGTTTAGGAGAGGCAATAAAGTTGTCAATGCCTTAGAAAATCTTGGAGCTATTACTCCAAATCTGGTAAAATGGGATAATATCCTCCATATCCCAAGTTAGGTGCTTGAATTAATTCAAAATGATGTCAAAGTACTATCCAAATGAGATCGAGCTAGATTTATTGTTAGCTCATTTTGACAGTTTCCACGCTCATCATTTATAGCAACTTAAGCCTCCTAATAAATCTTTGATGGTTTATTATTATTTGCAGCTCTAGTTTCTGAATATCCATTTCCATTACTAGTGTTTCTCTACTCTATTTTTTGTGGGTGTCATGATGGGAGAGGATTTGGTCCAAGATGAATCTACTTTTGATGGTTGGAAGTAGGACAAAGAGGTCTGAGTGATTCCTGAACAGGGAAAGTTGGCCTTCGTATGTGGAGGGGATGCAGGGTGTTAAACCCAGAATCTCCATGGAGTTTTCCAATTTGTGGGTGGATGGGACTATTATTGTTGGCATTGTTTCTCTTATGGTGACCCTTGAGCTTATTTACGGAGGTCATGGGGCTTTCTCTCGAAGGAATTCACATTCCACACAAGTCGAAGAGCCATTACTAGGAGGACATGAAATGGTTCTTGAAAGAGGGTGAAAAAGTGAATAGGTTGCATAATGGTTTCAACCACACAAACCTTCCTACTATCTGAGGTGCCATTTTTGAAATTCTCATGAGGTACATCACTCTTTAAGGGTGATTTTGCTACTTCCACGCCCACCTTTTCCCTATGCTCAATCATTTTACATACAATATCAAGATGAATTTCCCCTTTTGGATCATGTCTTCGCTTGAACAGTCTTTCAGGAATATCTAGGTCAAATGTAAAAATTTACCCCTCCACCAGGTCCTTATATTGCGCTTATGCAATTTTCATGCAGCTTTGCTTCCCTCCCCTACTACTATGCGCAAGAACAACTTGACTATCCTGAACCCCACTTATCCCCCTAGGGACCCTAGCCCTTCTGTCACTATCAACGAAACTCCTCCTACCATTCGTCTTAGCACCCGGGCTCGGGGTAAATCCCTTCCTAATGATAATACCCCTCCCATCCCTATCAAATGCACCCCCTATCGAAGCCTATGCCCATGACCATTTCTTTTGGGTCGAGGGATTCCGATAACTCCAATGATGATGATGATTCGTGGAACCCCACCCCAGCTAATTCTCTCATTCACTCCTTGGCTGAGGTCCATGACTTAGAGGTTCCCAACACCTCATCTGTTTCTAACCCTAGCCCTCATAATTTCCCAACTTGTGCATCAATCTAGAGGAACCTGGCACTGAACCAAGGTCGATTTGTTTCCCTACCGAACCCATAAGTAAAAAATTGAATGAAATTTCAAAGACTATTAATGTCCAGAAGGATATTATGAAATGGATTTTGGGTTAGTTGGATACTGCTAAAGAAAGGATCCAAATTGTAGAGGGAAAGGTTCTAGAATAGTAGGTCATGTGGTCTAGGGAGGTGGAGAATCAAACGCATTGGGAAATGATTACCTCCTTGGCCAGGTCCTTTGAGAGGTGGGAAAGGTGGGAAAAAGAGATGGATGATCTTCAGGCCATTGTTGGTTCTGAGGAAGAAAAGAAGAATTTATTGACTAAAATTGATGCTATACACCAGAACTAGGAAAAGACCATGTAGTGCTTGAGGGTTACCATTGACTACAATAAAGAAATAGTGAATAATATTTCCCTCACTCTTCAGGTTTTTTAGGATGAGATAAGCAAGAGCTGGGGGAAGTGGCTAGCGGATGGGGTGGACAATGGTCACACGCAGAAGAAGAAGGGCAAGAAGGTGGACACCTCAGCTCGTGATGTCACTAAGGATACCCAGGCCATTCTTTAGGGGCCTGTGACTTTCGAGAAGAAGCTCAAAATCTTGTCTCAGGAGCGGAATGTGATCACTAGTCTCAAGCTTTTAGGAGACCTGTAGGTGTCTAGTGGTTTTGTGCTAGTCATGTTTATGTGGTTTCTTTTTGTTTTAATCTTGCTAGTAGAACTATTTAAGCTTTAGTTTCTATTTACTCTTTTGGTTTTCTCACTGCTCATTAGTCCCTGGTTTGCCTCTAGGGCTGTTGTGTAATGGGTACTAGCCCTTCCAATTTTAATATAATCAAAACATGAAATAGAAAGTTTCTTCATACACAACTCCACCTGTAATAGCAACTTTCCACTTCCGACTCTTTCTTGAGTTATCTTCAACAAAGAAAGCCCATAAATAATAAAATAATAAAATAATAAAACATGCTAAGAAAAATCAAAGGTTTAGACACCTTTTTCCTAACAAACATCAATGATGAAAAGAATAAAGAAACACACAATACAAGCTCCCAACGTTAAAACTTGACTTTAAAACAAAATGTGATACATCAAACTTTTTCTTATGACATTTAATAGATTAAAAATAGACAAAAAGTTCTTTACATTACAATTACACTTTTATAATTTAATTCTAAAATAAAATTTAAAATATCTCAAACAATTTAAACAAAATTCACTCTGAATCTTAATATACCATATAACAGTCTAATGAATGAAAGAAAAAGAATATCCAGTCAATATATACTTTGTAAGGAAAGAGAATACTCTACATTGAATATCTTTTTAAGTTTACTTTGCCTCTTTTCCACATACCTACAAATGTAGTGGTACAGCAACAAAAGTATTACATCATTTTAAATGGTAGAAGATTAGTCTTAAGCCTATGATGCCCTACACCAGACTGAGGGCAGTCTATTAAATGGGAAGAAGAATATCCATTCAGTATATGCTTTCTCTATAGAAGAAAGTACAGTATGTTCGTTTTATTTTAACTTCAAGGCTCCTCTTCACATTAACATTAAAAAAGGGTAGTCAACTAGAGTCCTTTCAAAAGGAATTATTTTTTAGTATAAAAGTATCTTACAACAATCGAATGGCCGATAATATTCAAGGCATCAAAGAGTCTATTTGAACAAAATTTCTTTCTTTTTCGCTTGAACTACATTAATTTAAAGTTTGTTGTTCTTAAAATTTCATTCGAATTAGACTCTCTTGAAAAGTAAAATGTTATTCTTAATGCTAGCATTAGAGCATAACATTTTATTATTTGCAGAATGAAATGATTATTATAATGGATTTTTTTTTTCAGAAACCCCAACTCTTAATAACCAACTTCCTTTTAAACATGTTAAATGTTCTCTCAGATGTTTAGCTTGGATAAGATTAAGAATTAATTTCATTTTGCTTAGGTGGTCAGTAAAGAGCATCTTCTTTGCAGGGAATGTTCAGAGAATTTTACAGTATCCTTCTGTACGCAAGGCATATACTCACTGGATATCCTCCTACAACCACATCTTTTACAGTTTGGTTCAACCATTATAAAGCTACAGTTCATCAATTCTCTAGACTGCACAGAAGTTGCAGGGAATGGTTACAGGGGGATTTTCCTTTGGCAGATATTATTCATGCCTTTAACTGACAAAGGTTTTGGCTTTCTATATTCTCCGCCAAAGGAAAATTGCCCTGCCATCGTTCATTGGAGTACAATGCTATATGTAGAATGATATTTTTTTTTTTGTTTTCATAATCTTACTATCTGTTATTCATATATACTTTAATGTATGGCTGTACTCTTAAAATATAATATATTTGATGAGGTTATGATGTCAAGCAGAAGCATTGATGTGTAAGTGTATAATTTATCACACACATTGTAGTCGTATCTATTAATAGTTAATATATTGAGAGTTTTCAACTGTTTGAAGGACCAAAAATTCCAACAGGTTGCTCTTCTAGCTAGTTAGTAATTATATATTAACCTTTTATACAGTAAGCATTTTCTCGTTCACAAACACAGAAGGTGGGGGTATACAAATATTCTTACTCTATTCCTTTATAAAATTCTAGCTGTACAACAGGTAATTATGCTATTGGAAGTATAGACTACTTATTACTTGTTTAAAGAAGTATTGAAAAACTGTTGGAAGAGCCGTTTGAAGCTTGTGCAGTGCAGTCATTACAGATAAAGCAGACACCATTGTTAAACCCAAACAAAAAGGGTGCTCCTACTGCGATTTTATTTTGGGGACATTTGCACTATTTTTTCTTTATATTTATGACATTTGTACTCTTATTAAAAATACATTTCAAATTACAAAAATTAGTTGACAAAGCCCTTGCCAAAGTTTTTTTTCAATATGTTTTTTAAACATGTGTTAAAGAATTCATCTTGAGTCTTCAAGAACACACTTGTACAATGGATGAAAACAATGATCTAGTATACATTTCATTTTTCTAAAATAACTTGATTACAAGCGCACAAGCTAAACAATTAGACAAAACACAAGGGATCTTTATATGCATTTTGCAAACTTAAAACCATGTTGATTCAAAGTTCCTTTACAATGCAAAAGAGTGTGTATTTGTAAACATCCAAGTTCCCAATTTTTTTTTTAAAATATCCCATCTATTATGATGACCCTTGAAACATGGTACTTATACAATTCTAGTATATTTGTTCAAATTAGATTAAAATATGAGTGGGATATTTGGGACACACCACATTCATACCAAGCGATATATTTTCCTCTAACACTACTTTCGATTTGCTTTCTAATTGGGCTAACAAGGGATGCATACAATCTAGATCCTTGGTGTGGACTAAAGATGCAGAAATCTAACTACGTACTGTCCCCATGGCACATGTTTATAAGGAACAAAACTAACATTCAGAAGACTTGGAATTTGAGTTCAAGACTAGGCATGAGAAAGCAATCTTCCTTAGACAAATACATAAAATACTAAATTAATCTTTATTTAATCTAACATTTGAAACAGCAAACATGATGATGCCAAGAAAAGTATTAGAAAACTTCTAGGTTGAAAATATGATATACTTGTTTTGTGCAGTTCAAACTATCTAGTAGGGTGGTAAAAAGTGTGCTTATACCATATGTAAATATGTTCAACAAAAATGCCAGAAAAATATCTTCGTATTACAATAATATTATATATAAACTTCCAAAAAAAAACTTTGATTAAAATGCAAATTCTTATTTTAAACATACACTATAAACCTACAACATAGAGAAAATGTAAAAAATTTAAATAAATAAATATATATATATATATATATATATATATATATATATATATATATATATATATATATATATATTTGTTGATATAGGATTTTTTATTGGTTTGGGATACTTCTATGCAAATGAGCATAAAATCCTTGATAAAGGAAACCATCAATAGACACTTACGTACTTGGAAGGAAACCTATAACTTGGTGACTTTAAAATTTGAAACTAGATGACGAAATTACTAAATCTAATTAGTTGGAACCCTTCCAAATAATAAATGTGATATCTTGCATTTTGAAATCAAAAGATAAACTTCAATTGAAAAGAAAAAGAAGAAACCTATTTTATCATTGCTATTAAACTTAAGAACAACTTGTGACTAAGTCAACATACCATTTTTCATTCTACCTTACTAATACCAACCTATAGTGCTCAACCAAAGATGGGGAAACAAAGGGTTCTAAAGCTATAAAATTAAAAAAATATAAACTTACACTCCGTTAAACACACATTTTGTATAAAAAGTATACTCTAATGATATATTTGATGGTTGTCCACTATTAAAAAACTATCTAGACCTACCAATGTCTCCAACTATTGTCTTAAACTTTGTGGTACCACAACCACCAACTAACATTGATCCTTGGGGATAAGATCTTCCAAAGCAGTCCCCATGTCCATAATTAACTAAGTATCAATATATCCAAGATAAGGTTGGATTTTATATTCAACTATAATAAGCTTGAGTGGAAAGGGTGGGATACCCACCACTATCATGCTACCACGAAATTAAATTTTTTAATAGACATATTCTAATCTGAGTGAGGAATACCACCAACCACGTTCCCACTCTATTGCATTTCTTAAAGCCTCTATCTCAACTACTATTAGGGAGTCTTTGGAGGTACCAAAGGTACGCTAAAGGTTCCCTTGATTATGGTTGAGATCCTCAAACCTTGAATTCGACCTAATAATGAATCATGGCCCAAGTTACCAATTCAGGTTTTCATGACCTCTCTAATAAATCGTTATCTATAAACCTTACCTTCTCAATAGAAATTTCCAAAGCATTTAGTTATAGTACTCAAACACCGCTAATGAAACAAGGGTTAAAACTTCTGAAAAAATTATGAATAAGAAACTTGTCATACTCAACTAAAATTGTATATTGCTTTACCTCAAAATAGTTATTTTCTATACTAATCAACTATGATATGAAGCTACCAAAGCTCATGGAACTCATCCAAATGAAATATCATAAAACAATTGTAAAGGTAACATTAATTAAACATGTACAAGATATTTTCTCAAGAATCTATTGCAACATGAAAGTGATTTCTTTAGTTGTCCTAGTATTGCACAACTATATGATGGAATATCAATCCTTGGTATTACTACAATAGAGCTGGATCATTAAACATTAATTAAGGGATTAGAGCTAATTAGTAGTATTTTTCCAACTTTAGTGTAAACCTTAAAAATTGATAGTTGTATTTGAATAATATATATTAAATGGATATAAAATAAACTATAATCATCCATTACCTTCTCATCTTCCTACCTAGGCATTTCCTCTATGGTAGACTAATTTGGGCTAATCAATTTCTTCCTTTCATATTCTCTAAAATGTGTCTCTCTTGAACTATGAAGGCTGAGAATTACCTACTTACATTTATTTCTACCAAGGATAAACCTCATCAATATTTTATGTAGCAACCAAACTCCCCACATAAACCTAATTGCTTCTTTTAGATGAACATTTATCAACACAAGGAAATAATAACTATAATATTAGGATACTCCAGGTAAGGGTTACATTTCCCCCCATAATGAGTATAATAGGAGCTAGGAGGCATCTTCCTTCACAAACATATCAAATGGGTGAGCAAAATCATATTAATCTAAAACACAAACATCAATACATGAAGATAATAAGTATACAAAGAACCTATAGCTCCAAATGTTACAACTTAGATCTAAAACTAAATGTAATGTTAAAATAATTTTCTTAAGAAATTTAACAAAATAAAAAATGGAAAACCTTTTCTTTACATTATAATTTCAGTATTTAAATGTCACAATTGTATCAATAAAATCTAATATTTACATAATGAAACACAATAATAGAGATAAATCTCATATCTAAGGAGAAGGATAGATTAATAATGTGATAAGGTTACCATGATGACTCTACGAGGGATTATATGTCATCTAACTATTATGGTTGAATTGGAACCATAATCACCATCACTAAAAACATAGAAGATAAATACAGCACATAATACATGCAAGTTTCATGGTCATGACTTTGGAGACTAGGTAAGGTGATTTTTAGGAATGTTTTTATGATGTCACGTTCTTGTTGTCTAACATCTTCCAAAGGGGAATGAGGAGATGGAAAATCATGACCCTCAATGCTTGTACCTTCCTTCACCAAGATACCTTCGTCAAATAGGAGAGGTATTAGGAGAAGAACAAGTATGAATGTGATGATTGTCTACAATACCATTCTCACCAATGGGAAATATAAGATTAAGGATTGTACCAATGGTTTGATCATGTTTCTTAAAGTCCTCATTCTGATAATCAAAATTGAACACATAAGAGGCAGCGTTGTATTTATGCAATCCATTTTTAACCAAATAAAAGTCACATCATTTGAAAGAAAACATGGTATGATGAAAAAGAAAAGAAATTGAAATGCAATTTTCAGATACGAAACAAGGTAATTTTCTGACATGCAAATGTGAAATGGAGCAATGCATGAAATGACCTATTTTAAGGTAGATCTAGTGAAATGCATGTTACAAAAACTTAGCTAACTGTTACAGGTAGGTAAAGGCACCAAAAAAAAGCTTAAAAACATGGTTTTCAGTTCTAGAAAGGGCAGTTTCAAGGGTAAAAAGGGACTAATTCGCCCAAGGTGGCGAATGAGTCCCAGTATGGAATTTTTCCAGAATTTTCAAAAAAAATTGAGGGATTTTTATGTTTTATGAGTTCTATGATGCAAGCCTAAGTTAAAAATGCAGAATTTGAGGAAATTTAAATGAATTTAGATGCCAAAAATGCAACCTAAATGCACTTTTTATTTTTGTAAAATTTGAAACCTAGCATGCAAATGAATCCATCCAAATCCTAATGCAAGATCAATGCGAGGCTAGATCTCTAATGAAGGAATACAAATCAAAAAAGTATTTGAAAAGTAGGTTCACCAAAATGAGCCAAATATTTTAAGATTAGGAATGCTATGACTCTTTTGCTCAATTAGGGTCTTTCACCTAATGAAAAGAGATAGATCCCACACCCAAAATCTAGGTGGTTCACTCAAATAAAGAATGTATGATGTAATTATCACTAAATAAAATGATCTAAATGCAAAAAAATGATAAAATATATTGAATATTGAATGGAAACTAAAGAATTACAACTTGTTTGAAAACACATTAGGTAATGCAAAAACACCTAGAAATGAATGTAAACTATAACAAAACTTGATGAAACTAGAAGTGTGCACCTGAGATCTTGTTGGAGACTCGAAAAGACATTTGAAATGCTACTAATCCTAATTTTTAGGCCTGGTGGGACTCATTCCCCATCCTGGGCGAATCAGTCCTAGTTTTGTGAAACTGATCCGAAGCCCATTTCAGACAAATGGGTATCAAAAAATGCAGAAAAACCAAAATCAAGCCTGTAAATGGGACTCATTCGCCACCCATGGTGAATGATTCCTCTTTTTAATTTCTAAAGATTCAAAGCTAGAAATAGGAGCTTTCAATCTACACTTTTTGCTTCTCCAGGTGTCTAGTTTTGAAAATGTCAAATTTGGGCTTGAAAGTGACTTTTTATGGGTAATTTGACTTATCCAACGAAGAGATGACTTGAAAAAAATTGCAATGAAATATTCAATGATTTATAAGCCTCCAATATGTCTAAATATGCAAACACACAAGACAAGGAAGAGAAATGCTGGATGTTAGGGCATGGGGGTTTGCCTTGGTCAAACCCCTTTTAGGTAATTAAACCAAAATGATGAAATAATGTAATGGAGCATGAAACAATGAATTCAATACCTTTCCATGAAGATTGATTTTGAATTTCTATAGCAAAACATGAAGAATTTTCCCTTGAATGTCTTAGTAAACTAACTTAATGATTTGTGATGATGAAACCTGAGCTTGCATGACTTGATAGAGAAGATAGATGATAAATGAATGATAAGAGATGTGTCAATGAGTTAATAGATTAAGAGATTATGAATTAGGGCTTAGAAGGTTGTATTTATAGGAAATTCTCCTAATTTACCTGTAAATTGGATCCCCAAGGTCGACATGAAGAAAAACAAAACTTAAATTCCAAAATATCCTGCTCAAAGGTAAAAAATGGTCCAAATGGGACTCATTCACCACCTTGGGAAAATCAGTCCCACCTAGCAGGGACTCATTCACCACAGGTGCTGAATTAGTCCCAGTGGGGCCCATTTGACAACTAGGATGCTAGGAAGTAAGGAAATAAGGTTTGTATGATGACTTTGTCAGGTATTTCATCAAATTATGCCTTGGGATGCATAATATGGGGTAATATGGGCCTATTAATGATGATGTAAAGGTCAATTAGGGCTTGAGACACATAATTTAATGTGAAAGTGTGATTAAATACACTTTACAACACTAAAATGAAGTCCAGACAGCCTAGGAAGGCACAATATCCAATGTGAATGTGTGAGACACATTTCAACACTAGATTATCATTAAATTTATTTTACAAGCCTTCTCAATTAATGTCAAGATGTAGTTAAATACATTTTATAATGTTGAATTAAGGGAAAATGGGTTTATTAAGTCTAGAAAAGCGTGAAAGTCTTTTACAACACCTTTACAAGGCCTCTTTAAATGCATTTGAAAGGGTACAAGACTTAGTGTGGATGTGAAAAACACCTCACAACACTGATTCAAAGCCTCATTAACTCCAATTTATCATCAATTATTCCCAAATCAAGCAAGTTTCCTTTTTTCTATGGTACACAAAGAAGGGTATCCTAGGAGATCATAGGGCTTGGTTCACCCCATTCGCTAGTTAGGGTTACCTTAGATATCCTAGCTAGTAGAAAAAGAGACCTAGGATAGTGACCTAGCAAGAATGTGGCCTTAAGGTTCTTGAAAGCATTACAATAGATCTCTAAGTTTCTCAAAGGACCATCCAAGAGGATTTGAACATAATACTCATGTTTTGAGAGGGATATTAAAAAGAAACCACTACTCATATTTAAGATCTCAACTTGTCCATATAAACTCCATTTCCTCTTAGTACATATTCTAACCACATTAATTATTAGTTTAGAACTAAGACACATCCCAATAAGATTATTTTAAGTTCTAAATAGAGAGACTAAGGAAGAGAGAAGTAGTTCTTACCTTTTAACACTTCCACATAGGAATTATGGCCTTCCCTATTGCTAAAAGGTTGCACAGTTTCCAAAAAATAACCAATAACTACAAATTTTATACAAATTATATCAATAACATCTTCCCATGTCTCCAAACTTGAAAATATAGACCCATGTCATTTGTACCAACTAGAGAGAGGATGGAAAACACTTAAATACATCATCATTAAACAAGAGGTAAGATGTATACCAACCATAATTGAAAACAAATCTTGCACCAATGTTGGATACCAAATGTGACTATCTCTCATTGAAAGCAAATGAATCATAATTAATTTTGACTTCATGCATAGGCACATAGGAGGGAAGGAGGACACAATGTATCAATCCCTTTCATAAACTAGAGACCTTAGAATCACTATTTAACATCCCAACAATAAGAGACAATAGTGTAGTCAAACGAAAGGCATTTATAAGAACCTCAAAGACCTTAGTATTAGATATTTTATTCACTATAAGAATAGGACATAATATATAGATTTACCAACATCATGATGGCTAGCAATAAATCTATTCACTTCTCTTCCTCATCATCATCCAAAGATCCAATTCACTTTTCCTCATCATCCCCACTAACATCATCATGTTTAACCTGATTCAAAAACATGGCCAAGGAGTTTTCCCACTAAAATCCATTCACAAAAGCAAGATTAGGTATTCTATCTATTGATCTTTCTATCTTTCTACAAAAAATATTTCCTTTTTTTCTTAATGCATGTGATTATTATATCTTTTTTAATTCATAGATCCTCCTCCATTGATTAACCTTGTATGTAAGTTGTTTCTTTCTTATATTTTTAATTTATGATTTAACTTGCACTAAAAATAATAATTTAAACTTAAAGTTACTTTAGTAATAAAATGTTACATTTTAATTAGAAAAAAATGAAATATATTATGGAGGTAACTAATATAAGTTATTTTTATATCAAACAAGGTATAAGTTTAATGGTGAAACTTTTGTACTTGTATCATTTCAAATTTATTTCTTACCCATTTTTGGAGAATTGTGTTAATACATGTACATAGTGACAAATGATATGATTTTCTATAGAGATGGGCTCCTTACCTTAGCGTTTTTATTCATTTACACATGTATAGATCTTTGTGCATACACTATCAATTACACACACACACACACACGTTTGTATTCTTTTATTCATCTACTTATCTCACTCATTTATGAACCTAACTCTATCTATATATTTATTAACTTGATTTAACCTTTATTTTAATTCAAGATAAGTTTGTAATTGCAAGGTTGACCTGATAGTTGTAAACTTGTTCCTTTAAAATTAAAAATTAAAAATCCAAGTTTGGTTAATTAGCCACTTTCACCCTTCTATATTGATCTTAATAAACACATGTTTTGTGCAATTGAATGTTATGTGTAATTATTTAATGACATCCAATGTAGTCATTTTAATAATCCACTCAAAGACATTTAAATTAAAGCATTCTAGACCATTAGAGTAATCAATTTAGTGTAATAAAAAGACCAAAGATTTTACATACTTAGGTGCTTCCCTAATTATTTTGATATTATTAAAATTTGAGGTATTGATCTAGTTGAAAACTATATGACATAATGGCAATAATTTAAGGTAATTTCAAATACCGCTAGTGTCCAAGCATGTGGATAAAGTAGAGTATAAGATCACATATTAAGCAAATTTTTAGAGTAAATAAATATTGATTATCAAGATGAATCTATAACACAAGTGCATATTTGTGAACACAAATTTATGCAAAACCCATGAAGTGATCCATTGATAAAGTAAATATATAGCACACATTTTTAGATATCTCACTAATAGAGAAGCATTGTTTCTTGATTTTTATATTAGACAAATTATAGAATCTCATCAATTTTCTATTATGTAGTAGTTATTGAACTAAGTATCACCCTCTTTCACAATCAATTTCCTAAGTTAGATAATGTTTAATTACTCAAATATTCTACCTCCATAGTCAATCATTTTAATCTAACTTGATTTATGCGCATAATGTATGGATTTTATTTTATTGGCCTACATTAAACCTAATAGAAACTATTATTTTCCATTTAATTTTTGGTGAACTATTCCACTCATATAAACCTTCTTACTAATATTTTACACTATATTAGGGCTTTTAGATCTACATTTTTTTTAATTTGAAACTACATTTATTTTTAATAACTACCTTACCTTTTAACACCATTTGACTTCATTGATGAATTATTTTTTATTAGGTTTTGGTATTTTATTGTGATATATTTTTCATTTGAATCTACCCACCATTGGCTACCACATTAGAGTTTCATTTTCAAATCTAATATTTTTAGAAATTGTTTAGTTTTCAATCTGACGCAGGAGCATCCAAGTATTAGTGTGATCCTGTGTCAACCGAAAAAATTGTTCATTGCAAGTTTATTTCAATTTTGATGTTTGCTCTTAATTCTCTGTCTTGTCTTAGTCTCGGTGGTCATCGATGGCTATTAATTGACATTGTCAAACGTCATATATTGATTTTGACATTAGTTCGACATTATTTTGCTACAATATGTGACAGATTTAAATATGCAGCTGAGGTGGTTTATTTTCTCTGAGTTGATCGAACTATTTTCCTTCATTTGCGTTGGTTTACTTGATATCTTCAAACTATGAAATTGATCTAACCTTTATTTTTTTCTATTATTTCATTTTCAAAAAGCTGAATAGTTCCAGATTTAAAAGCAGATAATTTTGGCACCATGAAAAGGGAACTCGTGTCTTCAAAAGATATTTTGAATTCAAATTAAAAGGCAGAGTTTAAAATACCAAGCAGGCCACGCTATTTGGGAAGATGAATTGGCGTTAGTGAAGGAAAATTGGTGAAGAGATAAACCACGTGCATTCTCCAAAAGACAAGGGAAGTTGATAGGGTGTGTAGGAATGCAGCGAACTAAACATAGATTTTGAAACACAAAACACAAGCAGTTTACAACAAGAGTATTAAAAATAGAACAGAGTTTTATTAAATGCCATTTTAATAACAGAACTGTCGATGCTCATGCCTACATTCATACATTCTCCATTTCAAAACAGAGTACCTTGCCCTTAATCTTTTTTTTACCAAAACAAAGCTTAATTTCAAGAGACGGGAGAAGCTTCCAGAATACACCCAAAATTGGAAGAGTCCAGATACATCGAAGAGGAAAGTAGAAGAAAGAAGATAGAGGAATTAAATGCAGTTGGTGCAGTAGATGGAATGACATGGCAGGGGAGATTATACAGGCTGAGCTGGAAGACCACATACGCCAACACTCCCCCTTAATCTTCACTGCCATATATATCTACTATTCCAATTCCTTTGTTCTTCATTTTCTATTGACTGCGGTTATTCTTTCTCTTCTTTTTCTTGTGGTCGTTCTTTCTCTTCTTTTTCTTGTGGTTGCAACCAAGTCTTTAGACTTTTCGAATCCTTTCTTTTCCATCTTGATGATTTCCATTCCTAATGATGCCTTTGTCTTTGTCCAACTGCTATGGCAGTCTCTCAAACCTTTGTTTTTCAAAACTTCAATCTTGAACTTCCTACAAACTTTCCATTTATAGATGTCTTGCCAAAAGTATTTGTTGTGCCTTCAAACTTCCCATCTATAGATGTCTTGCCAAAAGTATTTGTTGTGCCATGAAACTTGCCATGATTGTCATTATCTTTCACATGTGAAACTTGCCAACTTAATCCACAGTTCCATCCACAATCCATTTTAATACAACCTACCATAGAATCTCTCTTTGAGACATTATTCCAACATTTCTTTTCACAATGATTTTTCAAACCGCACACACTGCAAGGGTGTAAGTCCCAACATTTATCTTTTGTATGCCCTTTCCTGCTACAATAAGAACATTGAATACATTGTGTTTCTCAAACAAATTTACTTGAGCCTGTATTATTTCCTTTGCCTATTACATACCCAATTCCTTCATATTTTGGCCTCATAACTAGTTCTATTGACTCTTTCATTCCTTGCTCATTCTTTCCTAATCCTTTACCTTCATGACCCATTCTTTTCATTATTTTTAATCCAACATTACTAGCAACATTTACAAAATCAAATGCATTATTATCACAACTAACAAGATTCTCAGTCTCATGTTTATCTCTATCAGAAACAACTTCAGCAAAAACACACTTATCAATTGGTTGATCAAAAAATAAATCATTCATATCACATGAAATATCACACATTAAAGGATTTGACTTCACACATTCATTGCATGCTACTAATTTATCATTCTCTTCTTTTTATTTTATGATTTCCTTTAGCTGCAAGTTATTTGCTTCTTCCAATCTCTTTAATTTTTCTTCCAAGTCTTCATTCTTTTTCTTAATTTCATCAAACAACTTTAATCTTTGTTCAAATTCCTCATTTATTTTCTTAATCTCATCGAATGATTTCAGCTTTTCTTCTAGATCTTTATTTTTAGCTTTACCTTTGTCTAATTCTTTCTCAAGATCATAATTTTCTTCTAGCAGTTTACATTTCTCTTTCTACATCTCTTTTATTTTTTCAAAATAACATCTATTATCCCTTTTAACATTGTCCAATTCATCTTTAAGTATTATTAATTCTTCTTCTAAAACATCTTTTGTAGTTGCCAAATTTTCATTAGATCTTTTTTAATTCTTTTGCCTACTTTCCCCATCTGTAGTAGAAAATTTCAGCTTACCTTACTTGATTTCTGCTACAACAATTTATCTTACTCCAGATGGATAGCAACACACAAAATAACAAACTATTCAAACACAAATCTTGTCAAATTTCCTGAATGCTACAACACTCCACAAGTTTCATTTATCCAATAAATATATATTCGCCTCTATATTTAGAACAAAACAGAGAATGTATACATCATACAAGTATATGATTATCTATTGGATTACACCTTTGTTTCCTCCTCGAATCTTCCTTATGTTTGTTCCCCAAATTTTCTTCTTATTTGGCATCTCCTCCTTTCTAAACAACAAATAGCTTTTACCTAACACAAACAAAAAACTTACATTGATTATAATAGTGATCTCCTCTCTTTTTTAGTAGTCTCTCCTTTTAGTAGCGGATTCTCCTTCAGTTGCACTATCTACAATCAACACACACCATTGACCCACTAATTCTCTTTATGGAATCTTTGATAGCCTCCATATACTAGGCTTCCACACTTCTCCTGCGAACATATGTTGTAGACCTCCTTTTATCTTTCCATTGGCATCTCTATTTCTTGACTGCATTTGTATTTTCTTTCAGTGATATCTTCCTCCAAATCGGCTATGATTTCACTCCTTTCATCAGATTTTGCATCTTCAGATACACAAACCCTACACAATAAACAATGATCCCATCTTGCACCTTGGCTCTGATACCAATTGTAGGAATGCAGAGAACTAAACATAGATTTTGAAACACAAAACACAAGCAGTTTACAGCAAGAATATTAAAAATAGAATAGAGTTTTATTAAATGCCATTTTAATAACAGAGTTGTCGATGCTCATGCCTACATTCATACATTCTCCATTTCAAAATAGAGTACCTTGCCCTTAATCTTTTTTTTACCAAAACATAGCTTAATTTCAAGAGACGGGAGAAGCTTCCAGAATACACCCAAAATTGGAAGAGTCTAGATACATCGAAGAGGAAAGTAGAAGAAAGAAGATAGAGGAATTAAATGTAGTTGGTGGAGTAGATGGAATGACGTGGTAGGGGAGATTATATAGGCTGAGCTAGAAAACCACATACTCCAATAGGGTGTGGATTCTTCTCCTTTTAAAAATTTAATACAATGACTATGTGGGAGGCATCGTAGAATAGGAAAGAATGGGAGGTTGTGCCACATTAAAAGAAGTGTGGCTTTCGATGAAGAGGAGGATCGATGGGGCTGCTTAGAGAAAAATAAATGAGGCATTGAGCATACCAATAACTAGCATTGCATGGAGAATCTAGGAAGAAACAAATCGTTAAGAAGATAAATAGTGTAAAGGGGTGTAAGAGTTTAATTATTTTTCAAACCAAACAAACGAGATAGGCTACGCCTAAGAAAAAACCATGGAAAGAAATTAAAACAAAAAATAAAATACCTATTGACAGGCCAATAGGGGAGGAAATAAATAGTCACATCACTATGAAAGCAAATAGAGAAATAGAAGGGAAGTTGTGTGCACAAGGGAAATTAAAAGTGGGTGTAGGTTGAAGCTATGGTGGAGCACAATTATGAGAAAAGGGATGGTGATTTGATTCCTATTGGAGTAGAGAGGATAATTAGCTTGGGAGTAGATCTCAGCAAGTTGAGGAAGGGAATACATAGAGTGGTGGTTCACTATCTACAATAGAAAAATAATGTAAGTGATAATTGTACAGGAAGGAGAGGCCATGGAAATCGATGTAGTGGAAGTTTAATTGTTATAATTGAGTTAATAGAAGCCAAGTTTGTTTTCTTAGTTCTATTCAATGATGATTTGAAGGCAATGTTTTTTCTACGAGTTATTTTATGTTTTTTTTGAGAGTGACAGGCAGAGGGGTGTTTTCCCTCTTATGTCAATTGGTATCAAAGTGGGTAAACCTGAGTGTGGATAATATCCACTAGGATTTGTGGGAGTGAGTAGCAGTTGAGAAGAAAATCATGAGAGTTGTTGCAGATGTGTGATGAATCCTAAACAGTGACACAAAGAGTTTGAAGCTCTGAAGAATGTGAATTGTGAAAAATTACAGTGGGAAAGATGGGTTGGGTCATGACGAGGCCCGTGTAGATATTATTTTGGGAGTAGTATTGAGAGAATTTGGAGGACGAGATGTTTGAAGTGATGGAAAAGATAGTTCGTGAAGAAGTAGAAAAGATTGAGAAGAGGCTCGAGAAATTGGAAAATATTTTTTGGAAAGGTAAAAAGAAACTGGTAAAGAGAAGTGAAAAGAAGAATGAGGGTACTAGCCTGAGATGGAAAGAGGAAGATGTAGCCCATATCAAAGATGTAGAAACCAAGAAATGCAATGAGGAAGGCATGACAAGAGAAGAAGAAAAGATAGAGGTGAGCAGTGAAGAGGTCGCAGCGGATGGCAAAAAATATTTGTTTGCACAAATGTTGGCAATTGAAGAAGAATGGAGGACGAAGCTCATGGTTGTAGTGAAGAGAGAAGAGAAAATTTGTAGCTGGCGAGGATGTGAATGGTACAGTTGAGGTAAATTTGTTCTCTAATAATGATTTTTTTTTCAGATGAAATGATAGAAAGAGAGAGTGATAAAGAGCAAGAGCATGTAGTGGATATTCCATATTGTTTTGTAAAAATGGTAGAAGATGTTGCAGGTTATTTTTTGTGGAGGTGAATGGTTAGAGGTGGGTTTCAACCCTCGGAGGAAGAAAGGAGTGTGGAAAGAATTTTTCAGAGGAGGTCAGGTTGTGCTAGACATGAGTCCATGAGGGGGAAAGGGAAGAAGTTGCAGTGTTACCGGAGGGAGATGGTTCGTATTCCGAAGAAGTGCTGAAAAAAATGAAAGAAATTTTTTTGGGGCACTTGACACAGTGATGGAGTTTGTTGTAGATTATTTACAATCTCAAAGAGTGATTCCATCACTCAACTCCATCATTGTAAGCCTATGCTCACAATCTTTCTACCTGGCATGTCTGATGCAGGAGCATCCCGGTATAGCGCGTGATCCTGCATTAACCAAAAAAAATGTTCATTGCAAGTTTATTTCAATTTTGGTGTTTTCTGTTGATTCACAATATTTTTTTGTCTTGATGGTCTTCAATGGATATTAAATGACATTTTCAAATGCCATATATCAATTTTGACATTGGTTCGACATTATATTGCTACAATATGTGACGAATTTAAATACACAGTTGAGGTGGTTTCTTTTCTATGAGTTGATCAAACTATTTGTCCTTCATTTGCATTGGTGTAATTGATATCTTCAAACTATAAAATTGATCTAATCATTATTTGTTTTCTATTATTTCATTTTCCAAAATCTAAATAGTTCTAGATTTAAAAGCAAACAGTTTTAGCACTGTAGACATGCAAAATTAGCATCATGCATTAGGTCCATTCATCAATTAATCAAATTCACCTTCATCCATTCATCAGGTAATCCCATTAATTTCCATCTCCTAAGGTCATTAATTTAAAATTAAATAAACATTATCATCAAACTTTTAATCAAATAAATCAAACATTCATTTAATTAAATCATAATGCATATTCCATCCTTTTCTAAATTAAATAAATCAAATATTTAAGTCATAAAAGTCAAAATCATCTAAGCACCATTAAGCTAATCTAATCTTGATTAAACTAACCTAACTACCCATCGCATCCTCTAGATAATCCCACTTGCACAAATAAATCAATTAATTGATTTATTTAAATCAGCATTTTCACTCAACATGGCATCTTTGAGGAATATTCCATCAAGTTTGAATTCAAATACAAGTGTACATGTACATCCAACAAGGCATTTAATAGGTCTTACATGTCTCTTACATGTCCCTTGCACAAGTCAAACTCAGCATTAACTCTCATTTCAAATTTGAAATTTCCCCCTCTTGGGCACATTTCCCAAATCTTGCACACTCCTCAACCACTCACAAGTTGACAAGTGGCCTCTTTTCATTGGCTTGATTTTGATCCCACATTGCTCTCTCATAAGCACTCTTAGCATTTAAAAATCTATAAATCAAAGGCTTCTTCCTTCAACAAATCCTCTACTTGATTTCATCCACAATCATTCATGAAAAGTCACTCTCTTCAAGAGGACTGATTTTTCCCACCATCATCATCATTTGCCACATTTAGCTTATCTAAAGGGGTTGGGAAAGGGCTACTTTTCATATCAAAGTAGCACCAATCCCCCTATGGGATGATGCTTGAGTAGTTTAGGAATAGATTTTATGCTTATATTACTTAATGATTTTACATTAGTGTGATAATGTCACTATTTCCTTTATGTTTACTCAAAAATTTCATAGGGAGGACTTTCATCTCACTTGTTCAAAGTTGACAGATTTAACCCATATATTTCAATCTTTGTTCAAAGCTGATTTTGGTCCTCACAAGCACCATGAAAAGGGAAAAGGGAACTCGTGTCTTCAAAAGACATTTTGAATTCAAATTAAAAGGAAAAATTTAAAATGCCAAGCAGGCCACGCTATTTGGGAAGATGAATTGGCATTAGTGAAGGAAAATTGGGGAAGAGATAAACCTTGTGCATTATCCAAAAGACAAGGGAAGTTGATATGGTGTGTTTTCTTCTCCTTTTAAATATTTAATATAGCGATTGATGTGGGAGGCATTGTAGCATAGCAAAGAATGGGAGTATGTGCCACATAAAAATAAGTGTCGATTTTGGTGAAGAGGAGGGTTGATTGGGATGCTTAGAGAAAAATAAATAAGTTGTTGAACATACCAATAACTAGCATTGCATGTAGAATCCAGGAAGCAACAAAATTTTAAGAAAATAAATTGTGTAAAGGGGCACAAGAGTTGAATTATTTTGCACACAAAACAAATGAGACATGTTGCACCTATCAAAAGATCATGGAAATAAATTAAAATGAAAATAAAATAGTTGTTGGTAGGCCGATAGGGGAGGAAATAAACAGTCATATCACTGTGAAAGCAGATGGAGAAATAGAAGGGAATTTGTGTGCATAAGAGAAATTAAAAGTGGGTACAGGTTGAAGCTATGGTGGAGCGTGATTAAGAGAAAAGGGATGGTGATTTGATCCCTATCGGAGTAGAGAGGATAATCAGCTTGGGATCGGATCTCAGCAAGTTGAGGAAGGGAATACATTATAGAGTGGTGGTTCGTTGTCCACAATAGAAAAATAATGTGAGTGATAATTGTACAAGAAGGAGAGGCCATGGAAAGCCATGTACTGAAAGTTTAATTGTTGTAATTGAGTTAATAGAAGCCAAGTTTGTTTTCTTAGTTCTGTTGAATGATGATTTGAAGCCATGTTTTTTCTGCGAGTTATTTTTTGTTTGTTTTGAGAGTGATAGGAAGAGGGGTGTTTTCCCCCTTGTCTCACAATCTAAAGTAAGGAGTTTAATATTTCTTATCATATCATTTATTCATTTTAACTAGGAGGCGTTATTTTATAATTCATTTTATGGCCCAAATGGATGAGAATGATACCTATTATAGTATTCATAATGAGAACCATTAGGGTTTTTATTTCTATAATTCATGTCTTTCAATATGGTGAAGTCGAATTTGTCTACTTCTATTATATAGCTTTACCTTTTGTGTCTTCATAAAATACCATATTCACTTATAACATTGATAATATATGAGATATTTATATTCCATTACAAATATGCTTCATAGGAATTAGTTGATATTTTCCTTAGCACTCCACATCTACCATTTTTCTGTAACATAACTAGATATATGTTCCTCTTGGAAACCTCTTATTCATAAAATGTGTTAACACTAAATCTCCCTTTGTAAATTTAAGTTCTCTTG
This sequence comes from Sequoia sempervirens, assembly GCA_007258455.2. Lineage (NCBI taxonomy): Eukaryota > Viridiplantae > Streptophyta > Pinopsida > Cupressales > Cupressaceae > Sequoia > Sequoia sempervirens. The sequence continues at coordinate 22,365,371 of VDFB02179234.1, read as the reverse complement.
TCTTTTATGAATATGACTCTTAAACGCAAACCATGGTCTTCTCTACTTGGAGTCAAGCCTAATGGTAAATTGGTTTTCCCTCCAGTGCACAACATATCTGACCCAATGAAAGGTAAGTTTTCCATCTTTGTGCTTGATCGATCCATTTTGTTTGCTTTAAGTGCAGAGAAACAAGGCATTGGGCTAAGAAATTCCCACTCAATGCAAGCAAGGAGAAAGAGAAACCTCTGCCTCATCTGAAGCCTGTCTCAAGAAAGAAGCCTGAGGGGGAGGGTAAAGAGAGCAAAGAAAACTCCCGTATCGGCGAGTTAGGGTGTACGAAGCCTAAAGCTTGGGTGAATTCCCCTGAGCTCAATGAAGTGGTGGGTTTCAAGGAAGATTTTGGTTTTTAGGGGCCTCAACGAAATGAGTCAGAGAACATATCTAGAATGAAGGAGGATGGAGAGTGTGTACTGGAAGGCATTGGAAATGGACTGCTGAATTTGGATTCCTCTATCAACAACCTTGAAATGGAATTAGAAGGTAAGGAGGATGGGGGACCAGGTTTGGATGATATTCCTATCTAGGCATTGACACTAGATATTGGTTTCCCTCTTCCTCCTACTTTTGGAGGAGACCTCCCCTCTAGCATGGACTCTTTTCAGTTTTCGAGAACTGCTATCTCTCTAGATTATGTCAAGGATACCTGTGAGAACTTGAGTCTAACTCAAGAGTTCTCAAGTGAAAATTTGACCCAGTGTAATAATAGACTGATGGAAACCATTCCCTTGGATCAAAGGAGGATGTCTGATAAGGATTGGGAATCAGGGAGAGAGTTGGAAAGCCAAGAAGATACATTTAGAGATGACGCCAACTCTTTGTCCTAGAAAAAGAAGAAGAAAAACAAACAACAGAATACCCTGAGTGGAGTCTCTACTAGAACTAGAGGTAAGGAAAATTGTGGAGCTACTAAGAGAAACCAAGGAATAAAATTTGTAAAGTGGCTGAGGGAGCATGGTAGTTTTCAGGATATTGTGGATGGTGTTCAAAAGACCATCCTGAAGATTCTCCAATCCCCTAGTAAGACATGAAGATTATGTCATGGAATATTAGGGGGTTGAATAGCCTCCATAAGTAGGATGTGTTGCACAATTTTGTTAGGGACCATAGACCTAATATATTACTTGTCCAAGAATCCAAAATGCCTAAGGAGAAGGTGGAAAAGATTAAGATGTTTCAATTTTGTGGTGTCCATGGAAACAACTCAGAAGGTGCCTCAGGAGGAATTGTCACATTTTGGAACCAGAATCTCATTAAAGGGGAACCATTTCTAGAGAGCACTAATCATGTGGCTACCAGATTTACCCATATCAGAGACAATTTTTGCTAGATTCAGTCTAACATCTATGCCCCTAATGGGAAAGGAGCAAGAAATTCATTTTCGAAGGAGCTTACTGCCTTTTGCAATATTTTTAATAATGATTCATGGGTCCTTATGGGAGAGTGTAATACCCCTCTTCAGGATGATGAGAAGTTCAGAGGTTCCCAAGTTAATATGGAAAGAAGAATGGACCTTTTGGATTTCATGAATAACTAGGCACTGATTAATTTGGATCTGCAGGGAACTTCCTATACTTGGTCGAATCAAAGAACTGGTAAGGTCCTGATCCAAGTACGTTTAGATAGAATGTTAATTTTAGATCAATGGTTTTTAAACTATTAATGTTCTTTAAAAACTCTTTCTAGGGTGGGCTTTGACCACTTTCCTATAAGTTTTGTGGCGGGTCCATTAACTTAGGGGAAGAGGAACTTTCCCTTTAGATTCTAAAGAATGTGGCTTTCTCATCCTCAAATATTTGAGGAAATAAGGAAATGGTGGAATATTGTTGTCCCAGGGACTGCCATGTTTAGGGTGGCTAATAAATTGAGGGAAGTTAATGTAAAATAAGATGGAAAAAAGAAACCTTTGGTAACATTTTTGGAATCAAATCCAAGCTTCAAATGGAGTTGGCGAAGATTCAAGATAAAATCCAGAGGGAAGGATATATTGGTGATAACAAGGAAAAATAAAATCAAATGCTTGTGTAAAAGCATGAAATTATATCCAAAGAGGAGGACTTTTGCAGACAGAGATCTAGAACTTTGTGGCTTTCTGCTGGAGATAAAAAAACTAGATATTTTCATTTGTCTGTGTCAAAACATAGGGCTGCCAATAGAATCTCTCACATTGAAAGTAATGGCAATCAATTTGAGGAGGATGACATTAAAAGACAAGTTGTCCTTTTCTTTAGTAATCTCTTCTCAATGAGTGGAGGAATCAACCAGGAAGAGAAAGATTACCTTTTAGAGGCCATCCCAAATTTAGTTGAGGAGGAAGATAATACCAAGCTTGTTGCTATTCCTTCTAGGGAAGAAATTAAAAAAGTCATCTTTTCCTTTGAAGGGAACAAGGCCCCTAGCCCCGATGGGTTTCCCATGTTCTTCTTTCAATGGTTTTGGGAGATTATTGAAGAGGATGTTGTGAATGCATTCAAAGAATTCTTTGGATCAAGAAGTCTCCTAAAGGAACTAAATGCTACCTTTTTGGTCCTTATTCCCAAGAAACCTGGAGCAGCGGAGTTTGAAGCCTTTAGGCCTATAAGCCTTTGTAATTCTTTCTACAAAATCATTTCAAAGGTTCTAACATCTAGGCTTCTCATAATTTTTCCTTCATTGATCTCTCCCTAGCAAAATGGCTTTGTTCGTGGAAGGTAGATCCTTGATTATATTGTTACTTTCCATGAGAATATCCATTCCCTTGTGGAATCCAAAACTGAAGGTTTTCTCCTAAAGCTGGATATTTCGAAAGCCTATGACCGTGTGGACTGGAAATTCTTATTCAAAATCATGAGGGCATTTGGATTCAGCAATAGAGTCCTTTAGATGGTGGATCAACTTGTTTGAACAATTTCTTTTTCTATTATGGTGAATGGATCCCCTTTGCATTTTTTTCAGAATTCAAGAGGTTTAAGACAAGGAGACCCTATCTCTCCCATCTTGTTCACTATTATGGCTGAATGTCTTGGGAGAAACCTAAAAAGACTGATTGATCAGGGGTCTCTGGTGGGACTAAGGCCCTCTTCTAGTAATCTGATTTGCTCACATCAATAGTTTGTTGATGATACCATGTTGATGGGGAGATCTACTATGACTGAAGCTAAGAATTTGAAAAGATTTTTGGATGAGTATGAGAGGGCTTCTAGTCAGTTGGTCAACAGACAAAAAAGTTATCTTTTCTTTTTTAACACCCCTGATCACAGATAGGTCAAGATAGCTAGAATCCTTGGATGTAGAGTGGATTCCTTACCTTCTATTTATCTTGGCTTGCCCTTAGGCCTTAAACCTCCTGACTCCTTTTGGAGTTCATTGGTTGATAGGTTCAGCAAAAAGCTCATTGGATGGAAAGGATCTCTTCTTAGTCAAGCAGGAAAATCCAACTCCTCAAAGATTCTCTTCAGAACCTTCTGATTTACGCCTTAAGTCTTTTCAAAATCCCTACTAAATTTGAGGATGCTATTGAAAAAAATCAAAAAAGATTTCTTTGGTCGGGGGTTGAAGAAAGAAAGAGAATTCCTCTTATTGGATGGGATCTTGTCTATAGGCCGAAAAAGATGGGAGGATTGGATCTAAGAAAGATCAGAGTGATGAATAAGACGCTTCTTGCTAAGAAAATTTGGAGGTATTTTTCATCTTATGGGGAATGGAAAGACATTTTAAAAAGTAAATATATGGCTAATTGTGGATCCCTTAAGGCCCTATTGGATTCTCCCTCACTGCCCCATGGATTAGCTTGCTGGAATGATATGAGTATAGGAAGAAATATTGTTGACTTAGGTGTTGGGTGGAATATAAGAAGTGGGAATCAAGCCAGGTTCTAGGAGGATAGATGGTTACTAAAGGAGCCCCTAATTAACAATGAAAGGTTTAATAGGTGGGCTGAAATTTTCAAAATAACTTTTGATACTCAAGTTAAGGACTAATTGCATGATGGGGATTGGATGGACTTGTGCCAGCTTAGCCCGGAGCTTTCCCTTATTCACTCATCTCTAATGGTTGTTAGGATGGGTTCAAATCAGTAGGATGATCTTTTAGTCTGGACAGATAACCCCTTGGGAAACTACTATGTTTCTTCGGTTGTCTCTCTACTGTCCCTCTCTCAAGCCCCCTCTCCTTTTTGGACCAAAGCATGGATAAAACATCTGACCCCTAAAGTCAATATTTTTTTCTAGATCCTTCTTCAAAATAAAGTACTTACGATTGACAATCTTTGCAAGCGTGGTTTTCAGATACCTAATAGATGATATCTTTGCAAGAATGAGGTGGAGTCTACAAATCACTTTTTTCTCCATTGTCTGTTTGTTGCTGCTATATGGGGTAAGTTTCTGGCTCTCTGGAAAATTTCATGGGTGTTTCCTTATTCTACTGAAGACTTTTTCTCTCAATGGAAAGCTCCTTCTCTAAATCCTTTTATTTGAAGATTATGGGCTTTCACTTTCCCCTATATAGCCCGGGGTCTGTGGAAGGAACGAAATAATAGACTCTTCAGGGACAAGGAAACTTCAGAGAACAATGTGTTTGAAAAAAGCTTCAAGATAATTGTGGAAAACTTTAATATCATTCCTCAGCAAGAGAACAAACTAGAGGCTGTGTTGTGCTCTTCATATGACTTAAAGATAGCTAAGGAGTGGAAGATTAAAAATGATATGCCAAGGGCTTCTAAACCAGCTAAAAAAGACCAAGAAGAGGTGTGTTGGAGTTTTCCACCCAGTGGTTGTATTAAAGCCAACTTTGATGGCACGGCTAAGGGAAACCCGAGGTTGGCTGGTAGTGGAGGTGTGATTAGGGACTCAAATGGTATTTTTTTAGTGGTGGTGGAAATTTCCCTCGGATCTCAAACTAACCACATGGCTGAAGCTATTGGAGCCTTTCAAGTGATTAACTTAGCACTTAGTATGAATTTTAAAAATTTATGGCTTGGAGACTCAAAAAACATTATTGATTGCCTCCTATAAAATTCCCCTCCCTCGTGGACTATCAAGAGCTAGATCGAAGATGTTAAATCCCTTTTAGAAAAATTTGATAAAGTAAAAATATCTCATGCTTTTAGGGAAGCCAACAGCGTGGCCAATGTTTTTTCTAATGAAGGGGTTAAATAGAAGGGGTTGGTCACATGGCAGAACCTCAAGGGTCTAGGCACTGAGGCAAGGGCCTTAATTGAATACGATATCATTCATGGGAAAGCAACAACTTTTTTTGATGATGAAGGAGTGTAGGGTCAAGTACATCAACATCATTAGATTTGATGGGGTCGCGTTTATTATCTTAACTAGCAATAAGAAGTGGCATGTATTTTGGGATCTTTGGTTCTGCTGCAACATTTTAGTTTAGGACAGTTCTTGCTAATAATTCTGAGGCACCTAATGCCAACGAGGATTATTTCTCATCCTATCCTACCACGGATAGAGAAAATAGACCTAAATTCCCTAGAGACCTTAACCCAGAAGATCATTATTTTAAGAAAGACTGTGAGTTTCTTGGGGATATCCTAGCCATCGCTAGAAATGGTGTCATTGATTACTTTAGAATTATTAAGTGGGCCTTCCATGAAATTAAGGACCTTAACCTCAGAAATAGGGCCCTCAACAACAAGTTGGAGGATTTGGAAGTTAAAGTCAGCTCCCTTAATATTGCGGGGTGGGAGGAATGAGGATAAAATGAGGATGGAGGCTGAGGATAATGAAGGTAAGGTTAAGTTCCTAGAAGCATAAATTGGTAAAATAAAAGAAACCATGAAAATTATTATGGAGCACAACCACAGAATGGTGAAACATAATGCCATTATCATCAATGTTATGACTGAGAAACAGGAAAACACACAACAGGGATCTTTGATCATGGATTTGGAAATTGAAAAGGAAAAAAGTAGGACTAAGGACATTGTAATTTTGAAGAGGACGAGAGCTAATCTCAAGTGGAAGGCACCTCCTACGCCTCAAATGGTTAAGGCCCTAAAAAAGTGTACCCAGGACATGCACAATCTAGAAGTTGAGGTTGTCAATGCTCTAAACTCCTTAGGATAGTTGTGGGTTGTTTTTGTTGCAATTTTTTGGTTGGGATTTTTTGGTGGCCCTTGCTGGTCTTGGGTTGGGGGCTACTGCTCTTTCTTGGCTCTTTTCTTTTAGCAGCCTTTTTGTTTTGGATTCATTAATGCTTAATTTTTTTTTGTATTCTCTATGGTTTCGGGTCCCTGTAAAACCTATTTTTTCCTTTATCCAAAAATATAAGGTAAAATCTTGCTAGCCTCTTGATGAACATGTTGTATGTGTGCAAGAAAATCTACTAATTTATCACTATAAATGTGAGTTTTATATGCAATAAATAGTCATAATTAACTAAAAGAAATAAATTGAATGTATTTTGTATTATTTTAAAACAATAACTTAACAATCATTAATTTGAAATTAGAGATATTTCATAACCAAGATGATCCATGGAGGGGGAAAATAACACTTTTTACTTGTAAATAATTTTGAAGACCTTGGATGCAACTCTCTTCCAATTCCATTCATTTTGTAGCCATCTGTAGACACATGAAATTGACATCATGCATTTGATTAGGTCATATTCATCCATTCATCAAATAAATCAAATTTATTTATCAATCTCCTAAAGTCATCATTTTAAATTAAAATAAATCAACTTGATCCTAACATGACCCTCCTTGATTAAATAAATCAAACCATTATTTAATTAAGTCTGAAATCATGTTTTATCCATTTTTTATTTAAATAAATCAAATAAATCAAGTCAAATGGGTCAAAGCATCTAATCATCATCTAAGCTAATCTAATTCTAATTAACCTAATCTAACCACCCATCACATCCTCTAGCTTTTCCCACTTGCACCAATAAATTATTTTAATTCATTTATAAAATCAGCATTTTCCATCAACATGGCATCTTTGAGGAATATTCCCTCAAGTTTGAATTCAAAAACAAGTGTACATGTACACCCAACAAACCATTTATGATCTCTTACATGGCTCTTACATGTCCCTTGCAAAGGTCAAACTCAGCATTAACTCTCAAATTCAAATTTGAATCTCCCCCTCTTTGGCACATTGGCCAAAACTTGCACATTCCTCAACCACTCACAAGTTGACAAGTGGCTTCATCTCATTGGCTAAATCTATGTCCCACATTCATCCATTTGGCTATTTCTCTCATCAAAATATTCTATAAATGGAAAGCTTCATTCATCATCAAATCCTCCACAATCTTAGCATTTTCATCTACAATCTCATGCAAAGTCACTCTCTTCAATTGAGAACTGATTTTGTCCATCCACTCCATCTTCATAGCATTATCATATCATTCTCATATCATGGAGCTTAGCAAAGGATTCGGAAAGGGCTTCTTTCCATAGAAGCACCAATCCACTATGAAATAGGATTTATTTCATGTTTTATATGCTTTAGTTTATCTTGTAATTTGTTTGCATTTTGAAACATGATTTATTATTTCATAGGAATGCTTAGATTTGGTCATTTTGAATAAAGGCATATTTAAGGTTCACATTTGGCGCCCACTGTTATATGTATTGACAAATCTCTAAAGTAACAAAAAGTTTCACTTTTGTCTGATTACATGGTTGTCGTTGCATTTTAATCATTTGAAAGAAAGTTGAATGAATCTCTTACATTTGTTTTGGCCTCAGCCTTATACCGTTGTCTCTTTCATATGATACGCTTTTATGATTACTTGGAATCTTGTTTCTTCAATCTTGGTTCTCTAATGTTTAGCCTATATATATTCTTGAAATGTATGATTTGTAGGAATAGGGTCTACCGTGGTAGTTTGTTAACAACCCATTATCTACTGCCAGCCATTATAAATTTTCGTTGAGCTAAGAAAGAATTATGCTAGTACTGACATGTGCAAGCCAAAAGCCATGATTTGAAATTTTTTATCTTCAAACACTTCCCCTAAGTTTTATAATCCTTTGAATTCTATGGCTACTACTGGAGGTATTTTTTGGCATCACGGGGCATGAACACAAGTCTGGGCGTAATTTTGTGTAGTTGGCAACCATCTACCACTTTCTCTTTCTCTTGTCCGAGGACCAATGCATCATACATGAACTTTAATTCTATCTCTATCACTGTAATTATATTCTATGTAAATATCTTCTCTGAAGATAAATCTTCATAAAAGAAAATATTTCTAGTCTCTGGCTTCTTACTTTCATGAATATACAGATCTGTGTACCTTCGCATATTCACTTTGGAACAAAGTGTGAGAAAAACAAATAATATGTTTTCCTTTGCTTGTTGACCATCATGTAAATCACCAAGCAACATGATGTCGGTCACATAGGTCTCCATTCAAGATTACAACTAATTGTTCTCAGGCATTGTACCTTTAGTTTTCATTATTTTGGTGTTGGTGTGTCCCTGCCATTGCTTCCTTCTCATGCAGATATATTACTTGTTTACATATATAAAAATATTATGTGCATAGGTCGCCTATCCTTTATGAAGATTGTTGTTATGAAACATAAATGCGCCTTGTATTGATATTGCTACTTTTTTGGTGTTTATGCAGCCTTGAATTGATTTTATTTATGTAAAGGAAATTGAATGGTACTAAGTCCACCAAGATTAACAGTTAAAGAAAAAAAAAAACAAAATGGATATAGAGGCATTGGTTGATAAAATAGAACATCAAATTGAAAGCTAGGAGGATGCTAGTCAAAAAGTCTTGCCATCATTGGGCGCAGCTGTACACCTGCCAATTGCATCAATTTGAAAGTTTTTTTAAAAAAAATGGTTGGGCATGAGTTTAAAGCTCCCAATTGCATCTCTTTAAACAATTTATTTTTTGCATTGGGGCATGGATTTAAGCTTGGCTATATCTCATTGTATGCGATTTATGTGTGGTCTACTATGCTTTACTTTCTGACATTGGCTGCAATAGGGGCACATTAAATCTATTAATGCAGGTGGATGTTGGTCAAAGGTTACAGAATTTGGTTTTACGCCTATCAATTACATTTGCTTGAAAATTTCTACAGCCTTTTTAACAAACGCATTTTGTACATATCCTGCAATTACTGCATTTTTTATAAGCTAACATCCCTCTCGGACATTATGTCAAACAGTAAGGTATTCTTCATTATTAGAGTACTTGGTGGTGCTTTGATTTAGTTCTCAAAGGAACTCTGGCGAGAGGAAGTTGTGAATCATGGGATCATCAATGGATAAAGCTCAGAATTCTGCCAGCTGTCTAATGTTTGGTATTGTTTGTTGTATAAGGATTTCAATGCAACCACCCAAAACAAGCCAATAAATGAAATGTCTTTTGTAGGGAACATCTGATACCTAGTGGCATTAAATACGCCTCTTCATAATAAGATGTAGCGATTATTGTAGTGGCCACTACAATACAGAGGTTGAATCCATTGACCGCGTTGGACACATCTGCTATATTCATTCATTTTTCCATTTGTAGAATAGAGGTTCCTTTAAGTTATAATTCTATTTTGATGTGATTGGTTCTCCGTTTCCAATCCAAATAGCTTGGTACCTTGTTTCAGAGACTTGTGGGATCCAGATTGTCTATATTTTAAGATGACTGAGTAAATTCTGAGGTTATGCTTTTTCACAAATATTTATGCTGCAAGTTGTGATTGATTCTCATTAATATTGTGATTCCTATCATTAATGCTTGGTTGTGTAGAGTGGATGAATAGACTAAAGCCAAAAATCAGCATTGATTGCCCTATCAAATTTACGGGTTTGTCTTAAATGCATGCACATGTGGACAGGAGGAGTGCCTTTCAAGTCTATACTTGGCCTCTTAAACGTCTGTACTCATTGATTTAAGTAATGCAATTCAATATCTATTGACCTTGTTTCCAAAATAGTACTTTTTGTGGCTTCATGACTTGAGGATATGAGAAATCTAAGTAAGCTTTATTATGGATTGAAGTTAAACATCGCCTACCAAATTCTTAAAGGAATCAAGCATAACATATCATCATTTGGCACCAAGAATCCCCAAAGGACAATTTTTTGTTTATTTGATTATTGATTCCTTGAGAATGCATTCATTAGGTTTAAAACTATATTCATTATGTCATTGATTTCCTGAAATATCATACTTCTTACTTGAAATAGCTTGGTAATGTTTGCAGGAGGGATTTCGTTTACACAAGGAGCTTGCAAGAGGATATATTTGAAGAAACTTGGAGATAAATTGAACATCAAAATTGAAACTCAAAAGCATTTTTTTAATGCTTGGGGATTTCGTCTTACGCCTTAATTTTATGTTTTAGGCTAACTCATCTTTGGTTTTGGGCTTTAAAACGAACATTTCAAAGGCTTTCAATTTTCATTGCAAAGGGGTTAAAACAAACTTTACGCAAATTGACTAGATTTCGTTTGAGGTTAACAAATTGAACAATCAAATCTTCATCTTTCCTTTGGTGCTTAAAACGAATCAAATCATTGCTTTGAAGGATAAAATGAATGTTTATCTTTATTGTTTTGTAATTATTTACACAAAGTAATATCATCAAAAGACGTATGCACTTCTCTCGTGCCTCACGGCGATCTTGAGAATCAAATGGATTTTGGTGACATTAAATTGTGTAATTAATTACCCCCACACTTCATTTTGGGTTTAAAAATTGAACAAAATCTTGTGCGAGTGTGAGTGAGCTTATTGCATGTTTTCTCCCCTTATTTCTAAACAAGGGTCGATCGAACTATGAATAAGTTTATTCACTTTTGTCTATCTTAGAGGGCCTACCTTGGGGAAAAAGTACTCACCCAAGGGAATGACTCAACCGGTAACACTCTGAACCTGAGAGTATTTCCAGTCGGGATATAAATGTGGGTATTGGAAGAAACGCCAATATCATGCGGTTGATTCTGATGAGATGGATCCAAAAGGGGAATCTTATCATATGGGTCAATCTCCATGAATGGAAAGTCCGAAATAAAACCCTTTTTTGTAGTGGCCTATTAACTCATTCACCGAGTTTATCGAAGTGGTGCATTGAAACTTAGATTCCAAGAAGTTACTTGCCATGTTCGATCTTGGTTAAAATATAGAGGTTAAGAGTTCATTCTTAACATACCTTTATATTTTTTCCTTGGTTGCATGTAAAATCATCTCTTCTACTATGAAGGGCATGAGGCAAGCCCACCACGAAAAATGTACCAATTGAGCTAGGGTGTTATATTGCTTGTGAGTTAGTTTGAAAACACAGTGCTTTAATTGAAAACATTGGAAAACCAACATTCAACATGAGCATCAAATCTCAAACCCTTTAGGAGAAGCAAATATCCTTGAACAAATTCACATTTTATTGCTTTCCCTTGGGATTCGTATCCTTAGAGGCTTCTAAACATCAATTTTCTCCTACTAAGGTCAACTTTAGGTAACCTTTTTCTTGATTTCCTTGATTTCCACATAATGCACTTTGTGGGATGAAAGAGAATTGAGACATTAGACATCTAGATTCAAAATCTAATCACCTCGATCATTCTATCACCTAGGTCATTCTAACCATTCCTATTACCTCGATCACTCCAATCACCCCTATCACACCCATCATATCTCAAACCCTCACGATCAATCCAAATCTATCTCAATGACTCATCACTACATCCAACACGAGTCCAAATCCACCACCACTACCACCAAAACCAAATGCAGTAAGACAATATAAGATTGCGCTAAAAGCTCACCAGACCTACCAAAAGGCCATCAAATAATATATAGCCACGCAACAAGAAAGACAAGCTCAACAAGTGCAACAAGCCTCTCAAGTTTCCCAATAAACACAAGCACAAACACAAAAAATGACAACTATCGAGAACAAAGATCAAGATCAATCCATCACTGAGCACCTTGAAGCTATGTCTACTTCATCCAATGATCAAATCATCATATGTCAAGAGTCACTTTTCAATGATCAAAATCCACTAACAATACTCGACAATGATCTAATTCAAGAAATTTCAACATCACTTGAGTCTATGGTTGAAGACTTTCAAAATATCTCCACCACAATTGTTGAAAACAATGTTCAAGATCTCTCAATTAAGGAGCATATTGAAGATGTTTTTACCCCACCCGATGATCAACTCACCATACATCAAGAGCCACTTTTTAGTGATCTATTTCAAGGAGTGTTAGGATTATTTGATCCTATTGACATAATGCACAATCCATTGACCTATGATCATGTTGAAAATGTCTCTACATCGCCTTATGAGTTAGAGGAAATATCTCAAGAATTCATTCCAAAGCATGACCAACATCTTTCACCAAGTCTAGTAGTGGTCCTTTCCAAGACATGTTGACCCCCTTTGACCTCATGGTTACAGATACTAAAGGAATCCCCAACTTTACACTTGATCCAAGTCCACTCAAAGACCAAGAGGATATTGAGCCATTCCCCATGCCTAATGACCACATCCAAGAACCCTTTGTAAGCAATCCATCCTTTGAAACTGACCCATGTTAGGAACTTGATCCAAAGAATGTCGAAAGCAATCCCAAAATTAATAAAAAATTTGTATCTCCAAGATACTGCAATGATCTAATGGATATTATCCTATCCACAAATGATGATCATATCCCCATAACACATACTCCTCCATCTACCCATGAGACACTTTCTATGGATGGACATGTAGATTATCTTCATTCAGAACAGGATCCCTTTACTCTTGACATTATTACACAAAAAGAGCAGGTTATTGATTCCTATAGTAAAACTAAGTTGACAACATCAGGATCAAATATATCCCAAATTCATAATGAGGACATTAGGTATGCAGATATCCAGCATTATCCGCTCAAGGAAACAAGTCAGAAAGAATAGTATAATCCAAAGTTAGTAGAGCAGCAAATTGAAACATCATCTACAGTGGTTATTTATCAAAGAGTGCTTACTGAGAAAGACATCTCAAAACAAGCAGAATCAAGGAACGAAGGTGCTACTACCACTATACTGGGGACAACTTCGTCTCAAGAAAATGTCAACATAGGGAGCACGAAGAATCTTTATGGTGAAACCATTGCCAATACTACAACTAGCCATGTCATGAATCTTCATCCACCCATCACCCCATCCACAAATTGGGACCAACATCAAAAGGAAGATTTGAATCAAAGTATGAAGAACGTTATCAAAGCAAAAGAAGTTGAGAAGCATAATGGACAAATCAAATACAAATGGATGCCAAAGAATACAAAGAAAGATTATCCCTATCAAACTCCATTAGTCAAAGAAACTATGGGGAAAAATAAAAATGGGAAAAGTATCCATCAAAGAGGTCCACAAAAGAAAAAGCAGGCTCTTCAAGCGACGTACAAAGTATATCAAGCAGTTGGTCCTAATTCCATGCACACTTTTGTATCCACCCATCATTGCTCATCTTCCCAAGTTTGGAGAGTCAAAGGTTCCAAACTATCAACCAATCCATCTCTTATCCCTAAACACACTCCATCCATGCCTCCATGCATGATATCCAATTCTCACATTGACCATGTATTGACAACGACCCTTCATCATAAGGATTCAGAAGGCATTCTATTACGATGTGCACACAAAGACAAAGTTAACTCTGATATCGATGAAGCAGATCAGAAATCTCAAAAGTTGTATTCAATTGCACGTATCTTACAAAAGTAGCTTCTTCAAGCAGGATATCGATGGCACATTATGACAGGGGCATCAACATGAACACCTTGTGATTCAGCATAAGCTTAAAATCTTTCAAAAAAATCAAAAAAATCAAAAAAGCAAAAAATCCAAAAACAATCAAAAGAAGGATTGAAAACAGTAAAGATAAAAAATGTCCTTCAGTGAAAACCACCATGGTGGCACTTTGGGTAGGTACCATGATGAAAACCTGGAAAACAAGCATCATGTGTAGAATCAAGCATCTTCCTGCACCACTCCAGGAGAAAGCATCTCATCCCATCTATAATAAAGCCAACATTCCATCTGTCTTATCCATAATAAATCCATTCATCCATGAACCATTTATCCAATCCATTTTCATCCATCGACATCCATCTTCCAAATTATCTTGATCTTGAAAAAATTTGGTGCACACTTTACACTTACTTATGGTAAAGATCTTGACATGGGTCATTTTCATTGATCCTATCCTATGCAGCATTATCTGAGCCATGAAGAATTATCCAAATGAGCATTCTTTATCTAAACACCTTATCTTATCACAAGATAATCCTTGGAATCCTTTGCATGCTTTCCATATCCATCCATCCATACACCTATTCAGGCATCTATCCATCACATTCCATACATTGCTAGACATTGGGGGAAGATATGTACATCTTGCTTTAAGAATAAATCTTGATCTATATCCTCCAACTTATGTGGTGATCCGAACATTGGAAAATGTGAAATCAAATTGGTCAAACCACTTGTGATCCAAAATCCAAATCACTAGCCCATGGCACATTTTGACGAGAAGACATTCCTTATCATTCTTCATCTTTCCTCAAACATCAATCCAAAAAATCACTATCAATCGCATCTAATTTGCACATCGAACATCACATCAAATCATTTGAAACAACTTTTGTTCCAAATCAAGCTTTATTATATTGATCAATCAAATCCAATCAATCCATCATCAATCCCATCCTTGTGTTGCTTAACACTATCCTTGCATTTTTGTGCATCGTCAACAATGCTATCATCATCAATCCTGATCAATCAATCCTTGCATTGTTGTGCATCCTCAACAATGTTATCGTCATCAATCCATGATTAATCAAATCCTTGCATTGTTGTGTATCCTCAACAATGTTATCATCATCATCAATCCATCGATTCGAGCAGTCAACCTTAGCTTGGTCTTCAACAAAATCCCAAACAAAGAGTTGATATTGTCACACATGTCCATATCCAAATCATCAAAATCGTGCAAAAAATCGAAAAACATTCAAAAACATCAAAATCCAAAAACATTCAAAAACATCAAAATCACAAAAACATTCAAAAAAACCAAGAAAATCCAAAAACATCCAAAAACACAAAATCCAAAAACATTCATAAAATCTTAGAAAATCCCAAAACATCGCAAAATTTGAAAATCAAAACATTTGTAAAAATCTCAAAAAAATACCAAAAACAACCTCAAAACATTCCAAAAGCATTAAAAAAAAAATCCAAATATTTGAAAAAGTCCATCCATCCCATTTCGCTTTCACCCGCAATAATCAATCATGCATAATAAACTGATTGTCACCTTCATCCTTTGGCAAAACAAATAGAAACAATCACAACAGTCAGCAAAAATCAAACTCCAAATGCAAAAATCAAAATCGAAGCAACAAACTGTTAAACGCAAAATCAAACTCTTGATCATTTTCAAACATGTCAGTCAACCTTATATCAACAGCCTATCAATCAACTTATCAACCCATCATCATCCTATACAATGCATGTCCTAGGATATATCATTTTGACAATGGGCATCATTTTGGATATCACTTTGGATTCTTATCCTATCAAAACAAATCCCTTTTGGCTAGAGATATGAAGAACATTGACTTGTTTGTGTACTTGGTCTTTTCTTTTGATTTATCATATTGCGCTCACTCCAAGGACCTCTCGATGATATCCGAACGAAGGATTTAGAGAGATAGGAATGGGGCAACGATCATTATCCTTTTGTCTGTTGTTCTTGTTGGACGTTCTTGTAAAATAACTTGGCGAATACTTGCTTTGTTAGGTACGTCCTAGCAAGTTTTATGTATTTCAAGTGTGAACAAGAATACTCCTATCTGCTTGTTGAGTCAAATTCCATCGCACTAGGAACAATGCCATCCTGGTTCTTTATACCTTGATGCATCGTATCTATGTGTGTTATCAAATATAAGGTAAGTATCCCTTTTAAAATCCTAATCCTTGATAAGCAAATCATCATCATCATCTATCATCATCATCATCTCTAATAAAGTCTGGTCAGATCATGGACTTGTTGGATCCTCTTGTCATCATATCATTCCTATTTTTTTCTTTTCTGCACTAACATCATGTCATGAATAATTAATCATCATCACTAGTGCATCCATCCTGCATCCACAAATCATTAGCATTCAGCATATCATCTCACATGCATGTTCATCATCATAATATAGATATGTTAGTCTAAGCATCTCATAAAATCATGCATTTGCATAAAATATTCAATAGGCATTATCGCATCATCCATCATCACATCATGTCATCATTTAAGTTGTTTAGGATAATATAGATTGGTTATTCTAAGCATCTTAAAACCATCTCATTTGCATCATCATCGCAATCATCCATACCTTCCATTTTGAACCTCTTTATCGTGAGATCGACCCTCAAATAGAATCTTCTTGCTCGATCTCTCGAGGGGGCAATGTAGTAGTGTACTTCTTTCCGCTGGGGCATCCAAAAAAAATAGAATTTTTTTGAATTTTGATCATGGCAAGTTTTATTCTTTGAACCAACGTAGCAAGTACATTGCTTCAAAGAGGGGCAAAATGTAGACACGTGAAATTGACATCATGCATTTGATTAGGTCATATTCATCCATTCATCAAATAAATAAATTTTATTTATCAATCTCCTAAAGTCATCAATTTAAATTAAAATAAATCAACTTGATCCTAACATGACCCTCCTTGATTAAATAAATCAAACCTTTATTTAATTAAGTCTGAAATCACCTTCTATCCATTTTTTATTTAAATAAATCAAATAAATCAAGTCAAATGGGTCAAAGCATCTAATCATCATCTAAGCTAATATAATCTTGATTAACCTAATCTAACCACCCATCACATCCTCTAGCTTTTCCCACTTGCACCAATAAATCATTTTAATTCATTTATAAAATCAGCATTTTCCATCAACATGGCATCTTTGAGGAATATTCCCTCAAGTTTGAATTCAAAAACAAGTGGACATGTACACCCAACAAAGCATTTATGAGCTCTTACATGTCCCTTGCAAAGGTCAAACTCAGCATTAACTCTCAAATTCAAATTTGAATCTCCCCATCTTTGACACATCGGCCAAAACTTGCACATTCCTCAACCACTCACAAGTTGACAAGTGGCTTCATCTTATTGGCTAAATCTTTGTCCCAGATTCATCCATTTGGCTATTTCTCTCATCAAAATATTCTATAAATGGAAGGCTTCATTCATCATCAAATCCTCCACAATCTTAGCATTTTCATCTACAATCTCATGCAAAGTTGCTCTCTTCAATTGAGAACTGATTTTGTCCATCCACTCCATCTTCATAGCATTCTCATATCATTCTCATATCATGGAGCTTAGCAAAGGATTCGGAAAGGGCTTCTTTCCATAGAAGCACCAATCCACTATGAAATAAGATTTATTTCATGTTTTATATGCTTTAGTTTATCTTGTAATTTGTTTGCATTTTGAAACATGATTTATTATTTTATAGGAATGCTTAGATTTGTTCATTTTGAATAAAGGCAGATTTAAGGTTCACACCATCAAAAAGAGGGTACATCAATTGAGGTCATTTTTATATTCAGTTTATTATTTTAATTTATTCATTGTATATAATAAAAGTAAAGGAGGTAATATTTTTTCCTTTAATTCATCAGGCTCCATAAAGAAAATAAAAAATAATTATATTTCAATTCAAATACCGTATTTATATTCTCATTGTAATTTTTTAAATATTTCAAATATTATATTATAATTTATTTAAATATTACAAATTATCCATAATGTGCTATATTTAATATAGATTAATCTATTGAAATATCCCATATATTTTTATTTAATTAAATGGAAACAATTCTTTTAAACTTGATTTATTAATTTTTGAATTAAGCTTGAGGCTACTCATGGAAAGTTTTTGGATGAAGCAATCAGGTAATTTTTGGAGTTCAATTAGTAAAATAAGTCAATTTGGTAGGAAATGATCAAGAACATGAATGTTGTTTCTAAAAAATCATCAACATTGAAGGATTTAAAGAAAGCTTTCAATAATGAGGATCAAGTTTCATAATAAAGTACTTCTAAAAGAAGTTATTACAATGTAATGTTCTTTTAATTTTAAAAAATTATCAAAAGATCAATGTCAATTTTAAAATATAAGTCACTTTATTATACAATTGTTTTATATTTTTCATTAATATTTGAAAGACCATAACAAATTAAAATTTAATAATTTTCTCTATAAATGGAATAGTTTTGTCATTATAAGAAGTTTTTGGCACTTTTCACAACTAGGGAGATAGAGAGGAAGAGATAGAGAGATATAAAGGAAGAGGGAGAGGGAGAGATAGAGAGAAATATAGATAGTGAGGTAGAGTGATATAGAGATAGATATATAAGAAAATATAGCTCTCTATCCTTTTCCCTATATCCCTCTCTCTCTCTATATTACCTATTGATCATCAAAGTTTGCGCCTCTCCGACAGTCTTATGGGAAATTCAATGAGTGGGGGGACAAATTGCATCTCACTGAATACCTTCAGGTTTTTTTAATAGAAATTCAGCTCTTCTTTTGGGGTTTTAAGATAAGGGAGAACAAAAATGTAAATATCAAACATAAAAGGTGATACACTAAAGCTTTTACAAAATTTCAAACTCAAATTATTCCTATGATTGATATAAAGGACACAGAACACCACAACCCCTCATTGTTGGAAAGAGAACAAACAACAAAGGCTAACTTCAAGCACAGTGCAGACTTTCAAATCTTTCCGCAGGTAGTGTTCATTGAGATCTGATCAAACATAAAATTCCTTAGAGTAAAAGAATAACATTTCAGAAATTATAAGAACTTTGCCTCCTAATACATCATAGCACAGAAGAATAACAACTTCAAGGATAACAGAAAATTCCAATGACATAGTCTGATTTCTCCTAAAAATACTATTCTACAACACAAGCATAAAGCATAGAAATCCACTATTTAAACTACCAGAATATAGTTTGCAAGACAGAGTGTTTCATTCAAAAAAGATAGTATAAAGAAAGAAAGCTTCAAAAATGCCATGCATGCACAGTCTTAATAAATGTCCCTCAATAGTTTGTGCTTTAATTAAAACTGAACTTTGAAACAAAGGTCGGATGCCAATCTGACAATAGCTTAAACCTTAATAGATATAATTTTCCAGAATAAAGTAGTTCTATAACTTGCTTTTGAAAGATAGTTTCTTAAAATTTTAAGAAAAACTAAAAACAAAACACTTCCTCTTTTCAAAGAAAATAGTTCCTCCTAGAAAACTCCTTTTTTGAAAAAATCATCCCTATTTCAATGTCATCGCCTCCTTTTTATAGTCGCTGAAGAAAGGAAAAACCACCTCAACCCAGAAGTAATTACTGCCAGGTGTTGACAGTTGATAGCACACAATCCGATCGAAGACTCTTAGTTAGGCCACAAAAGATCTTTGCATTAACTCTTCAGCTATTGCATTAATGTTCTCTAGATATTCTAGCAAATATAGGAACCCAATTGCGATTAGATCCTAGGAAAAACAGCTTGGAAACTACAGGGTGCTATCTCAAAACTTTCATCCCAAAAACTGAGAGAAGAAAAGAAAGGCCAGCCAACTCAGACAAACTCCTCAATCAGATATCCTTATAGGTGGTGCAGGTAACCCGCAATAAGGAAATGATGTGTCAGCGGGGAGGAAACTTCTGAGCTCACAAATATAGCTCCTAGGGAAATGTCTGACAAGCAAACACATGTCTCGAACCTCCTCCTGAAAGGAAGATGCAAAAGGTAAAAGCTACGCAACCACCACATGGCGCATTGCGCATCTTTTCACTAATTTTATTTGAGCGTGGGTGCACCCGACACTATAAATGTTTATGCAAACCAAAAATAAAAAAGACTGAGGAAAAAAAATTTTACGGTTCTGGCAACTCACAGGGGTCTTCGCTTCTGCGGAGATTTGAACCTAGGCCTCTAGCTATTTCTGGAGTTTGACGAAAGCAGTGCTCTAAGCCTCCCAATCTGCATTAGTTGGTAGAACAAGGGTCTAGATCTTCCAATATGTTTGTTCGAGATAAAAAAAAATCTCCTTGAAAGAGATAACGCCCCATCTGGAAGAGATTGCACCCAGGTGATAATAGAGCCAAGAAAGAGGATAGATTTCACACTCAAAATCATCCACCATGGGTACAACACTTGAGCTTGGAAGTTCAGTAGTGGTTTGGATCTTTCATCGGATTGCCTCATTGATTTTCTCCATTGTTAGTGCATCTTCGTCTGGGGAGAGAAGAGGAGGCAACCCAAAACCAACCAAGATGGCTAAATCCCTTTTGATCTCGGTGACTCTTTTATTCAATATCATTTGATGATCCTTGCATTTTACTACAACCATGTGGTAATTGATGATCTCATTGGCTTTGATAGAGGCGACCCTTCGATTGGGGATTCCCGCTCTTCTTAGAACCTGATCGGTGGCGATGCTTAATTTGGAGATAAAACTTTTGGATTCTGCCACCCAGGGCGAACATGCTTGTACAAAGTGGTCAACCATTGAACCGACTTTGGAATTCAGTTCCCGTACGTCCCTTAAGAACTGTAAGGTGGGTCCCGATATACATACGCCATCCATTATCTGCTCCCAATGCATAGCCACTAACCTTCTCATTACGAAGAAGGATCCATATCTTCTTGCAACAATTAACTCCTAGTTCCAATGATCCTCTCTTACTCTGGTATTTTCTTCTATTTGACCTTTCTCTCGAAGAGCGTTTTCCAACTTCATGTCTTGAATCCTCTGCCTCAATCTGGACTCTCCGTAGATCATCAATATTTCGGGATCCAGCATCACTCAAAATTTTCATTAATTTTTCATTTTCAACACGAAGTTGAACCTGTTCATTTTGGGTATCTGCAAGCAACTTGGAAATTTTTCCTTGTTAGCCTTGAATTTGTTTCATGCAGGTCATTTCAGCATCTTTGGCTCGGACCTCATTCTACAGCCTAATCATTGTCCCTTTCACATTTTCCAACTCAACCTTGCACTTCCTTAATTTCTTGTCCATTAGTTCATAATCAGCATATACCACCTTTTGTGTGGCCTTGGCTAGGACCATTTTATCACGCAGGCGAGTTTCACTCAGATCTAGACCCATGGTATGGATGTCATAGTCCTCCATCTTCATTTTCCCTTCAGGTTTAGAAACCAAAGGCCTCATTGTGGTGATAAGTAGGGAGTTTTTCTCTTCATTAAAAAAATATTCAATCCTCTTGGTGGTAGGCCTTTCAGTGCTCTTTGACAACATCTTCAGCTTCCTGGTCTTTTAGGCCTATTTGGTGGTGTCGAAATGACCTTGAAGAGTTTAAGGGACATCAACACTTTGAGCTACAATGGGAGCACTAGGGGGTAGTCCAAAAAGGGTTACGGTAGGGGAGACTTTAGATACATGAGTGTGAGGAGACGCAAATGGTAGTGTGATCATAGAAAAATGAGAAACACCAAAAGGAGCAGGAGAAGAAACAATAGAGGTAAAAGCAGAAAAGGATGATGGAGAGGTGCCTTCTCGAAAGTAGATGGACCAAGAGTAATGGGAAAAACCATAGTTTTGGTGATTTTAATGGGGGCTTTAGACAAAGCAAATAACGCTCCTTCAATGCCTGGGAAAGTTTTAGCAGGTTGATTTTTAATGGCAGGGGTTGTATTCATTACTACTAGTTCAGGAACCGAAGATGGGGGATTATTTCCAACAGGAAAATACTAGGCTTGAACTAGAGATGCAGAAAGAGGAAGAAGAGGGGGAGAAAAACTTACCTAAGCCACAGTCGATGCAACATTTTGCAAGGTGGACTCCACTTCTTCCTCCTGACGGATTGACATATCAAGGGTACATAAATCTTGGATGTTCCTCTACTTCACACGATTAGAGCTAGTATGTTCTAATCTCCTTCTAGCGGAGTCCTCTGACATTTGGATGTCAGTGGCCACTAAAAATATTTTTAGTGATCGTCGGTTCTCCTTTCCTTTGCTTCGGGATTGGGATGCAGGCAGGGCCTATGGACCCCCTTCCCCCGAGTTTCTTCGATTGTCGAGTTCCCGAGGTCTAGGAATTAGGAGTGGAACTTGTTCCTCTTCAAATTCATGGCTTCTCTCGAGATTGCTATTGTCGGAACTAGCTTCCTTATCATATGTGTCCTCGAACTCTTCATCGAGCTAGAAACTATCGAACAAAGTACCTGGATTCCTCATCTCTTGTTGGAACCTCCAGAAGTCCGCCTTCTTTCTTTCCGACCATACCTCACGCCTCAGCTGTGCACTAAGAGATTTTCCCATTGGGAGATTTCTCTGATATTGTGTCTACGGCTCATAAAAAATAAGCCTTCTTGGTCGTTCCTCTGGTATATGGGCCAGGTCGATGTATATTTCCACACTTTCTTGAGCAGTATTTCTCCTTTGGAAGTACTCCCTGAACTCGTGCCCTAAGCTGAAATGCCCATCCGGGTTATAATTCCATTTGTCACAAATGAGGACTAAACCTAAAGCTGTCAAATAATTCTAGATCTCATCCTCAGCCTTCCGCTTGCTTAGTACCACTTGAATATTTGCAATCATAAAGGGAAGATTGAAAATATTTTCTTTATTCCTTCCCATAGCATAGATTCTATCGACGGTGGACACTTACCGGCAAGCCTCTAGCACAAAAGTTCAATCTGTTACAAATTTGGGGAGTCGGAAGACTTCCCCGAAGAAACCATGAAACCTGATGAATGTGAAATCTTTGCTGAGGAATTAATCCATTGGGATAGGTGGATGCTCTATCCATTCTATAACCTCCTGAGAAAAATGGCCGACTGGGTGAGGTAGTAAATCTTGCAGTACTGGTCTTAGAAAATGATCTACAAACTAATAGTAATCTCCTATTCTTGAAAACATGGTGGTCCACACAGAAATTCATTGGATATAGCCTCTCTCATCCATCCTAGATACTGGCACATTTCTCCCTAGCCACTCAAAAAATTTATGCAATAATAAATGAACCAGAACAAAATAATACCTAAACTTGGACTCCATACTGTAGTTTCTCAACTGTAGCTTCATATTCCTGACCATTACTTCAGCAAAATCTTAGTATATTTGTACCCTTTCTCTTTTGAGCACAATGCCTAGGGAAAATTGGAAAGGGTTAACCTCTTAATCGTCATCAAGCCAAAAACCCAGGCCAACATCGAGAACACAAACTATGTTTCCTTCTTGAATTTCCTCCATGATAGAGGCCAGCGAATCTATCCTCTCTATGGCCTTTCCTTAGTTTCATCCTCATAAAAACTTGTTTTCCTGAACATATCTTCCCCTAGGACATCCATTTTTTCTTCATTGAAAAGGTCGGCACCCTAGCCCACATGGATACACAGCATTTCCCGTATAGCTTGGGCCAAAATGGTGATCATGACCCCATGGCCCTCAATAGCCTTTGTATCTCTATTAAACCTCTTTGCACATGCGTCAACTAGCTCCAGGCATGGATGAACAACAGGTAGCACAAACTATGGTAGGCCACTATTCCAGACTCATGCCCTAGCATTCTCTGAAAAGCACCTTCCCTAAGATTTTTTAGGGTTCGTGGGTAACTGAGGGTCGTAAACATTGTCGATTATATCTTGAACCGCCTCCTTTAAGATGTGTTTGTCAGATTGAAGCTTCCTACAGTGTTCAAATGGTCATTCTTCTGGAGCTGGGGAATTGGTGAATGAGTAGTGCCCAAAAATATCTGCGTAACCGGATCTTCTTTTCTATACTTTGGCCTACTTTCCAAAGGTAGATACTTCTGCCATGATTGCTTAAAAATGATACAAAAACTCTCTGGTTACAACAACCATTTTTCTTTGCTAAAAACTAACCTGCTTTTGAATGCAATTAATTTCAATGCTTTTGCATGCAATTATGAGTTTACCACTATCAATGGCTCATTAAATGCTACCACTGGGACAATACATGTGGATGGCAGATCTTATCCCTTGGGAATACTAAAAAAGATGCAAAAATGGAATTAGTACATTCCTTATGCTGTCTCTTCTTTCCTTTAATTCATTGTATCGAAGAGCGTGCTTTTCGTCATATGGAGCATGCCGAGATGACACTAGGTACTTCTGAAAATAAATCTTCATTAATTTGTCAGAGCCTTAGTGTGTTAATCCATGATGTATTTTCTCATTAGTGAATAGGTTGGCGTTGATAATGGAAAAGGACACATGTCAACCATCAGCGTATGAGAGCATTTACTCCCCAATGCCCAAATTTATTTCTCAAGGCACTCCGTCAGATCTTTCGTACGATTTTCCCACCTTGCTCCATTTTGCCTCAAAATTCTCCTTTGCTATCCGGCCAAAAATAAACATCCCATTAGTGAAGTTTCCCCGTTAGCTTTTTCTATATATAGCTACACCACCTTTTGCTAAATTCATTTGATCATATAGTTCTCTAACATTGTTGGCCTTCTGCCTACTCTTTCTTCGCCATAATCTACTATTGTTGCGATGTTTGTTGGTCTGGGTACCCCCATTCGGCTCCCTCCACAGAGACCGTAGAACTACTTTGTGGGAGAGATTACTGACAGTCATATCAAGTTCTTGGTGAAGAATTGTGACTCCCTGATCATTACTGCATTCAAGTGGGTCGTCGGCGTGGACTACCTTACCGACGAGAACCAACTGCGGAGCAATTGTAACGTTCTCTCACACTTCATGGCCTCACTGTTGGACCTGGGTGTGGCCAAGCCCATGATAATCGCACTGTGTCAAAAGATGTTTGACACCTCTTTGATGGAAGGGCTTGGTGAGATAGTGCAAGTGGCCATTCCGTGCATCGGCATTCCAAGTGCCATGGATCTCCATAGGCTTATGGAATTTAGGGTGGATGTGCCCTAGTTTCCCTTCCTTACTGAATTTCGCACCATGGATGTGGAGGTGCACCGTTGTTCTATTCAGCCAGAAGACACCTTCCTTTTTTGAGAGTACAATGTGGAGAAAGTTCCAGGGATTTCCTAGAAAAGGCACTTTAGTTACCTAGTGCAACTTCGTAGTGAGTAGACCCTGGGTCTGAATTGTGTGGCCCATGTGTGTTGTGTTTTTTGCCCCTGCTTGCAACCTGTCTGATGAAAGAAGAAGAAGAAGAAGAAGAAGAAGAAGAAAAAGAAAAAGAAAAAGAGGAGAAGCGGAAGCCGAGTAAGAGTCCCTTTTTTCTTTTCCGTTGGGGGTGAAAATTTACTGACTATCTGATCGTCGCCTCCCTTTTGACAACTTTTGCTTGCTTCCTTATTGGGTTTTGCTCGAGAGAGCTTTATGTAATATTTTCAAGCCTCGGGCTATATACCGTATTTTAAATTTTGTCGATAAACATAATATAGTATAGCTCTTATTTCTCTTTTTTTATTTTGGGCCTTATTATAAAAAGACTTCGAAATAATTACAAAATTTTTACATATGGTACATAACTGTTAAAATTTTGAAAAGAACTATGTTTTTTAATAGAAAATTCTTAGATAAATACCATTCACCGGCACATCTAGAAACCTCTCCTTGAGTCCGTACACCTTCTTTCTTTTGCATGTGTTTTTTTTGAAAGGTCCTTTCCATAGCATTTTGGAATCAATCGGTCATCCTGACTTCGCAGCAAATCTGTAGTACCCTAGCACTGAACCTTCCTTTGAGTTAAAAAATTCTTCATCAGAACATCATTTGATTGTTTGACGATGGTGGATTGTAGCCCCATGGTTTTTTTTTGTCTCTTTCCAGCCTCAAGGTTTTTGCCAAATTTTTGTACATCAATTTATACTTAAAAAACTCCAGGGCTGACTTGAGGGTAATTTGATTCATCGACGAGGGAAATAATCTATAACTATGCCAATCTCTTTGAGTGACCAACCCAACACATTGGATTGACCTAGTTAGGTGCTTAATGGTCGATCTGTTTAAACTGCCTCTTCTCATCTAACGATATGATGAAGTCTTTGGAAAAACCTTGTATTTGATAACAAAATTTGACTCTTGTGACTCTACTGGCTCTTGGGCACTGGTAGGTGTAACCTTTTTGGGCAGACCTAACGTGGCTTTTAGTTTCCTCAAAATCTTATCAATTCTTCCTTATGTGATATTTTCCTACACATTGGTTCTCCTTTGTTTCACTGACGGGAGCATAATGGGACACTTCATTTTTTCCCTCATTCTCCTCTAGCTACTTGATGACCACTGTGCCCTTGGGAGTTTGCTAAAAAGATGCTTTCTCTTTTATCATTAGGGAAAATGGGGTTGCAATGCTCATAAAATCTGGTACGAATCCTCAGGCAAGGCTAGATTTTCCCAAAAAAAACTTATGTTTAATTTTGAGCTCTAGACCATCTCAAAATTTTCCATTCTTGAGTGTACAACCGTTTCCCACTTGGTGGTAGACATCATCCTTAGTCGGTCAGATCCCATTATGAAGACTTTGTTTTCCCTTGAGGAATCATGTGCCAACAATGAGATCTTTGTCCTAGTTAGAGCTTGGGAGAACTACCACATCAATGTTGGGGAATAATGATTATCCAACAAAATCCCTCCTAGGCCTTGAAATCCAATATAAAGTCGAATATTCCTATTTCCTTCCCGAACTGGGACTAGATAAAGAAAAAAGGTAGAAAATTTGATAGGACATATGTCTTCTGTCTCACTCCGTTTGATGAAAACTTATGTTTCCAGAGCTTTGACCTTTAAGCGGATTATCCTTTGTTCTTGCCTGACTGACCTGGGTCCTTTGTCTAAGGCAAACGCCAGCTGGACTATATCTAGGTCGTAGCCTTTGAGATCGTACTTGCAACATAATTCCTTCCGCCTTCTTTTATTTCTAAAAGAGGCCCTCCTACTATATGCTGAATTTTTTCCTTTTCCGACACTAAGCTTGCTATAATCCCTCAAAACTGTGGAGAATCTTTTCTTTGTTAGATCAAAAGTTGATTTCAAACGTGTTTTGATAAGAAACACCCGATAGATGATACTATCTTGAGATCATGGATTCCCTTGCATACCGAAAACTTCAAAACTTCTAATGAGGTCCCTTACATTATGTACTTGATATCTTAGCTTCGTATCTATTGTGATTGTTTGCTCATAGATCTAGTTTACTATTGATTCAAAAAATTTGACAGCTTGTTTCTTACTTGCATCTATTTGTTCTGCTAGATTTGACCCATGGACCAACTCTTCATATATAGTATCATCAGTGAAGCATGGAGACTAAAAATAATAGGCTCTGAGGTATTCCGATCCCATCAAAAATTTCCATCAGACACCTACTCTAGGGCCAATTTTGCACTTGACACCAGTACAATGTATAATCCATACGTGATTATCAGAAAAATCGTCAGGCTCCTTTGGACTCTTCATTACTTGCAGAAAAGCCTGATCTCCATCAAAAATTACATAGCAGCTCAGCCCTATAATGCGAAAGTTTCTGAATGGATTAGAGTTAACAAACTCATTGAGCAGCATCTCTTCTTCTGAAATCTGCTTGTCTGTATCTTCTTCCTCCCTGGGAATCTCTACACAACATCTCTCCTATTGAAAAGCAGGGGTATCAGCAACTCCGAAGCATAGATTTGTGTCATCAGCAAATGTTCAAGATGTAAAGATTCAGATAGAATCTTCATCTTTGCTCCGTGTTTGGTCTTCAATATTAAGTGGGACCAATCAAGTTCTAGGTATCCGTTGAGCTTGGCGGTGAAATCTCTTGATAGGAACATTCTGAAAACTTGTGGAATGTCTATTATTACTACTTCTTGAGTGACTGTCTGGCTTGGGTAGGAGAAGAGGGTCAGAGACAAGTCCCTTATCCGACCAACGGTCAGGACTTTCTTTCCGTAAAGTTGCATAATTCCATGGTGTTGTCATAATAGTGGTTTACAATTCCTGAGAGGAATGAATTTTAGCTGAAATCACATATTTTTAGAAAATATAATGATTTAAGCCTTAAAATGTTCCATTTTAAGGATTCCAATTGAAGAGGGTTTGATCAAATCACCTTAGATCAAACCCCCTTGGATAGAACCTCGCTAGTTTTAAACCATACCTATAAATGCGTCTCCTTTACACCTATCAAAATGTTGATAAAAAATCACTTTTGATTTAGATTTTGGGGGATAAAATGAATTCATTTAAAATTTATTTCAAATGATTATGGTATTCTTCAGAACAAGCTATCCAATGAATATAATTTTAATATGTTTTGGTTTTCTTATGTATTTGTTTTTTAAGTTTTATTAAACATAGGTTTTTCATCGAAAATGAATTTCTTTATTCTTCACATGTGGAAAAATAGAAGATTATCAAAAAACAAATTTGAAAAATATGAGTTCACCAGATATTGAAGTCCTTTATCCAACAAAAAAAATTAGATTAAATTTTGACATATACAAAATAAGTTACGCTATACAGTCGCTTGTGTCTGAATTGTAATTTGTTTGACTTTGAAACTCGATTAAGGAAAAATATTCAATAAAAACTATCTAACCAAGTGGAAGCACTAGATATCAGAGTTACAAATCTAAATTTGAAATAATTAGAATTTTATCCTTCATGGAAAAAAATTTATGCTATAATGCGCCACTTTTTAAAATGTTGTTTTCTCAAGAAAAAAAATTGGGAGATGGAAAAGAAGTGCAATTTGATTCCAAAAATTTTGAAAAAAATATTTTTAGAATCTACAGACAAAATTTGATGAGACTCTAGTTTGCACCATCTTCAAATTCCTCACAGTTTAGCCGCTATAGGTGTCTGAATGTGAAGATTTAGTTAAAAATAATAATTTCAGTGTCCAGTTTGGCCAAAAATTGTAAACCACTATTATGGGATCACCCTCCATTTTCAAGGGGTTCATACTTAAGTCTTAAAGCATCCCCCACTTGCTTGGGCATAACAATTGTGCTCGCTCCCAAATCAATCATATTATTGTGCAAAAAAAATTATTCTACTATAAGTGCCAAAAAGAAGGGTGTGGGTTTTATTCTGCTTACCTATTTTTCTTTAATGCTATCCACATTATTTGTATAAGCCACTCATTTTGGGGCCTAAGGGGGGAATGTGGATCTATCATTTCCACTCTGATTGTCCAACTGAGTCATGCTCTCCTGCATACTTTTCTTTTCCACCTTCAATGCTTCCTGAAGTAGGGTCTATTGCTCAGGAATTGATATAACCTCCTACAACGAAACATTGGCAGGTGCCTTCCTCAATTACTCCACCACATTAAGCATCCCAACTGTTTGGGCCTTTGGCTTAAAAGGTGGTATCTCTTTTATTTTTGGGAGAAAATGTTCCATCGAGGTTGGACCTTGTACTTTGTTTGCCTCCTTTTCCCTTGATGGTATATTATGTGGCCGTGAAATAGTTCAGACGATCGGTGGCAAAGCCTGCTTCTTTGAGGGAGACGGTTGACGTGGTTGCGGACATGGCAGAGCTTGTTGCACATATTCTCCTATGAGTCTTCTTTTCGATCTTGTATTGTAATTTGACTGTACTTGCAAAATTCTGGTTGTCAGGGCTTCATTTGCGAATATAGCCTCATCTTCCTCCAACCATGAGAAAAGAGCTTGGTCAGGCGCGATGTCTAATTCTTGTTCAAGGGACATCCCTTGCATTTGTGCCCTAAGATGAGCATTCTCCAGTTTGGGTGATTCATATTCACCCGCGTTTGGCAACATACCCTTACTCCTTTGTTCCACCACCTTTTGCTGCATATTTCCCCTTGGAAAATTTCGGGGCATATGGCTATCGTTACACGAGAAGCACTAGACATTTTTGTCCTCTGCCAAATTGTTCTGGCCTAGGACTATCTCTTTATTTGGACTACTCTTGACTTATTGTAATAGCGTAGCAACCAAAACTATTTGATTTGTTGGCAATGCCTATTGACCTCCTCCTGTATAGGATCCTTGATATGAATTATGTTGATAAGGGGTCTTTCTTCCGCCATAGACTTGAGTGGTTGTTTTTGGAGGTGTCGCTTGTTTCCGTTTGATAATGACTAATTCATTAGAAAAAATCTTCATTAGATCTTTTATATCAACGATATCTGTTGCCATTGGTGAGAGATCTAATGTGCTCGCATGAGTGGTAAGATGCTCATTCGTAAGGTGTGAGGTGACCAGCTTCAATTGTGTTGCAGGAGTGCTTGGATTAGCTTCCTCTTGACGACCATCAGATAATTGCACAAATATTGGCATTGGTGGTCAAGGCGGAGGTTTCCCAGCATCGATCAGGTTATTCTTTATGTGCATCGCCATCTCGTATGCATTGGGTAGGATGTTCCCTCCGATAGAGGTTATCATAAGTGCGATGTTCAGATTCATGGCTTTTAGATAGAACATGAACCCCATCACATCCTGAGGTTGAGCAGTTATAGGGATCCTTTTCCAGGTCTTGTGGAACCTGGTATTGAAATTTCTCATGGCTTCATGCAGAGCCCTCTTAATGGTAACTAGTTGTTGCAGCAATGAGGAATAGTCTCCCTGTTCTGAGAATCATTCAAATAGGCGTTGTCTGAGTTGGTCCCAAGAAAGAATGGAACCCGAGGCTAGAGATCTATACCAATCTTGAGCCTTTCCCTTAAAAGAGGTGGCTAATAATCTTAAAGCAATGTTCTCCTCCGATATGTTATGTACCCTGCATACCTCTGCTATATCTTGCAAGTGTTCGAAAGGGGTTTTTAAATCCTCCCCAGAGAATCTTGGAATAGCCTTAAGGGCATTAGCTGGTATGGCAGGCCATACATCAGGGGGTGTGGGTGGTTATAATGGACTACCACTGTCCCATGTTACGAAATTTCTAGGAGAAAGAGGAGGCACTTGAGCCATGAGGAAAAGATTCATGTGAATCAGATATATAGGCAATCTTATATGAAAATTTAAGCCTTTGGGTGCAGTAGATAAGGCTCTAGATAATGGGCTTTGACTTCTTGCTCTATTACTCCTTACAGGTGATACAGAACATGTAGTTCTTCTCCTTTTAGGATTTGAGGTAGGTAACTGAGAGTACGGGAAATGACCTCTCAAGGATGCTCTCATTTGGACTCTGGGCGTGAAATTTCCAATTTCCTTCCTTAGCCTAATTTAAGAAATATTTTTGACTTCTAATCAAGCGTTTGGAAAAATTTCGGTCCCATCGGGCGTGGCAGAAAAATAACTATTGATCATCAAATCTTGTGCCTCTCCAACAGTCTTATGGGAAATTCAGCAAGTGGGGGAACAAATTGCATCTCACTAAAAACCTCCAAGTGTTTTATAGAAAGCTGACTCTTCTTTTGGGGTTTTGAGATAAGGGAGAAAAAAAATGTAAATATAAAACATAAAAGGTGATACACCAAAGCTTTTACAACTTTTCAAACTCAAATTATTCCTATGATTGATATAAAAGAAACAAAACGCCACAACCCCTCATTGTTGGAAAGAGAACGAACAACAAAGGCTAACTTCAAGCATAGTGCAGACTTTCAAATCTTTCTGCAAGTAGTGTTCATTGAGGTTTGATCAAACATAAAATTCCTTAGAGTAAAAGAATAATATTTCAGAAATTATAAGAACTTTGTCTCCTAATACAGCATAGCATAGAAGAATAACAACTTCAAGGATAACAGAAAATTCCAATGACATAGTCCGATTTCTCCCAAAAATACTATTCTACAGCACAAGCATAAAGCATAGAAATCTGCTATTTAAACTACCAAAATATAGCTTGCAAGACACAGTGTTTCATTCAAAAATGATAGTATAAAGAAAGAAAGCTTCAAAAAGGCCATGCATGCGTGCAGTCTCAATAAAATCTCCTTAATAGTGCATGCTTTAATTAAAAATGAACTTTGAAACAAATGTTGGATGCCAATCCAACAATAGTTTAAACCTTAATAGATATAATTTTCTAGAATAAAGTAGTTCTATAACTTGCTTCAGAAAGATAGTTTCTTAAAACTTTAAGAAAAACTAAAAACAAAACACTTCCTCTTTCCAAAGAAAACAGTTCCTCCTGGAAAACTCCTTTTTCAAAAAAATCATCTCTATTTCGGTGTCGTCGCCTCCCTTTTATAGATGTTGATGAAAGAAAAAACCGCCTCAACCCAAAAGTAATTACTGCGAGGTGTTAACAGTTGATAACACATGATCCGATTGCAGACTCTTAGTTAGGCCGCATAAGATCTTTGCATTAACTTTTCAACTATTGCATTAATGTTCTCTAGATATTTTAGCAAAGATAGGAACCCAATTGCGATCAGATCTTAGAAACAACAGTCTGGCAACAGACATAAATTGATTGACCACATTACTGCGGGGTGTCGTCTCAAAAATTTTGTCCCAAAAACTGAGAGAAGAAAAGAAAGGCCAGCCAACTCGGACAAACTCTTCAATCAGATATCCTTATAGGCGGTGCAGATAACGTGACAGCAGGGCGGAAACTCCCGAGCTCACAAATATAGCTCCCAGGTTAACGTCCAACAAGCAAACACATGTCTCGAACCTCCTCCCAAAAGGAAGATGCAAAAGGTAAAAGTTGTGCAGCCACCACGTGGCGCATTGTGCATCTTTTCACTAATTTTATTTGAGCACGGGTGCACCCAACACCGAAAATGTTTATGCAAACCAAAAATAAAATGACTAAGGAAAAAAAACCTTTACATTACCCTCTATATCTCTCTCCCTCTTCTCTTTCCCTCTCACTCCCTCTCCCTCTTCCTAGACCTCTATATTTGTATCTGTTTGTCTCTCTATCTCTATCTCTTCATATTTCTTCTTCCATCTCTCCTATCTCTATCTCTTCATATTTCTTCTTCTATCTCTCCTATCTCTATCTCATTATCTCTCCATCTCTCTCTCTACCCCTATATATCTCCTTTTCTTTGCCTCTCTGTATATATCACTTCTTATCTCTATCTTTCTCTCTCTCTCTCTCCACCTCTATATATCTATTCTCTACCTCTCTCTATATATCACTTCCTATATCTTTATCTTTTTTCTCTCTTCCTTTCTTTCCCTCTCTATATATTTATTTGTTCCATCTCTATTTATCCCTCTTTCCTCTCTCTCTTTATATCTTGTTAATCCTTCTCTCAATACCCATCTCCATCTCTATATCTATCTCCATCTCCATCTTCATCTCTATCTCTATCTTCCTCTATGTCTCTATCCCTATCTCTATCTCCTTACCCCTCTCTCTCTCCCTCTTTCTATCCCTATCTCTTCATTTCTCCCTATTGTAAACATAGCATGAGCTTGTTGGTAATGGAAGTTGATTATCATATCGATTGAGAAGTTTTATTTTAGTCATGTTTTGATCCCTATAAGTGGATGCAGAGTTGATATGAAGCTGTCACTTCTCCATTGAAAAGTTTGCTGTGCAAACAACATCATTTACTAAATTATCTACCAATTGACCTCATGTACTGCACAAATTTATAAAAAAAAATACACCAATTTTTTTCTTAAATGACAATCCACACCTCTTCGATGTACCTATTCCACAAAGGTGCAATTGCTAGTTATTTATATGTGAAAACCTATTTTAAAGCTTTATTCGTTATATATTTCAACTCGTTTGTACCTAGATTAACTCAAAAATTGTGCGAATAGTCTCTTGTGATGCGGTGGATATAATTTTACATTCAATCGTACGAGGATATTTTTATGGTGAAATGGAATCACTTTACCTTCGGAAGGATTGCAGATCACTAGCTTTTCCTGTGTAGGTGTCCACTTTATTGTACCATATTCTCTGGTGTGGAAACGGCATATGCTAATGGATAATACTTTATTTCTACTCATTTATAGACCCTCCTGGCAAGTCTGCAACCCATCAACAGTAAGCAAGAAGAGATGGTGAGCAGGACAATTACGGGGGCATTCTCCTTTGGCGGGTATCATTAAAGGTGTGTGGTGATATTAACATTATTCCTTCGCCCTTTCGCCTGCCAAAGGAGAATTTCCCTGCCATTTTTCTGCTCATTGTAATGTCACTACAGCTGTGTCGCGTTTGAAATTGCAGTGTTCGATACCATTCTATTTAAATATCAACCTAATATGTCAAACGGTTAATAGAATTTTATATCTTATTTTATATTTAAACGTAGAAAATAATTGTCATATATTTAATATTATTAAATTTTATATGTTCAGTCAGATTTCGTTTAAAATATCAGGTAAAAGCTTCTAATATCTCACTTATCACATAAAAGTCACATAAATATTGATTTGACAAGTGGATGGGAACATTCTATTTTCATTTGTAGTGTTTTTTATCAATTTGACTTACAACTCTTTTTTTTCATTTATATTGCTTTATGTTTTAAATTTGTATGCAAATATTTCATAATTAGATAATACTTAATTTCTTTAAGGAAAAACATCTAGATTTGTCTAAGTATATTTCATTCAATTATTTAGCACTTATTATTAATTGTTTAATCCAACCACATGCAACTAGAATTTGCAATGTATCAATGTACAAACATATACTCTCTAACATGTTAACATGTTAGAATCAATAATTTATTTATTCACTGTACTTAAGTGTACTTAGATTGATGAGGTTAGACAACATCTTGTCTAATTGAATGTGCAACCTCTTAGACCTCAAGAGGTTATCAAGTTATTTGGTAAACCTCATGTGCTACCTTTTTGAGATTGAGACTTTCCATCTCACCTCAAATGTCACTCAACAGTTGGCATCAAGGTTGATGACTTGGTCAAATAGGTTGTTGGTTTGCACATTCCAAGTGATCCTAAGGTTGACACCTATATGATACTTGTCTTCTCATTTGTATCACAGCATGGGGTAGTTGTCAACCCACATGATAGGTGGATTGCCTCTTCCTTGCCTATATATGCAAAGTTACATTGTACATTCAAATTAATTCTAATGTGAATTAGGCTGATCATTGTGTGCAAGTGTGTTTTGTGGAAGCACAAGTTTTTTGCTATTATGATCTATTTGAAACCAATTATTACCTTGTAATATCACATTGAAAGCAAACACAAATCAATGGTGGTGGTGAAGGTTCAAAGATCAATCATTCAAAAATGTGCAAGTGAGTCTACTAGCACCTTAGAACTTGTGGCTAAGTAAACCTTCAATTTATCATTCTACCTTAGCACCACCAAAATTTGCAAGTGATTCTCCTACCACCTTAGCATTTGTGACTAAGTAAACCTACCATTTATCATTATATCTTAGTAACACCAACCTAGAGTGTTCAACCAAATATGGGGAAGTTAAAGAGTCTAAATATATAGAGTTAAAGAAAAAACCATACTTAATCAAACAAACATGTGATCTCAATAATTGTGTTTTCACATGATCTACTTGATGGTTTTGTACTATTAGAAAACCATGTGAGACCTACCAACATCTCCAACTATTAGCTTTGAATTTTCAGTATCCCAACTACCAATAACCACTTATCCTTGTGGGTAAGATCTTGTTAAGTGTTCCTCATGTACAAAAGTAACAATGTATCAATTTATCTAGGATGAGGATGTATGGTATACTTAACTCCTATAAGTTTGAGTAGCTAGGGATGGAATACCCACCACTATCCTACTATTGAGAAATAAGTTTAGTTTAAAGATGCATATTTAGATCTAATTGAGGAAGATAACCAACCACTTGCCCACTTTGGGGTTTTTTTAAAAGCTTTTATCTCTATTATTGTTGGGGATTTTGGGGACATTGAAAGTTCCCTAAAGGTGCCCTCAAGATATAGTTATGATCCTCATACTTTTAATCATATCTAATAACAAGTCATGGTATAAGATACCAATTGAGCTTTATGGACTTTTACAAAAAAATCCTCTATCAACCTTACCTTCTCAATATAAATTTTCAAAGCCTTTGGTTCTAGTACTCAAATATCACTTATTACACTATAAGAGTTCAAACATCTCACAAACATATGAAGAATAAAATTATCATACCCAATTGAGCTAACATACTACTTTAGTTCAAAGTGGTAGTTTTCATACTAATCAATTATGAATGAAGCTACAAAATATCATGGAACTCTTCCACATGACACTTCCTAAAATATTTGAAAGGTAGCATGAATGAAACCTTTTCAAGAAGGTTTCCCGAGAAATATCAAAGTGATTCCTTTAGCACTCCTATCAATACAAGGTGGAAGTAAACTTGCACAACTGGATGATGACATATATCAAGCATTTGTATTACTACAATAGGGATGTATTGTGAAATAATGATTAAGGGGAAAAATCTAATTCTTAGTCCCTTTTCTTTTAGTGAAAACCTCAAAATTTAGTGGATGTGCTCAAAGAGGATATATCATATGGCTAGCAATGACATTGTGATCATCCATTACCTACCTTTCCTCCTACCAAGGTTACTCCTACTTAGGCCCTTCCTCCAATCTAGACTAATTTGGCTCCTTGAGTTCTTACATTCACCTTCTTTGAAATGTGTCTCTCCCTTTAACTATGAAGGTTAAGAACTACTTACTTGTATTTTCTTCTACCAAGGGGAAATTTTATCAATCATTCATGTGGCAACCTAACTACCCACAAAACCCAAATGCTTCTTTTGGATGAAATTTTCTTAACACAAGAGAACTATAACTATAAATTCTAGGATACTCTTAGTCAAGATCACCTTGTCCCCCTAACAAGGATAGTAAAATCTAGGATGCACCTTCCTTCACAAATGTGTCGAATAGATTAGCACAAAAAAATTATTCCAAATAGAAACATCAATACATAAAAAGAATAAACAAACACACAATACAAAGCTCTCAATGTTACAACTTAACTTTAAAACAAAATGAGATGCCTCAAACTTTTGATGAAAACATTTAATAGATTAAAAATAGACAAACAATTCTTTACATTACAAATGCACTTTTAAAATTTAAAATCTTATTTAAAATATCTCAACATTTAAAAATAAAAAACTCTTAAAGATACCATTTATCAAGTCAAAGACAGCCCAACAAATGAAAAAAAAAACAAATCTATTCAATATATACTCTGTGAAGAAAAGAGAATACTCTACTCTGAATATCTTATAAGCTTACTTTGCCTCCTCTTCATCATTTTAAATGGTAAGAATATAAGTCTTATGCCTATGATGCCCTACACCAGATTGAGGGAAGTCTACTAAATGGGTAGAAGAATATCCATTCAGTATATGCTTTGTCTTCACATAAACACAGGAAAGGTAGTCAACTGCATTCCTTTCAAAAGGAATTATTTTGAGTATCCTTCTATAATCGAATGGTTGATAATATTCAAGGCATCAAAGAGTCTATACAGGCAAAATTTCTTTCTTTTTTGATTGAACTACATTAATTTAAAGTTCATTGTTCTTAAACTCTTATTCATAATGCTAGCATTAGAGCATAACATTTTATTATTTGCAGAATGAAATTATTATAATGGATTTGTTTTTTTCATAAACTCTTAACTCCTAATAACCAACTTCTTTTAACCATCAAACATTGTTAAATGAACATTGTCTCAGATGTATAGCTTGGATAAGATTAGCAATTAATTTCATTTTGCTGAGGTGGTCAGAAAAGAGCACCTTCTTTGCAGGGAATGTTCACAGAGGATTTTTTAGAATGCTCCTGTACACCAGGAATATACTAACTGGATATCCTTCTACAACCACATCTTTTACAGTTTGGTTCAGCCATTATAAAGCTACAGCTTGCTAACTCTATAGACTGTGCAGAGAAATTGCAGGAAATGATTACATATAAGTTAGAATTATATATAACTTTTTGATGTAGGAGCATCCAGTGGTGTAAGGGCAATCTTGCATCACCCAAAAATAGTTA
Source organism: Sequoia sempervirens (assembly GCA_007258455.2). NCBI lineage: Eukaryota > Viridiplantae > Streptophyta > Pinopsida > Cupressales > Cupressaceae > Sequoia > Sequoia sempervirens. The sequence goes on along the minus strand of VDFB02179234.1, from coordinate 22,327,479 downwards.
AATTTCAAGTTTCTCAGTTTTTAGATGTTTTTACATTTTTGGATACCCTTTTCTTCATAATGAAATTCCCAATTTATAGTTTTTATTTTCTATTCCTGGGATGAAAGATATTGCAGTTTTAGTTTCCCAGATTTGCACCTGAAAATCTTCTGAGTTAGATTTGAGGCACTTAGAGTTCCCGGATCGGCCCCAAAACTTTCCAAAATAGGCGTATCAAATTTTGAGCACGTTATTGACTTCGAGACCTTTCCAATGGTTCAAAGGGTTTGCGAATCGGAGTCCTGAATCAAAAGTTATGGCCCCAAGAAGTTGGTGCACTTTCTAGTAGATACAATTGCAAATGTTCTTTTGAAATTTGAACTTCAAGTTGTAATTTATCGGCGCCAAACTGCCTAAACTCAAATTTGAATGTTGTTTTGGCTCCAAACTAAAGAGGAGCTCTATTTATGGGCGGGTTTTTAATTTTTGGGTAACTTTTTGGGGACAAGCTCGCATATTGCGAAAGGGTGATTTTGTAGCTTTATGTAACTTGCATGTGTTGTAGAACTTGGGGATTTGAGATCCTCTGCATGTAAGAAGATCCATTTTCTGAATAATAAAATTATTCTCTTGTTTGTGGGTTATTTTCTAAGTCTCGGGCTATGCCCTCATCACTTTTTATACATTACACATTTTCTCCTGCACAAACACTGGAGGTGGGGGTATACATATTTATATTGTTTTTTATTTACATTGTTACTCTATTCCTTTATTGGATAGCAGACCTATTATAAAATTCTAGCTGTACAACAGCAAATTATGGTATTGGAAGTATAGACTACTTATTACTTGTTTAAAGAAGTATTAAGAAATAATAATACAACAATTGGTGTGGTTAGAGGAGAAACTGTTGGAGGATCCGTTTGAAGTTTGTGTAGCATAGTCATTACAGATAAAGCAGAAACCATTGTTAGACCCAAACAAAAAGGGTGTTCCTGCTGCAATTTTATTTTAGGGACATTTGCACTATTTTTAAATGACAAATATAAAGAGAAGACATTTGCACTCTTATTAAAATACATTTCAAATTAAAAAAATAGTTTACAAAACCCTTGCCAAAGTTTTTTTTAATATTTTTTTTACAAATGTATTAAAGAGTTCATCTTGAGTCTTCAAGGACACACTTGTACAATCGATGAAAACAATGATCTAGTATACATTTCATTATTTTGTAAAATTAAAATCATGTTGATTCAAAGTTCCTTTACAATACAAAAGAGTGTGTATTTGTAAACATCCAAGTTCCCAATAATTTTTTTCTTAAAATACCCCATCTCCTATGATGACCCTTGAAACATGGTACTTATGCAATTCTAGCATATTTGTTCAAATTGGATTAAAATATGAGTGGAATATTTGGGACACATTGCATTGATACCAAGCGATATATTTCCTCTAACATTACTTTCAATTCATTTTTAATTGGGTCAAAGGGTAGCACAAAATCTAGATCCAGTGGACCAAAGCTATGGAAATCCAACTACCTAATGTTCTCATGGCACATGTTTATAAGCCACAAAACTAACATTCAAAAGACTTAGAATTTAAGTTCTAAGAGTAGGCATGAGAAAATAATCTTCCTTAGACAAATAAATAAAATAGTAAATAAAATAGTAAAGGAACCTGTATTTAATCTAACATTTGAAACAACAAATAGAATGATGTCAAGAAAAGTATTAGAAAACTTCAAGGTTGAAAATATTATCTAGTTGTTTTTGTATAGTTCAAACTATCTAGTGGGGTGTAAAATGCATGCTTGTACCATATGTAAATATGTTCAACAAAAATATTTTTATATTATCATAATATTATATATACACTTTCATGAAGTCATTGATGAAAATGAAAACTCTTATACATACATTATGAACCTATAACTTAGAGAAAACTTTAAAAATGAAAAAATCTCTTTTTATTTATATATGATTTCCCAATGACTTTGGGGCACTTCTACATAAATGAATATAAAATCCTAGATAAACGAAACCACCAATAGACACTTACCTACTTGGAAGGGTACTTAAAACTTGGTGAATCTAAAATTTGAAAGTAGATTATGGCATAGTAAATATAATTAGTTGGAACCCTTGACATAATAATTGGGATATTTTGCATTTATGAATCAAAAGGGAACCCTTCACATAATAACTGTGATGTTTTGCATTTATAAATCAAAAGATAAACTTACATTGAGAAGAAGAAGAGGAGGTGGAGGAGGAGGAGGGGGAAGGGGAGGAGAGGAGGAGGGTATATCTTTGCTCTTAAACATAAGAGCAACTTGTGACTAATTCAACCTACCATTTGTCATAAAAATAGAAACTTATACTTGATTAAACACACATAAGAAGAAGATAAACTTACATTGAGAAGAAGAAGAAGAGGAGGAGGAGGAGGAGGAGGAGGAGGAGGAGGGGGAGGGGGAGGGGAGGAGGAGGGGATATCTTTGCTTTAAACATAAGAGCAACTTGTGACTAAGTCAACCTACCATTTGTCATAAAAATAGAAACTTATACTCCATTAAACACACATTTGGTATAAACAAGTTTACTATAATGATATATTTGATGGTTTCCCACTATTACAAAAACCATGTGAGACCTATCAATATCTCCAACTATTGTCTTGGACTTTGTGCTACCACAAACATCAACTAACATTGATCCTTGTGGGTAAGATCTGTCAAAGTGGTCCTCATGTCCAAAAGTAAATAAGTATTAATATATCCAATATGAGGTTGGCTTTGCTATATTCAACTACTTTAAGCTTAAGTGGAAAGCGATGGGATACCCATAACTATCTTGCTACAAAGAAATGAAGTTTTTCTTAATAGACCTATTCTAGTTTGAGTGAGGAAGACCAACCACTTTCTTGGTTTTTTATTTTCTTAAAGCTTCTATCTCTAATACTACTAGGGAGTCTTTGGAGGTACCAAAGGTACCCTAAAGGTTCCCTTGATTATTGTTGAGATCCTCAAACCTTGAATCTTACCTAATAATGAACCATGGCCTAGGTTACCAATTGACCTTCATGGCCACTTTTGACAAATTATTCTCTATAAACCTTACCTTCTCGATCTAGAAATTTTCAAAGACTTTAGTTATAGTACTCAAACACCTCCAATGAAACAAGAGTTAAAACCTCTCACAAATTTATGAAGAATAAACTTGTCATACTCAATTGACAATGTATATTTCTTTACCTCAAAGTATTGGTTTTTCATGCTAATCAACTATGATATGAAACTACCAAAGCTCATGGAACTCATCAACATGAAACATCCTAAAACTATTTTAAAGGTAACATGAATGAAACCTTTACAAGCTGGTTTCTCAAGAAACTATAGCAATATCAAAGTGATTCCTTTACTCATCCTAGTACTGCATAGATGTAGAATATTAATCCTTGCTATTACTACAATAGAGATGAACCATGAAACATTGATTAAGGAAAAAGAGATAATTAATAGTCTTCTTTCCTTTAGTGTAAACCTTACAAATTGGTTCTTGTGTTTCACTAATATAAATCATATGGCTAGAAACAAAATTATAATCATTCATTACCTGTGTAGCCTCCTAGCTAGGAATTTCCTCCATTGTATTCAAATTTGAGCTCCTCAATTTCTTCATTTCATCTTCTCTAAAATGTGTCTCTCTCAAACTATGAATCTAAGAATTACCTACCTAAATTTATTTCTACCTAGGGGAAACCTCATTAGTATTTTACATTGCAAACCAACTACCCATATCGACCTAATTTCTTATTTTTTATGTACATGTATCAATATAAGGAAATAATAACTATAATTTTAGGATACTCTAAGTAAGGGTTATCTTGTAGTTGTCCCCCTAACAAGTATAATAGGAGCTAGGAGGCATCTTCCTTCACAAACATGTCAAATGGGTTAGCACAAACATATTAATCTAAATTGCAAACATCAATACATGCAGAGAATAAGACAACACACAACCCAAAGCTCCCAATCTTACAACTTGAGTCTAAAACTAAATGCAATGTCATAATACTTTGCTCAAGATATTTAAAAGGATAAAAATGGACAAAATTTTATTTACATTACAAATTTTTCAATACTTACACATCACATTTACTCATTAACTCCATCTCAAAATTGTCACCACAAATGTTAGGGAAGCTCTCTAAAAATTAGAAAATGCTATTTTTGAGATCATTGTATTTTCTAGGCCAAAGATGGTTGTAATCCCTTTTCATGCCACGCTTGCATTTAAATTTCTTGATTTCATGGGTATTAATGGCTAATTATTATCCCTCAGAGGTGTTATTCATAAACCAAGGAAAGGAAGCCATATTTAATAATACAATGAGCTCATGCCAACACCTTTTTTTGGTATTTTTTCCAAAACTAAAGCTAATCATGTGAGAAGGAAAAAGGTCATTATCAAAAATCATATAATTACATGGTAGATTATTTATCAATGAATATCAATACACTCATATGGGTGTTTCTTGATGCAAGAGTAATATTATAAATCAATGTGTCTTAATTGACATAGAAGTCTAAAATTGTGTGCATGTCTATTGAAAGTGTTTTTTGTGGAGGTATGGATACTCCCATTAGGTTGGTGAGTACCCATAGGTAGATGGCCTTCATTGGCATAATCTTGAAGCTTCAATTGAAGAGAATTATGTTGGAAGTGGCCTTCACTCTGATTGGAGTAGTTAAATTCATTCTAGGTCAAGAATTTATATAATTGGTTGAGCGATATAGAGTGGAATCAGATATCTCATCACGATTTGTGGCAACTCTTCTGGACCTACAAATTCCAAAGGTGGAGGTGGAAAAAATGGCTTACAAACTTCTCATTCCTGAAATTCTTGGTGGTCTGGAGGAGGTTTTGGAAGCTTCCTCTTTGGTTCTTGGCATACCTAGGCCCTATGACTTGGAGCTTTATTCTTTTTTAGATGAGGTGGTAACATTTTACCCTTTTATCTTGGATATCAAAGCTGCAACACTACTTCGGCATAGGGAGTATGTGAATGTGGGAGTAAGCTTCTTATGAAAAAATGCTTCATCTCGAGCTGGTCGAAGACTTTGAATGGGTCGACAATTTTATCAACTGCATACAAGCACTCGGTGATGAATAGTCTAGTTTTTCTATAAGGTCTACATTCTATTTTTTATTATATATCAAGTGCACAATATTTTTTCCCTAGCTAGAAATTTATTTTGTAGTAAGGTTTTGGAGCCATTTCTTGGGTGTTGGGTGCTTGGATACTGTAATTTTCAAAGCCAGTTTTAAGCTTGGGTGATTGTGTGGGTACATGAGTTTTGAGCAGATATTGTCTTGTTGCATGGTTGGAGGAGGCAGTTTGCAAGTGTATTTCTATTATTGTCATGGATGGGTCTTACTTATATTTAAACTTTGTTTTGGGTTTAAGATTACTTTCTATTTTGAGGGATGATCATATTTCCCTTGTCTATTTGTATTGAAAATTATAAGAATATATTTTAGCTACTAAATTAATATAAAATAGTTTAGGCCTTTTCCCTTTTATCAAAAAAATAAAATACTTACATGTCACAATTAAACCAATAAAATTTACAATTTACCAAAATACAACACAATAATAAAGATAAATGTCATAGATCCAATACACACCTGTAACTACCCAAGTAGAAGGCTAGCTTAATCATGTGATTTGGTTACTATGATGAATCTATGAGGCCCGAGTAGATTTCATCAAACTATTATGGTTGAATTGGAACCATAATCACCATTACTAAAAAAGTAGAAGATGATAAATATGGCACATCAACATATTTCCCAACTCCTAAAAAATACAACAATATGTCCATAAGGATGTACAATTTACAACCAAGATGGTATTTCACTCATACAAAAGGTAGGAATAATAGGATGGAGTGCACTAGTAGCTTGAGTGCCTAATTCTTGTAAAGTTTTGGTTGGACACTAGCATGACATGTAGATGTCTATGCAATGCGCTAGCATCCTTGTACTTTTTGAGATTCAAATATGAATATTTTGTGTTCTTTTCCCATGGAATGTGTAATAGCAACAAGGATGCATGTGTAAGGGCTCCTCCCACCCATGGAGCTTAACAAAATTCCCCTTTAAATCTCATTTGAAAAGAGGACTCCAAGAAATGAAGTCTCTCTCTTGTTCTCTCACTCTCATAGTGAAGCTCTACTAGAATTCTCTCTCAAGCAATAGTCAAGAATCCTCTAGATCACAAGTCTATCACATCTATTGATCCAAGAATAGAGCCACAAGCTATTGGTAACACTCTCTTGTCAAAATATTTTACAACATGATATCGTCTTTGTCTATTTGATTACATTCATGATAGGGGTTCTCCTCCTTTGTGTGATTTTTTTCTATCACATGTCTTCACTTTATGCATTTTGTCTATCTCAAACCTATCTAGCTATTTGTGGAAGTGGAAACACCAAAATGAGGTTTTGACTAAGGAAAACCCCTAAATAGCCCCAAACATTTTTCATGTTATGTTTGTGTGCAAATGAATAGATTTAGAAAATTGAGTATTTTAGATTCTAGACCCTTATTGTCTATTTCATTAGAGATGAGAACATTGTGCATACATATCCATGCAATGTGTTGGTGTCCATGACTGACATCTAATCCTCTTAAAGGTACAATCTTTAGTTTCTATGTACTTTCTATTTCTATATACCAAAGAATTTAATTCTATCATTTACTCATGTAATTAAGTAATTTTGATATTCTTATTATTCATAACCTAGTGTCAATTTGGTTAAATTGTACAAACATTCTTTACTATTTATCTTGTTACCTAAGCAGTGTCCTTTGAGGTAATTGAGGGTTATTTACTCCTTAAGACTCCATCGTCTTGAGAGTAACAATATCCTCCTTTACACCACCATAAGATCTAACTACTTGGGTTTATCTCCTATAAAACATCCCATTAACATTCCTAAATATTAATTAACTATCTTTGTTCTCTCATTTTTTTGGAGTATATGATGAGATAAAATCCAAAATAGTTTCCATATTTATATACAATAGCCTCAAATAATAGAACAATCAAACTAGCAATATCAATGAAAAATAAAGTAGTTATAGCAAAAGCTTCACTAACATAATAATTAAATTTCTATAGTGATTATTTTATAAAATTCCCAAGATCATACATGCTAATGACATCCCATGGATTCTACAATAACTATAAGAGATAATCAATTCATCACTTGACTATTCTTTAGGACAAACCAACTAAAGTGACGTTTCTATACAAAATTTTGTATCTTTTCTCTCATTTATGGCCAATAATTATATCTTTCAAGAGTGACAATGTATTCTCCACTCTAAAGTGTCTATCCATCCCTACAATGTGATTCTCTCTTATTAAAATATCACACATAGACCATTATAGTATATGAAAATGATACTTCATAAACAATAACCCATATTTTGAATGAAATATTATATTCATTACATTGAATATGTTTACCAAATATATCCTTACATGCCTCCCAAAATTATATATTATTTTGGATTAAAAAATTCCATCTCTTCAAATCGTAGAACTTGAACTCTAAACTCTATGAGTAATGCACTTCTCTTGCTCAATATGTTTTATATGTTAATAGATTTACTATTACTATGGTTCAATGCAAATTCATAAATCTACAAAAATTTAACCCAGTTTAAATATGTCTAATTCAAAATTTACATTAAAATTTGATAAGTTATTGTGCCTAATGATTAGTATACCAAATAAACTTCTTTGGAAACCTCCACTTCTTTAGTCCTTAATAATTGTAAATAGTTCTTAGTAATAAATTAAAAAAAAAATTATTAATTTTTTTATTAAATTATGTGACCATTAGTTTCCCCTTCTCACTTAATATTGCTCTAATATTTTAATTGTTGGAATAAAAATTCACCTAAAATAGATTTTTCCAAAATTAATTACTACTAGGACTAGTTTCTTAATTACCTCACACTTGCAAAATTTAAAAATTATTGTGGAAACATTGTCCACCTAAATTCGTTCCTAAATCATTTTGTGAGATCCTAATGACGTTCCTATAACTTTTATAGAAATGTGCCAATCCATAGAACCTCTAGGCTTTAAACAAACGACTATATTTTTTCACACTCCATAATTTCCTTCACCTTTTTAAGATCCATATCCAATTCATAATTATAAATCACAAAGCTTAAATATACTATATCCTCTTTCATAGCTACATTTATTTGGGTTGATCAATAACCTCTCCTCTTTAAAACTTTTCCAAACTTAGTAAAAATGCATCATATGCTCTTCCTTAGTCTTATTGAAGATGAGCATAGATCATCTAAGCATATTATCATAAAATTACCAATGTAAGGCTTAAACACATCATTTATGAATTCTATAAATATACTCAAGATGTAATAGGTAGGATAACATGCATAACCAAACATTCATATTTTTCTTCCTTGGTATTAGATGTCTATGATTTATCTCCTCTACTATAGACATGGGGGTAAGTTCTCTTAAAATCTATTTTGTTATATTATCATAATACACTCAAACAATTCATTAAATCATCCTTCTATGCTAATGAAATATTTTTAATTGATCACAATTTTATTGATGGATTTCATATTAGAGTGCATGTTCCATTCTTCTTGCTTTGTTAAAAATAATATCACATGTATTACACACTACACCTGGACTCAAAATATCCATTATAAGTAGTTAGTGAATGAGGGTTTGAGGTTTTTAAGCTCTACTAGGGTTTTCTTGTGTCTACAGTCATTCTTGGCCCCTCTTGCATCATACTATGATCTTTGCGCAAGATTTTCCTCTTTTCCTGTGTGTATGACTGCATTTACTGTGGATTTTTTGTTTTAATATGCCTTCAACCGGCTCTAACCCAGAAATACATGCTAGCACTAATGCATTTGACTACAAAATACGACGAAACTGTCCGACAAAATATGTAAAATTTGATGTTCGTCGGGTGCTTGCAAAATTTGATGTGTAATTTCTAATTGTTTCGAAAGTTTATCCCCGACGTCCGTCGAAATATCGACGAACCTGGTGTTCGTCGAAATGTCAGCTATTATTTTCGTCGAATGTTCGACAAACATGAAAAATTAAA